>CM053770.1:521984077-522264795 GCA_028658325.1 Potorous gilbertii
AGAGCTAAGTCTATCATAGTTAATCATCACACAATGTTACTGTTGCTGTGGACGATATTCTCCTGGTTCTGCTCACTTCACTCAGCATCACTTCATGTCTAAATCATTCCAGGTTTTTCTGATATCTGCCTGCTCATCATTTCTTATGGAACAATAGTATTCTATTACATTAATATATCGCAACTTGTTCAGCTATTCCCCAGTTGATGGGCATCCCTTCAATTTCCAATTCTTTGCCATCACAAAAAGAACTGCTATAAATATTTTTGTACATGTGAAATATTTTTGTACATGTGAATCCTTTTCCCTTTTTTATGCTCTCTTTGGGATGTAGACATAGTAGTGGTATTGCTGGATCAAAGGGTATGCACAGCTTTATAGTTCCAAATTGTTCTCCAGAGCAATCCAGTCAGTTCACAACTCTGCCAACAATGCATTTAGACTTCAATATACATATTGACACTACTTCAAACATCTTATCCTCCCAGTTACTCAATCTACTCATTTCTCAAAGATGATCATTGTCATTAGCCACAAACAGACCTCTTCTATATTCACTGTGTTAAAATTGTATCTTGTTATGATCCCCCTTCTAGTCAGTATAGTAGGTAAGTTTTATAGAGAACTAGTATAAAGGGGTAATAGCAGGAAATAAGATTGCATAGGAGAATCTGGAAGTTTTGTACAAACTGTCCCAAAGATTCAAATAGCATAATTTACAACTTGTATTATTACATTATTATACATTAACTATACACAATAATACAATATAATTATAATAACATGATATATTAACCATATATAATAATAACCATATATTAACCAAAATTCACATCCTGGTAATACCTACTGAATCAAGGAAGCCATCAAGGTACTGTGATCAGGGTTCTGGTCCTATGATATGTGAATTCCAGACTAATTTCAGACACCACAGTTTCAGACCAACAGAACATCATAACTACTGATAACTTTGAGATGATTCAGAAATGTTAATGAACTAAGGCCAAAGCAGCACAGATAAGAGTTGGTCTGTCTCTCCCAAAAACCCTACAAAAATGAGACCTCAAACTCCCACCCCCTGAATATTCTTCCATTTCCTTCAGTTCCATGCTGCCTAGGCCTTCCAACTCTAATCCATGATCACACCAGTGATACTCTCTCTGCCTCTTTCCCTCCCCACTCTCTTCCTCATGATGTCTTGCTTTCTTCACCATCCCATTCCTGTTCCCACACTGGCATCTGCTTCTGTACCACTTTTGCTGCTTGTGCATGTTTTTCGGTGCTTTTGCTCCCATACCCTCTGTGTTTAATTAAAGTGTGCTTGCTGCCTCACTTTCCAATACCAATCATGATCTTACCTGGAGAGTAACCAAAGAACTAGGCATGCCTGCCCCCATTTCATAATTTCATAAATTAATTATCAATTCATTAGTGAAATTCCTTTATCTGATCACAATTAGTATTCCATTTCTCCCTCTGCTTTCTCATGCCAAATACTGCTTATCCTCACCATGACTTCTAATCCCTCAATATCTCAGTTCTCTTCTAGACTATCGCTCTGTACTAGCTATACTGGCCTCCTTTCCCTATCCTGACCTCTTGGTGAACTAGTTTAACTCTACACTATCCTCTTATCTTGAGTCTTATTTTTACATCTTATCACTGTTTATGCCATGCCAAACCTCAACCTTGGATACTCCTACTATCTGCTGCCTTCACACCTACACCTGTGCTGATGAACTAAGGTGGAGAAAAATCAAGCAACTGTTCTGATTGAGTCCAGCACAAATCTACATTACATAGCCTCAACTGGGCCCTCACTGTGGCTAGGCAATCCTTCTAAACCTCCTTAATCAACTCACTATTTCACTCCCAACAGTGACTCTTCTGATTCTTTTCACTCCTCCTCAAACTTCCCATGGCTCCCCCTTCTCCCACCCTCTTAGCTGAGAACCCAGCCTCATATTTTACTGGGAAAAAAAATGAGAGCACTCGCCATGAGCTCCTTCTCCCCTTCTCTTTATCTGACATCACATTGTTGCCTCCTGACCCTATTTCCTTCTCCATTCTTGTCTCACATGAAGAACTGGCTGTTCTCCTTGTCAAGGTCAATTCCTCCACAGGCAGAAGTGATCTCATTCCATCCCATCTCCTCCAACAGATTGCCTTCTCTATCATCACCATTTTTGTACTTATTTCATCCAATACAGGATGTCTTTCCCAATTTTTCTTAATTCTAGTACCTTTCCTTTGCTGATTATTTCCTATAATTTGTTCATATGTGTTTGCATTATGTTTCATCTATTAGATCATGAACTCCTTGAGGACAAGAACCATGTTTTGCCTTTCTTTGTGTCTCTGGTGCTTAGCACTGTGCCTGGTATATATAAGGTACTTATATTGCTTATTGTCTGATTGCAAGGTAATTCATAGGAAGGTCATGCCTGTGGAAGGCACTCAGCTAACACTCTATAATTCTATGACCCATTGGAGCATTCAAAAGTAAAATGACAGTTCCAATAGCACATTGGATCATGTCTACACAGCCCCTCTTGAGGAAGAGGCATTGGTCAATAAAATAGAATCCTTAATGAGCAAAGAGGGCAAGACAGCAAGGAAGAAGAAGAGAATGCTTGGAACAGAAAAGGATAGCTCAGCAGGGAGAAGAACCAAAGGTATGTCAGAAATCCATAGCTCACCTATAGGTAGGACTGAAGCTGAGTCCTCTGCTCACCCAAAGCAGAAAGAGATATCTCATCTGTGGGTAAGGATGGGCTAGTTCCCCTGAGTCATAGAGAAGAATCCCATCTCTGTCATGCAAGGCCACCATCCCATGGATTGCACAAAAAGGCCTTACCTGGAAGCAGATCCAAGACAAGATACCTTCATTCCATATATCAGAACCAAGATAGGAATTTTTTCAAAACCTCTGCAGATGTCCATCTATCAGAAAATAGCTGAACAAGTTATGGTATATGATTATAATGGAATATTACTGTACTATCAGATATGATGAACAGGTAGACTTCAGAAAAACCTGGAAAGACTTATATGAACTGATACAAAGTGAAGGGAGCAGAACCAGCAGAACATTGTACACAGTAACAGCAATACTGCAGAATGATCAATTGTCAATGACAGCTATTCTTAGCAATACAATGATCTAAGATAGTTTCTCATGATAAAAAAAAATGCTATCTACCTCCAGAGAAAAAACTGATGGAGTCTGAATGCAGATTGAAATGCACTATTTTTCACTTTCTGTATTTTTCCCCCTTTGGCTGTGTCTTCTTTCACAACATGACTAATAGTTTTGCATGATTGAACATGTATAACCTATATCAAATTGTTCATCGTCTCAGGGGAGGGAGGAAGAGAGAAAATTTGAAACTCAAACTTTCTTAAAATGAATGTTAAAAATTGTATTTACATTTAACTAGAGAAAAACAAAATATTATTTTAAAAAAAGAAAAGACCTTGACCTTCCTAAAAAAAAATTCGCTATAAGACTGTGCCAAGGGTGCAAGAGAATTACTCTAAGATTGAATGGTATCTGATAGAAACAAGATGAATTGTTTGATGGAAAGTGTCGAAAGCCTTGCATTTGAACACCTATGGACCCTCAGGAAAAGAAATTCTGGACTTATTAGGAATGCTTTTATGGAAGCCTTGAGTGATTCTATGGTCCTGACATAACGGCAGAGGTATTGCTAACTAAGCCTGGCAGCACCATTTGATACAAAGGGGACTTGCCATTCAAATTCCTGTTGCAGGTGAGCAACTATGGACCAAGACTAGTGAGAAGAAGTGTAACACTCCCTGAAAGAGTAGATATGACCAAAGTGATCAAACAGACAAATGACTATGGAGTTGGATTGAGTTAAATATATCCTTAAAGACTGTTAGAGCACTGAAATAGTCTACATAAAAACATTCAAACAACTGGAAGGTCATCTACAAGACAGACTACATTATAAAAACTCAGCCACATCTGTCTTGAGGTTGAACTTTTGTATAAGGCAGAATGATATTCTGTTTATATTCTGTTCTTTGTTTGGAGAAGATGGCCATACATAGGCTAAACTCACTCAGGGATACCAGCTTCTTCTGAAAGTTGTAAAACCAACATGAAGAAAAGGAAACAGGTCCAGGAAAGATCACCGATGACCCCAAAAGGAGTGAGCATGACCTCATCATCAATTCCCTATGAGGTCTTTCCCTCTAGATTCATAAGGACTTGCCCAAAGGCAACAGGGAGGACTAAAGATGGAGAATGCATTGCCATCTTGGACAGTGAAATGAAAGTAATCACTGTATTCCAGGCATTCTCCGTGAGACATTTAAGAAGAAAATCTTCTAGCCTTTGAATGGGTTTTGACTTGGAGGACTGAGTGGTAGGAGAAGAGGGTAGCTGACAGTGTCAAATGCCACAGAGAAGTCGAGATGGATGAGGATTGGGAAGAAGACAACAGATTTGGCAAATAAGAGGTGGTAAGAAACTTTGAGGAGAGTTGATTCCTGTGAAGGACTGGAAGCCATGAGTTTGTAAGCAGAGGGAAGGGGGAGAGAATAAGCATCTATAGAGTGCCTTCTATGTGCCAGGAATCTCCTGAGTGCTTTTTTATAGTATCTCATTTGAGTTCACAACAATCCTCTCACATCAGGGTTGTTACTATTTCAATTTTACAGTTGAGAAAATTGAGGAAGAGGTTAAATGACTTGTTCAGGGTCACAGATCTAGTCAAGTCAGATTTGAACTAGAAGTTTTCCTGACTCAAGGTCCGGTATTTTATTCACAGTATCACCTAATTGCCTAGCAAGGGGAGATTTAAAAGGTTAAATATGAAAGAAAAACTTCAATCACTTAGCAGATATTTGTTAAGCACCTAACTTGTATTATCTACATAATGAAATAATACAGTTTTTGTTAATTTCACTGTTCTTATCCATTGTCCCAGTTCTGCCACTGTGTTTTTATGTGCAATTTCAGAATCTGAAGAGTATTTCAGTGATAGGTTTACCTGGAGGACCAGATTCTCTAAAAATCAATTTTTGACCTTCCGTAGAAATCAAATGACTATAAAGATTGGGGGTTTTTTTCCATTTGCCTATTTATTTCCTTCTCTAAAGGAAAAACAGAGGGGAATGAAAGAGAAAAATAACAATAGAAAAGTATTTTCACTGAAGCAGGGAATTAATTTTTTAAAATAGGTAAACTGATACATTCTCTTCCTGAAAGCCTGAATACTAAGTATCCTTTGACTAGTTATGTATTGAAGAATGGTTTTTTTCACCTTTGCCCACCTTAGCAATAAAGCATCAGAATGTATGTAGATTGGTCTGGAGGGTTCAATCAAGTTCTTCATAGAATTTCTCTTCTCCTCATCCTCCCCAACCAATGTTGATATATAAATTCTAATTGCGTTCATGGTGATCTCTTCGCAAATGCTTATCTTTATTACAGCAACACCTGATGGCCAAATATTCCATGGAATCATGTTTCTTGTGGTCTCTGCACATTCCATCTCCTTTCTTTGCCTTTCCAAGGAATACCTGTGAGCTATCCTTCCATTTAGTTTCAACTATCTGCTTTCTTCTGATTTCCTTTGTAGCATTCCCTTCGAACTCACTCTCTCAAGTTCCAATCATACTGACAAGCTGGAGCCACAGAGAGTAGCAGACTACTTTTTTCTTCAGGATTCTAGGAGTAACCCCAAAGGGCTGAGATTGGTTTACTATTATTTCATTTATGTTTCCCCAATTGGTATGGTCACCATTAGAGAGCCAGGATTAATTAATTAGCTTTTAGAAGCAGATATTTACTAAGGTAGTTATAAAGACAGTTGATACAAAACTGTTTCCTACCAAAAAATCTGGGGTGCATCCTTCCACAAGTATATACAAAGTCCAGGAGCAGTCTCAAACTTAGAGAGTGCATTTGTTAAGGGAGTTTGCAAATCCTGATTTCTAGAAAGCCTTTTATCATTTTTCAGAGCCCTCATAAAGTTCCCCTTTGTGTGTTTGTTGTCATCTGATTGGCTCTGGGGGTGAGTGCCCTAGTAGAGATCTGAATCTGCCTTCTCTGTCCCTCATCACCCATTGCAAGAGGATTAGTTTGTCCTTGGCTACACTGGGAACTAAGATATAAGAGCTGCCCTCAGTCACTGATGTTTTGGGGTCAGTGCTCTGGTACTAATTGGAAGTCATCTGACGTTTTAAAATTTGCAATGCCATCCTCTGGTATAAAGTATAAAGGATAAAGTGACTCTCCCCCAATTTTCACACCAATGAATGCCCTCTCAAGGTCTCAGTTTGGAGCACCTCCATCTCTAGGTTGGACTTCAATTAGAATGTCAGATACCAAAGTGGCTTACTGTTCAATCCAATCCCCCATAAGGTGTGTCTAATTCTCTTCGACAGACCATAAGACAATTCCGGCTTGTATTCAGTTTGTACTTTGGTTTTATATCTTATTCAATCCAAAAGGCATTCTCACCTGATGGCCTCATTAGGGTCATGAAGCATCTTGTTAGTCATATTGATTAATTAATTAATTAAGAGGTAAGTAATAGGCCTCTTTACAGCAAGAATGTCAAGAATGAGATGATCCAGTTCTTCTAGCAATACATTCACTCAAATTGGTTGAGCAGAGGAACAACAGCCAACATGAAGTTTCTTTCTTTCAGAGTGATGATTCTTAGAGACCTTTGCCCCCTTTTCTACTACCATACCTAAATACACGGAAGGGTGCTACATAGGACTGAGGGACATTTTTTTTTTGCTTTGCTTCATGGATTACTACAGGTTACCATGGGTTACCATGACAACCTACTACTAGTGCTATGCTTCTCCATTTGTAGTTAGCCTGGCTGATCCTTAGAAGATAAACTTGTTAGTCATACTCCCACAATGCCTCATAAATTCCATCTTCATAACAACCATGAAGGATAGGAATTATTTACCTAATGTGACTGCTAAGAAAAATGAGGCCTACAGAAGGGAAGTGAGATTTACTCAAGGTAAAAAACTAGTAAATGGCCAAACCAGAATGAAACTTCAATCCTTTTGATGTTCCCAGTACTGTTTCCACTTGATCAAGTTTCCTCTATGTGGTGGTCAGAATAGTCATGGAATTTACATGGGGAAGGAATCCTTGAGACCACTGAGTCTGATTCTCCTCACCTTACAGAGTAGGAAATTTAGCCTCCAAGTGTGGAGTGAGTGACTTGCCTAGGATCACACTCAGGGAAGTAAGTATGTGAATCCAAGTCTCTCGATAACAAATCCAAGACTCTTTCTCTCATCTTTGCCTTCCTAGTAGGTCAGTTACCTCCTTCTTTACAGGACCCTCATAGTGTTCTGTGAGGGACTGTTATTGTAACAAGAATGAATGAGACTTTTCCCATTTTGCCTTGTACTTCTTGAAAATGTGGTCTTATCCTTTTTTCTCATATCCAAACTTTTGGAAAGGAATGTGAAAAAAACTTTTAGCACACAGCAACCTGGCTCACCTCCTATGGAAGACAATGGGCCACATTTTACATGTATTTTAGCTTATATATTTTAATGTTCGTTTTAATTGATTTCATTTAAATGATGGCAAAGATCAAGGGGATGCCCATCAATTGGGGAATGACTGAACAAGTTGTGGTATATGAATGTAATGGAATACTATCGTGCCATAAGAAATGATAAACAGAAGACTTCAGAGAGGCCTGGAAAGACTTATATGAACTGACACTGAGTGAAAGGAGCAGAACCAGGAGAACTTTGTACACAGCAACAACCACAGTGTGAGAGGAATCTTTCTGGTAGACTTAGTACTTCATTGCAATTCAAGAATTTAAAAAATTCCCAGTGGACTCTTGAAGCAAAATGCTTTCCACATCCCGAGAAAGAACTATGGAATTTGATCGCAGAATGAAGACCATTTTTTTTGGATTATGTTTTGTTTTGTTTTATGATTTCTCCCATTCATTTTAATTCTTCTGTACAACATGACTATGGTGAAAATGTATTTAATAGGAATGTATGTGTAGAACCTATATAAAATTGTATGCCTTCTCAGGAAAAGAAGGGGAGGGAGGGGAGAAAATCTAAGATGCATGGAAGTGATTGTAGAACACTGAAAACCAATACAATAATTTAATTATAAATAAATAAATAAAAAGTAAAAAAGAAATGATGGCAAAGGTCTGTAAATCTACAAGTGAGACTCTGTACTAATGCACTTCCTCCTAAGAGGCTGCTTTGAGCTAGAATAGTGTGGGTGCCTATCTCACTCACCTTGGAAGAAATAATCATATCCTAGAACTCCCATTCCAAGAAATGGGAAAGAGATAGTTTCGGCTTCAGAGCCTAAAAGAAAGTGAGGATGAGGGTTTTGTCTCAGCTCAGTTCAATACATATTTACTTAATTTTAAAAAATGTCTATTTTCTGCAAAGTTCTGGGCTTGGACTTGGACATGGAAAAGCAACAGAAATCATTTCCTATATATATATATATATATATATATAAGGAACAGCAAATCCTTTAGGCAGCTCCCTCCCTGGGCTAATTTCTCAACTTTTACTTGCATCACTGGGCAAGGTTCCCAAAGGGTAGTTGACTCCTATTACTCAGGGCTATAGAGGTAACCCTGAGGGGCAGAGTTTTTCTAGTGCTGTCACTCTTTAGACCCCAATGGTGTGCTTCCCCAAAGATTATTAGTCAGAACTAATTAGCTTTCAGAAAGGGTGTTTAGGAAGGATAGTTGTTACATAAACATATTCCAAAACTAGAAAGACATTTTCCCCCTTGTACACACAAGGTATCTGGAGAGAGAGTAAGCTCAAACTCAGAGTTACTCCCAGTTACTGAAAGTCTTTTTATCGTTTGATGGAAGCCTCATGACGAAACTCTAGTAGAGTCCTGAAGCTACCTTTCCTTAGTAAGACTAGTTCATGTTCAGTATGTCTTTCAGCTCTCAGTGTCTACATTAAAAGTGTTGCCTCTTCTCCCCTCTTCATCTCATATCACGTAGATATTTGCCACCATTTATCTTCCTTTACTCTGGTTTCAAATAGCACTTGAAGGAACAAAATTGCCACAAGTCACTGCTACTTCAAAAAGATTGCTACCAACTCTGACAGAGACTCCCACAGGTGGAAAACCTGTGGCCTCAAGGATTTGTTCAGTGAAGTTTGCATTCGGTCAAAGGGCCACACTTGAGAACATAAAGGGCCATATGTGGCCTTTAGGGACAGGTTCCCCACCCCTGCTAGATCTTTGGAAGTTCACAAGGTTTTCACTGGGTCATTGGGAAGAGAGTGGGGAGAGAAACTCAATTTTCCACCCCCCTCTTCCAAAAGGTCCTGAACTACTGGAATGACCACCATTTCACTGACCCACTGCTGGAGTTCATGAAATAGGTCCAAAGGTACTTCTGATTTCTTCAGCCAGTTACAAAATATTTTCTGTTTCCTGTCCTCAGCTTTTTTCCAATGACCCAAAGTTCCTAAGATTCTTTCAAACTGATTAAGGACTTACTCACACATAGTTTACTTTTGATTGATTGATTGAACAGAAATGTCTGGACCTTCTGAGATTAATTGAGGTGGGGATGAACCTTCACCTAAGAGATACATGCTGTTATTGTTCTAACCCTTTGAGAACTTGTGAACTATAGCATGCCAATGCTATCTGTGAGGTTTTCTTGGTAAAGATACTGGAATGATTCACCATTTCCCTCTCAAATGGATTAGGACAAACACAAGTTAAGTGACTTGCCCAGGGTCATACAACTAGTAAGTGTTTGAGATCAAATTTGAAGAGATACATGTATTCAACTCTGTTCTACCATCTACTCTCCCTTGCCCCTTGACCTTTTATCAATTATGTTATGCCATATCCTAACCTTGGATTACTCCTATCAGTTACCTCCTTCACTCCTATTCACATGATGCTGACAAAATGACAAATCATGCTGACTAGGTCCACTACAAATACGTATTATCTAATCTCAACTGGACCCTCATTTCAGTAAGGGTCTTTCTACTCTTCCTTAATTCATTCACTACCCCATTCTCCTCAGTGGCTGTTCTAAACCTTCTCACCTCCCTTTAAACCTCCCCCAGGACACCTTCATTCCACCCTCACAGTTGAAGACCTCATCTCATTCATACTTCACTGAAAAAATTGGGGTCATTTGCCCAAAGCTCCCTCTTCCCTTTTCATCTTATATCATTCAGGTATCTTCCCCCATTATCTCCTCTTTCACTCTGGTCTCAAATGAAGAAGTAACTTTAGAGGAACAAAAGGTTAAAAATTTCAAGGGAAATAATGAAAAATGTGGAAAGCAGTGTCAGATCTCAAATTTTACTACAAAGCAGGAGTCATCGAAACCATTAAGTAATACTTAAAAAAACAGAGAAGTGAATTAATGGAACAGATTAAGTACACAATATACAGAAACACACAAATATAACAGTATAATGCTTGATTAACTCAAAGACAAACTGCTGGGGTAAGGACTCACTATCTGACAAAAACTGCTGGGAAAATTGGAAAATAGTCTGGGAGAAATTAGGTATAGACTAAGATCTCTATATAGTGGCTCTTCCAAACCTTTTTATCCCTCTTTAAACCTCTCATTGTTACCCTTACCCCTACCCTCTCAGTTGAGAACCTTACCACATATTTTACCGAAAAAATTAAGGCCTCTTCTCCCCTCTTCCTCATTTTGTATCAGTCGTATGCCTTCTATAACTATCTTCTACTTCATATCTGTCTCACATAATGAGGTAGCTTACTCTTTACCAAGGCAAACCCCTCTACTTGCTAAATTGATCCCATTTCATCCTGTCTTCTCCAATAGACTGCCCCCTCTGTCACTTATTTTCAATTTCTCCCTGTCTACTGGATCCTTCCCTAATGCCTACTAACATCATCATGTCTCCCTCATCCTCAATGAACTCTCACTTGATCCTTCTATCCCAGATAACTATGGTGCCATATATCTCTTCTGTTCTTTGTAGCAAAATTCCTTGAAAAAGCCATCTACAATAGTTGCCTCCACCTTTTTCTTATTCTCTTCTTAACCCTTTAGAGCCTGACTTCCAACCTCATCATTCTATCCAAAATACTCTCTTCAAAGTTAGCAACGATCCCTTAATTGTCAAATTCAATGACTGTTCTCAACCATCACGCTCCTTGATCTCTCTATAGCCTTGGACACTTATTGATCACCCTCTCCTCTGATATTATGTTCTCTCTTGGTTTGGGGGATATTGTCCTCTCCTGGTTCTCCTCTTTCCTAACCTTCCTTTGCTAAATCCCCATCCAAACCATTAGGTGTCCCATAGAGTTCTGTCCTAGGCCCTCTTTTCTTCTCCCTTTATATGACTTCACATGATGATTTCATCAACTCCCATGGATTTAATTACCATCTCTATGCTGACAATTCTCAGATCTACCTATTCTGTCCTAACCTTTCTGCTGACCTCCAGTGTCTCATTTCTGATTGCCCTTCAGACATCTTAAACCAGATGTTCGGTAGACATCTTAAACTCCACATGTCCAAAACAGAACTCATTATCTTTTCTCTCCTCCTCCTTTCTTCCCCATTGCTGTTGAAAGCACAACATGCTCTCAGCCCCTCAGGCTTACAACCTAGGAGTCCTGGACTCCTCACTTCACTCTCACCCCCATATCCAATCTGTTGTCAAGGCCCTTCAATGTCACCTTTGCAACCCCTCTTGAATATCCCCCCTTCTCTCCTCTGACACAGCTACCACTTGGCAAGGCCTTATCACCTCACTCTTAGACTATTATAACAACTTGCTGCTGTGTCTGCCTGCTCCAGGTCTCTCATTGCTCCAATTCATCCTCCATTCAGCTACCAAAATGATTTTCCTAAAGCATACATCCAACCATGTCACTCCAATTCCCATTCAGTAAACTCTAGTGACTTCCTGTTGCTTTCAGGATTAAATATTTGTGAATGCCTCTTTGGCATTCAAAGCCCTTAACAACCCCACCTACCTCTTCAACATGTACTCCTCAATCCAGTGACCACTGGATCCCTTATGTTCCACAAACAACATACTCATCTTTGGACTCCAGGAATTTTCTCTGGCTGTCCCTCATGTTCCTCCCTCCCCTCCACCCCACCACTCCACCATCTTTGCCTCCTGACTTCTCTAGCCTCCATTAAGTCCTAACTAATCTTCTAGAGGAAACATTTCCCAGCTCCTCTTAATTCTAGTGTCTTCTCTGTTAATTATTTCCTATTTATCTTATATATAGCTATTTGTATATATTTGTTTGTTTATTACATCTCCCATTAGATTGTGAGTTCCTTTAGGACAGAGATTGTCTTTTGCCTCCTTGTGTATCTTCAGTTCTTTACACAGTGACTACTCCATAGTAGGCACTTAGTAAATGTTTACTGATTAAACGGCATCTTGTACCATATACCAAGCTAAGTTTCAAATGGATATATGATTTACATATGAAAGGTCATATCATAAACAAATTAGAAAAGCAAGAAAAATATTCTTTTCACAACTACAGATAAGAACAGAGTTCAAAACCAAAGAAAGGAGAGAGAACATCACAGAAGATAAAAATGGACAATTTTGAAGACCTGAAATTTTAAAAGGTTTTGTCCAAACAGAATCAACAGTCAAAATTAGAATAGAAGAAGTTAAGGCAGGGGAGGAGGGAATCATTGTAATAAGTTCCTCTGATTAAAAAATATCCAGTAAATGTAAGGAAGTGATTCAAACACATAAGAACAAAATCCATTCCCCAATAGATAAATGGCCAAAGGATGTGAATGGGCAATTTTCAAAGGAAAAATTCAAGCTATTCATAACAATATGAAAAAAAATTCTTCAAATTGCTAATAATTAGGAAAATGTAGTGAAAGTAACTCTGAGGTTTCACCTCACCATCACCAGATTGGCAAAGATAAAAAGGTAACAGTAACAAAAAGATCATTGAAGGAGCTACACAACATAGACATATTGATTCATTGTTGCTAGAGCTTTAAATTAGTCTAACCATTCTGAAAAGCAATATGGAATGACTACCAGAAAGTTGCTAAATTGTGATTACCCTTTGCTACAGCAATACCATTACCAGGTCTGTACTCAAAGAGATCAAAGAAAGAGGAAAAGTACCCATATGTATAAAAATATTAATAGCAGCTCTTTTGTGGCAGCAAAGAACTGGAAACTAAGGGGGTTCCCATCAACTGAGGAATAGCTAAACAAATTAAATTATATAAATGTAATGGAATATTATTGCAGCTTGAGAAATGATGAAAGGGATAGTTTTGGAGAAATGTGGGAAAATATATATGAACTGATGCAGGAGGAAGGTAGCAGAATCACAGAAATTTAGACAATAACAACAGCGTAAATAAAAACAAATTTGACTCAAGAATTCTAATTAATACATCAATCAGCTACGGTTCTAGAGTACCAAGCACAAAGCATACTTTGTCATCTGACATGTAGAAATTCTTTTTGACCAAACGTATTTGTTAAAAGGGTTATTTTTTTTAAATTGTACGGGGCAAGGGGTGTGTGTTTCTGTGTGCGTGTGTAACTAGGAGAGAGGGAGGAGATAGGGATAGGGTTACCAATAATAAGAAAAGGTCAATGAAGCACTTTTTAAAATGCACAATAGAGAATAGAAAGGGTTACATAGAAACACGACAGCTATGAAAGTTACCTATTGAATTTATTAGATACTTAAAAATAAAAGTTGGAGAAGTGGAAGAGATAATAAATGCTTCTTAAAAAAATCAAAATAAAGTGGTATAGAATGAGACACACCTTTTTAGGCACAGCCAATGTGTTGATCTCTTTTGCTTATCTACAGCAATTTGTTACAAGGGCGAGTTTCTGGAGAAACGAGAAGAGCTGGTAGAGAGTGATAAAGATGCACAAAAAAGAAAAAAGTGTCAATGAAACATTTTAAAAACACACCGAAGGGAATAAAAGGGCGTTAACACTAGCTAATAATGATGATAGCTAACATTTGCTATGTGCCAGGCACTGTGCTAATCATAAATCTCATTTGGTCCTCGCACCAACCTTGTGGGGTATTATTATTATGCCAATTTTACAGATGAGGAAACTGAGGCAGGCAGATGTTAAGTGACTTGCCCAGGGTCATACAACTATGAAGCCAGATTTGAACTCAAGATCATCAGGACTCCAAGCTCTATGCTCCATCTATCGTACCACCTAGCTGCCTGAATTTTTTTTTTTTCCCAATCAGAATGGGCATCAACAAACAGGATAACTTTATTACTACCATATTGGACTGAGTGTGTGTGTGTGTGTGTGTGTGACTGTGTGTAAACAACTTGGGAGGGAAGGAAATAATTTGTACATAATCAGAGCTTACAGTTTCATGAGCAATTGTCTTGCATTCTTTATCTAAAGAAATACTCATATTTGTTGATGCCATACTAAAAAAGATTTTTTTAAAGCAATTTCTACATAAAAGAGATTTGCAGTTTCATGTACAACTTTTTATTATATATATATGTGCATTATATATATATATATATATATATATATATATATATACACACATAAACATGTATATATTTAAATGTTGACTTTATTTGGTGTTTTAGCTCAGAATAATTTTTTTAACTTTAAAAGATGTTTTTTCTTGCCAAATCTTACTCCTCCATATGCATCTTTGATCCCATTCCCTCCTATCTTCTCCAACAGAATGCCCCCAATATCTTCACTATTCTATCTTATCAATCACTCCATTTATAGATTCCTTCTCTGATGCTTACAGACATTCCTATGTCTCCTTGTTGCAAAAAAAAAAAAAAAAGCCATGCTTGATCTGACCATCCCTACTCACTGGTATCTTTTCTCACCTCTTGGCTAAACACCTTGAGAAAACTAACTAAAATAGGTTCCTCCATGTCCTCTCTTCTTGTGCCATTCTATACCTTCTTCAGCCTGCCTCATTATCTCATCATTCAACTGAAACCACTCCAGAGTTACCAGTGATCTCTTTATTGCCAAACCTAATGGCCTTTTCTCATTCCTTAAATTTTTTTAACTCTTTGCAGCCACTGATGATGGTACTACCTTGTCCTCCAAGATATTTTGTTCTCTTTGGATTTTCATGCCAACTGCCCTCTCTTGGTTCTCCTACATAGTTGACCACTTTTTCTCAGTCTCTTTTGACTTTCCTCCATCACTCTCATTTCTCTTCCCAATTTTTCCTCTACTTCTCTTACTTGATCTTCAAAATCTTTTTTGAGCCCTTCCACAACTTGCACCCAATTTATATTTTTCTTGGAAGCTTTGGATGTAGGAGCTTTGATTTTGTTGTCTTTTCTGGTTGTATGTTTTGATCTTCCTTGTCACCAAATAAGATTATTTAGTCTGATTTTTTTCTGCTGTTTGCTCATTTTTCCAGATAATTACTTGACTTTTTAGTTCTTTGTTAAAGTAGGACTCTGCTTCCAGTGTGTGGCGTGTACTGTCCCAAGCTTGAGGGGTTTTGTGCAACTGTTTTCCGAGATATTTCTAGGAACTTGTAAATTTTCAGTTCTTCCAAGGTGATGTAATCAAAGGAGAGGTGTTTACTTCTCTCCTGGTCTATGCTCTGGTCTGTAAGTGACCACAGGAACTCTTTTCTGCCTTGGAACTATGAGGAGGATTCCCTCTCTACTGTTACCACAAGTTCCACCACACCAGTGCTTCTCCTTGCCCCAGGACCACCACCCAGGACTGTGACCTAGATTGAAGTGTAGGCAAAGCAAAAGAATCCTGCCTCAGCACAGTAGAGATCCCTGCAGTCACTCTCTGATCAGCTGCTAAATCCCCTCACCATCTATGGGCAGAGAGCTCCAGAAGTAGTCACTGCTGCTACCACCATTACCTCCCCCTGGGGCTAGATCTGACCTGTGCTTCTCTCTCATTTGATCCTCACATGAGGATGGATCCAGGTCCAACAGACCTTTCCCACTGACCTTCTAAGTTGTCTTTGGTATTTGTGGTTTGAGAAGTCTAGAAACAGCCACAGCTGCCAGTGATTCAGTACCTGAGGCCTGCTCCAGGTTTGCTAGCTGTACCTACATGACCCATGCTGGCCTGCACTCTTCTCTCAGACTGGTGCAACAGATCTTTCTGTTGACCTTCCCGGTTGTCTTAGGCTGGAAATTTGTTTCACTCTGTCATTTTGTGGGTTCTGCCACTTTAGAATTTTAGAATCATTTTTACAGGTATTTGGAGAGGTTTGAGGTAGAGCTCAAGTAAGTCCCTGCTTTTACGCTGCCATCTTGGCTCTGCCCCCTCTCGGTCTCTTTTGTTGGTTTTTCATCCATGTCATACCCACTATGGGTATTCTCTAAGGCTGTGTCCTAGGTTTTCTTCTATTTTCACTACTAGTTCATCAGCTCCTGTGGGTTCAATTATCATTTCTATGAAGATGATTCCCAGGTCTATCTACCCAGCCCTAACTTCTCTCCTGATGTAGGACTACATCATCAACTCTCTTTTGGAAATCCTGTCCCAAAGCCATCTGAAGTTCAACATGTTTAAAACAGAAATTATTATTTCCCCCCCACATCATTCCTTCCCCTCTTCTGGAGTTCCCTATTACTGTCAAGGGCAGCACCATCCTAGTCATCATTAACTTCTTCATACTTCTACCTCTCTCATTCTACATACCCAATGTATTGCCAAGCCTTGTTTCTATCTCCTCAACCTTTCCCATATATACCCCCAAAACAAAAACAATTGCTATTTACCTTCACTCTGAGCCAATCAGGACCCAAACAATGACCAAGTAGGGTTTGGCCTGGAACCTATTATTGGCCAAGCAATGAGAAACCGAGTAATTTAGGTTTAAGGCATGGTCCTTAAGAAAGAAATCTAGCCCATAAACCCCAAGATATCTTGGGAGCTTTCAGGGATCAAAGTTTACATTCCTTTAGGCACAGTACCTGAAGTTAAGTATATGGTACCCTATGTGGATAGAGGGAAGGGAAGGGAAGGGAAGGGAAGGAAGGAAGGAAGGAAGGAAGGAAGGAAGGAAGGAAAGAAAGGACCTGTGTTGCCCAACTGGCCAGTTGGGTTTCCCGGTGGGGCAGCTCCTACTGCTACTACTTGTGGTTTGTCCTTCATTCTTGAAGAAGACCATGACATCAAGGAGATGATACCATGACATGCAAGTGAATTAGATTTAAGTGAGGGAGGGCTGTGCAAAGTGACCAGCCTCATTTTCTACTCCAGACCTATCTGGATCCAGTGGTAAGATATAAATCAGTCTGGAGATGGCCCCAGAGGCAGCGGGAGACCTTGACCTTTTTAAGTTAACGTCTTTCCCAGGTCTTGGCTTGACTGAGGCAATACCCATTCAGCGATGAAGGACAGGTAAAAAATGAGACAAATAATGGTCTCTTCTACCTAGCCAAAAAAAATCAATCTGGGAGGGGAAGACCCTCAGGGATTCTGGCCAAAATTGAAACAATTTCTATTTATACTCACTCTGAGCCATTAGAATCCAAATAATGATCAAATGAGGCTTAGGCTGAGACCTGCTGGCCAATCAATGAGAGCCAGAGTGATTTGAGTTTAAGGCATGGTCCTTAAAAGAAATCTAGCACATAAGCCCCAAGATATCTTTCAAAATTTCATTGATCAAAATTCATGTTCCTTTGGGCAGAGCACCTGTAGGGAAGAGTATGATTCTCCATGTGACTAGAAGGAGAGAAGAGAGGAAGACAAGGAGAGAAAGAGGGAGGGAGGGAGGAAAAGAAGGAAGGAGCAAAGGAAGGAAGGAAAAAGCTGCATTGCCCAACTGAAACTGGCCAGTCCACTGGGGCAGCTCCTACCTACACACACAGGTTGTTGTTCCTCCTTCATTCTTGAAGAGGACCAGTGACATCAGGAAGGTGATAATATTACTTCCAAATGAATTGAAGTGAGGAAGGGCTGTGCAAAGTCACCGGCCTCACTCTCTCCTCCAGAACCATCTGGATCCAGTGGCAAGATTTAGATAAAGACAACTAGAGATGGCCTCCCATCACAGCATCTAAATTCAAGTTTTCTAACCCCAAATCCTGTACTCTTTCCATTCTGCTACACTCTGTTTCAACTAGAATCCAGTTATCAGAGGTGGCAAAGGGATAGACAAAAACTCATAAGGCCTAGGTCAGTCATCTACACAGTTTTACTTGAGGAGTCTCTGAGATCATATTTGCCCAAAATATCTTTCTCTCTAGAATCTAGACTCCTAACTCTACATGCTGCATCCTATTGTAAGAAGGCTTTATGTAGCTAACACATTGAACAAAAAAGATCTAAAAGATGCCAGCAGTTAGAATCAAATAATTTGAATTTTGTAGCAATAAATGTACGATCCTATATCTGGGTTCAAAAATTCATCTGTACAGCTACAGGATGGGGAAAGTATATCTGGAAAACAGTTCCTGTGAAAAATATATGGGTTATGCTTCTAAGAAATGATGAAGAGAATGGTTTCAGAGAAATTTGGAGAAACTCGAATGATCTGAAGCAGAATGAGGAAAACGGAACCAAGAGAGCAATTTATACAATAACAGCAATATTATAAAGAAAAATAACTTTGAAAGGCTTAGAACCTCTGATCAACTCAATGACCGACCACAATTCTAGAGGATTCATGATGAATCGTATTACCTACATCCATATAGGAAGGTGAAGGACTCAAAATAACAGAGTGATTCTTTGTCTCTTTCTTTCTTTCTTTCTTTCTTTCTGACATGGCCAATTCAGGAATTTGGGTTGGTTTTTTTTTTTTTTTTACTGTATATGTTTGTAATAGAGATCTTATTTTGCTGCCTTCTCAATCAGTGGCGAGGTAGAAGAGAAAGAATGTAGCTCTGCAAATAAAAGTTTAATACATTTTAAAAAAAGAAAAATATCAGTGATTTTAGAGGACTTCAAGTAGTCAACAACAGAATATGTTACCCTATAAGACTCACAAGATCTTAGACTAAATTCAGTATTCGAAACAAAGAAGGTGACAGTCCTAACCAGACCACATCTGGAGCAATGTGTTCATTTCTGGGCAATACATTTTAGGAAGACAGAGGGTGTAAAGTGAAGGATGATTAGAATGTTGAAAGACGTCTAGAGATCATGTTATATTATGAACAGTTGAAGGAACTGGGGATGGTTAACCTGGTGAAAAGAAGACTAAAAAAAAAAAACATGACAGCTGTTTTGAAGTATTTGGAAGGCTCTCTCATAGAAGAGGGATTAGATTTGTTCTGTTTGGCCCCAAAGGGCAGAATTATGAGTAATCATGGATGTTGTTGAAAGCAGATTTGAACTCCACAAATGAAAAATTTTTCTCAAAATTAGATCTAGCTTCAGAAGGATCTGTCTTGAGGAGTTCAAATTTGATCTCAGACACTTACTAGCTGTGTGATCCTTGATAAGTCAATTTCCTCCCCCCCCTTCTCCCTCAAAAAAAACAATTAGATCTGTCCAAAAGTAAGGTGGGCTGCATGAGCGATGACTCAAAGTCTTCCAGCAGAGTCTGGCTGATGTCATCAAAGTTTTTATCAACTAGACCTGTGATTCTGTGAAGAATTGTTACTTGTCAGATTTTACAGGATGGATAGATAGGAATTCAGCAGGTGAAAAGAGGGAGACATTTTGAACATTAGGAAAAAGTCTTCAGTAACGTCACAGAGTAATTGACTGTATGGTAGAGTACTTGCAGCAGAGAAGTAAGAAATAAGACTGGAAATATAGTGTATCGTGATTACTGGGGGCTTCAAATGCCAGGTAAAGGATCTTGAATTTTCCTAGAGATTTTTGAGCAGAGGAATGACATGGTCAGATCTCTATACATAAGGAAGAGTATTCTGGTATGTGAAGGATAGATTAGATGGGAAAAGGTGGACTGGAATATCCAGTAGGAATTAATGTAATAGTTCAAGTGGGTGGTAATAGGAATCTGGACTAGGATGGTAGCAGTGGAGATGGAGTGCCCAAGAGATTCTGCCATAATATCATACATTTTGGGCATGAAGGGGCCTTAGAGATCATCTAGTTTAATCTCATTTTACAGACTTAGATCCAGAAAACAGCACTCTTTTCACTGTATTACACAGTGAAGTGCTATATAAATATGAGGGGTTTTTTTGGTCTAGATTTATGATCTCATTCATGTGAGGAAACTCCCTCTTACCATTGCAGATTGCCCACTGATGTGCAATTACGGTCTGAGTTGCTTGAGGACCTTAAAGGGTTAAATGATTTGTCTGAGACCACATAGACTACATGTCAGAAGCAAGATTTGACTCCGAGTCTTCCTGACTCCAAAGCCCCGTTACCAACACCACTCTGAGTCCAAATGTAAGTTATCATTATTCACCAGTTGTTAAAATGGGTTGCACTGAGACATTCACAGCATCATCAGATTCTGCTTATGACCAAGACCAGGCAGTGGAATAAACTTAGGGGTGCTTTTAGGTCAGTTTTTCTTGGGGTACAATTAAATGGCTTAAGATGGTATAAAACTAAATAATAATAGCTAGCACTTGTAAAGAGGAAACTTTAAGAGGCAGGCTGTAAGCCAGGAAGTGCGAGAGATTAGATTGACCATTGTCTTTCTGACTCGAGGTCTACTACTCTATCCACTGTACCTGGTAGCTGCCTCTTCAACAAGCACTTATTAAACGCCTACTACTTGCTTGCCAGAAAGGCACCGTGATAGTGGGTAGAATGCTGAATTAGGGTCAGAAGGAGCTAAATTCCAATTCTGTCTCTGACACTTGTCAGCTCTGTGACTCTTGACAAGTCCCTTAAGACCTCGGATTTCATATTTTAAAATGAGGACTTTGGACTAGATGGCCTCCTTCAGCCCTAAATCTCTGACCCTGTGTGTGGCACTGTTGATAAAAATCGCCCGAATTTTAGGATTCGAACTATCTGGTTGGAAGCTGGTGAGGCTGAGTGGGAATGGGATTCCCCTTTTACAGACGGGGAAACCGAGGCACTGAGCGGTTACAGCGATGGGTGCGGGCTCACGTGGCTAGTATGTAGCATAACTGGGATTCAAACTATTTCTCCAATGGGCAATCGAGCACGTTTTCTGTTAAACGTTACTGGCTTCTGTGGGTTTGGAAGGAAAGGAGAGGAGGCACCTCCTCCTTCTCCTCCTCCTCCTCCTCCTCGGGAACCGAGTCGTCTCCAAGGCAACCAAAGCCCACGCATGCGCAAGGTCACTCTTCCTTCCCGTAACCCCCGGAAAGCATCCGGTAAAGACTGGCGCATGTGCAGTTTCTACCCACTGCAGCTGCCCCAGCCTGGTCCGGGCCTCCAGCCGCCGCCGCCCCCTCCAGTCCGGCTCAGGATCTCTCGGCCCCGGCAAGCACTGAGCGGAAATAAGGCCCATTTCTGATAGGGCACGATCTCACCAATCACCGCTCTCAGGAGGCGGAGCGACTCGGAGGGGGCGGGCGATTGAACTCGCAAGTTGGGCTTTGCTCAGGGCCCCGCCCCGAAAGTCAAAAGTCGAGTGGAACGCGTGGAAGGAGCGGCGCGCGGCGAGTGGAGGTGGAGAGGCGGGGCCCGAGGCCGAGGTCGGAGCCTGGGGGCGGGGCCGGGCGGGTGCCCGGAGCCGTCAAGTGAGGGGATCGAAGCCGAGCGGCAGCGGCGACGGCGGCGGCGGAAGAAAACGAGAGAGCGGCGCTCGGGGCCGGTAGGTGGGCGGGCTGGCGCGCTGACCGCGGGGCAGGGAGAGTCGGGCCCCCTCGGCGGCGGGGCGCGGATCTGCACCGGAGCCCCGGGCCCTTCTCGGGGATCCTGGGCAGCGAGGCCCTCCTGGCTGCCTGTTCCACGCCCCGGCGCCCGCGCTGGCCCCGTCCCTCAGCCCCAGGGTCCACATCTGGCGGGGGGACCTGCCCTTCTCCGCCCGGGGCCACCCCCCTTTCCCACCGCCTCCTGGGACCACTCAACCCCCCTCAGTGGGGGTGTCCGCAGACGTGCCCTAGCTGCCGCCCGGCCGCTTGTCTGTGGTAGCCCCCTTAGCCGTTCGTAGCCCGCCAGGTCACCCTCCGTAGACCGAGGTGGGCCACCTTCCTTTGTAACCCGAGGCGGGTGAGTCGTTGGCAGCCGAAGAGCCCACCTGGCGTTTTGGCCGTTCCTGTCCAAAACCCCACGCGTGTCACCGCCCTAGCATCCTCCCTCCAGAAGCTCCGTCCATGCAGGGCCCCCGGTACTGGAGCCTGGAGAGCCCACTTCGCCAAAGCTTTGCGGATTCCTCCCCTTGTGTCCAGCCGAGGAGCTCTTTACGGAGTGCTCGGCCGGCGCAGTCTTTCCTTGCCCGTCTCTCCCGGCTCTTAAGTCGAGGGGCATGGCTGCAGTGTAAATACCAAGTTAGAGACGTTCTGGTCCCCGGGTAGCGATTCCTGGTCGGCTTAGGTCCCCAATAACCAGAAACTTAAGGAAAGGGCTTCCCCCAACGGGGGATAGAAGAACACTCTCAGTCCTGAGTAGGCAGAGGAATAGATAAGAGGGAGGGGACAAACGGAGCCCAGGAAAAGAAGAAAGAGCTCTCCAAAGGGTCATCTATTGCTTGTTAAAATGTAAACAAAGAATCCGGTTCTATAAACGAGCGTTCGTCCAGTGCCTACTACGGGTCAGACGGGCGCTAGGCCCTGGGGATACAACGGAGATAGAGAGAGCTTGTAAAACATCCCGATGATTTAACAACTCGTGTAAATGCAAATGAAATTTAGTGTGGTAGCGCGCAGAGGGCCCCTAGAGCCATCCAGACCGTCCCTTGAATGATTATTTCGGTCGAGATTCGCAACCTCTTGTCTAGAGCTGGGTCTTTCAGAAAAAACTTGCTCTACTCTAATTCTGTTCTGTTCTTCTACCCCATTATAAGCTTAAGGGCAGGGACGTAATTTTAATAATTTTATCATGATAGTTTTTGTTATATTTTATTTTGAAGGTAACATAAGCTTTGCATTTTAATTCAACAAGCATTTATTAATCACTTGTTACCATACAAAGAACTGGGCTAGACTGGGGATCTAGAAACAAAGATAGATAGCCTCTGAACTTACATTGTAACCAGTAAGTCCTTAGTAAATATCTTTGTTGAATTGAGCTTTTCTAAGAGTTTTCATATTGATCTTATCTTGTCTTTATAACTTCTCTATGAGAAAGGTAAGACAGAAAGAAAACTGAACTTTCTAAGGTGACACAGCTCATTAGTGGCAGAGATAAGATTCCAGAGCATAGTCTCTTGACTCCTATTTCTAGGCTCCATCAACTGCACACAGTTTTGTAGATTTAAAATCTTGGAGTGTAAGAAGAAATGTTTGATTTGGAAATGGGAAATTTTAACATTAAACCCAACATAGTCTGTCAACTTAGTCGTTAAGCACCTACTACGTGCACACTTCAAGAGGGATGCTTGCCTTAATTGAAATGGAATTTATTGTTGGTGGGTTGTTTTGTTTTGTTTTGTTTTGTTTCCCAGAAATCTTACCTTCTCATGTGTTTTTTATGTAGACCTTAGCTTAGCAAACACCAATTCAGAGGTTCTTTTTTATGTCATGAACCCCTTTGGGCAACCTGGTGAAACCTATGGGCCCCCCCCTTTCATAATAATGTTTATAAATGCATAAAATAAAATACATAAGATTACAGAGGAAACCAATTATACTAAAATACAGTTTTAAAAAAATTTTTAAGAAGTTCACTAGACCCCTTCCTGTTTGTATCAACCCATATTATTTTTATCTCAAAGGGGATAATTCTTAAAGTGTTCTCAAAACATAATGAATTGTAATTTCCTTTTTAAAATTAAGTGCATTAGGTTGCACTTTAAGGAATAAAATGTTGCTTTCGTCAAAAAGGCTGGGGATCTCTGTTCTTGGTCACACAACTAAATAGGTTTTTAGTTTGTAAGGAGCAAGTCTGAAGGACTTTTTAAAGCCTTCATAAAGAAGGTAAAAGTGTTCAGTGTCGTCACAGCCCCCAAAAGCTGCCAGATTAGTCTTCCTGTTAATAAAAATGTTTGGTTGAGCCTGTTCTCTTCACCAGATGGAGGTTTGGTTCCTCATTTTGAGTCTTAATTTGAGAAGCTGTTTTGTGATCTGCCTGGAGTGGTGTGTGTCATTGGTTGCTGAGAAGAGAAGCTGTCCTTATTAATTATTTGCCTTGCCCCCACTGACTCTAGTTTTAAATGAATGATGAAAGTGCCACACGGAGCAGAATCATATTTTTCTTCCTTTATTCTTTGGTAGAACTAAAGGAGTCCTGAGACTTCATCAAGGAATGTTTTTGCTTGATCTGGACATAGGTGTGGTGGGTTCTATCACTTTGATTTAAGTTACTTTAAATTTCTTTTTTCCTGTTTCATAGTGCCACAATCACTTTTAGCAAATCTTTGTTAGCAGGCCTACTTGTTTTGATGAAGTTGACATGTTATTGGGTTTTTGTTTTTGAGGAAAAATGTCAGTATTTTTGGTCCAAATTCATACCTAAAGAAAGTAAAAAATTAATTTAATCATCTAGATGGCATATAGGCAGCATTTGTCTAGCAATCGCTCTGTCATTTAAAAGCTGATTTATTTTTCCTGGCAAAAGGTTAAAATGCAACTAAAATTCTGCTTTCGTGATTAATAAGTCACTACCGCAGTTGTTTCTGATGCTTCCTGTTTGCTTCATTTTAATATTTCAGTTAAACTGAAAACATCTGAGCATTATGGGCACTTTCGATGGTAGCAGTGTGAAATTGATAGAGTATATTAGCAAAAAAAAAAAAAAAAGTCCATGACACTGGGCCTGGGAACTCTTAAGAAAAGTTACTTAGCCTTTTGTGTCCATAGAGGTAAGGTGGTATGGAGATATCCCTGTGTATTAGATGATCATTTAAAATAATATTCTTGTTAAAGGCTTAAATTTACATTTAAAGCACTGATAAAAAGTAGAAGCTAGTAGATTAGAAAATGATAGGCCAGTGATCAGCAAATTGTGGAAAGAAAATTTCACTTGAACTGAGCTTCCATTGTGTGTTTTCCATTCTGCATTTTAGATTTCTCTTGTTAGTGCCAAGAAAAATATTTTTAATGCTCTATATTTTCCTTCATTATATTCTGTCTAGTTCAGAGGGTTTTTCCTCACTTGTCATATAAGGGAGTTGGACTAGAAAGTTTTAAACATGTCCCTTACATTGCTGCCAACATTTTATGGTTCACCTTTTTCCTTTTATTTTTCTTCTTTTGACATCCTTAGCCTCTTAATAAAAATAACACTTTAAAATTACACAGCACCAAAGAGTTAAAACAATTTACATTTATATCATGAATTTTGATAGTAGCTTTTTAATTATTTTTATTTTTAAAGTTAATCTTCCTTTCCTACCATTCCCTTCCCCCATTGAGCAAATTTTTTAAAAATCTCTCAATACGTATCTATGTAGTCTGGCAAAATAAATTCCCATATTAGCCATGTCCAACAATGTATGTCTTTCTCTTCATTTTTAAGTTCATCACCTCTCTGTCAGGAGATCAGATGCATGTTTCATTTTCATTCTTTTGGATTCTTAATTTATTATTGCATTGATCAGAGTTCTAAAATCTTATAAAAAATTTTTTTCCCTCAATAATGCTACCATTGTATAATTTGTTCTAATTCTGCTCGCTTCACACCTCACCGGTTCATAAAGATCTTCCCAATTTCTTTTGAAACGGTCCACTTCATAATTTCTTATGACACAGTAATGTTCCATTACATTGATATACCATGATTTGTTTGGCCATTCCCAATATGAGGACAACCCCTTGGTTTCCAATTTGGGGCTGTCACAGTAGCCTTTTGAAATAAGAAGAGGACAAGGATTTACTTTTGTTTTGCAGATAGGGAAAAAAATGAGGAACAGAAGATCTAAGTAATTTGGACAAGGTCACATGGGACGTTAGTAGCATGGCCAGAATTAAAACCCATATTTCCGGATTCTGCATTCAGTGCTTTTTCTACTAATCTATACATAGTATAGGACAGATTTCTTTCAACCTGTCAACTTGAATCTTTACTAAAGCGGAATATTTACTTTTTATTTAAGTACCTGGCATATCAGGATAGAAGCTTAATAATGCCCACCACTTTATAGCCACAAAACACTTTCACATGAACTGTTTCATTTGCTTCTCATAAGTGTTGAGAGGTAAGATCATAGGATTTAGAGTAGGAAAGGACCTGAGTGAGCAACAGATCCAACCCCCTTGTTTTACAGATGCTTGAATTAAAAGAAAAATAATGTGTATCTGTTGCCAGAAAAATAGGGCTTTGCCTCCCTTAGTTTGTGAATTGTGGGGGAGGGGAAGCTTGGTTTTTTTTTTCCCCAGCTTATTAACACTTTTTTTTATCTTTAGATAGAGGAAGCTAATTTATCTCTGGTTTTGAGTTTGAAGGCTACAGAGGTGTAAATGACCAGTATTAGATCTTATCTTGAAGGAAGCTAAGGATGAGAGGGAAAGATCTTAAGGAGCCTAAGAACTAGGTCTTGTCCAGCTTAAAACCTTTGAATTCCTGCAGATGGTGGTGGATGGACACAATCCATGTTTCCCTTTGAAGAAATATTATCTTAGTTTTGAATTAGGTTTAAATGTTCTTTTAAAAAATATGAAATGAAAATACTGGGCTTTAACCCAAAGATGTTCCCATTAAATAACATTTTGTTTTCTATTGGGGGAAGCTTTATTGATGACTGATAGTCATTTCTAAAGTGAACCTAGTTTTTTAGAAAAAATAGATCACCGGATGTAGAGTTCTTCTATGTTGTACTCAGTTCAGATGAAAATGAAACCTTTGCCTCCGGAGCCAGAGCTCCCAGACTTGACTGAGTTTTAAGTAATAGAGTGAACTTACACTCAGCCAAAGATCTGATTTATTTCACAGACTGAACTTGATAGAGGCCTTAGTCATATTCCAGGCATCTTTGCTTAGGTGAGCATATTACTTTCTCTGGAAGGTGAGTCATCTCTGCAGGGGTGTAGGTGACAGGCTGCTCCCCCCAACCCAGTTGTAGAGGAAGGCTGAGCAGCCTTGTTTGTTACTTGAGTGAGGCATTGTGCCTAGGACCAGACATTCCTGCTTTGGGAGCAGGGAGTAGGGAAGCAAATGTTAGTACTTAGGTATGTTTGCCTTTAAGGGAGCTGCTTTTAAAGCACAGTGTATTGAAGTTTGGGCACCCTTATCAACTAGAGTCATTTCCTCTCCTGAATGTATGTTTGTCCTTTGTTGCCAGAGAAGACCAGGCCATTAGAGAAATAATGACATGACTTGTACTTGACTTTGTTTTTGAGTGAGGGAGGGCTGTGCAGGTCACCAGCCTCATTTCTCCTCCAGAGCCATCTGAATCCAGTGACCAGATATTTATCAGGATGACTGGAGATGACCCAGGATGAGGCAGTTGGGGTTAAATGACTTGCCTAAGGTCACACAGCTAGTGAGTGTCAAGTATCTGAGGTGGGATTTGAACTCAGGTCCTCCAGACACCTGCATTGGTGCTCTATCCACTGCACCCCCCAGCTGCCCCTCCTCTCCTGAATAGGGTCACCTTGAAGGTGGGAAATGGCCAGCTTGCTGATGATAATGTTGAGAGACTGGAGGAAAGCTTTGACCCAAGGGAGCTGGGAAAACCCCCTGGAGCAAACAGAGCCTTTGTTTGACAGATCTTGGAAAGCTGTTTTCTGCCTCTTTACTCTTTCCCCATTTGAGCAGGAGACTGGCAATAGAGGTAAAGGAAAGGGCTGAATTTAGACTCTTGATTATAGAAGGCTTTGGATGTTACGTTTATTGCCCCAGTTGCCACTCTGCCTTCTTTAACTGACATTTTGTGGGGAAAGAAGCAGCAGGGGGAACTCCTGAGCTAGGCTTTTATCTGGTTTACTCATCCCAGATTGTTAGCTAAGTTATTTGTTGAAAGGTAGTGTGGTGCAGTGTTTTTCTGCTATAGGAGGAATTAGAACAGTTTTCTAGTCTCAACTCTAGTCTCTAACCATGTGACCTTAAGGAAGTCACCTAATCTCTCTATACCTCTCTTAACCTATTTCCTCATCTGTCAGTTGGGTATAATACTATTTGTATTACCTACCAAATAGAACTGTTTTTAAGGATCAAAAGGAAAAATGATCTTTAGACTTAAAACCCTATGCAAACAGTAAGGTATTTTCTGTGGTGGTTGTGCCGTTAGATATAGTCTTCCCTAGGGTATTCAAATCTTTAGTATCTAGAGCAATAGTTTAGTTCTCAGACCTGTTTTGACAGACCTGCCTCATAAATTGAACCAGTTTCTGTGCATGCTTCCAAAGTGAATTGTTCATTAGTATTTATGAGCTATATCCAAATATCATCACTAAGGGATAATTTAGTACTGTGGGAAAGGAGTAACTTTTCTGGTACAAGGAACAGAGGTGAGGAAACTCCCTCTACCTATCTTAGAAAATTAGAGATCTCAGTGCCTAGAGCACTGAGATGAAGTAAAGTGACTGACTCAGGATCACCCAAGAAGTATAGGACCTGAACCTAGGTGTTCTTACTGGACACCCTCTCTATCCACTACAACACGAGTTGTTATTAATCATTTACAATTTGGATTACAGCTAACCTTATTTCTTTAATACAATGTTGTTCTCAGTGTAGTCAAACGCTGATCTGCCATACCACTGAAAAATACCATATAAAACTTTAAAAAATATTTCATTATAAATGTAACCATAACCAAACAAATTAAATAAGGAATAAAATCATCCACAAAACCATAAATGCTATTTTAGAGTTGGCTAAAAGAAGAGACAAAATAATGGTAACTTCTGAGACTCTGTCCTTTTCCAAAACCTTTTGTCTATGTCAGATTTTGTCACTATTATTAAAAGTATATTTTTATTCATAGGGCCATAGAATTAGAGTTGGAAGTGATATTAGAAGTCAGCTAGTATATGGATAAGGATATGGATAAGGTTTAAGTCATTTGCCCAGGATCACATGTACTAAATGACTGACTAGATTTGAACCCAAGGCCTCTGATCCAATGCTTTTTCAGTTTCTTTATCTAGATATATTGTCATCTAGTGTGACCTCCTAATTTTAAAGATGGAAACTGAGGCCCACTGTGGTTAGAAGCCTCTGTCTGATAGAGTTAGTATCTTTTGTTTATTTTTAGATGGCTGGTCCCGCCATATCACTTCACTCATCCTCAACTAAATCACCGATAGCCTTTTCCTAAGCTCTGTTAACACAGGGCGGAGTCTGTGCAACAGCTGTTCTAGGCACAGAAAGCAAACAGAAGACTCTTTATTTGACCCCTATTTGTACCATCAGGTCCTTGTAGCTACAAGAAAGACAAGCTTGATAAGAAAATATAAACCTGGATAATATTACACAGAAGTCTCAAAGGTTGCTGACATTTTAGAGTAGCACTTTAGGGGATAGAAACTTGCAGTCAGAAAGACCTGAGGATTCTATTACTGTCTCAAAGACTTCCTATCAATGTGACCCTGGACAAGTCAGTTAATATCTCTTAGTTTTAGTTTTGGTGTTTGTAAAATGAGGAGATTCAACTTCATAACCTCTGAGGTCTCTTCCAGCTCTAAAGCTATGACTATGATCTTTTTAAGGCTCTCTCTTAGAGTACCCAGTACTATGCCTTTCACACAGTAGGCTTTCTGTAATTATTTATTAATTGATTCCTCTCCCCTAAATTACAAATCCACCAACCATTGAGAGACAAAATTCCTGAGCTTACTACCCCATAAATTGAGGGGGAGTCGGTAGGTGAGGTGGTGAGGTCCAAGTTACCTGATGCTTAGCCCTCAGTGAAAGGAAGCAGGAGTCTGATTTCTTTCCCAGTCAGAAACTAGTCAATTGGTGACACATTGAAGTCTCCCTTTTTGTAAAGAAGAATCTTGCTTGCTTGTAAAATAATGTAATCTTTGGATGTAGGCCTCTTTTGAATGCAGAGTGCTATTGTATCTATAACCAGCCACCCACTTTCCTGCTAAAGTTTCCTTTTTCTAGGCCAAGCCTTTGCCTAATGTGTTGTAATCAGGAATTGCTGAAAGGCTCATGAGGAAATGAGGGCTAAACCAGATCTAAGTGTAGAGTGTGAATGATGATGATTCTTGGGATGAGGAAATGGGAATACTTTGGAGTAGGATATTATTTTGGTGAACTGGGCCATCTGAAGCCACTGTCAACCTAGGCTTATGGAATTTGGCTAGTCATTCTCTAAGAGAAAGAATTAAAGTCGCAGAACTAAGTATATGTCAAGAAATGTGCACAGTTCTGATCCCACATCTCTTTTACAATTTCTGATGGGGAGGTAGCCCTGCTCCTCACCAAGGCCAAACCCTCCACATGCACCTTTGACCTCATCCCTTACTGTTATCTCTCCAACTATCATTCTCATCTCTAATATTCAGTCTCTCCTTTTCTCCTGGTTCCTTCTCTGCTTTCTACAAACATCAAAAAACCTTTACTGGATCTTATCATCCATGCTATTCTGTATCTTCTTCCTTTTTTTGTAATTGTAAGACATGCACCATTCTCATGAAAAGAACTCAAAAACAGAGTGAGCAGAGGAAGGCAGTTTATTTACATGTCCCAGGATGAGGGTGCTGCTCACAAAGAACACACACCGTACAGAAGCAAGAACAAATACTGTTAGGATGGTCATACCTCCCCTCAGAGTCAGGATTGGTCCAGACACCTCAGGGTTACAGACTTTGTGACCCTCTTGTTATGTGCATGTTTCCCCTCCCAGATCATGAGACCTGTGTTCAGAAAGTGGAGGGATAATTTTATGCAGAGTATGCAGTTATATGCATGAAGCGTATTAGGCAAGCACAGTTGAGGGAATACTGTGACCTAGTCTCCCCCTCAGTTTGGTACAACTCCTGCTGAAGCAGGATCTTGCGATTTCTTTTCTTGGCATTACCTCCCAGTCACGTAGCTAACAGAGAGATGTTTCTTTCTGTGGAGGGCAAACTTAATCTCTTTCTGAAAAACATTAGTCAAACTTCTTTAAAAAAAAAAAACGACAAAAAACTACGGTTGGTGCCTCAACTCTCTTCTTAACCCCAACAGTCTTGCTTTTGACTTCATCACCCTAGTGAAATTGTCCTCCCTAAAGTTACTAGTGATCTCCTAACCACCAAATCAAATGCCCTCATCTCAAACCTCATCCTCCTTGACCTTTCTCCACATTTTCACATTGTTGGTCCCTTTGACCTCCTGGATACTCTCACCTCTCAGATTTCAGGACACTGCTTTCTCTTGATTCTCCTTCTACATGTCTGACTTCTTCTTCTTCAGCTCCTTTGCTGACTCATCTTCCATTTTGTACCCACTAACTGTGAGTGACCCCAAGACTCTGTCTTGAATACTCTTCTGTTTTCTCTATTCTTTCTTTTGGTGGCCTCACAAGCTCTATGGGTTCAATTATAACCTCTATGCCGATGATTCCCATAACTACATATCCAGCCCTCACCTGAGCTTTAGGTCCACATCACCTGTTGACTGTTGAGCAAACCAGATTGTCCAGAGACATCTCAAACACATCTAAGACAGAACTCATCATCCCTCCCAAACTCACCTCTCTTCCTTCCTGGGTACCACCATCCTTCAAGTTATGCACGCTCATAGACCAGGTGACATCCTTGGTTCCTCCCTCTCACTCACCCCATGTATCCAGTCAGTTTCCAATGTGTCCTTTCTATCTCTTTATCTTTCTCATAGGTCTCCTTTCCACTCATACAGCCAATACCCTTGTTCAAGTCCTCATCACCTCTCAGTAGGCTCATACAGTAGCTTCCTATTTGGTCTCCTTATCTCAAATGTTACCCCACTCCTACCAATCCTTCACTCATTTTGCAAAGGGATTTTCCTAACATACAGATCTGATCACTTCACACTGCCCACCCCTTCACACACACTCAACAAATTCAAGGGGCACCCTTTTGGTCCAAAAATCAAATCATAACCCTTCTGTTAAACATTTGAAACTCTTTTCAACCTGGCCCTCTTCCATCTTTCCAGTCATCTTACACTTTACTATCCTCCTCAACCTTTATGTTGAGTTCTAGTCCCTCTAGCATACACTGTTCTAGACATACGAAAGCTCCACCTCCTTGTCTTTGTGCTACTAGCTGTCCCCCGGCCCACAGCTCCACCAACAGTGCATTAATATACCTGTTTTCTCACAGCCCCTCCAGCATTTGTCATTTTCCTTTTTTTAAATCATATTACCTAATTTGATAGGTATGAGATGGTACCTCAGAGTTGTCTTAATTTGCATTTCTGTAATTTTTAATGATTTATAGCAGAGGTGTCAAACTCTTACCTGCTTGCAAACTCCCAAGTCCTGTGGAAACAAGTTTAAAATGTAACTGGGAAATGTTTAACAAAATGAACAAAACTACAGCACATCATAGGTAATGTTAGTTTGTAGTTTTCTACATTTCTATTTCAGTTTGATATCACTGATTTCTAGCATATTTTCATATGGCTAATGATATCTTGGATTTTTCCTCCTGAAAACTGACTATTCATATCCTTTGGCTATTTATCATGAAGAATTGTTCTCATTCTTATAAATATAACTCAGTTCCCTACACATCTTAGAAATGAAACCTTTATGAGAGATATTTACCTCATGAAGATGTTTGAATGCTAAAATCTTAACCTTGTCTTTCATCTTGACCATCATCCATTGGTCAGCATTTAGGGAAATGACAAGTATCAATAAGAAACTATTGGGATTGAAGCTGAAGAATGGGGGAGGGCGGGACTGGGTTATTTAGATGAAAATTAAGTTTTAAGGACAGGAGTGGGATGGGGTAGGGGCAGGTCAGAGAGACTCATGAATGACCCAAAATAGTGTTTCTTAAATTCCATGTGAGCAGGTATCACAGAAGTACTCAGTTCAAGTATAAAATGTACATCTAAGGTTTCTTTTTTCCTTCCCAAATAACATGAGAGAGCATGGGGTACTTGGATGAGTTGTGATTTATCCACCCTTTGCCAAAGAATGCCTGGTAGCCAGTATCTTCTGAGAATCCCTGTTGTTAGACTTCACAACTGATTCCTTTCCTATTTTTCCTCTTCTTCTCCAGCATGATATGAGGGGATGTGTGGGGAGGTGGGTAGATGTCTATGCAGAATTTTGTTCTTCCGTGTAAAGTGGTTTGTCCGGTGCTCACTTGCTTCCCAAGCTAGATCATTCTGGCATTTATATTTGGGGTCAATTGTCTGAAGGTCAAGATAAGTCTCTTTCTGAAAGTAGATCACAGCGAAAGTTAAGCTTTAAGGACTGGAGTCTGGGCTCTGCAATTTCTTCCATTTCTGCCATATGTTGGAAATCTGTGGAAAAGTTGTTTGCTTTCAGTATTTATTTGAAAGTTCCTCAGATGAGTTCCTTACTCCCAGGACTAGTCACTAGTGTATACAATTCCTTAGAAGTATTCTTCTTCACAGTTACAATGAACCCATCTTCCTTAACCCATTCTTGTAACAGTTGAACCCTACTTTAGGAAAATTCAGTTATATGCTGGGGAATAGAGATTTATAAAATGGGATGTAGGTATGTGCAGATGTTTATGATGATTTACCTTATAAACATATTTGCTATAGTTTAATGAACTCTTATATTCCTAGACTCTGATCAGAAAATTCAAATAAAAATATTCACAATAAGAAAGCTTATGTTCAATGTAGTTTTATATCCAATTCTTTAGAAATTGGTCATCCAATTACCATAAAATTAAGTAGAATATATAGTTTAATAACTAGAACACCCCCATTCCCCAGCCTATATGTATTAAAGGCAGTTTTCCATATTCCTTAGAAAATATCTTTCATAATGCATTGAAAACATGATCAAATTTTTAAAATATTGATTTGACTTATATGGAACTTTTGAGGAACACATCTATTATATTAAGTGAGGCGCACCTGTAGTCATTTTTTTTCCCTTGAGGCTGTGGTTTTCTTTAGTGCTCTACATTGTATGCTGTGTTTCCGATGAATCCTAAGAAACTGTAGAATCACCTGATATCATAGTTCTGTAATACCTTTCAATCAAATCACAGACTATGTGGCCTCCTTTGTGAAAACATTGAGGGACAGAAGAGGAGCGATATACCCAATAATGACTGAGAGTTGGACCCGGACTTACAAAGACCTGAGCTGAAATGTGGATTCAGACACGTACTCTCTGTGTGACTAGGCAAGTCATTTAACCTCTGCCTTAGTTTACTGACCTAAGTGGTAGCTGTTATAGGAGCAGACTAAATAAACTAGGGCTTTTTAACCTTCTTTGTGTATAATGGCCTTGTTTTGAGATCTGGTGAAGCCTGTGGACCCCTTCTCAGACAAATATTTTTATAAAATTAAAATACATAGGGTTGTTAGCAAAAATGCTTAACAACCCTAGGGCTAAGGAACATAGGCCATCAGAACTTTAAGAGTAACCTAGCACAGTTCTGACAAATGTCCTTGTTCTCTGCTGCCTTTCTGAAATTTCTTAAAATAAATTCAGGTTTGATCTTTCTGATCATAGACCAGATGAGTGTGCTCTTTAGGTGACAACTCCTAACTATGTTGCTTCCCCTTGGGCCATTCCCCACACTTCTCACTAATAGGCTTTAGGGCTTGTACCAACTTCTGCATTCTGGCTTCCAAGGTTTACTTCTGTTCATTTGTGCACAAGCTGTTCATGAGCCTACACACAAAAGCACTGGAATATTCAAAGGATCCTAAACTCTTCACTGCACTCTTTCCATTCTCCACCATGAGGAAGCCAAAGTTCCAACCCCAGACCTGTTCATTTAGTCTATTGGCAAGCATTTATTAAGCACCTACTATGTTCCAAGTTCCTGTAGTGCTTCTGAAGCCTACACCAATGAAGAAAGTAGAGTAGTTATTAAATCCCTTGTTATTAAACTCTCCTGCCTTGTGTATTCTAAAAAGTCCAGCCCACAGTGTTCTCTGCCTACTCTGAACTCCTGTATTGGCATTTATTATTTATAAATAGCTAATTAGCATGTGGCATATGTGACATCTACAATCAGCAAGTGGAAGTTCCCAGAAGGCAAACTTTGACTCAGAATAAGGAGGAGCTCTTTAAATGATTAAACCAGTCCCTCAGTATCATGATCATAACAACTGATGATGCTTTAAAGTTTGCCGAGTGCTTTTGTTTAATTCTCAAAACAACCCTTTGTGAGATAGGTACTATTGATGTTGTCTCCATTTTACAGATATGGAAACAGACTGAGAGTGGTCAAGTCACTTGCCTGTGATCAGGTAGCTCATAAGTGCTGAAGGTAGATTGGCTATCCTAGTCTCACCTTTGCGTTCAGCTGTCTCACCAGTGTACAGTGCTGCCTCTGCTAAAGAATGCGTGGCTTCCAGAGGCCAGTGACCTTTCCCTCACTAGACTCTGGAGATCGCGTATTAGTGATACTATAGAAAGGTGTGTTGAATAGAAAGCAGCAATTTTAATAGTAAAAGATCTGAGTTCAAATTGGGCAGTTCACTCAACCTCTCAAAGCTTTGGTTTCCTCTCCTATATAAGGAAGGGATTGAACTAGACAATTGCTAGTCTCTTTCCACTCTGTTATCTCTTACAGCTTTATACCACATGTTTCCAAAAAGACTGTAAATTCCTCAAGGGAAAGGACTATGTTTTATATGTTGTTATATGTTTCATATGTTGTTGTGTTTCCTGTAGCAGTTAGCACTGTAACTCAAAAAGAGTCAGGTGCTGAAGAAATACTTGTGGATTGATGGTTATTGGCTGCTACTTCAGGCCCCAGAAAAGGGAGGAGAGAATGTAAAGGGAAGGAAGCCTGTCTAAAACAGCTGTAGATTTTATGAAGAAGTAGGGAAAGGCCAGCCGGGAAAAAACTTGCCTGGCTAGAATTTCCTGGAGTAGGCCTGGCCTTCTGTATACCCAGTCTTTCACAGCCTTTCCCTGCCCTCTCCACCCCCCAGCAGCTCCATGGCTGCCAAGTTTCTCTCTGGTCACAGGGTTACTCAGTGCCTCCAAACATTTTTCACTAGAGGCCCTCAAGCAGGACTGTTAACCAGAAGTTGGTGCTGGTTGCCTATAAATAGAAGTAGGAAGCCTTGGCTACAGAAGTTGAAAGACTGGCTGATGAAATTGATTTGAATTACCTTCCCCCTTTCTGAGTCACAACTGATTAAATTCCTAGTTTGTGCCCCCATCAGACAGAAAACACTTAAAGATTTGGAGCTGAAAGAGACCTTGGATGTTATCTAGCTCAACTGAGGCCTTAAGGGGAAAAGCAACTTCCCCACTGTCACACAAGCAGCAGGTAGCATTCTTAGGATTTTGCCCAGTTTCCACTCTCCCACCCTACTTCCAGGACTTAGAAATAGGTAAAAATGGTAAAATGATATGGGTGATGTCTTTTGATTCTTGCATAAACTGGATTTAAGTGAGGCAGGGTTGCTTGAAGTTGTCATCTCTCTTCCAGAGTCATCACAGTCCAGTGGCAGGACAGAGTCCAGAAAACTGGTGATGGCTCAGGATGCAGTGGATGACCTTGGCGTCTTTGATGTCTAATCAGGCTCTGAGCTCTCCACAGCACCTGCTTCAGTTGCCTTTATGGCCTTTGGAACAAATTGTTTTCATCTGCCCATTCCACCAGGGGAAGTCTTCACATGCTTGGGGGTAGACACCCCGCTAACTCCCTGATGAGTTTGAGATCCTTCAGTTAACCCTCGAGCTGGGTTAGCCTGTCTGCCAAAATGGTTTACTAGGGTGTGGCCGATGTGCTTGTTACTGCTTCTTGGAACCACAGGTGAGAGTTAGGTGGATCAGGTGGACACCAAAGGTGGAAAGGAGCCATGAAAGGGTTCAGCAGCCTTCACACCAGATGTACTCATATTCCCTGAACATGTTTACATGATGTCTCCTCAGGTAGCATAGGGCTGTTTTTGTCTGCTTGCTTTTCTTTCTATCCCCATTGTTTTAGCACAGTGCCTGACATATAGTAGGCACTCAATAAATGTATGTTGATTGATTGAATATAGTTTTCAACTGTATTTACATCTGCCCTCTCCTTGGATGAAAGCATGACTGTATGTGGTTAAGTGCCCAGTGATGCACACAGTAGGTACTTTAGGAGTTCTCAGGTTAACTAGAACACTTGGAAAAAGCCTGGTGGGAGAGGGAAGACTTGAGCTGTCCCTTGAAGAAATGAATAGGATGTAGATAGAAGAGAGGGCAGATGGGAAAGGCATAGAATAAGCAAAAGTATTGGAACTCAGGAAAGATCCAGAATAAGTGTGGTTTATTGGAGGAACAGTGAGGGGACAACCAGTGCCAGGACATGGAGGTGGGAGGTGGAGTGTTGTGTCTGATGCACATTAATTAGGCCAGTGTAACTGGATTACTGACCAGTGGAAGGAATAAAGTATAAGACTAGAAAGGTAAGAAAGGACCGGTAATACAGAACTTTAAATGCCAAGAAGTGGAGTTTATATTTAATCTTATGAATAATAGTGTCCTGTACTTGAGACCGGTTTTTAAAAATCTTAACTAATCCATTCTGTTTGTCCTTGCTAGGTAAGTTTCACCTCAGTGCCAATATATAAGCCTCCACCACGGTTCACTCCTAGTTTTTCTCCCACATGCACATTTTTATGCTCTTTTATTTCTCCTCTGCAGCATAATCAAAGGGGAGGATTTTATTATTTGGTCCTACAGATTGTCCTAGGGCCTACCTGGGTGACTGAGATTCTGTGCACGTATGGTAATGTTTTCGTTTAGCTTCCAGCATCCATCGCTCTTCCGTGGCTGCCTACCAGATTCCCCATTTGGGTTCATTCCAGTTCAAGGTCATGGACTCCAACCTAGGTCTTTTGATTCCAAATCTAGCACTCATACAGTAGCATCAAACTGCCTCTACGCTGGCCACCCTGACCTGAGCCATGACTTCTACTTCTGGCCACTATTTGTGTGTGTTATTGTCCCATAACCTCTTTTTCCTGATCTGTAAAATGAAGGGCTGGACAAATATTGCCTGAAGTCTCTTAAGTGCCTCAGTGTTCCTTATGACCATGGCAGACATGCACACGCTACACAGTTTTAAACCCAGGCAGGCATCAAGGCCCTGTACTCTGGCAAAGGTATGTACAACCAGGGACCCCTGGAATTTGCAGAATTCCAGTGTGCCACCAGACCCTGGAGTTTTTGTGTTTTTGAAGAGGAGGAAAAATAGGTAAAACACTAAGTTTAAATTTAAAACCCCAAAAGTGGGTTGCTTGCTACTGGCTGCCCAAAAGTCATTTCAGTTTCTCTTATCTTGCTGTTGAGGATCCCTTTCTTAATTCCCTCCATCACTGAGGCGGAATTCCAAAAGAGTTTGGTAGTAGTAATAATACCTAGGCACTAACCTGTCATTTACCAGCATCAAATGCCTTTCCCAATCACAATTCTACCCAGTAGTAGAGCTGTGGTAGGGGTCACAGCTTTGTTCCCTCTACCCATGTAAAGATGAAAAGTAAGTCTGTTTTAGAACCTTTGACTTGATCCTGCCTATAACTGTTGTATTTGTTGTGGATTAGCAAATATTTGTTTACTAGGCGCTTTAGGCAGAGACAGCCTCTAGATATGAGGTGGGCTCTGCTCTCAAGCAACTTACAACTTGTTTGGAAGGTGAAGGCAAAGACATAGAAAAAAGCAATGCTAGACTGTATATCCTGGGTGCCAAATGATTATTATAGCAAGTAAGTCCTCTGTACTGGACATGTGAAACACCTTGCCTCATGTACTGCACAGCACAACCGGTGCTTTGATTTAAATTAAAGTGTATTTGGGAAATACTGGACAAGCAAACAAAAATATATAAAATTTAGATAATAAAATTATGTGGCTTTCTAAGTCAATATTTGGCCTACATGGATCCTTATGTGCAGTTTAATGGCCCCTGTTTCTATTTGAGTTTAACACCACTACTCCAACACTTTCTTAAACTGTGGTTCACAACCCCATGAATTTGGCAACAGCTAAAGGTTTCTGAACGTGGAACAACCAAAGATTAATTCGAAGTCAAATATAGGGGGTGTTTCTGGCAGCCCTTGCACAACTTCACTGCAGCCTTGGTTCTGAATGCATAGCATGTGCACTTTCCACTATCCAAGCCCTCAGGCCATGCCGTGCTAACAAGCCCAGAAAGGGTCAGTGGGAAAAGTTTAAGAAGCCCTGCTTTAGACATTCAGAGAAGATGAGCTTGATCCAGAACAGTTAGGGAAAGTTTCTTGAAAGATGGATGAAATTTGGTAAAGTAGAAATGAGTTGGGGGTGCAAGGGAGGGCAAGAAGTCAAATTGGCAGGGAGCTAGGAATTTTTGCTACCAGTCTAAGTGGAGCAAAGGGTTGGGGCTAAGCAGGAGTGTATAGTAGTGAGAGATAGGGTTGGAAAAGTAGATTGGCATCTTTTGGCTTTGGGGTTATCTTTTCAACCAGGTCTTCTCTGCCAGTCACTGCCTTCTTTCCCTTTTACTTGCCTTGCTTAAACCTTCTTTCTTGGCAACCACAATCTGACTTGTCCCAGTGGAGTGTGGTGTCTAGGCAGGGTGGAAGGTCACAGGAAGGAGTACTGAAGTGAATTTGGTTTAAAGCTAATTAATTATTAAGGAAGTTGAGTTATCCTACTTCTGCTATTTTTCCCACTATGAATTCAAAGTACGTATTTCTAATTGAAATAATTATGAGAAGGATTTACATTGGTTAGTATCACTCTCAGCATTAGAAGTCTTCATAGTAGTCCTTTTAAATGTTCACTTTTCTTATGGGGACACTGAGGTAACTTGAGAAGATGATACCAAGACCAAATGGTGCCGAAATCCAAAAATCATATTGCCTTGGTATTGGACATTACTCCTTATGTCTCTGTCTTAGTTGGTCACAATACATCCCTTAAAAAGACTCAGTGTAAGTGAGCCAATTTTTATTGACTTTATTTTTCCTTAATTACAGTTTAAAATAATTTTTAACATACTTTTAAAAATTTTTTTGAGTTCCAAATTCTTCCCCCGCCTCCCCCATTGAGAAGATAAGCAATTTGATATGGATTATACATGTGGAGTTGAATGGGAGCCAGTTTTGAAAATGAGGAAACTCTGACCTACTTGGGGGCTGAGAAATGAGGTGGAGAACCAAGCTTCAACATTAGGCAGCAGCCGGTTTAGACTGGGAATTGTAGGTTGGCCTGACAGGGTAAGAAAGACAAGGGCCATATTTGTTTTGTATCCCCTACAGAACACCTACTACAGTGCTTAGATTGAGGTGGACGTGAAGTGCATGTTAGTAGTACAAGACAGGTTGCGGTGGACAGCACTTTGGACTATGTTCATTGAAAAGAGCTCATGGCGTGTATGTCATATATGCCAGCTGTATAGGCTGGCCTAGTTAGGTAAGGGGTGTTAGACTTCAGAAGTTAACTTTTGTGAACATTCAGGGAGAGATTATACGGGGCAGCACCTTTCAGCCCTTTGACACTGAACTTGGCATCCACTGCCTCAGCCTGTTAAAATGGTTGACTTAACGGGAACATGATGATGAAAATGTTTGGTGATCCTCAATTCAACAGGCCCCTTAGTTAACCACTGTTTATGTTGGGGTTTTCTTTCCCAGTAGTCTACTTTTAGGCAAACTAATAAATGAGCCTCCTAACATGCTATCTCAGGGATTGAGGGTTTAGGGGGCTTTTTGGTTGTGGTTGTTGTTGATGTTTTAAACAGCTGGTTTCCCATGTTTGTCTTCAAGTTAATATGTATTTAGTCCAGTCTACTATATCTCACTCAGCAATACTATGAGATCATCTGTCATCAACCAAAGAACTTTGATAGTTTCATATACAGTCCTAAATTCATATACAGTCCTAAAAGGGACCTTAGAGATAATCTTATTTACATATGAAAGGACTGAGAGCTAGAAAAGTAAATGACTAGGATCCTGGACTTGGAGTTAGGAAGAAGTGAGTTCAGATCTAGTCTCAGACATTTGTTAGCTGTGTGACCCTGAGTAAGTCACCTAATCTCTGTCATTTTCCTCATCTGTAAAATAGGGACGATAATAAGTACCAACCTTACGGGGAGTGTTGTGAAGATAAAATAACATGTAAAGCAGAAGTGCTAAATAAATACTATCTAATATTTTTGTTACCATCCCCCCTCAAAGGAGGCTTCAAGCGGGGTTAGATCAAGCACTTGTTGGAGATGTTGGAAATAGGGGTTCTGAGTCAGGTACGAGTTGGACTGGGTGGCCTTGGATGTCCCTTCCAGCTCATGGCATTGATGGGCCAGATTTGTTCAGGAAATCTGAATTCCCTGCAAGGCTGACTGCCTGCAGAGTAGCACTGAAAGACCTTGGCTTATAGGATCAGAAGAATCTTACACCTCAAGCTGGGAGGCCTCTTGCAGTTCATCTCAGATGACTCCTTTATTTTATAGATAAGGAGACAAGCCAAGAGTTGGGAAGAGGCTTCACAGCTAGTGAATAGCCCAGGTCATCTCTGCATATATAGTGGGTATTTGATAAACATTTATTGGATTATTCATTGTAAGACTGCCCCAGTCATACCACACCCTCAAAAAAAGGTCCCCAAACAAACCTCCTATAAATCTAGTTGGAGAAAGCAAAACCAGAGTTAAGGAACCTTGGGGAACTACAATATGGTGTGTCCATAAATACATATTGGCTCCCTGAAGATGCTGAATAATCTAATTCCCCTTTCTATTACTCCTTGGTTTTCTTGCAACATGGGGAACACAGAGTAGATTTGGGTGTAAGCAACTTCCTATGGTCTCAGCTTTGTTATATAGGGTTAATAGGAGAGCATGTGTGTTTGGGAAACATGGGCAGGGCTGGGGAAAATTTTCCTGGCAGAAGACAGTTTTTAGGCTATAGATTTTCTTTGTCTATTTCAAGGCAGGAGTAGGTCATCCTAGGGCCACTAACTCCTTAGGTCCAAATTTCTGGGCTTGCCTTGCCCCGTGGCTAGGGGAATATCAGACAGGAGATTGCTGTTCTTGTCCTTTTGCCATTTCAACATCCTGACTTCTCCTAGATATTCAGGTAATCTTAGGAACAAAGCACTTGGTTCTGCATTTTCCCCAGTGGTCTCTTCTGCAATTGATCCAGGTTGTAGCTTTTTTTTTTTTCAGCCTAATTCCCAATACAAAAGTTTGGAGAACTTGGAGAGGGGAGTAGGTAGTTCACAGCTGTTGGGCAAAATTATACACGAGAGTAGCTGAGTGAACTTGGAGGATAGTTCACTGAGTGCCTGAGTCACTGTCATGTGGCTGATGGAAGGCTCTGAAATCAACCACAGGGGATTGCTTTACAGCTCTCTGGCACTCATTGTGTTTCCCTGGGGAGGTGATACCTTAATACTGCTAGCCTGGTGTCCTTCACCAGTTGTGCTCTTGAGCTGCAGCTGCTGTCTATTAAGTTAGCCCCTGAATGTGCTCCTTGTTGTCTTGGCTTGTAAACTTGCCAGGTTGGTTGAGTTATAAGCAAAACCATGAGGGATGTATGGACTTGGCTGCTTAAGCCAAAGCATCCACTTCTCCTTAGCAAGGGCAACTTCTCCTAAATCCTAGGAACAGAAGGGCAATTGCCATTTGCTGGCTACCAGTCAGAAACAAGAAGGCTGCCTCCACTTAAGTCCATGAAGAATGGAAGGCTTTCTGAGCTAGACCTCTGTCGCCTCCCAGAGAGGAACATGACTGTATTTTGAGTGGGATTAAACTACATTAGATTTGGTGATGGGTGTTCCCAAGACAGTAAATTTGTGTTAAGTAAGCGGTCAAGATACCTTGATTTTGGTCTCCGCTGTGCCAGCTGGTTTGCTGGATTTTCTGAAGCAAATAAGTCTAGTAAGGCAGGTGTCTTTAGCATACTTTGGGGTTGAGGGTCATCCTTCTTTAGAAGGGTGTTAGTGTTTTAACACTGGAAAACATCATGTTCACAGACAATATTTTTTTTTAAGCTGTCTCTAATAAAGGTTCATGGTGGCATGAATTAATATCCTTTTTCCATCCTTTGTAAAAAGGAAATGTTTGTGTTTGTTAGTGTTTGTCAAGTTTGCAATAAAAAAAATTAAAATCCCATGTGAAAAATAATCAGTCCTTCCATCTTCTTTGCAAAATAAAAAACTCAAAGAAGGAAGTAGCAATGGGTAAATAGTGCTGGGTTAGAAGACAGAAGACTCTTTAGCTCCTTGCACCTCTTTAATCATCTGAAAAATGAGGGATTTGAATAAAATGATCACTAGAGGTCTTTCCCAGCCTGTGTGTAACCTCCCAGCTCATCACCTCACAGGGAAACATTGCAGTTACCTTCTGGTTGGTCCCTTGCCCAATGTTTCCCCAATTCATTCCATCCTCCACCAAGCAGCCAAAGTCATCTTCCTAATGCTCAGATCTGACTCTGTCACCTCCTTTCTCCCCATTACTTCTAGGATGAAAGTCCTTCACTTCAACTTTTCCAGCTCTCTAATACCTTACTTCATGCACTCTGTTATCCAACTACGCTGACCATCTTGCTGTTCCTGATGTGTGACAGTCCATCCCCGACTCTCTCTACCTTTTCCACCTCCTGGCTTCCTCCAAGACTCAGCTCTCGTTCTCCCCCTCACCCACTATGCCTTAACTTTGAGACTATGTCTGGTTTACAATGTCTGTACCTTATATGTACATAGTTATTTGCTTGTTCCCCAATTAGAATGTGAGCTCATTAAGGACAAGGACCATGTGTGGGCTTTCCTTGTATCCCCCAGTATTTAACACAGTGCTTAGCACATGGTGTGGGCTTAATATATGACTGATGTATGTGTTATGTGTGGTTATAGAGATACAGATGCAGATATGTATGCACATATATTAGCAGCTAATCAATAGTTTTAGTCAAGGGTCTGCATTGTAGGAGGTACAGGAAGGAGGGTGGGTCTGAAATAGGATTTGACTCTTGCTTTGTGTCGTAAGACTTTGCACAGCTCTGCCTCACTTAAATCCAATTCGTGAGTAAGTCAAGACACCACTCTTTTTGTTATCGATCCTCTTCAAGAATGAAAAATAGACGGAATTCCAGTCTAAGAAGACAAAGCATACTCACCTGAAAAAGGTGAGTCCTTAAGTGCTGAGGGCCCATGAGTAAAGTACACTAAGGGAAGTCAGAGAAGACTGTCATTCTCTTTGTTCCTATTAACTCTTACCTTAAATCACCTAAAAAAAATTACTTTCAGTGAATAACAATCTGTATTTGATACCTTGTTATTAAGCATTGGATAAAAAAAATTCCTGGTATATTCAGGGGTATGTTTGCCTTTTTATGAACTTTAAAAGTAATATGGACCAAGGTTTTGTGACTATTTTATGGAAGAGTGGCTTAGTTGTTTACACAAAATTACCGCAGGGTCAGGCCCTCTCTGAAGGATGGGCTCCTTTGGTTACCAGAGAGAAGATGGGCAGGGAAAAGATGAGCTTTTGTTTCTTCCTTTCATATTTTGATTAGTAGTAGCTCGTGTTTGGGGAGGATTGTAGGGGTAGTAGACGGACTACGAAACAACTTTAGCTAGTTTTCTGAATTTGAATGTTTAGAAGTGTTCTTGAATTTTTTAAAAGCAATTCCATAGGAAGCTTGCCAGTTGCTTCTGGAGAGGCACAGCCATGATGCATCCTGGAAAACTAAGATCTAAGCCTGTAGCTTGGCATATAGTAATTTACATCCAGAATGTAATATATTTTTGTGGTCAGTGACAGAACATTAAAAAAAAATCTGATTATTTCTTATATTTTTAAGCCTCTCCGTGTCTCAGGCAGGTGACAAGTGGGTATGGGGATCACTGTTGATTATATCTGTGTGTCTGATGTATGACCAAAAGCCTTTTTGTTAAGACAAAAATATTTGAAACCTAGAACCCCAACCACGGTAACAGAGAAAGAGCCAAGCTAGCAGCCTTACACAGGTTTCCTCTACTTTTCTCCTCTGCTTCATTCCTCAGCCTCTTGTATGTAATCTTATTTCTGATCTCATCACTCAACTAAACTGCTCTCTTCAAAGCTACCAGTGATGTCTTAGTGGCTAAATCAGATAGTCTGTATAGCTTTCTCCATCCTTATCCTTTCTGACTGCAACACATGTAGCATCTGATGCTGTTGACCACTTTCTCTTTCTGGGTATTCATGACACTGCTTCCTCTTGGTTCTCCTATCAACCTACCACTCCTCAGTCACCATTGCTGGTTCATTATCCACATCCTGCCCCTAAATGTGAGCGTAGCTCACCCCCTTCCCAAGGATCTGCCTTGGGCTCTTTTCTCCTCTCTGTCTATACTCTCTTGATGGCCCCATGGGGGTTCATTATTTGCATTTTGCAGATAATACTCAGATTCATCTATCCATTTCAAGTTTCTCTGGCTAAAGCAACTCATGTTGTCACCAAAACCCATCCCTTCTCCAAATTTCCCTAGCTCTGTCAAAATCATCTAGGCTTTCAATTTTGACTCCTCACCCTCCGTTATCCCACATAGCCAACATCTCTTACATCTGTAGCCTTCTCACTTCAAATAGCACCAGAGTTCAGGCCCTCATCACTTCCCACCTGGAGTATTATGACAGCCTCCCCTTATTTTGATGGAGGCTGGGATGGAGCCTCAATTGTTTTCTCTACCTTAAGTTTCCGCCCTCCCCTATTGGTTCTCCACCCAGTTGCCAAATTGATATTCTTAAAGCATAGGGACCTATCTAATGAAGCAGTGGTTCCCTGTTGCCTCTCAAGAGTGAAATGGAGTGCCTCTGTTCGGCATTTTAAGCCCTTCACCACCAGATTCCAGTCTCATTCCAACCTCATTATACATCCTTTAGTCTCCTTCAAAAGCTGTGGTTTAGCCCAGAGGTGGGGCTTGCAGCCTTGAAGCCATAAGTAGTCTTCTAGGTCCTTGGGTGTGGCCTTCGGACTGGAGACAAAGTTTTACAGAACAAATCCTTCTATTGAAAAGATTTACTCTATGAAGTTTGGATTCAAAGGGATGTATTTGAGGACATAGAGGGCCACTTGTGGCCAGAAGGCTATAGGTTCTCCACCCCTATTATAGCCAAACTGGCCTTTGTGTTCCACACAATATCCTACCCCTCCTTCCCTCCATACCTTTGCATATGCAGTCCCTCTCAGTCTTCCTCCAGATTTTCCCCCTTAGAAGCTCCAAGTTCCTTTCAAAGTTCAGCTCAAACCCACTGCCTAAAGAGAACTTGGATGATTTCCCCACTTCCCTCTCCCTACAAAAATGCCTCAAATTTGTTTTCTTTACTCTTATGTGTATACATGTTGACTCTCGTGATAGAATGTAAGTAAAGCTCTTTGAGAACAGGGACTATTTCAGTTAGAATCTTTGCATTTCTATTATGAGAGGAACCACCCCACCCTAAGTGAGTACCTGCATAGACCTTGGCCTAAAGGGCCAAGGTCTCCCAGTGCATCCTGGGCCATCTCCAGTCATCCTGATGAATATCTGGTCACTGGATTCAGATGACTCTGGAGGAGAAGTGAGGCTGGTGACCTGCACAGCCCTCCCTCACTCAAAACAAAGTCAAGTGCAAGTCATGTCATCCTTTCTCTGATGCAACGAAGGACGAACACAACAATGAGAGGAACAAAATTGAATTCTTTTTCATTGGGGAGAGTTGTGGATAAATTTTTAAATTGTCATATGTGTGTATGTGTTTGATGCAAAAACCTTGCCTGCTACATTACATGTATGGAGGATATTACCATGAAACTTCACAAAAGGTCAAGTGAGAGATTTTTTTCCTCTTTTTGTTTTATAATAATATATAATATTTCTGTATTTTAATATATATGTATATTCAAGCAAGATACTTCTGACTATCTTTTGTGTTCAAGGCATCACAGATCAGGCAAAGATGAATAAAAATACATTGAAAGAATAGCATGAAGGCACTATTAGAGAAGTAAAAACAAGAAATAGTGTGACAGCATCCTACAAAGGGCACTACAATGTTAATTCATGGCCAGGAGGAGGTTAGGACAAGAAGGGCATTCATGGAAGAAATGATATTTGGGATGGGGCTCGAAGTATGGCATATAGCATGAAAAGAGAAAAAAACCTCACTTTTCCTTTTCCTGATGTTTTCCTTTGCTGACTTTGTCCTGCCTTCAGTCTACTCCATTTTCCTCCTTGGTATTAGTGGAATTTATTCAACACACATTTAACTGCCACTGTGTGTAAAATACTTGTCTTGGGTGAGGAAGACAGTAAAAAGGTTAGCTAAAGCATTGTCTCTGCCCTTATGGAAATTATAGCCTAAGACCAAAACACAGGTAACAGTAATTCAAAATACTGCATTATAAATGAATTAGAGAATTTTCAATATATGATTTGGTTTCCCTCAGGGTCTTAGTGAATCTGTGAGATGGCAGTGATGGAGATTATGTGCCAGAGTGCGCCAGACTCAGATATCGGGCACCAGAAGGAACTTGCCAAGGGAAAGAGTCAGATTCCAGCCAAGAAGACCCTCTCTGTCTGCAAGCTTGAAACTGTGGAGAAGAACCGGGTTTTCTGTGGGCAATGGGAAATCCTGAATGATGTAATCACCAAAGGAACAGCCAAAGAAGGCGTGGAAGGAGGATCAGCCTCCATCTCCATCATTGCCCAGGCAGAATGTAAGTGGTGATCCAGCTCAGAGCTCTCAGTCTAGGGAGGGAGAGAGAGCAATACCTTTTCATCATCTCTGCAGAATTGAGGCTGGATCTTGTTTTAACTTTCCAGAGTCAGTGAATTTCTGCCTCATTCTCCCTTGTGTAGTTGGGGAACCTCTCCCAAGATAAAAGCCCCACTTCTGGTGAGAGGTTTACAAGATTTCCTGGGCTATCTAACCTTGCAAATAGCTGTTACATATATACCCTCTCTGAATGTTGTAGTCAGGGTAGATAAAAATACTTGACAAAGGGAGGAAGCTTCATGTATGGCAAGAAACAGGTGACTCAAAAAGCAGCAGCGAGAAGTCATGCCTGTGTCATATCAGCCAATTTCCTTGAAGACCCCCTTTTAACTGTACCCTTTGACCCTTCACCTACTTGGTAGATTCATCCTCACACCTCCCATGAACCTCTAAGCCAGCTTTCAGGCCTTGCTAGACTGGTATTGTAAGGCCTGTCCCCTGCTGTTGTTATCTTCCTATCTAAGAAAGAAAGGGGTCAGTTAGGAAAGGCCAACAGTAGTAAGTGATTCCCTGAGGGGAGCAGAGGTAGGCACAAGTTGGCCCTTGAGGCCTCAGCTGACATTGCTGCTACTAGGGAAGTATTCAGGGTCTTTGAAGACAAACAGCCCTTCTGCCCAATCCACCTCCAGTTTGTAATAAGAGCTCACCTTTAGATAGCACCTTAAGGTTTGCAGAGTGCTTTTAGACACCTCTGATTGGTGCCTAGAGATGTCAAAATATGTGGGGGGAGCCAGAGAATCACATCTAAAGAGAAGAAGGCATAAATACCATCTCTGCTGCTGGAGTAAGTTACTCCCCCTTCCTTAGGCCTTATTTTCCTCATCTGTAATAAAGAAATTGGTCTAGAAGATAGTCTCTTAAAGTTTTTCCAGCTAATGCCTCAGTGTGAAAAGAGTCAGTAAAATTCAGTCAAGAGAATGAAAACTCAAAAGGAGGGGTGCTGTAGGGGTCATGAGTGCTTGGAGAAGAGGATCCCAGAAGTGGGCAGTGGAAAGAGGCCAAGTGGCCCAAGGAAAGGGAAGGTAGCATTACAGGGGCTAGGGTGCAACCGTTCATTTCACTACAGCTTGGTTGCTGTAGAACTTTTTGTGCCTTGACCTCAGTGCATATTTTCTGTTAACATGAACTCACCTAAGTGTTGAACATCTGTTGTTTCTCTTCCCCTTTTCCCACCCCCTTCAAACAGGTGAGAACAGCCAAGAGTTCAGTCCTACTTTTTCAGAGAGAATTTTTATTGCTGGCTCAAAACAGTACAGGTAAGGAGGCAACTTCAAAGGGGAAGGCAGGGAGGTTTAGCCAGTGTCTCCTTTGTCCTACTGACTGAACCCAAGCAACTCCCCTCTCTGCTTCCTAGGGGATAACTTCTGGAATCAGGCCAAGCTTGCTAGCCCAGCTTTTCTCTTCCCAAAATAAGTTTTCAGATGCTTCCCACAGCTCATGGATAGATGCTTCTATATCTTGCAAGCTAGAGATTTCTTTCTCCTTAGGCATTGATTCACTTTGTTTCTCTCTTTCTCCTTAGGCATTGATTCACTTTGTTTCTCTCTACTTTTGATGACTTTGTCATCAGGGAGGGTGCTGGGAAAATCTCTGCTGGCATCTGACTTGTAGCCCCAGAGATGTGCTACCTGAACTGCCAGATCTGCTTAGGAGACACTTGTTTGTGTCCAAACTGCACTGGGAAGTGTTGGGGTGTCTACTGTGATCAGAGTTCATGGAATCCTAGATTCGAATCTAAACAGGGCCTTAGGAGTTAACTGCATGTGACAGAGTAACTTGTCCGAGTTCACCAAGCTAGTGAATGTCTGGGATTTGAACACAAGCCCCCTGCCTCCCAACCTTGTACTCTTGGTGTGTAGTCACAGCACAGTGAGGGCATGCCCTTCCACCCTAAGCCTTTCCCTTTATTCCCAATAGGGACAACATGAAAAACCCCAGCTAAGCTGATAAAAATGAATGCCCTTGCCCCACCTTTGTTCTGGTCAAAACTCATCTCCTGTGTTATCCAGGAAATTGGGAGTCATTAATCTTGTGAACTGGGAAGTTGTTCTGGAGAACTGGACAAGTCTCCGCCCCACTAAGACATGCCAAACGCCTTAATGATAATATGAGCTGACATTCATCTAGTACTTCAAGTTTTGCAAAGTGCCTTAGAAGCTTTACCCCAGTCCTGTAAGGTATAACTATTATCTTCATCTTGACTATAAATACAGCATTCTTTACACCGTTACCAACCGTCCTCATATATCAACTGTGCCTCAGATCCCTCCCTTCCCTCCGGGGAGCTCCATGGCCCTGCCCCCTCTGCCACAACCCCAGCAGTTTCTTGGACATGAAGCCACAGGGCCTTCAGGGACTGGGGACAACACCCTTCCTCCCCCACAGCTCCAGCAGCTTCAGTGCCCAGAGCAGAGGACCCTCAGGCTGCATAGCTGCCACTGCGGCTGCAGCCAAAAGGGAAAACCTCTGTTAGTTTTTGAGAGCTGTTCAGAACCATCCCATAATGAAACTTGTTTGACTTTTGTTACAGAATAGTCAGTAGCAAATTTAGGAGTGGAGGTGAGGTTGCAGGCCGATTCATTATAACTGATGCTCTATTATGATTGAATGAATCCAAATGGCAAACCTGTTTGAGCCTGCAAAGAGTGACTTGCTGCTGTTTGGAGAACCCGATAGTCATACGGCTGTATAGAACTACATGCAGAATGAACTGCCAGTGCCATCCTCTCCAGGCCAGGGGAGATAAGGACAGTGGAAGGGAAAAGCCAGCCCTACTCTGTGCCCTGAGAAACTACATATATCTTATTTACCAGATCAAATCAGCAAATATTTGTTGACTTGCCTATTTAAGTCAACAGTTATTTATCAATAAGTGCCCACTGTGTGCCAAACATTGTACCAAGTTCTAAAGATACAAAGAGAGACAAAAAGATACTTCCTGCTTTCCAAGAGCTCACAGTGTAATGCAGGAGACAGTGTTCAAATAGCTGTGTACAAACCAGCTGTATTCAAAATAAGTTAGAGATAATCACCAGAGGGAAGGCACTAACATTAGAGGAGATTGGAAGGGCTTCTTGTAGAAGGCAGCATTTTTAACTAGCACTTGAAGGACATGTTGCACTAGGTCCTGAGGGGCATGTAAGGAAGTATAAGGTATGGTTCCCTGTCCTAAAAGAGCTTACAAACATAAATGCAGCTTGGAAGATAAGGGACACACATGAAAAGATAACCAACGATGCAAGGTAGTGTATGGAAAGGGGCAGGTAAGTGGTATAGAAAATACATGCTCCCAGCATTCTAAGGTCTCTGCCAGCCAGGCCAGTTAGGCACTAACCTCAAGAGGTTTGAGCAGTAGACACTCGAGTATCACATTCCTCTAAGAATGAATTGGGGATAGGGAGGGGAGGCCTACATCTGTTGCAAAATGTCCCTCTAAAATCCTCCTTCTGGAAGTGAACAAAACAAACCTTTATTATATCTGGATGCTGACCCCTGTCCCTGGTGCTTGACCCCTCTGTGTTTCTTACCTGCTTGTTCTTACTATCCCTGAGATGATCCTTTGGATGAATGGGGTACGGGGGATGGAGGGCAGGGAGGGGACTCCCAACAGGCTCTTGCACATGCCCATTGAAGCAGAGCATCTCTCCCTTTGACAGCCGATCTGACAGTCTAGACCAAATCCCCAACAATGTAGCCCATGCAACAGAGGGGAAAATGACCCCTGCTTGTTGGAAGGCAAAGCGTCGAAATAAGGCTGGGAAGAAACGAAAGAAGAAAAGCACCAAGGTTCCAGGCCAGAAGGGTGGACCCTTGGCCAGGCCCCTCCCTAAGACCCCTGAGCAAGAAAGCTGCATGGTCCCTGTGCAGGTGAGTGAACTGAGCTCTGCCAATGTGTGTGGGGCGGGGAGGGGTGCCAGGGACATAGGGGTAGGTGTAGAGTGATAGAGCTTGCATGAGGCTTTGCTCTAATGCTCATGTTTTCCTGCTAGGAGGATGAGTCCTCAGGCCCATATTTCAGCAATGTCCCTCAGTTCACCAACCCTCCAAAGGAGATGCTCCACAGCCCACTGGTTTTTGAGAAAGCTGGAGCAGGCCTGCATTCAGCACTGAAAACCCACCCTCGAGCTGAACTCCATAAACTGATCAGCCCAGTACAGTGCTTGAACCACGTGTGGAAACTTCATCACCCCAAGGACTTCATCCCCCAACCAGACCTACTGCGCTCTTCTACCTACAAGAGACTACCCCATCCTTTCCCCTTCTCTCCACTTCTTGTTCAAAAGCCCAGACCCTTAGGGACCTTCTTGCTGGGTAACTTGACCCGTGTAGATAGCCAGCACCACCTGTCTGGCCTAGGCCTGGAAACTCCCTGCCCAAAGCATGGCACCTCTGAGAAGCTTTCCGTGGAGGAATATCTCGTGCATGCCTTGAAAGGGAGTGTGAGTGTGGGGGAGCCCAGGAACCTAACCAGCCTCGCCAAGACCTGGCAGGGAGGAGGGTCAGGTCACCAAGGCCCAGTGCCCGAGACAGAAGAGAATGAAGGCGTCCTGCTCACTGAGGTAACCCACCAAGAGCATTCCTCAGGGCAACACGAATCTCCTCCAGGCAACATGGGACTGGGCCTGGGAGACAGGAGCCTTAGAAAATCTTCAAGATCATTTTCTAGTTTCTTATTGGTAAAATTTTTTTTTCCTAAATGAAACTGAATAGCCACAGCTAGGTGTCAAAAATGATAAGCTGGCACATCATTCTGAATTATCCATTGTTAGAGCCTGTTAGAATGCGCTTCTGACCCTCTGTCCATGACCACCCCTCTGGGACCAGGCCATTTCGTCACCAACCTTAAGTGGTTTGCGCAATAGACACTGGTGTTAATTTGGAGCCTTTTTCTTCACAGCAACCTTACTTACAAAGCCCAAAGGTGCCAGGGCTCAAAAAAGGGTAGTTATTTTTGGATGGAAGCAGAGTCTGGGTCAAAAACAACAGGGCTGAGGGAGCATCACCAAAAACAATAGCTTAGAAACTCTGTCTTGCTCAGTCCTTTATTTTTCCATTGTTCAGGGTGTGGATTCCTGGCCTTTGATTCTAGCGTGTCTTTTCCTTTAGAAACTCAAACCAGTGGATTACGAGTACCAAGAAGAAGTTCACTGGACCAAGAGCCAAGACTGCCTGGGCAGAGGTTCCTTTGGGGCGGTGTACAGAGTGGAGGACAAGCAGACAGGGTTTCAGTGTGCTGTCAAAAAGGTATGCAGGGGGCTCTTGAGGATAAGCAGGGCCGCCAGTCATGTGGGAAACCGGGCGTACGCCCAGCTGTGTTCCTTCCTTGCTTTCTTTCAAGGACGGTCGCTGAGCAGCTTTGAGTCTGGCATTTGGCAGTGCCCTGCTATTGGTGCAGTCTGCTTTGGTCAGGCTAAGAGAGAAGCAGCCATTCTCCCATGGCCCAGAGTAGGAACTACGTTTTTGTTAGTAGTAGCGATTGTCTGAGGCTACCCTGTGGGAGGCCCAGGGTATTAGGCAACCACAAAGCCTGTCGTCAGACAAGAGTGTGGAATGGAACAGAATGCACATCGAGAGACGCCCCCAGCAGGAGAAAGGGGCAATGTCAGAATGACATAAAAGGAGGAGGAATGGCAGAATTCTGCAGCTGAAAAGAACTCACCTCATTTTAAAGATGAGTGGAACCCTGTGGGTGAGCGGAAAGGATCCCTCCTCTGCAGTCTAAAGACTTGGATTCAAATTCTACCTATAACCTATCAAAGTAACTTTTAGGCTTTGGTGCCTTTATCCGTCGAATGAGGGGGTTGAATGAGGTGGCTTCTCAGGTCCCTTACAGCTCTAGAGTGATGGGCTTTCAAAATTGAAGAGCAGAAGAGTGAAGCACTTTTTCTAAGGTGAACAGTGTCAAAGCCAGTCCTGGTCTACTGAAGTTTCTTAACTATTTCTACCCCAACATTCAGGGATTTTTTTCCAGGTTGAGGGGTAGGGGTGGCCGAGAGGAGGAGTAGGAACCCAGACGTGATTTCATCCATGTAGGGAGCTCTTGGTGAGCTCAAGCCTTTCTAGCCTCATTGGACATTACTAACCCTCCCTCCCACACTCTGATCCAGGGAAACTGTGCCTCACTCATGACTCTCCATTTCTGGTCTCCATGCTTCTGCCTCAGCCTGGAATTCACCCTCTTCTTAACCATTACCTCCTAAGAGTCTTTCCCTTCCTTTAAGAAGCCACTCAGGCACCATCTTCTGCATGAAGCCTTCCACAATCCCCCAAATGTTGGTGCCCTGCCTCCCCAACAGGCCTGTATTTAACTACTTGGTGTTAAATAAGTACTTTGTATATTTATTAACCATATTTACTCTGTATATATTTTTATTTATGCATGCTGTCTCCCCCATTGGAATGTAAGTGCATTCTGTATATTTACATCCCCGGAGCTTAACAGAGCTGGCACATGATAGTCATTTAATAAATACTTGATTAATTGATATCAGTGCAGATAGGTAGTAGGCATATCAGGTTGCCTGGGGCACTCAGAAGTTACTTGTACTTGCCAGTACAAGAAGCAGGTTTTTCACTCAGTTCTTTCTTACTCCAGGGCTAGGTCTCTGACCACCATGGCACAATGCATTTCCCTACGCTTATGTCCCAGAGTGCTCACCACCCAAATGGATAGCAGTTATGGTAGAGAACAAATGTGATTTGTCCTTAACCCCCTGTAGTTAACCAGGACTCAGTTAACCTGACTGCCTATCCAGGGCTTTGTCTCTGATACATTATTATGACACTAGGCAGGAAAAGATCTAAGAGCAGTCAATGGCAGGAGCCTAAGCATATTAGCTTGCTCCTTCTTGACCCTGCCTTGCCTTGTGCCCAGCCTTGTCCTTGCCATGCCCTTCCTGATTCCGATGCCCCCTCTTCTACCTTCTGGTACATGTTTTACATGAGTTAGGTACTTCTCAGCTCCTCCTCTTGACTTCTTCTTAGTGATAGCAGCTGAAGGATTTGGTGGCAAAAGGTAGAACACACACTAATGTCACCTCTTTGATGCAGGGTAAAATGAGTTTAAATGAATACATCTTAGATTCAAAGACATAAGCTGACAGACATAGAACAAAAGGGATCTAATAAAAACTGGCTCTGAGTATTATGTTTAGGCCAAGTGAAAAACAGAAAGCATCATATGGTTTGTAACATGTGGTTGCTGTGACATTAGCCATAGAGATCTAAAATCTAGACTGAGTAATGGTGTGATATGTTCTGTTAGGCCAGGTACAGCCATGGAATTTGGTGAGAAGGGAAGGAGATACCATGTCACTCTCATAAATTGTTAGAGCTGGAAAGGACTTTGGTGATCATCTAACAAAAAAATGTATTTTCTATGCCTTGTCTCTCTCCTGGCTCCTTTATCCCCCTCCCCCAGCATTTGTCCCCAGCCAGTGTATTTGGGAGTGAGCCAAACATCAATCTTACTATGTACCTTTCTCCCCTCCCCCCAGGCTAGAGTTTAATCTAACCCTCTCCTTTTATGGTAAACTGACCACACTGTTAACCAAACCTTCAAAAACACTGCATAAACTTAATAACTAAATGCCTCCACTCCCTCTCCCAGAGAGAAGCATAAAATTTTCACCAGCATTGGTCATCATCTTCTTCCTAGAAGCTAGAGCAAATGCCTGACCTTCTCTGTTCAAGTTTACCACTCAGTCATAAAAAACACTTAGCCCTTCCACCCAGCAGGGGGATGGGAAGTTTAAAGTGTGTAAAGTGTATTGAAAGTGAACACTTGAGTTCTGAGGGATGTTACCACTGGACTTCTCAGCTGTTCTCATACTCCTCAGCACCAGCAACAGTAGGGAATCTCTCGCTTCCCTCAAAGACAACACAAAAATACATCAAACCAAGGCACATTCAGACTTCCCAACAACAGATCTCCTGCTGCAGACAGCCTGGGCTGGCCATCTCAATCCTTCCCTACCCAAATCTCTTCAGTGCAAATTAATTGAGTTCTGATCCCCAGAAGTAGCTGGCAAAGCAGTTCACTAGACAACCCTCCTGTCTTTGTAGCAGGACTTAAGAGGAGGCCAGTATATTTTGGGTTCAGTATTGAGGAATAGACCATTACGTTTTGAGCCTGGGAGGCTCAGGGGTTGAGGACCTCAGCACTTACTAAGGGCCAGAAAAACCAGGAAATGATGCTTCCTAGTTCTATGAGAGGAACTCGGAAGTACAGATGCCACATGATGATGCCAATGCTTGTTGGTTCTCCTTCTAAACCATTAGAGTCACTGATTTACCACATATGGCAAGTGTGTACCATTATTGAAAACCATTGCATCAGTGGTCAGAACAAGTTGGGGTTGTCAGAGGACCTTTTTCCAAATTTGCCACAAACTTGTAAAGGACAGCTCGATGGCAGAGTGATTAGAATGCCAGGCCTGGACGCAGAAAGATCTAAGTTTAAATCCAACCTCAGACACTCACTAGCTGGGTGACCCTCAGAAAGTCTCTGACTTGCTTTGTCTGGTGCGCAGCACAGCCCCATGCATTCAGAAACACTCAAACCTCTGCTAAGTCTGAAACATTGCATGGTTATGTTATAACATACAAAGTTTTTGAAATATCAAAAACGCCTTTCAAGTTTGCATTTTTTAATAGTAATGAAGAGATTCTTATCCTAGTGCCAGTTGGTTAAGGATTTTAGAAGTGGGAAGGCAGATAATTAAAAAAAATTGAGTGACTTCTTAAACCTTTTTACTAAGCCATCTACCACACTGTCTATAAACTAAAAAAGCTACATTCTCTCCAGAGAGGCAGCACATGCAAAGTTTCCCATGCAATCAAAGCTTCTATTATGCTAGATTAGCTGTTCCAGGAACATTACCTTGCTCTACTAAATCACTAAGAAAACCCATATGAGCCATGTTGTAGATCCCTTGGGGTCCTGTGAGGGAGGGGAGTGCTGCTATATTGGCACCCTCTGCTGGGCTCAGAAGTGCTTTATTCTTCAAACAACAAGAACCAGAGGGGAGTGAGGGTCCTAATTGGACCAGGAAAATGTGTGCAGAACATTTCAGAGCTTGGGTCTGTGACCTTGTAGGTTCCTTTTAATAAAAATCCAAAGCACAGGTGACCAAGAAAATCTGACTAGTAATCTGAATGGAAAGCCAGATTTTGCAATAAGAGACCCAAATGCTAGCAGGCTGAAGGCTGATTTTATAAGAGCTGTGATCAATTGAGATAGAGCCTCATAGCCACCGCTATTGTTCCTCCTCCCACTCCCCCTATCCTAGGATGAAGAGGGCCCATATTCTGTTTTTCTCAATCTACTCAGTGCTTAGCAAAATGCCAAGAGAGAATGGATGCTGAATAAATACAACAAAATACTGTTTTTCAGCATGATCCGTAGATAGTGCTAAGATATTGCGGTTAATAATGAGCTGTGTGTACTGCAAATATAGATTGCCAGTTTGGGGGAAATTTCGGTGAAATAAAATAAAATGTACTTAACAATAAAACCTTGACTGTAATTGAGTCATGAATAACTTTCAAAATATTCTATGCTCTTTCAGGGTCTCAGAGTTATCATCATAAACAAACAATTAGCATTGTACCAGAAGGGGACAGAAATTTCTGGTTGAAAGGATGCCAAATAAACCACCTCTTGTTGTCCACTCTGATAGATTGAAATTACCAACTGATTTTTGTCTCCCCCTTCTGGTTCCTTTCAGGTACATGTCGGAGATTTTCGTGCAGAGGAGTTAACGGCATGTGCTGGACTGACGTCACCCAACTTTGTCCCTCTGTATGGCGCTGTGAAGGAAGGTCCTTGGATCAACATCTTCATGGAGCTGATGGAAGGTAGGAAACAATGGCCGAAGCCCTTCCTCCTGTAGAGTCCATCTCTCTTGGCCCCTCGGAGGTGAGGACCTCTCTCAGCCCCCTCAGTTCTTTATTATATGGTTTCTCCTCCCTCTGGTCAGGAGGTTGTTGCTGCTGTGTTTAGGCACTCTTGTTGATGAGGAGCTGAGACCATACTTAATTAGGGGGAGGATCCAGGACAACAGTATTTTTCTTGCACATCACAATCTGAAGATTAGAACTATTTTTTTTCCCTTTTAGGTGGCTCCCTGGGTCAACTGATAAAACAGAAGGGCTGCCTCCCGGAAGATCGAGCCCTTTATTACTTGGGGCAAGCCTTGGAAGGGCTGGAATATCTCCATACCCGAAGGATTCTCCACGGAGATGTGAAAGGTGAAATTCACAGTCCTGTCATTCTGGCCTACAGTTGGTTGTGTTCACAGGACCTTTTGCCAGAAGTTCCTGGACTCCAGCTTGCTGGATGATTAGTCTTCCTATTCTTACTTCCTTACCCATCATCCTCTAGTCCAGAGGTTCTTAACCTGGGGTCTGTGAACTTTTTATTTTTTAAATATTTTTTTAACTATTTCAGTAAAATTTGTTTCTTTTGTAATTCTGTGTATTTTTTGATACATTTAGAAATATTATTCTGAGAGGAGATCCATAGGTTTCACTAGACTGTCAAAGGAGCCTATGACAATCAGTCAATATTTATTAAGCACCTAGTATGTGCTTGAGCTAAGTGTTGGGGATACAAAAGAGGCAAAGTCCCTGCCTTTAGGAAGTTTACAATCTAATGGGGTAGACAAAATGCAAACAAATATACGCAAAGCAAGCTACATACAGGATGAATAGGAAATAGTTAACCAAGGGAAGGTTCTAGAATTATTGACCGCATAAAAGTTAAGAATTTATTATCTATCTAGTCAAAGGGAAAATATGTTTTCAGTGCTCTTGATTCCTGACCATAGTAATTTATAGTAATCAGTATCGTTGGAGAACTAACAATAGTCATCCTAACATCAACAATTCCAGAATAGATTTGGAAATGCTAAATATGTACTTTACAAAATGGAATTCTGGAGGCAGTGCCACCAAAAGGGCATCTTGAGCATCCTTTTTCCCTTCCTTCCTTGCAGGCCAGCCTTGCCTTAATGGCACGTGTGCCAAACTGATCAGCAGCTCATGCACTGGAGAGCCTGAAAGTAGAGTGGAATGAATGACAGCGTTTACCAAGCTTTGGGAGGGAAGTTTTCAGAGTTGGAGTCCAGTTCTAGTCTGAGCTGTAACCCTCTCCCTTTTATGAGTAATGAAGTTAATTAGAAACATTCATAGCTACTCTGAGTTAGCCAGAGCAGGCTAAGCTGGGGTGATGTGTAAGCATCATCACTCCACTCTGATCCTTATCTTCCTTTGGGCCCCCAACAGCTGACAATGTTCTCTTATCTGGGGATGGCAGCCGGGCCCTCCTCTGTGACTTTGGCCATTCCACCAATTTGCAGCCTGATGGCTTGGGAAAGTCCCTTCTTACAGGTAAGGTCCATCTCCTAGTTTCGGACTCTAGTTTCGGACTCTATCAGGGTTCTTAGAGTAACCTCACTTTTGTGACCATAGGTAATTGAGTGGCCAGTAGTGTCAACAAAACTATCGTTTTTGACTCACATGCAATATCTTTCTGTTCACCCAGTCCCTGGATTTTAAAATGTGTTTATTTTGATTGAATTCAAAACTAACTTAGCCATATCTGATCCTTTCTATTGAAAAAGTCTTGTTGGGGATTCTAAGTATAAATTTATTTTCATTATCTGACTTCTACACAGCACATTAAAGATGAAGCTTAGTGCAGATGTCAAGAACCATTATAGACAGTTTAACAAGAAGAGATTGTACTGTATGTGTTTTCATCAATTTGGTTCCATCAACTATGAATTTCATTTGAAAGGCTTGTATCCTTAAAATAAGTACCTTTACTTAAAGTGACATTGGGGGGAGCCATGGGAGATCAGTGGGTGGTTATCCCCCAGCCTCCTGCTTGTTAGAATTCCAAGAAATGTTTTTACCCTTGTCTTTGTAGGGAACTACATCCCTGGCACCGAGACACACATGGCTCCAGAAGTGGTGATGGGAAAATGCTGTGATTCCAAGGTAGATATCTGGAGCAGCTGCTGCATGATGCTGCACATGCTCAATGGGTGTCACCCTTGGACCCAGTACTACAGCCGGCCTCTCTGCCTCAAGGTGAGTGATGCCTAGATGGGTCAGGGATTCCCCCACCACCACACCCATGTGCCCTGCTAGCCTCCTGCTGCCTGACCTTTGCTATCCCTACCTAACATTGTTCTTCTTTTTGGTAGAGAGACCCTAGGCCAAGCCATTGCTTGTACCTTCTTCAGGGTCTCAAGCTAGAGCCAAATTTTTAACATTTTTGACACCAAAACAGTGTTTGTTAGGAAGAGAAAAGGAACATAGAGGAGTTATTCCTCAAGACAAAGCTCACCCACGTTTCTTTCTGAATCTCACAGATTGCCAATGAGCCACCACCTGTGAGAGAGATTCCCCCCTCCTGTACCCCTCTTACTGCTCAGGCCATCCAGGAGGGATTGGAGAAGGAGCCTATACAGAGGGCATCTGCCACAGAGCTAAGGAGAAAGATCTGTCTGGCATTGCAGCATGGTAAGGAATTTAATAATTCTCTGACTAGGCTATTATCTCTCCAAGTCAGGGGCCTCTGAGATCCATTTGACAAAATAAGGCAGGATTCCCAAACTGTGCTGTTGACCTAGTCCACAAATACAGCATCCTGTGGGCCCACCCCTCCCTGGGAGCATTGACTCTGGGTATAAGGGAGCTTTTGGAGCAAGTGAAGACTAGTTTACTCTTGGAGTCTAAAACTGGATCTCTGGATTGCTTCCATTGCAAGGAAATTTTCTTCCCTAATCCCCAATCTCAGAATTTTCTCTTTGCTATTAACTGAGACCTTCTCCCTAGTCTGTTTTGCAGCTTCTTAATCATATAGTTAGCAATATGAAAAGCAGAATAAAAGAAAAGGACTGCGGTCACTCCCAGATAGGTGTGTGTCTCTGAAGCATCCTCCAGACTCTGGAAACCATGTCCAATTCCCTTCCCCATGGGCCTTTCTCTGTCTCTCCGTCAGCCTGTTCACAAGCTCACCCAGTATGAAGATTCCTTATCTATATCCCCTTTCCAGCCACCTCAGAACTCCATAGAAAAGTAGATGTGGTGCAAACAGTGTCCATCCTCCCTAAAATACCTAACATGGGTGTCTTTTGTGTTTTGTAGTGGGAGGTTTGAAAAGTCCTTGGAGAGGAAAGTACAAGGAACCAAGACAGTTACCTTCAAACAAAGAGAACAGTCTCGAAATACTGGAATCCTTGTCTCTGTCAAGTGGGCTCATCCCAGAGGCTCCAGGGCCTGGGCTGGCCATTGAGGCAATGGGCTTAACCCCCAAACTCCAACCACCTTTACCACCAGAGCCACCAGAGCGAAATAAGTTGTTGCTTCCAAGGCTGAGCCAGGAGGAGTCAGGGACCTGGGAGCCTCTGCCCCTTTCTTCCCTGGGCCATGTCCCCACCAAAGGCTGCACTTCAGGGGAACGAAAATCAGCATCTTCAGATGAGGAACTTCAGCAGCTTGAGATAGGTAATGACCTTCTCTTGAGACCATCTAGGCCCAGTCACTGAGAGGACCTGTTCTTCTTCCCATAGCTTCGTGTTTGGTGGGTCCTCTTCTCTGCACTCTCTAGTGGGACTCCCTGCTTTGCCTTGAGCCTCTCTGCTCTCTGGACCTGAGTCCTTCCCAGAATAGGGGTGTCAGCACTCTGCTGGTGTTTTTATCTTGTCCTGCTGTTTCTTGCAGAATTGTTTCTGAACAGCCTGTCTCATCCATACTCCCTAGAGGAACAGGAGCAAATGCTTTCATGTCTCAGCATTGACAGTCTCTCCCTATCTGATGCTGGTGAGAAGGTAAATAACTCATTTCCCAAGGACAATTCTGGGGGTTTCGATTATGCACACAGCCTGTATCTCATAGGATGGGTTCACATTGGGAAGCTAGATTGGTTGATACTTTGTAGGGGCTCGTGAATGGCCTGGGTGTAAGTAGAGGAAAAAGCAAGCAAATTCCTTTGCCCCAGTTTTGTCCACCTCCTGTGCTTTAGTAATCAGAAGACAGCATCCCATAGGGAGACTTTTTAATGGAGAATACAGTCCAGCTTCAGCTGATATAGAAGTGGGTCCAGATAACCCTAGGACATAGCAGAACTAATTGGTTTATTGGCCCTCATTCAAATGATTTCGCTCTCCCTTTATGTCAGGCCCTTCATGGGCCCCTGCTCAAATCCCTGAAGGTTGTACAAGTGTCAGCCTGGGCCAGTGATCCTGTCTGGAACTTTAACTCTTTCTGTACCCATTTTAGAAGGAAGGAGGCATCTTTCCCCGAAATGTGACAGACAGAAAATTAGGCTCACTCCTGGGTTGGAATTGCAAAACAGGTAATAAGCAGGCTGACTTGGTTCCCTTTTGATTTCAGAACCTGTCCAAGGTTTCTCAGAGCTTGCGAGAGAACTTCAGCTCTGGAATCCATTCATGGAACAGTCAGGCAGATGGGCAGAGTTTCAGCTGGAACAACCTACTGGGGCGAAGCCGGCACGCAGACATGCCCAGCTATTTCAATGGTAGGATCAGCTGCCCACCTAGCCCACAGTCCCCTGGCCCTGCATCTGTAGAATGACATTCAGTCTGCATAAGAACATTGAGTCGTTCGTTGTTCCCCTCTCCTGTTAGCTCATACCAGGAGGAGTTTTCAGAACTTGACTCACCTATTCAGCAAATGAAAGCCCTTCTCCATCTATGGCTTTTTCCAGCAGAGCAGTAGGAAAAATGTTGTCTTCAGCATTTTGTGAATTCTGGACTTTTTAGGGTATTAGAAGGACCCTGTCTGACTTAGATAAGCAGATAATAATATCTTCCGCCTTAGAAGGGAGCCAAAAAGAGAAAATGAATACATTTTATCAGCTGAGTAGGAAGAGGAGAAAACAGGTCCCTTGGGATGTGTCAACCCAGAACTCAATAATTCCTCTGTGGCTGCCGCAATCCAGGACACCCTGCGGTTGTGCCTTGGCCCCGGAATCCTCAGTGTGATGATGCCAGACCACGGGGGAAGGGAGGGAGGGCAGGAGAAAATGACCTTATTTTGAAACTTGGCTCACAAGCCCGGTTTTGTGGCTTTGCAAGTAGACTTAGAAACTCCCGTCATCACATAAAAAACTTCCCCAGTCCTTCCCAGTTACCAGTGCCATATTGATGATGCATTGCATTGGATAGTACAGGATATCAGTGATCAAAGAGAGTGAGTTATATTTTTAAATTCTTACTTGCCCACAACCTGAGTAATAGCCACGGGGTTGTTTTCTGTTTTGGCTTTTACTTTTGTAACATCTACATTAATCTGCATCAAAATTGGAACGTGTGTTTCTTTGTCTGTAACACCCTAAAAGTCAGTTGCGGCCCTTCACGTTTGAGAGCCATGTATCAGCAGAAAACTTCTAAAGGGGAAACAGTCACATAGCTTTAGGCATAGTCTCTTCAGTTTTCTTTCATGGCAAAAGATAAATTTCCTCTTTCCTTCAGATAAGTGGGAATCCATAGGTGATTACAGAGTAACCTTGACAGAAGGCTCAAATCCTATTCCCCTACCCTAGTCTTCCCCAGCTTTAAGGATCTCACATCTTGGGACTTCTCTCCTGCTCATGGTCAAACCTGTCTTTCAGGTGTGAAAATCCAAATCCAGTCCCTAAACGGTGAACACCTGCATATACGAGAGTTCCACCGAGCTAAGGTGGGAGACATCGCTACAGGAATCAGCAGCCAGGTAAGATGGCAGAGACCACCTCAGGAAGCAGGATCATAAAGCACCATAAGTGGGAAGCCCACAAAGTAGCTGAGTAAGGCATGATGTCTTTGCCTTTGCTGACTGCCTCAGGCCGGAGATGGGAAAGTATAGGAGGATGGACCAGAGACTTCTGAGCTTAATGATGACAAGGGGAATGCCAGACTTGTAAGGAAAAGCCTTACTTCACAAGAGGTTTTGGTTCTTAATAGTGGCATAACATAGTCTGACTTGCATTGACTACTGAATGCCCCTCTGAACCTTCTCTGTCCTTCACTCCAATCCTTAGATCCCTGCCTCTGCATTCAGCCTGGTGACCAAGGACGGGCAGCCTGTACACTATGACATGGAGGTGCCCGACTCGGGCATCGATCTTCAGTGCACCCTGGCTCCTGACTGTAGCTTCGCTTGGACCTGGAGAGTTAAACATGGGCAGCTAGAGAATAGGCCCTAGCATCTCTCCCTTCCAGTCCCAGAGCTTGGGATCCTAGAAATCAGCCTTGGAAGTCCGGAATAAGTACCAGCTTTGGATTCTGCTTGGCTTGGCCTTCTCCAAGGGACTTGGCATCTGGTAGTAGGGATGGAAGTTGGAAGCCACAAAGCTGGTACTTGGGAACTTCTGATGGTCCGCCCAGCAGCCCACCAGTGTGATGGAGAACTGGTGTGTGTGTATGTGTGTGTGTGTATGTGTGAGTCCTGACTAAGTGAACTGGTATGGGCCTTTGCTGTGTGTGGAGGAGGAAGACATTTAAAATCTTCCTTCCTAGGAATAGAAAGGAGTTCCCTCTCTTGGCAGAGAAAAGGTGCTGTGGCCTGTTCCACAGCAGTGAATCATCTTACAGCAATAGGGAGAGATCAGTTTTGAATCTGAAGTTGAAGGGAAATGTGGGACAGCCACTTTGCCCTGCTTTCCTCTCAGAAAGTAGGTGTGAACAGGATGACTTTCTGGAAGGTGCTCACCTGTTTCCAGTTACAGGAACTGGTGAGGAGGATAGGGTGCTTCCTGAAGTTAATGAGGAGGCTGAGGCATTCAGTTTTTTCCTCTGCTCTGGCCAGGCCGCATTCCATCTACTCGAACCTTCGTGCTGCAATTAGGGCCTTGCTATGATCCAGTCTTCTCTGGCTCTCTTCCTATTTAAAATGAGAGACTTTCAAATGCAAAGCAAAAAAAAAAAACACCAAACCCTAAAGGCATAAATCTCTCATTACTAGAATTTTTTTTTTTGACTAGAGGAGACATATCTATTTGGGAAGGTATTTGTGTGACACAAGTCTCGATAGAATGGAGTTTGCCAGAACCCCACAGTGCCTGATGTGTTTTCTGCACTATCTTTTACTATCGGCAAATGGCCTATTCAGTGAGTTTCTCTTTCCCACTTACCTTCCATCTTAGAAGCCAGACTGACTAGAGCTCCTGGGTACTGCATGTTGGAGAAGTCCTTTATCTTCCCAGGTAGAGGAGTTAAGTATCAGGCAGTTTCAGAGTTCCCTTTATGTACAACTGAATTGGAACTAACTGGGCATCAGGAGAGAACCAGATTTTACTCCCAGCTCTACCGGTGCTTCTGGGACTTCAGGCACCTAGACTCTCCCTTAGTTTTCTCATATGTAAAAGTGGTTGCAGTAACCTCTCATTTCTAAGGATGTGGTGATGACACAGTTAGATCACCAACATGAAAGCACTTTGCAAAGTGAAGTACCCCCCATAATGCCAGTTCTTACTGGTTCTAGCTGCTGCGTCCAGCCAGACCAGAGCCTCAGCCTCTTGATTTCAATCACTTGTCAAGTGTCCCATGAAACAGGGACCCAGTGAGGCAGGTCAGGGCACTGAGGTGCCTTTGCCAGCTTGGGCCGGGAGAGTCCATGTCCCTCTCAAGCACCAACAGCAGCACTTTGAGTCCTCATGCAGCCTTTTATCTCAAAGCACTTTGGCAGCGTTGCTGCCCCCTTTGAGGGCAAATGTCAGTTTCCTTGTGTCCTCTGCCTTTCATTTTTACACTTAAACAGATAATTGTACAGCTCTAAGCAGAATGAACTCAAAGATTTCCTACCTACTTCTCTCCCCATTCCCCACCCACCTGGGAGAGGGGCTGAAAGGACTTTAGCCCTTGTCAGAGGCAGAGCAAGGCATAGACATTGACTTTCTGGCTCCTGACCCCCTTCCCATTCTGATCACTGTGCCCTCGCCATGTAGCATTAATCCAGCTGCGAACTGTTTACATTTAGGAGGAGGGACAGTCATGACACCGCCAGCTCCTCACTCTGGCCTCCTTGCTTGGGTCTTTCATTCTACAAATGGGTCCATCAGAGGATACTGAGCCTGCTCCAAAGGCTTTGACATGGCTCTGTTCCTGCCAGAACTCTCTGTGCCATCATGGGCATAGGAGTGGAGGTAGATCAAGTTTAGGGGTCCGAGAGCCTCAGAGTCTGACAGATGAGTGTTGATGAGCAGCAGTGTGTTCCAATGGAAGGTTTGAAGTCAGATGACCTCATTTCAAATCCTGCCTCTGCCCCTTACTTGTATGACCCTGTACAAGTCCCTTAGGCTCTCTCTGACCTTCGGTCCCCTCATTTATAGAGAAAGTCGGACTAAAAGAAGGCCTAAGGTCCCTTCCAGCTCTAACTCTATGACCCAGACATGTGAAGGACATCTTCAAGTTCCTTAATATGGTTTCTCCATGAACAGAGGGGCAGGAGCACGTGAGGGCCCAGATTTCTCCAGTCTTTCCACCTGAGTGCAGCCACTGAGAACCCCAAATGCCAACAGACACTACTGTCACCAAGCACTGGAGAACAAGTCCTGTCTCATTGCTGCCCTCCTTGCACCATCGGTGTCAACAAGGAAGGACTGACTTTTCAGAGTTGGATTATAAGTGTTGCCTTTTTTTTTTTAACAATAAAATTTGGAATGGTGATTATTTTCCTAAACAAGTGTGTCTCCTCTTGCCTGATTGTACTTGAGGCTTTGATGCTCCTCTTGGCAGCTGACCTGAAACCTCCCCTGATCTCTGGGTGGAGTCTTTCTAGACTGTTCTCTGATTTCATGCTAGAAGTGTTTTCAGAGTCTTTAGCTTGTGCCCTCCCCAACTTCTACGGCTGAGTCTAGAGCTCAATGCACGCAAACCAAGCCAGGTGCTCCACCCGGCAGCAGGGAAGTCCCTGGACACCATCCAAAAACCAGACCAGGAGGAGAGGGGGCTGACATGGGACCAACAAACCTAGTGGCTTAATGACCAGCCCTCCCAACCCAACTGAACCCAGTCCTGAGCATCCAGGATTAAGGAAGTATATGAGAGCTGCCAGAGTATGTAAGAAAGGGGCATGAAACTCTCCTCCCAATGCAAATTTTCCACCTCAGCAGCCACCCACCAGAGGAAAACTAACACAGACCCACAGTCTTTGAGTGTGCTGTACATCTTAGAGACTGGGAGACAACCACTTGTGGCTCAATTCCTGTTAGCCTGCGGACCCCTCCCCACCCCACCGAGGAGGCAGTAGGTAGAGTGCCTGAAACCACTGGACTAGGAGGACCTGAGTTCTCTTGGTCTACTGGGTCAATGGAAGATGAACTTAAGCTGAATCTGAGACCCTTAAAACACCAAGTGGATGAGGGAGGGTCCTGCCCCCAGGCTCCAGGATTTATCCAATCTTGGGGAGAGTGTCATGGGAACACTGGACCTGGAGTCAGGAAGTTCTGGATTCAAATTCTCTCTGAGACCTTAACTGTGTGACAGTGAGCAACTTGAGAAGATCTTTGGGCATATGTGTGTGTGTGGGGGGGGGGGGCACTCCTTCCTTCTAATGTGTCTAATAAGAGCCTACACACACACACACACACACACACATTTGCACTCCTAATGCGTCTAACAAGAGCTTACACACACACGCACATCCCTGTGTGTGTATGTGTTGCACTCCTTCTAATGTGTCTAACAAGAGCCTACACACACACACACACACACACACACACACACACAGGGATGGGGGCAGACATGGAGATGCTACAGCTCAGTGACCCTCTACAATACTGTAGAAACCACTGAGGGAGAATCAGGAAGGGGGCTGACCTGTATGTAAGGTTACTTGAGGTGCAGTAGCCTTGCCAGAGAATTACCCAGTCGGTGCCAAACAGGAAAGTCAGACAAAGGACCGGAAAAAGTGGAGGATGTTTCCATATTCAAAAATGGGGAGAGAGGAAGTGAGAGAGCTTGTGTATGTATCATGTGTATGGAGAAGCAATGTCATTTATACTCATAAGGACACAACCCCGGGAAAGAAGTGCTTTTTATGCCCATTTTACAAACAGAGAAACTGAGGCCGAGGTTCAGTGACTTGCCTAAGGTCCCATGGGCACAGCTAGGTGTCAGACTCATCTTGCCAGCCGTGAGCCCCTAGGCAAGACTTGCCTCCGTTTCCCCCACGCCTCTGCCAAGAAGCCCCCCAGGGGTCAGGACAGCGAGGTCCCGCAGGGGCAGAATCGAGGCTCTTCGGACCCCAGGTACGATCCCCGGCACGCACCCCACCGCTCCGGCTGCCCCCTGGGAGCGAAGGGCCCGGCCGGCCGGAGCCGGGCTCCCGGTCACCTTGCGCATCCCCAGCGGCCGGCCGGCTACTCGGATCCTAGCCGACGGTGCAGACGCCGGGAGCGGGCCAGTGCGCGGAGCCCAGCACCCCCGGGCCGAGGCTGGAAGGAGTCGAGCATCTGAAGCTGGAGACGTCCCTTTCCCTGCCCTCCCCGCCCCCCCATCCGAGCGTCCTCCCGCTCCTCTGCTCCCTCCACCGCGAAGGCGTGCGGGACACCGCGGTCTGCCCGCTCGGGCCCAGCCGCCCTGGGACGTCACAGTGGGCCGTGACGTCACAGCCCCCGCCCCTGCCCGCGCCCGCGAGGAGCGGCGGGGCTTCAAAGACCGCGCTGGAAGCGGAGGGGCGAGCAGCAGCCACCAGCCCACTCCCCGATTTGGGGCAGGCACTGGAGTCAGCATGGGGGTGACAGGTGCGAGGGGGAGGGGCGCCGCGGCGAAGGCAAGGGGCGCGGGCACGGAGGGCTGCGGCCGAGACGGCCCCGAGCGGGGATGGAGGACCTCCCGTCCCGCGGTCCTCGGGCGGGTCCGGGCTCCTGGCCCGGCTCTAGGTCCGCTTCCCGGAGGGAGGGAGCCCAAGCCGCCGGCCCTGCCCGCACCCCTGGGGGGCCCACCCGCAACACCTGCGCCGGGCTACCCGGCAGGGCAGGTCTTCCCCACCCCCCAGAGGAAAGGTCAGGTAACGAAGCCATCCCAGTGTCCCCCCCGCCCCCCGGAGGTCTGCACCGGTGACCCAGAGCCTCTGCGCCACCTCCAGCTGTGGTCTCTCCGCTCTGTGGAGGATGGGTCATCTAGCAAACCTGAGAGAGGAGGCAGACCCGAGGCTATTCCAGAAGTGACCTCTGTTTGGAAAGTCAGCACGGCCACAGACACACACACACACACACACACACACACACACACACACACACACACACGTGTGACCTTGGGCAAATCCCAGAAATTCTCTGTTCTAAGCAGCTCTCTACAGTAAAACAGTATGGTAACTATAGTAAAGTAGTCAAGGAGGTACCAACCTGCAACAAGAGAGTTTCCTCAGTGGGCCAATGAAATCCCAAGTCCATCGCCTAACCTTCGGGTGTGCATGTTTCTTCGGTCTCTGCTACTACCATCTCCAGTCTGACTGGGATTGTCCCCTCCCTTCTCTTCCTCCCCCCACCCCACAACTGCCTTCACCACCAAAAATCAGGTTCAGTCATGAAGAAACCACAGAAATCATCAGACTACAATAGGAGTCCCTTTTCCTTCCTCACCCAAAGACTGGGATACAGTCACATACTAAAGGCATATGACAACATTTCTTAAGGTCTGGTGACCCAGCATCCTGATGCCTGGGCCCTGGTCTTTGATCTCCTATTCTCCTGGATCGGACTGTCCCACTTTGGCCCTAGAGAGTTCCTAGAAACCAACCCCACTATTTATATAATATATAAAATGAGGTTATTATTTGTAAGATGCTTAGCAGAGTCTGGCATATACATGGTAGAAGCTGGATAAAATACTTGTTCCCTCTCCTGCTTTCCCTCTCCCATCGCCCTTAATCAACCTGACCCCTCCCATCAGAGAAGGACCGTCTGTCAGCCTTGTGGGAAAAATCCAGCTCTGTCTTCCACAGCCTCCTAAACTATGGAGGAAGAAAGTTTTGAAGAATTCACCACCACCACCATCAGATGGAAAGTTTCTCACTAAAAACAATTACAAATCTTAAGGGAAAGAATAATGAATTTGGGCCTCTCCTTACCCAGGAGTCATTCTTTCTCCAAGATTTGATTTTTGCCTTTGAAGATCTCAGATTTTTATCTTCAACCCCCCCAACTATACACATATGTGGTATAGACTGTTAGACATCTTCTCAGATCAAGTAACTAGAGTTAAGGTCCTGGGATTGGATAATGTCAAGAGAATGAAGAGGAGAAGGATAATGAGGTTGGGAAGAAAACTTGGGTTGGAGAAGAGAAGTGAGTAGAGAAGGAGAGGTCTGGATTGAGATCATGAAAAAACTAAAGACTTTCCCGTAGTTCCCCAGTTGTTAGTGTGGAGGAGACCAAAGAAAGCAAAAGGGAAAGAGAGGGAGGGAAGGAGGGAGGAAGAGAGAGAGAGACAGAGAAAGAGGGGGGGGTGGGGAGAGAGAGAGAGATGAATGGAAATGTCCAGATTTATTTGGAAGGAAAAGATATGCTTACAACAGTGGTTCTTAACTTAGAAACCTTGAACTTTTTAAGCATATATTTTGATAACCATGTTTTAATGTCATTGGTTTCCTTTGTAAATCCTATATATCTTATTTGATGCATTGGAAAACATTATGCTGAGTTCAGAGGCTAAATTATGCATTACCAAACTCAGAAAATTGTTTTAAGGTTAAAAACTTCTCTGAGCCTAAGAGTGCCATTTTATGGGGCCCTGGGTGGGCAAAGACTTCTTTAAGTTTGAGAGGGAGGAGTGTAAACAGTATAAGGAAGGGAATAATTGATGGAATGAGTAAATCCCTTAAAGAACAAAGCTGAGAGACAGACACTAGGAATGAGATAGAAATGGAAGGTGGATTTGAGATAAACATTTGTCGGAGGCAGAGAGGAGAGGGAATGAGATCAAAGAGTAGATGAGAGGCAGAGAATAATATAGACACCAAGAATGGGGTGGAGGGCAGGGTTTGAGATGAGAGCTGGGAGTGATAGGATTGAACCCGATGGAAGGTGGAGCTCCAGGAAAAGGGGAAAAGATAAGGCCACCTTCTCAGAAGCATTCTGCAACGACTGTTTCATATTTTTCACTAGGTGTCAACGGATTTCCTTGCTGTAGTAAGAAGTCTGTGGAGGTCGTGGAGACACAGTGAGGCCCAGACCCATCCCAAACCTTTATTATTTCTTACTGCTCCATCCCCCGCAACACACATCACCTGCCACCCCAAGGTCCCAACCCCTCTCGCCCTATCTCCCTACCTTACTCCTTATCCCATCCTCATCCTGCTCCTCACACACAACTCCAGAATCTTGAACCTGATCCACCTGGGGGAGGGGGAAGAAAAGAGGAAAAGAGGCTCCCCCTCCCCAAGCCTTCCCCCCAGTCCCTTTGGTGATTGATTACTGGAAGCTTCCCAGGAGACTAGGAACTCAAGGTTAGAAAGTGCCATAACCCCGTTTTGCTCTTTGTAGGAGTATCCTGAAGGGGAAAGGGAATGAAGGGGACCAACTCCACAGCCTCCCCTTCTATGATCAGTATAGATGTGCCGAACGCACTTCTGCGTTCATTTCAGGGGTGACTTCCCAGTACCCCCATGACTTCTCCTACAAGGAGGAACTCAAGACTAAGCCCTTTGGGGGATATGACGCTCTTAGCCAGCAAGGGTCAGATCTCAGGAGGGTCGAAGAGGAGGAGGTGGAGGAGGAATTGGAGGAGGAGGAGGAGGAGCAAGAGGAGGAGGAGGAGGAGGAAGAGGAATTGGAGGAGGAATTGGAGGAGGAGGAGGAGGAGGAGGAGGGGGGAAACAAAGAAGAGAGAGGCTCAGCTCCAAACAAGTCTTTTGTGGTGGCGGTGACCTTGACAACAAGCTGGGGCACAAAAACAGGGTGAGCAAAAGACTTGCCCCTGGTCCTGCCTTCCGCCCGCCCCTCCCTCATAAGCGGAGAGGAACCCAGGGGGAAGGGGCTGGCTGGGGTGGGCTGAGTCCCATCTCACGGCTCCCTCTGAACCTTCTTGAGGAGTCAGACCCAGAATTTAGGGGTCTGTTGCTCCCCATCGCACCCTGGCAGCCAATGCAGAAAGTCAGCTCTCTCCCCAGCCTCCTGGCAAGTGGCAGAGGAAGTGGGCCCAAGGGCACCTAGGAAACTTAAAGAGGAAGCCATGAGGCCCTACCCCACCACACACACACACACACACACACACACACACACACACAAACATCTTACATACACCCCGTAGCTCCTTGCCCCGCCCCAGCTCAGTGATCTTTTTTATTCTTAGTGGTGACGACTTTCAGGAGGACCCTGATCTCCAACCTGAGCCTGTGGAAGATGAGATCGAGGTAAAAGAGAGTCAACTTTTTGTTGGGGTATGGGACCTTCTTTTCTGGGACCATCTCTCCTGGGATGGAAGGTAATCAAAGGTAGTGTCTGTTTCCAACTTGAAAGCTACCTCTCCGTTGCTCCTCTCTCCCACTGACCAGTGGAGTCCTTGGAGAGGGTTGGCAGTCTTCCTAGACCACAGTGCCTGCCCTTTGCCCACTCTAAGATCTCGCTGCCCAGCTCCCAGGACCTTTGTGCCTGCTGTGTCCCCACATGTGCATCATCCCTATCCCTTGACCACTTGTCCCAAGGAGGGAACAGGAAATGCACCCGGGCATTAGACCAGGTAGGAGTGGCAGAGGGATTAGCAGGCAGACCTGCCCTTGAGGTAGGGGAAAGGAAGGAGGAGGAGACGGCGACACTGTTGGCAGAAGTGTGTGTGTCTGTGTTGGGGAAGGGAGGGTGGCCCATGGGCTCTTGCCCTCTGCAGCTGTTAGATGACACCCTTGACGTGGAAGCAGAGCAGGACCTGGAGTCGGAGTCTGAGTTGGAATCCGAACTGGAGCCAGACCCTCAACTGCTCCCAGAATCGGAGTCAGAGATAGAAGATGAAGAAGTCCCTGTTCCAGTCAGCGTTTTTGTTCAAACCTCCAATCTGGCATTCAACCTGGCCCCAAAGATTGTGCCCCCGGCACCCAGAGTAAATGTCCAGATCCAGACGGCTGTTGGGCCAAAGGGGACGTTGGAGTTAAGTATTTCCCATGAGCCCCGGAGCCCGGAGCCCGTGAAAGTGAAGGATGGTCAGCACCACACATTCCGATCTGTCTTTGTGCAAACCTCCAAGCACCTGTTTCGGATGGACAAGCTGATACAGGCATCTGACAATAGCCTCAAGCCACCATTAGGGATAGGACGTCACCCATTCCCAATGCGAGATTGGCCTTTCCAGAAATCTATAGAAAGAACCTCCAGGGAAAGCCTGCTCTCTGCCAACAAATTGTCTAAGATGTTCATGGAGGATGTTAGAGTTCAAACCTCTCATCCAAGCTTAGGCATTGAAGGTTTTCCACCCCAGACCCCCATTCAAACATTAATGCCAGAAAGGTTATCCTCAGGAACCAAATCGTTATCTTCCCGAAACTTCTCTGCTAAATTCTCAGAGCCATTGGACTTCAGAATGCTAGACTCTCGTCCAACATCTGCCAGCCTTCCCCCAGCACTGATTTCTAGCACTGTGACCTCCCGAAATTCCTCTGTCACAGACCTAATACTAGATTCCAAAGCTCTGATTTCCTGCAAGTCTTCCCCAGGGATGAGAATGGATTCAAGGTCACCCATGACCCAAGGGTCAACCACAGACCTTTCCATTGCCACTGAGCAGCCACCCTCACCTTTGCCCCTTCTGAAGCCACCAGAAGCAGGGGAGCCTCAGAAGTCCATCAGTCAGGAGTTTGCCCTGAAACCAGGCTACACCCTGCACATGACAAAGTCAGCCTCAGAAAGAGCATCCATGGAAGGGGAAATTAATCATCTGCAGTCTCCATCTTTAGTTCCAATGTCATCGGGACCTTGGAAAGAGTAAGTAGAATCCTAGTTCCCATGCAACCTTCAAGACCTCATTTGTATGTATGTATATATTTGTGTTCTTTGGGGGAGGAAGAGAAGAGGATTTCCTCTCACATGTGAACATACATAACACTACCCCATCCCCTCCAGAAGGGGAAAAGGGATAGAAGATAGAAGGTCAGGTAGGAGCAGGGAAATAGAGTGATGCTATGGAGAAATCACAGAGGAGGTGGAGGTGGGAGGAACAAGGTGATGGGAGCTTAAGGAGCCCCCGGAACTATGGGAGAATGAGGGCAGTGTGGCCCATAGTTCCAGCTGTTCCACATACATAAGGGGTGGAGGAGGAGGGAGGGTAATCATTTCCATGGAGTTCAAAACCCTTTCTAAAAGAGAATCCCCTGACCCAGATGGATAGATTCCTTCCCCCACCCCACCCCCAAACTCCTGCCTGACCATAATACATACATGACCTCTAGGGTGAGGAGGGAATCAAGGTCTGGGGCATGGAGGGGGGTGCGGAGCCTGCGGACCAGCGCATCCTCTTTCAGAGCTTCGTGGGAATAAACAGACACTGACACAGATGGACATCCAACTCCAAGAGCCTTGGAGGTAGGGGGGATGTTAACTCCCCCAATTCCCTGCCACCCACTCCCCACAGCCCTTCTCTCCTCCGGTGGTAGGAAGGGTCTGGCCCTTCCATGACTCTCTCTCTCTTATGTTGCAGCTCCAGGTCAAGAATCAGAAGTGGGAACCCACTATTCCTACATAAACATTTTAAGCTGTCACCCTCACATCATATCCCCAGAATGCTTAGCCAAAGATCAATAAACCCTCCAGTGGTGGTTCTCCCCACCGGCTCCGCTTTTTTATGCTGAGGCTCCTGGACAGAGGGAGCCTTGAGCCTTCTCATTTTCTCTTTTCCAGTTGCAACGTTCTTTTTTTTCCTGATCTTTGTTAGTTTGGGGTTTTTTTAGGGAGCTCCTCCCCGACTTCCCTTCCCTCACCATGAGCTTCCCCTAGGTCCCACTTGGCTAGTATTGCCCACCTTTCCACTTCCATCTCTGCCTGTGGTTACTTCCTCTCACATAAAACTTACTACTAGCTCTGTACCTCAAATAACAAGTGATGAACATGGTGGCACTCTTAGTCAGAAGCCCCTAGGTGAGGGTCCTTAGGTCTTTCTCTATGGATGGTAGATGAGGATAATTCCTCCCAGGCCTCAGTTTCTAAGTCTATAAAAGAAATCAGTGGGCAAAATAGAAGCATTCCCTCTGATGACCTGGAATGTGAAACCTGCTAGGATTATTTGAATAGCAAGCAGGAAGGTCTCCTTAGATTGGGACAAGAAATGACCAAAATTTTCTGGAAGTGGCTCTTCCTGCTACTTCTTAAGGGCTTATATAGGTTATTGATTTATGATTTTGGGACGAGTAGTGGATTTAGAGTCAAAAGACCAACATTCTCATTTCTGGTATGACCTTGAGCAAAAGCAAGCTCCTGCAGCCAGCCTCTCTGGGACTCAAGGGAGTCAGACTCACTCTTTTAAAGCTATGATCTCATGATTTATACTTTGGCTATTTCCCGAAGACAATTTAAAGTGGACATACCACTTCAGCTGAAAAGTCCTGAGCTGCTTGTGATGGAGGGGAAGGTCATCCCTATCACCTGAGGCTGGTGTCACTGGCAAGGTTCCTTTTGGAGCATTGTAGAGTGTAGAGTGGGGTAGGGTAGCTTCTTTGGGGTCTCAGAGACTTTGGCTTTAGGAATAAAATTCCTCAAAAACTGCCAAAATACCCACCAAGACTCAACTTCCTAGAAACCGGTCCATGGGACTGAGAGAGACCAATCAGTGCATAGAGTCCTAGGACTGAGAGGATCCTACTGCAGCCCCAAAGCTGGAGGAAGGATAAGGGGGAAAGGTGGGAAGGGGGAAAGGAATGAAAGGAGAAGGAAGGAGGAGAAAGGGAGCCAAAAGGGAGAAAGATTTCTGGGAGCTTGGTATATGGCATAGGACAGCAGGCAGAGGGAGCGGAGAGAGGAGTAAGGTAGAGGGACCAGGAATAAAGGGACAAGAAGTCGAAAGAAGGAAAATGAGACAGCAAGGGGGAAGAGGAAGAAATTCAAAGGTGAGTGAGTGGGAAAGTTCAGAGTCTAGACATGAGTGGAGAAGAGCAGGTTTCTTTCCCTTGGCCCAGACTCATCTCTCTTTGTTGTTTTTTGGTGGAAGGGAAGACCAGGGTCATGATGGATTGGGGTGGGGGTGGAGAAGCCCTGCATCTTGATATGATGTCAATCAAGTGCCCTAGCCTGTCACCACCTTGAACAAGTCACATCATTATCTCTAACTGAAATTTGATATTCTGCTTCATTGATTTGAAAACAGTATTCTGAGAAAGTATATCCCCAGGCTTCATCAGATAACCAAAAGGGGTTCCATGACACCAAAAAAGGTCTAAGGTTTTTTCTAATTCTAAGATCCTTATAAATCCATGTTGCAGGTGGTCACCCTCAGAGGACCTCCAGGAGATCCATAGTGATACAGAAATGGTACAGGTGAGGCTTTGATCCTCTCACCTTCCTTTTTCCTCTGAAGATAATGATGGAGCTCTTCTATTCTCCAAACTTCTCAAGACTTCAGGCAGAGTACATCTACCCATATAACCTTCCTAATCTGGGTCTCCCCAAGAGGGCACACTACATAGATAGGAAAATTGGACCAAAACTGAGACGGAACCTCATGGCTTCTACTGGCTAAGCTCCCATGACTGTTGAGGCTACAATTTGGGGGAAAAGGGATATTAGGGTCATTCTTAACCTTCCCCACAAGGCTCCTAAGGGCACAACAACCCCTGCTCTTTGAGGCTCGAGACTTTTTCTAGGATCCAGGAACAAAACTGAGTGAAAGTGTGTGGGAAGGTATGTGGGAAGGAGAGAGGAGGTTTTTATAAGAATTACAGCCAAAATGGTCATCTGATCCACCCCCAGCTCTGTTTGAGAAATGAGAACAGAGACTCAGGATTGATGAGTAGCTAGCCCCAAAATTCCATGCCAGAGACAGAATTTGAAATCTTCAAACTCCAAACCCTAGGGAGGAGAGGTCAGGCATCCTTGCACTGGGGATCACTTTTGTTTAAAGGTTTGGGTTTGAGGCCAAGGACAAGAAGGGTTCTATTGTGGACTATTGGTTAGTACACTGTTGTCCCAGATGGACCCAGGGTCTTTGGAGGCTGAGGTGGGGGAAGACCCAACGGATCTAACCCCAAACGTGAAGAAGGAACTTTTGGCCTCTTGGACTACCCAACAGGCTCAGGCAAGGCCTGATAGAAAAGCCAAGCCTCAGAGGTGAGGACTGAGGGTTTGGTGTATAGGGGGTGGGGAGGGAGGGAGAGTAAGCCTCAGAAAGATGGGGAGGGACTTTGCTTCCCCAGATTCCTGTCCCTAGAGTGTTGGGAAAACTAACGGTATTTGGGGGCTAATAGATGGTGGATCCTAGGACTAAAAAAACTATTTGGAGGTGTGTTGGGGGGATAGGAGGGGAAAATAGAAAAGCATTCACTCTTAGTAAGGTTATATTTGGGTGTCAGTATTGACAGCCCTCTTGCCAACAGGAGACGGGATCTCTCTAGTCTCTTTGGACCAGTGGACATTCCTGCTGAATATGAGCATCCCCTCACCTCTAGGCAGGTGGCAGGTGAGAGGAGAAGCTCCCATTTGGAACACAGCAGCCCTTGGTGGGGAGGAGGGAGGCTTACTATCTAGTGCCTGGGATGGAGAGGATAGCTGTATATCCCCAACTGGGGTGGAAGGCAATAGAACGATGATAAAGAGGTCTAAAGAACTACATATAAACCACATTTTTGTAACTCTAAGGCATTAAGTAAGGTCATTAAAAAAAAAGGAATTATGCAGCAAATCCCTTTGTAAATGGAAGAAAGGCTTTCCTTATGTATAAATCTAGATTTTCATTTATTGGGTTTATTTAAAAATGGGACCTAACTTGCTGACCCTTCCCATGCCCTACTTCCAACCCTCTCTCCCATTTTGCCCTTCCCCTTACAATTTTAAGTTTTTAAGGCACCAACTCCCCCACCACCATCCCCACCCCACCCCCAACAGCCTTCCAGGATGTCTTCCAACTGTTTAAACCGGGCTCCCAGGGCAAACTGGACATGCGGAGCATGAAGGGGGCACTTCGAACTGTTGGCATCCAGCTGAGCCCCCAGGAAGTGTGTGAGGCCCTTCGGCGGGCTGACCTAGATGGTACGTCTGCCTACCAATTGTACAATGAATCCAGATCCCACAGCCCAGCCTCTCTCTACACCCTCACCTTTCTTCCCTTCCCTGCCTTTTCAGAAAGGTTTCTCTCATTCTCCCTATTCTCCTCCCCCATAGTCATCCTATCTTTCCTCTACGCCCCCCACAAGCTTCTAAGCCACCGAAAGTAGAAATAGGTGCTTATGTGCTTGTGGATAGATTTCACTCAATGAATTACGGTAGCAAATGTTACATTTTACTCAAGTTGTTGTTTGGTCCCTGGAGGGGGAGGGGACCCTGAGATTCCCTTCAGAGGCTGGATATTCCCCCTCCTCCCCTTTCCCTTCCCCTCCCTAGGGCAAAAGACATTTCTGTTTTAGTGGGATCCCAGAGCCTAGTACAAACCGATACTCTGGGTGAACCAACCCTCTCCCTGCTCCAAATATACACACACTCCTGAGCAAACACAGGCATACAATTTCTCGTCTTCCAAGGTGATGGAGCTGTTGACTTTGAAGACTTTCTTGGGATCCTGACAGACAACCACCGCTTTGCCCAATGTATGGGTGAGGAGGCATTTTTTTAATGGGTATTGGGGTCCAGGAGATGAAAAACTAAAACCTGCCACCCTCCCAAATCCGTTAAAAAAAAAAGTCCCTTAAAATACTGTCCTGTATTTCTCCTGTCCGTCAGTCCATCTCCTAGAAAAAGCTGCCTACAACTCAGTGCCTCCACTTTCTCTCACTTCTTGTCATCTGGTCTCTGAACTCACCCAACTGAAGCAGCTCTCTCTAAGATAACTCTAGTGATCCTCTTAATGGACAAATCTGATGGATTTTCAGTTTCTTCAGCACTCTGACACTATTAACTATCCTCTTTGCCTGAGTTCTCTTTCTCCTTTGGATTTTTGGTGACCAGTCTCTTTGGAGTTCTCCTCCTACCTGTGACCACTCCTCAGTCTTCCTTTGCTGGATCTTCTTCTGTACCCTACCCACTAACTTGGGTCTCTGCCCTGGACCATCCTCTCTCTCTTACTTCTCTCCTTTCCTCTTTCCCTCCTCTGTCTCTATCTCTCTCTATTTCCTCTCACGTTGGGTTTAACTATAACTCCCAAATCTATATATTCACCTTTAGTCATTCTCTGGATCTCCAGTTCTCTATCTCCACTTTCCTATTTGTCCCACTCAACTATCTCCAACTCAACATGTCCAAAGTTGCCCGTCTCTTCCTCCCCTTCTTTTGTTGAGAGCACCACTATCTTTGTTTAAGCACAGTCATCCTAGACTCCTCATTCTCCCTCAACCTATGTATCCACCTACTTGGCATATCCATCAGTGGAGTCTCTCTCAAATCCCCTTTCTCTCACCACTCACCTGTGGTTCATGCATTTATCACCTCTTGCCTAAAAGATTCTAATGTAACTTTTCTACCTGCCTCAGGTCTCTCCCCTTGTCAATACATCCTCCATAAAACTTCCTAAGTGATGCTCCTAAGACACCCATCTGATCATGTCACTTCCCTGCTCAAAAAGTTTCCGGTTACCTCTGGATTCAAATAGAAACTCCTGTTACAACCTTTCAAACTTTCAGACTGGAATCCAGCTGAAGAAGTCTTGCTGTCTTTACACAGGCTGTCCCTCCTACCCCTCCAAGTTTAAAGTACACTCCTTTACCTCCATATCTTAGAATAAACCTATTTCCATTATAATTCAACTCATTCCTGATGCCCACCCCAACCCAATCTGGTAGTGGCTGCCGACTCCAAAATTACCTTATTACACAACGGCACTAAGACTTTTGGGACGTCTTCTATTTTGTACGTGCTCACATGGAGCATGTCTCATGAACAGCCCATTGGGTGCAGGGGCAATTTCATTTTTCTTTGTATCTTAGTATGTGTTTGGCATGTAATAAGCACTTAATAAATGCATGTTAATTGACTTAATACCCCTAAAGGTCGGATGAGAAACAGTCGCATCAATGATCCCCATGGTCTGGAAACGCTTTTCTTCGAGATGATGTCTAAGTTTGTGGGTCAGGGGGCACTGTCCCCCAAGTCAGTGGCGGAGGTGGTGAGGTGTGCGGGACCGAGGCATCTCTCCCCTTCCCTTTCTCTCTCCTGTGCACCTTTCCCCAGCTGCTACTACAGCACCCAGTGGGGGGGGGCAGGGTACCCAGGGCATAGTACCAACAACCACAGCTGCTGGGGATGGTGGTGGTGGTGCCAGTTTTTGTCCCCTACCCCAGATCCCCTGAGGAATCTACAGCCTGGGCTGGGGTGAGGACTACTGCCTAGTGGCCTGCTTCTGCTTGCCCTCCCCACCCCATATCCCACCTCCCCCAGTTACTATACAGACAAGCAGAGAGTGTTGCGAATGAGTTCTTGGTGGAAAGGCCTGAATCACAAACACAACCGAAGCTACCGATCCCGATCACACACGGGCCTCAGCTTCTTCTGCCAGGCCACACGCCTGGCCGGACTCAACAACCAGCAACTTGCCCGATCCCTGCATAACCTCCGGGACTTGAGTATGGATCTTCCATAGAAAAGAGGGGAGCAGTCAGCATGGGAGGAGAATGGCTGAAGGGGGTTCCAGGTGAAGGGGAAAACCCACTTTCCAGGGACAGAAGCCCTAAAACAAGTCTTCTCCTACCACTTAGATGTCCAGGGCCCCTATTCTCAGGTCCCCAACCTGCCCCCTCGGACACGGTCAACCGAAAGGAGGCTTCGAAGCCGAGGCCCCCGACTGAACAACCTGGCCAGGCCCTGCAACAAGCCCAAGCTGTCTCAGCGAGAGGCACCTCGGCGGGCTCCGGGTAAAAGTTAAAGGGAAGGGGGCTGGGGGGCTGGCTGGCTGGTGGGTGCCCAGTGTTCATTCCACCTCCTCACCATCCCCTCGCCAATTCTGCTCCTTTCTTTGCAGAGCCCATAGGTCAACGACCACAGTCAGAAGACGGGACTGCAGAACTGGGACCAGCTCCCTCCCCACCCACTCTGGTCCAGAGCCAGCTCCCTTCCCCACCCCCTGCTCCTACCCCACAGAGTCATTCTTTACCAAATGTTTACCAATAAAACATTTCCTTAGAGAAATGAGTGGCCTGAATTGCATCCACACCGGGGTGAGGAGAATGGGGAGATGGAGGCTGTCACAAAGAACACAGTATCTTCCAAATCCATTTATTCAGTTCCAAGTATAAAAATAAGATCCCAGGGGTTTCTCCCTCTTCCCTCCCCTCACCCCATCCTCATTCCCTAGCCCTGTCCTCTCTACCCAGGCCAAGGGCAAACAGTGGGGAGGCAATTTCATAAGTTATAGTTGCCAGTCCCACACTTCTGGGAGCTGAGCATGGCTTACATGATGAAAGGTAAAGGGAGGGCAGCACCTGGCATTTAGCTGGGAAGTAGGAAGAAAGAACATTTCCTCATTCAGATGCTAAAACCTGGATTACTGCCTCTCTGTGGTAAGGAGAAGAAGTGCATTTCTAGAAGGTTGTCCCTATGAGGCAACCCGGAAACATCCTGGCAATTGGGAAAATGAATTTACCACCCTTTCCTCAAGATCATTAATGGAAAAGGGGGCTCTCTGTTGACTCCATGAACGAGCTGGCACGTCCCTGCTTGCACAGGTGGCTCCAACCGAGGAGGCCTGATTTCCAGAAGTCCATGGACATTGGAGAAGAGGAAGGGAGGGGTTCTGAGCAGCCCGGGGGCTACAGTGAGAGGTCAGGGGTCACCTGCAGAGAGGTGCCAGAGGCCTTTCCGCGGGCACTCCGACGGCCTGTATCTGACCTTCGGTATGGTTGATTCCGAAGACCTGTTGGGAGATGTACACAGACAGCTTTAGCTCTGGACTATAGGCTAGTTTTCTCCCTTTCCTCCCTACTCCATCCCAACCAGTCTCATGGCTCCTTCACTACCAGCAAGGCCAAATTCATCTATGAGAACGCTTTCCCCTACCCTGGCATTCCTTGCAGTCCTAACGTATCCTCCAGGGAGCCCTCATTCCCATTTTCCCTCATTGCTGGGGAATTTTGCAAACTTAGCCTGGAGGCCAGACATCTTGCTGCTAAGCTCTGTAGCCAAGGAGGTGGGACTCAGGTTCAGACACAGAAGCAAGACCTAATTCATCCCAACCCCAAGCACATACCAGTGGTGTGAAGGACCAGGGGTCCTCTTTCCCTAATTCGAGTCCTGAACAACTTCTACCCTCCTCCCTGAAACCAAGGGGACAGCCGGGTCACAGCAAAAGCCATACTGTTTGGGAGCGGGGGTCAGCTTGCCCCTGGCCCCCCAAACCATCAGGTACCTTGGGTTAGGGTGGGGATAGGACTCTAGAGGGGGCTCTCGTCACTGAGGCCAGCCTCCAGAAACAGTCGGGATGTCCGCTTGCCCGTGCGGGCAGTGAAGGGCGCTGTCTTCAACACTGAGGTGAGGGGGAAGGGTGGAGAGACCAGGAGGAAGGAGAAAAGGAGAAGGAAGAAGAAAAGGAAGCCAGAAGAGTGTAAAATACAGCCCAGACATGGTAGGATGAGGGGCTCAGGGGAGAACATGCAGGAGCTTAGCCCGCCCCCTCCTGAATCTGTGGGAGAAGAAAGGTGGGCAGGCAGAAAGATGGGATAGAGACAGAGCTCAGCTCTTGCTCTTCACTGGCCTCCCTTCCTCCCCTAGTGACTGCCCCCACGCTCTCACCAGTGATAATGTCCTCTATGGCCCCATCACGGTCACTCTCATAAATGAGGGGCTCCTTCTGCTGCTTCCTCTTTAGTTCCGAAATGAGGTCCATTTGTTGACGTCGGGCCTTGGGTGGGGACTGGATCAGAGGAGATGATGGGAAGAGATGTTCTGATCATCTGGAGCTCTTACTTCCGATCCCCAGTCACGCACTGACCCTTGCCACCCCAGGTATCCATTTCTCAAGGACAGAGCTAGGAAGGTGGTGACTGCCCAGGGGGATGGAGTGACAGGTGGGAGGGAGGGAGGGATAGGGAAGAGACACCACACAACCTCATCCCCAGAGAAAATGCTTGAAGACCTGTCTGGGGAATGGCAAAACACTGTGCAAGTATAGACTTTGGTCTCCTACGTGAAGGGATGCTGCCCCACAACAGACAAGTAGTGAAATGAGACTCTCAAGGAGACCAGCTGTGATTATAGTGGGTGGGCAGGGAGGAAAGAAAAGAGACCCGGTGTCTCAACACCCAAGCAGGCTGGGAATCATGTCCTACCTTGGACTCTGCAGGCTCCCCTTGGCCTGCGATGGGAGCCCCGGCCTCCTGGGCTGCAACCTCCTGTTTCTTCCACTGCTCCACCTCCTGCTCTGCTTTCTGGAAGGAAGCAGCCATGGTCAGCAACATGAACATTCCCCTCTCCCTACACAGTGCCCCGTCTAGCCAGGATTCCTGCTTCCACACCTCCCAACTATCTCCCCATCAAGGGACTCCAGTCAGAAGTAGGGTAGCACCCTAGCTTCCTCCCAGAATATAGGCCCAGTCTCCCTCGTCCCCTAACCCCAAATGAGCCTGGTATCACAGGAACAGAAGATAGAGGCAGAACTAGGGGTAGGCAGAGTAGGCAATTACCTAGAGCACAATGAGATACTTGGATTTTTTTTTAATGGCTTTATTTTTAATGCCAGAAAATACAACACAGCTGTGCATATTTTTTTCTAGATTTAAAACAATTTTTGTTAAAACAGAAATAGGCAGTGAAAAAAAATAGGCAAAGCCAGCTTTCCTTTCACAGAATGAATGGGAAAAAATTATGGTGGTGTGCATATTTATTTTGATAGGCAGCGTAGCTAGAGCTCCAAATCCTGCCTCAAAGACACCAGCTGTGTGACCCTGGGCTAATCACTTAAATTCTCTCAGTCTCAGTTTTCTTATCTGTAAAATAGGAATAATAACAGTATCTTTCTCACAGGGTTATCATGAAGATCAAATTATATTTTTATAATATGTGTATTTTATATAGCATGTAACATCAAATTATATGTTTACATATTTTATATATTGTATATAACATCAAATTATATATTTATGTATGTATTTTACATATTTTATATAAAATCAAATTCTATATTTATATATGTATTTTATATATTGTATATAAGATCAAATTCTATATTTACACATATGTATTTTGCATATTGTATATAAGTTCAAATTCTATATTTATATTTTTAATATATTATATATGTATATATATGTGTATATAAATATATATATGTAAAGCACTTTGCAAACATTAAGGTGGTATATAAATACTAGCTATTAGACAGTCTTATAAGTCTCAGAGCCTCTAGTAAACAGTGGCAGAAAATGGGTAGGTACAATTTTCAAAACTCACTTAAAATACACCATGGTGGGAAAGGGGTGGGGGGCAGCTGGGTGGCATCATAGTGCACAGAGCACTGGTCCTGCTGTGAGGAGGACCTGAGCTTAAATCCAGCCTCAGACACTTACTAGCTGTGTAACCCTAGGCAAGTCACTTGACCCTGACTGGTTTCAAAAACAGATAAAACCAAACAGAACCGCTAGGGCTTTGTCCTGACCCTAGCTAGAAGCTACAGTCACAAATCTATTAACAAGTCACATTTATACAGCACTTTAAGGCTTTACAGGACCATTATCTTCTCAACTATCCTATGCGGTGTAGGTACTGTTATTACGCCCCTTTTACAGATGAGGGAACTGAGGATGAGACTTGAAGTTAGCCCAGAGTCAGAGAGTAAATGTGTGAAGAGGGCTTTTAAACCCAAGACTTCCTGACTCCCCAGTCCGACACTCTTCAGTCATGCCCCACAGAAAATATTGCAATAACCCCAGGACCTCTTGGGGGTTATTGGGGGTCACACAGCCCCTCTCCTTCTCAAGCCCCTCCCCAATACCTTATAGGCTTTGACAAAGCGACTGAACACAGGGAAGAACATAGATGGAGGTGTGGTCTTGGGATTCTCTCCGAAGTACTCCACCACAGATTCATACGCTTCCTGTAGATAGATGGCTCCCATCAGTCTGATGTATCTCCACCACAGCTGAGCCCAGTCCAGTCTGACCTCCACCTCCCCACCTGACCTCTGTCCCACACCAGTCTGGGTTCCAGACCAGGGAAGGAAGTCCTCAAGGTTCTTTTCCTGATCTCAACAGCTCTCCATGCCCAATGTCCCCCTCCATGGTCCTGACCCTGTAACCCTCTGGTACCAGGCCCCCCCAGCCCAACTATGCCTGGGTTCCCTGGCTCTAACCCATCTCTGATATTCCTGAGGAATAAATAAGAACCGTGAGAGCAGAAAGAGTTCTGGTTTTGGTCTTTACATCTCATAAGAGATAACAGGATGAAAGGCTCATCCTGCTAGGATGCCTTTCTGCCATAGCCCCTTGGTGTGTGTGTGTGTGTGTGTGTGTGTGTGTGTGTGTGTGTGTATGTGTGTATGTATCAAAATCCCCATGCGTGCCTGCCCTGTGCACTCGCCATTCCCTACAGCCCCACCCACTGGCAAAGAGCCCTGCCCTGTGTCATCCCACCTGGGCTGTCTTGCCATCGGCCAACAGCTTCTCCATGCTGGGACTATTGGCCTTCAGGAATTCCTTCAGCACCGGATTATCATCTTGGCGCATGAACTCCCTCCTCGTCAGCTCCATGCCTCGCTGGAGACCTCGAGTGTCCTGGAGGACACTGTCTAGGGACACTGGAGGGAGGAGAGGTGAGCAACATGTCAGACAGAGACAGAATTTCTCTTGCCCTCATTTCTTTCTTTTTGAGGCAGTCAGGGTCAAGTGACTTGCCCATGGTCATATAGTTATGAAGTATCTGAGGCCAGATTTGAACTCATTTCTTATTTTCCTTTCCTCATTCAGTCATCTCTCATGGTCAGTCTGCTGCCTGGTTTCACCCTTCCCCCTGGGTAAACCCTGACGACTGAGAGACCAATAAGCAATAGGGAGCCCCTTGACCCCTCCCCATCCCCACCCTCCAGCCCCATACCAGCTCCAGCCTTGTCCAGAAAGTGTAGGTCAGCATGGAAACAGGTGAGTTTGGGATACTTCTCTCCAATCACCTTCACCAGGTAGTGCAGCAGTGTTTGCTTCCGGTCCGTCGACTTCATCTCCAGGAGCTGTGTGTGGGGCGGGGTGGGGAGGTGGGGGGGGGAACCAATCCCATGATCTCAGTCCCATACATAGCAGAAGGGGACACGCAGATATGCCAGTACAACCCCCTCCCCAATTCCCTCGCACTACCCTCCCCCTGTTCCAGGGTCTAGTTGAGTCCACTTACTGCATCAAGGCTTTGTAGCCTGAAACCATAGGCTGCCCCGCGTTTACTGCTGTTCATGTAATTCCCAAAGGCCAGGACAATCTGGATAGAAGAGAGGAAGAAGGGAAAGAGAGAGAGAGAGAGACAGAGATAAAGAGAGGAGAGACACACAGAGAGAGAGAGAGAGAGAGAGAGAGAAAGAGAGGGAGAGAGAGGGAGAGAGAGAGAGAGAAAGAGAGAGACAGAGAGAGAGAGGAGAGAAAGAAAAAGAGAGAGAGAGAAAGAGAGAGGAGAAAGAGAGAGAAAAAGAGAGAGAGAGAGAGAGAGAGAGAGAGAGAGAGAGAGAACATACTCAGCAGGCCCTCTGACCAAAGGAATTTCTTTACTCTTAGGAAAGAGGGAACGGATTTTTCTCTGTTCTGAATGAGTCCTTCCTGGAAGTTCCTTAGGGACAAGGGACCACATCCCCTCCCTCAGACTAGGGACTCCCAGAAAATAGCTCCTTTGTCCCTGGAGGCAGCTGTGGTATGGAAAGAGCCCTGGATTTTAAATCAGAGGACCTGGGTTCCAATTCAAGCTCTAGCACCTAATACCTGTGTGTAAAGGTAAGACTAGGCCAGCCACTTGAGTCTTTGGGGTCCATTGATAAAATGAGTGGTTTGGATGAGAGCAGCCCTGCTTATCCTTTCTTGGTGTCATAGCACCATGACAGAAACAATGACATAACACTGTGGTTGATTGGGAAGCTTCTAGGTCCCTTCTCAGACTAATGTTTTTAAATGTATCCAATAAAATAGGATTACAAAAGAAATCAATTACATTGCAAATCATTTAACAAAATCACTTTAAAAAGCAAGTTCACAGAGTCCAAGGTAAGAATCCTTGGACTATATGCTCTTTGAGATTTCTTCCAGGAGTAGCTAGGTGGCTCAGTGGATAGAGCACCAGCCCTAGGGTCAGGGCAAGAGCTTAAATGTGGTTTCAGACACACTAGTTCTGTGACCCTGGGCAAGTCACTTACCCTAATTGCCTCCCTACCCTTACCCCTCCCCCAAAAAAGATTTCTTCCAGCCTCAAATCCTATTTCATTCTCATCTGATTAGGGGGTCCCTGAAGACAAGGACCATATCACCACCACTATACTCCATCAGACTGGAAAATTCCTAAAAATAGGCTAGGGACCATGGCCCAGCACCGAGGAAACACCATCCATTTGACAAGCATAGACCTCATTACTTCTCTTCCTCCATCTGTTACCTCTAAGATGTTTCTGAGCTTGTCAGAAGACTTGAGGGATATGGAAGCAGCAATAATGGCATTCAGTTGCTGTAGGAAGAGAAACCAAGGGTCAGGAGGTAGACCGATGGGGAAGGGAATGCAATGCAGCATTCTGACCCTAAAGCTAGGCAGCAACAAATAGTTGCTGGCCTGGTGATCTCCATTTTGAAATACTTTGTCAACTTGAAAACACTATAAATGGGAATGTTTGCTATTAGAGTTTGGCTGAGGGCTCCTCCTTCTGTCTCCCCAAATGCCCTAAAATGACCAGAGAGATTTTCTCCCATGACTCAGAGGAGGGGGCTCTGAATTCATCTTCTCAGACCCAGACCCTCACCAACAGGTTGCCATTCCCTATTCTGCCCGCATTCCCAGATACTGTCAGCTGACCCTATGGACCCAAGCACGAAGCCCTCTCCCATCCATCTTGGCCTCCCCGGGCATCCACACCGGCATGAGCAGCTGAGCAGTGTCAGGAAAGTTGCCCAGGAAAGCCAGAGTAGCCATTCTCTCAGACAGGCGGGGAATACGGCTGAAACGCAGCATGAACCGGTCCTCATCTGACAGCTCCTCCACTGGCCGCTGCTCCTTCTCGTAACGTCCAATGAGGCTCAGCTCATACTCCGTGGGGAGAAATCGAGTCAGGAGCTCCAAGAAGTCCAGGCTGAGGGCCTGCAAGTCATACCTGGGCAGGGTGGGGAAGGCATGAGTTCTTACACACACACACACACACACACACACACACACTCCAGACTTTGAATCCAGACGCCGCTCATCATCACCTGTGTGACCTAAGGGGGAGGACCACCACACCAAACATGTTTGTATATATTTGTTTCCTTGTGACCTCTCCTGTTAGATTAGGGTCTCCACAAGGGCAGGGATATCTTTTGCATTTTTCTATATCCTTGATATGCACTGCCTGGCACATAGTAGGTATTTAATAAATGTTTGTTGACTGACTGACTGTCTGTCTGCCCTCCCCAAGGTTCTCTGGGCCTCTATGTGACTACTACACCCTTCACCCACCAAGACCTGACATTCATCCTGCTAAAACACCCAAAGCACCACTGGGCCTTGCCATAGTACCCTTAGAACATCTGGGCTTTCTCTAAGAAGCAGCTAGCTGTCATAGTGGATAGAGTGCTGGGCCTAGAATCAGGAAGACCTAAGTTCAAGTTAAGCTGCAGACAGTCTAGCATAAGTCACACACATGCTAGTGGTGTAATCTTGAGCAGCTCATTGAACCTCTGCCTCAGTTTTTTCAACTGTAAAATGGGGATCATAACAGCACCTGCTTCACTGTGAAGATCAATAGAGACCGTATTTGTAAAGGGTTTAACATAGTTTCTTGAACGTAGGAGGTGCTTAATAAATATGTTTTCCCTTCCTCTCCTTCCCACTCCCTTCTCTTTCTGCCTTCCTCAGTTAGTGTGACCATTCTTAAGAACAGGGATTGTCTCATTTTTTGCATCCTTAAAACTTGCTTGGTACAGAGTAAGGACTTAATAAATGTTTTTTCATTCACTAATCCAAGACATGGACTCCCAAATTCTGGGCTTCCTTCTCTTTTCCCTGAATGACTAGATGATTGCTGATTGAATCCCAGTCAGATCTCTCTCTTTACTGTCCCCTTTCCCCCATACAAGCCTTTCCTTGTGCCTATCACATGTAATGTGCTCTTGTACCACTCTCCCTCCTGTTCCCCAGAGCTTTCTTCTCTTTTTTCTATCATTACCATAGACCTTGGAGGTAGGCGCTATTATCATTCCTATTTTACAGATAAGGAAACTGAGGCTTGAAAGAAGTCGAGTAACTTGCCCAGGGTCACACAGCTAGTAAGTGGCTTAAGGTAGGATTTGAATTCAGGCCTTTCTGACTCTAAATCCAGCACTTTATGCACTGTGCCATCTACCTGCCCTACGGCTGGGACATCCTAGGTCTACAACCTTAGCAGAGAATTTTAGAGCCACAAAAGCCACAGTCACTACACAAAAGAGTAATCCAGATACATGACCCATTCTACTGTTTACTTCTCTGCCAGTAACCTTTCTTTACTCATGGGTAAAAAGGGAAGGAGAGCTCTGGGGGATTTCTCTTACTCATGGGTAAAAAGGGAAGGAGAGCTCTGGGGGATCTCTCTTACTCATGGGTAAGAAGAAGGGAAGGAGAGCTCTGGGAGATCTCTTTTAGTCATGGGTAAGAAGAAGGGAAGGAGAGCTCTGGGAGATCTCTTTTACTCAATGGGTAAAAAGGGAAGGAGAGCTCTGGGAGATCTCTCTTACTCAATGGGTAAAAAGGGAGGGAGAGCTCTGGGGGATTTCTCTTACTCATGGGTAAAAAGGGAAGGAGAGCTCTGGGGGATCTCTCTTACTCATGGGTAAGAAGAAGGAAAGGAGAGCTCTGGGAGATCTCTTTTACTCATGGGTAAGAAGAAGGGAAGGAGAGCTCTGGGAGATCTCTTTTACTCAATAGGTAAAAAGGGAAGGAGAGTTCTGGGAGATCTCTCTTACTCAATGGGTAAAAAGGGAAGGAGGGTTCTAGGAGATCTCTCTTACTCAATGGGTAAAAAGGGAAGGAGAGTTCTGGGGGATCTCTCTTACTCAATGGGTAGAAAGGGAAGAAGAGTTCTGGGGGATCTCTCTTACTCAATGGGTAGAAAGGGAAAGAGATAACCATGAGAGGTATGGGGAAAGAAGATGGTAAGGAAAGACAGGACTACAGATTAGAACACTCACGTCTCTATGGCCTCACAGATACGATCAGTGCTCAGGTTGCCCTTGCGTAAGGTGATGGCCAGATTCTTTGCCCGGTTGGCCTCAATGAGTGTCACCTTGCTTGGGGCCTTTTGTGTTGTCTTGGCTTTTAGGGCATTCAAGTCCAAGGAAGGACCCTGAGACTTGGTCTTGAACTGTTCCTCAAAGTCACTCATATCCAGTTCCTGGCATAGAAGAGAAGAGACTAGTGGGTTCAGAGCCAGAAAGAGACCTAGGACATCATCATTAAAAATATGTGAATCACAGCCTTCTCTCTTTCTTTTCCCACCCCAGATACTTCCAATGAGGTGGATGCCACATCCCTATGTTGACCTCAGACAATTCTGCCCCATCCTGGGTTAGCTTCACCCAAATTCATTAGGTCAAGGACGCATGGAAGAGTGACCCAAAAAGACAAGATGAAATCAGCAAAAAAAAAAAAAAAAAAAAAAAAAGAGGCCCAAGGGTAACACTGTCCCCACTTGAAAACTGAGTGGGCACATAGAGACCATGTTAAGCTCAGAAGACTCAAATTCCATGGGCTGAAGTGGGAGAAGACCATACCTGCAGCACTTTCTCATCATTAATCTCAGTAAACACAGTGCCCGTGATCTGGTTGGGCTTTAGGGCCACCCAGTTGAAAACTGGCATCCGGAACTTGGTCTGAATTGGTTTCTTGGCCTTCACTGTATAGACCAGAAATAGGGTTGAGTCCAGGGGTAGGGGAGGTCATAGCTAGACTACAAAGCTAGGGTTGGGGAAAGAGATGGGCCTATGGGATGTAGTAGACTGGGAGGCAGGATACATAGAATTGGGGGAAGTATGAAGTAAGATGGGGAATAAATGGTCTGTCGCTTCAGGAGAAAGTTGGGGACAAGAAGAGGCCTAAGTGTGACTGAGATATGGATTAGAGTTGTGGACTGGGTCAAAAGGAAGAAAGGTGTGTGGAAAGATGGCCACGGGTGGTTAAGGTGAGTGTGGTGAGAAGAATGTAGTCTCAGGCCAGAAAAAGGCAGGTTTCTTATTAGGATCTCATGAACAGAGATCCTAATGTGAGCTCCTACACACATATATACGTCATTTTTTCCCTGGGCTAGAGGAAGCTAGAGGAATATCAAGGGATATTGGGTTCAATATTCATGTTTGCTCCCCACCTAAAACCAGAAATCCCCACTGAAACCTCTCATCCTGACTCCACTTACCTGCACTAGTTTCTGAAGTGGGCCCCCCAAAGGCACCAGGAAGTCCTCCAGGAGGAGGAGGGGGCACTGTTCCATTCATCCCTGGTGGTGGGGGTGGTGGAGGTGGTGGTACTGGGTCTGTCCCAGTTCCAGGCAATGGTGGGGCAGGGGGTAATTCCAGGTTACCAGGAAGGGGTGGAGGTGGAGGGGGTGCTGAAGGTGGGGCTTCCTGATGGGTAGGTGAGGCAAGACCAGGGATTGGGGGAGCTGGTGGTGGTGGCGGTGGTGGCGGTGGTGGTAGAGGACACACAGATGCAGTGGGGGGAGTTGCTGGAGGTGGGGGATCTGGAAAAAGCAGCAGAAAGCAATTGGATAGTCATCATCCTCTTTGCTGGCAGATTGCAATTCCTGGCAGCAGTGGAAGGTAACAGCAGTTTCTCAAGCTTCCTAGGAAACCCAGGCTTCCTAGCATGCAGGGCTCACAGGGGACCTACTAGTTCAAGATCTGCCCCTCCCTCCCCCAGCAGAGCCCATGCTCCTAACCTTACCCATGCATCTATTATAGCCCCACCTATCACAGCGGTCACCTTGGCCCAAACTCAAGCCCTAGAATAGGGATGTAGAGGAAGCTTCAGTGAAAACCTCTCCTCCATGCTGACTAGGAGGTTCAGGGGTACCCTGAAATCCAACTTCCACAGAATTTGAGATGTAGTGTTGAAAACAACTCAAATCATCAAGTCCAACCTCCCTATGTTGTGGATGAAACTAGGGCCCACAGAGGCAAAGAAACTAGTCTTGACAGAGTCTGGATTCAAACCCAGGTACACCGACACCAAACTCAGTGTTCTTTCCAACATGCCAAGCTGCCTCCCTCAGCCTTGACAGAGCATCTCTCTCTATGAACCTCTCCTTTAGGAGGGTGAAGGTGGCACCCAGTAGCAGGTCTCCCAATGCTCTGGCCACAGAGCACCATCTCGATCACCCCCTCTCCCCAAACCCCGGCTTGCAAACACCTGTGCTGGAGGAGTCGGGCACTTCAAGCGTCACTGGCTTTGGCGTCATCATGTCAGATGGAGTTGCCACAACAACCGGGATGATCTCAATCGTGATGTCTTCCCCAGGTCCTCTTAGGATACGGATTAACCCTTTCCTCTCCAGCTCCTCCAACTTAAGCTCCAAGGCAGAGGGCTGGGCTGGGGCTGGGGTGAGTACAGGCACCTTCTTGGGATCAGGGGGCAGCTGGGAGGTTCCCATGGTGGCACACTCACTGTGGCACTCCTGGATATCACATCCCCAAGGAAAGATAGAATCAATGACCCCACTAAGGACAGTAAGCCAAAGCCTACTGATAGACTCGCACTGAGTCCTTTGGTGCAAGGAACGCCAAGTTCCTTTACATGCCCTGTGCCACTATGCCTCGTGCTATGATGCCTCATTCTTCTCTATATATTACCCTCAGGCTAGTTCCACCATCTTCCCCATTCTATCCTGCCAAGATCTCCTGTTCCTACACATCACACCCCCTTTCTGTCCTCCACACCCCCCCACCTCTGACTTCTGTATCCACATCCCCCTCCCCCCACACCTAACCTCACCCGGAGTATGTCCAAGTCCTTTCGGGTATGGCTCAGCTGCTTCTCCAGCTCAGCTATCTTGGCCATGGACTCGTTCTCTGCCTCCCGGAGTCGCTCTGTCAGCTATGGCAGCAGCACATGGTGAGCACACCCACCCTTGGTTGCTGACATCGGGCGAGGAGGCGGGTACCAGGCAGGCCTGACACCCAGGAGAGGGAGGGAGGAGGGACAAACATCCCTCTTGCTTCTGGGCCCTTCCTTTCTACTCCCCAACATGTGGAGTTGGGACAGGTACAGGGAATGAGGACAAGAAAACCAGCTGGCAGTAAGGTGGGCTACCCTTCACTGTCTCTGGCACAGACCCCATTGGAGACTCCACATTCTCCAAGTCCGTACCTTTTCCTGGATCCTTCAGAAACCCTAGGATGAATTTTCTTCCCACCCAAAGGCTGTGATGAACAGTCTTCCCCACTCCTAGTTCTACTATTATATTCTTTGGGGTATATCCCTTATCTGTCCAACACCAGTAGTGGGTACCATGCATAGTCCTTGAGCAAAAAAATATCTAGGCCTCTCTGCAATTTCAGGCTCTGGAAGTACCAGTCTGGTGGTAGGATGGGAAGGTGGGGAGGGAGGGCAGGTTCAGAGCAGGAGAGACAAGCTATGGGAAACAGGAGGAACCCAATGGAGAAAACACAGACTGACTCATCCATTCACCCAATCTTCCTCTTTCTAGGGGAGGTCAATAAGAGATCTCAAAGCACTCAGTGTTTTCTCCCAGTGGTCAGGGAAGAATCCTTGATGCAGAAAGTGGGGGTGAAGGAGTGAATGTAGAAGGGGTGAATGAGGTACCTTGGGCTCCCAAGGTCATCACTAGATGTCCTGGGGTCCTTCCTGGGGTTAATCCTTTCTATCCCCAGAATCATACCTGCTTTGGAAGGAGATACAATAAAAGGGGGTTTCCTCCCTGGTCCCACCCTCTTACCAAGGACACCTGCTCCTGTAGCTCCTCCATGTGCTCCAGAACCGCATTCTTGGTCTCTGTGTCCTCCAGGAGGGCACCCACATCAAACACGTTATCCAGATATGCCTGGATCTGCACCTGGAGCTTGTCACTCTCTGTCAGCCGCAGCCTCTGCCACCAATGAAAGAGCAAGAGGAAAGGGGGTGAGGGCCAGGAGAGGCCCCCTCCCCTATTGTTCCCCAAAAGCAAAGAAAGGAACAAGCCCTACTAATCCCTCTTCCGTTAAAAAAAAACTACCCCAAAAGTCCCCCTTTTCCAGGAAGCCTTCTTAAATTGATCAGAAAAAAACAGATCTAATAGTTTATTTTTTTTAATTCCCTACTCAATATAGGCATGAAGTCCTCCAGAGATGGTCTCCTTCAGGCATCCTGGCTCTTTCCTCTAAAGGCACACATAATTTTCATGTCCCAGGATTTCATGCACTTATTTACAATAAGCATGCACTACACATCAGTTTTTTTCTCCTCAGATGTCCGTATGTCCTGCCCTCACATGTGCAGTTAGTAAATCTGTTTGGGACCACCTTGTGCTCAGGCTACAGAGTACAGTAGAAAGGATACAGGGCTTGGGGGCCTGAGATCCTTAAATTACAGTCCAGTTTCTGAAACTAACTCCCTGCAGAATCTCAGGTAAGTCTCTTCTGCCTTGGGCCCTCTATAAAATGGCAGGCTTGGATTGGACGGTCTCATCCAGCTCTGAATTCTAGGATCCGATGAGACAAAGGCAAGGGTCAGGGCTTGGCCTGTGTCCCTCCAGTCCAAGGCCCTGCCTTCACACAACAGGATGTTCGGACAAGAGCTCTTGCTGCTGATGCTGCTAAGAAGAGAAGGGGCTTCCACGCACCCGGGTTTACCTCAAGGTAAACATCCAGACCCAGGTGTGTGAATTCATATTGCAAGAAGACTCGAAAATTCATGTTCTCCACTGAATGCACTACGATGTTGATAAACTGCATACAAGCCACCTAGAGGCAGGGAAAGTCAATTGTCAGTTTGTGAGAACGGGAACTGGGTAGCCTGCAATTGCCAGCCCATCATCCAAACCCTAACCCTGTTTTCCGCTCTGTTTCCACTTCTCATTATTCCAACTGGATTCATCCAAACTCTGTTCCCAGTCCTCAGCATCCCCTTCCCTCAATACCCTAAAAACTCCAGTTTTCCCTACAGTAGACCATTTACAGTCTCCCTGAAGCTCCAGACACCCCAAAGAAACCCCAGGAACTAAGAAAGCTTCCCCTGGGGAGACACCTAGGTTCAAAGCCAGCCATCGAATGACACAGGCATGGGACCAAAGCATCAGAGTTCCCAGCCTGAAGTCCAACACAGTGGGCCTGCCTAGAATAGCTATGTTTCCCCTGGCTTAACCCCAGCCCACTGCCCCCAACTCACCATGAAGTCAATGTTGCTATCTTCATTACGGAAATACTCCATCAATCTCTCAAACCTGTTTTTTTCACCACACACCTTGCAGAACAAAGGGCAAAAAGAAGGGGCTGAGTTAGGGTGTTAGATAGCTAGTGCCTGTGCCCCTGGATGCTCCCAAGTCACTGGGGCATCATGGGAAAATTTTCAGTCTTAAAGCCAGATAGACCTGAGTGGTATCCCACAACTGATACTCCTCATCTGTTAAAGGGGATAACTATATTCACACCACCTATGTCACTGGGTTGATGGGAAGAGAGTACAAGGTAAATCTTGAAGTCCTGTACAAATGTGAATTACGATGGTGATGAGTCTTCTTTAAGTGGTAGAACTCTGACAGAAGAACTAGTTGTTCTACCACTCTACTGATTTCTTCTCCATCAACTAAGGGTCTCAGAGTGTTTTTCCTTCTAGGCTAGCGTGGGAAATGGAGGAGGGGCATAGTCTTACAAGGTAGACAAGCAGCCCCATTTTTATAGGATGAGAGTGACTCAGTTGAGACTAAGGTCTTCCACACCAGGAAAACACATACATACATACACACACACATGCACACAGAGACACACACGCACACAGACACACACACACACATACACACACACCTCCTCTTACTCCGTTAACCACTAGGCCTTCCCCTCTAGAAACACAAACACAAATATACACACACCTTCTTTTACTCCATGTTAACCACCAGGTCTTCCCCACCAGAAACACAAACACACATACACACACACCTCCTCTTACTGCATGTCAACCACCAGGCTTTCCCCATGATAAACAGAAACACACATACACACACAAATACCTCCCCTTATTGCATGTTAACCACCAGGCCTTCCCCACCAGAAACACAAACAGAAATACACACACACACACACACACACACACACACACACACACACTCCTTCTCACTGTCTGCTAACCACCAACCTAAAGCTGTTGAATTTCAAAATATGCCTATGTTCCTTGAAACATCCAAGGATCACAGGTTTACAACTACAAGGGACCTAAGAGGTCAACAAGTCTGATTCTCTCATTTTAAAGATAAAGAAACTCAGTTGGATGACACAGTGCTAGATATGGAATCAGGAATTCCTGAGTTCAAATCCAACTGCAGACACTAGTTGTGTAACTCTGGACAAGTCCCTTAACTTTGCCGTGCTTGGTGTCCTCATGAGTAACATGGGGATACTAACAGGACTTACCTCCCTGGGTGGTTGTGAGAATCAAATGAGAGAATATCTGTAAAGCACTTTGCAAAGCTTAAAAACCTCCATTTACTGAGGGGCAAAGAAATAGAATGGTTTACTCAGGGTCAAACAGCTACTAAGTGTCTAAGGTGGGATTCAAAACCAGGTTTTCCTGAAGCTAGCTATAACATCTTATGCACTGTACCACACAGGAGCCATAGAAGGTGGCCTCTGCTGCCCTGGCCGTGCTAGGAGGAAGGAGGAACAGAGCCAAGCCTCCCTATGGATGCCTGCCTTGGTGGTCTCCCTCTGTCCCCTTTACCTCCTGCCTTCAGGAAACTCTAGGCTCTGAAAGCCTGATTCCACTTTAAGGTTCAGAACCCATTCGGGGTCTCTTCAGGTCCAAGCTGCCCTTGGAGAGAGCCATAAAAACAAGACCAATGAGGACCAGTGTCCTCAGCCATGCCCTGAACAGCCACAATCAGGACAGTTCACCCTGTTCTCCCTGAGGGACCAGGGATGCCAGTCTGGGTATCATTCCAAGGCCTGAATACTTCATGGACACTGCTAGTTGCCATGGCCCCCTCTGCAAACCTCACACTGAACTCCAAGTTCAATTGAGCTAACCCTTCCTGCCTCTGTGTTCACTTTCCTAGGTTAAAGTTTTACATAGCAAGTAGGCAACCTGAAATCACCTGGGGCATAGTCACCAAGAGTGGCAGTGAAAGACCTGGATTCACATTCTGTCTCTTTCCATTTACTACCTCAGTGAACTTAGAGCAAATCATTTAACCTCTCAATGGAAGGGTTGGGCTAGACGATCTCCAAATAAATAGCTTAAAAGGGCCAGGGTCTCCCACCGTATCCTGGGCCATCTCCAATCATCCCAATGAATATCTGGCCCCTGGACCCAGATGACTCAGGAGGAGAAAGTGAGGCCAGTGACCTTGCACAGCGCCCCCCACTCAAATCAAAGTCAACTGCAAGTCATGTCATCATCTCCCTCATGTCATGGTCCTCTTTGAGAACGAAGGATAAACACAACACAACAACAACCAAATAAAAATTTATGATGAATGAAATTATATGGTATTGATGGAGCTGTGAGCTGCTCAGGCCATTCTGGAAAACAATTTGGAATGGTGTCACAAAAGTTATTAAATTATATTCCTTTTGACCCAGTGATACTACTACTAGGTCTACACCCCAGAGATCAGAAAAAGAGTAAAAGGACCTATATGTATAAGAACATTTATAGTAGCAAAGGACTGGAAACCAAAGGGAGCCCATCAGTTGGGGAATGACTGGACAAGTTATGGTACATGAATGTGATGCCATGCTATTGTGTTGTAAAAAATAACGAAGGGGATGGTTTCAGAGAAATCTGAGAAAATTTGTATGCAAAGTCTAATGCATACAACTGATGCAAAGTGAAGTGAGCAAAGCCAGAAGAATTTATATAATAACAATAGTGTAAAGATTAAATGACTTTGGGTAGTGATGAACACAAAGATCAGCCATTCCAGAAGATTCATTATGAAACAAGGTTCTTACCTCCTGAGAGAGAAGTGATGTACTCATATTGAGACTATTTTTTGGATATAGTTAATGAGGGAATTTGGGGACAGCTAGGTGATGCAATGGAAGAGCACCAGACCTGGAATTAGAAGGACTCCTCTTCCTGAGTTCATATTCAGTCTCAGAGACTTATTAGCTGTGTGACCCTGGCCAAGTCACTTAACTCCTTAACTCAGTGACTTTACCTCAGTTTCCTCATCTATAAAATGAGCTGGGGAAGAAAATGACAAACCATTCCAGTGTTTTTTCCAAGAAAACTCCCAAAAGGGTCATGAAAAGTCAGACATGACTGAAAAATGACTAAACAACAAAAAATAAGGGAATTTGTTGTGCCTAAATATACATACATGTTTTAACCAGGATTTTATTTTTCTTGCTTTCTTAATGATAGGGAGATGGACCTCTGAAATCAGAATAAAATTTAATTTAAAAAGAAATCAACTAGAATTCCTACTCAATCCCACATCAGGGACCCTCTGAGCCACCAGAATAGTGGGTAGGTATATCACAGGAACATAAGACTGATTGTCTACGGGGAAAGCTCAGAGGGAGGCAGCCCTCCCAAAACTCTCCCCACCAAATCAGAGGGAGAGTGGGGAGTGTGGATCCCCAGGACATCGTATATATATAATCTGTAAACACTCAGGAGTATATCTTGTCTTTCCCTATTAGAATGTAATCTTCTTGAAGGTAGGGTCTGTTTCACTTTTATCTCTGGGTCCCCAGTGGTTGGCTCAGTGTTGCATGGAGTAAGTGTTTAATAAATGCTTGCTAATTGATTGATTGATTATTTACCTGATTGATTGGCCAGGGGCTTCTCCTTTACTGTTTCTAAGTAGAGCAATCCTATCACTGTACTCTTCCTTTATTTCCCCTAAATGATCCCCAGGGAAAGCCCATGCCAGCCACTCCCACGAGCAATGAGTCACTGTACCTACCATCCCATACTCTTTTTTTTTCCTTGAGGCTGACAGTTTTTCAGACACTACCTAGCCTGGATGTATTAATAGCTGAGCACAGGCAGAATGTGGGGGAAGGAGGCTACTGAGTGCCAGGAGATGACTCCTTTAAAGGAGCAGACTCTTTTCTAAAAAGAAAAAGAAATGGTGGTAGGTAAGTCAAGGGGAGAAGGAGAGAGGAGGAAAAGGGAAGAGGGGAAAAGGGGGAGAGAAAGGGAGAAAAGGGGGAAAAGGGGAAGGTTGGAAAGAGGGGGAAAGAGGGAGGGGTGGAAAGAGGGAAGAGAGAGAGAGAGAGAGAGAGAGAGAGAGAGGAGGGAAGGGGGGAGAGAAAGAGCTTATCTCCCTTAGGCACAGAGAAGGTCAAACCCCACCACAAAGGAGTGACTCAAGCTAGAGGCACCAAGTCCAACTGAGTGGGGTTTTGACAAGTTCTCTGAGAAGGCACATCAAGGGGGAAAATAATGGCTGTGGAACCTTGAGCAACTCACTTAGCCTCAAGAGGACTCAATTTTCTCATTTGTTAAAAAAGTCATATTTGATGAGATGAGCTCTGAGGTCCCCTTGAGTACTAAACACTTTGATGAACCACTTGGGAATACTCACAGGTTTTGGAATAAGAGGTTGGGGGCAGAGAAAGCGAGGAGAGAACAGGGCCACAAGACGGAGCAAAGAGGACAGTCACAGCCTCGATTCACCCCCTTTTTCCCAGGTCTATTCAACATCCTCTTCCGCTAAGTGGGCCTTTACAAACTAAATCATCCTCCCCCACCCAACCGTCTGCTCCATTCATTCACCCTACTTGGGTTTCCCACACACTTGCCTCCAGAATTCACACTGTTCAGCTTTTCCATGTCTGCTATTTTATGGGACAAGCTGGGATTTAGGGATGTCTTGGCTCCCTCATTAGACTGAGGATACAGACTGGATCTTTCCCATCAAATGTGAAGCCCTCTGATAATGGAGACTGCTTCCCCCATTGTCAAGTTGGGAGCTCCCTCCCTCTGGATCCCCACCCAGGGCATAGGATGGATTATACTCTGAGTGTGTGGGGAGTGGAAGGGCCTGGACAAATGTAGTGATGATGCCAAGAAGGAGCTCTCAGCCCAGCACCCAAGGGAAACACAGACCCCACTCATGCCTGTCCTCTCTGAAATAGTCAACCAGTCTCAATCAAGGCAGGGACATAAGGGTGGTATAATGAAGACTTGGAAAGAACAGAGTTCAAATTCTGCCTCAGACCCTTCCTAGCTGTGACCTTACACAAATTATTGAACGTCTCAGTCTCAGTTTCCTCATTTGTAAAATGGGGACAATAAAAACACCTAACTCAGTGTTATTGTGAAGATAAAATTAGATAATATACGTAAAATACATCACAGAACTTTCCTTAAAGTGCCATATAAAGGCTAGTATTTATTACTATCAATAGTATTTATTAAGCTCCTAACAAATGCCAAGAGGCATTGGGGATATGAGTATACCATATGAGTCTCAAATGTAAGAAAATTTAAGTGCCCCGGTCCTCTTGGAATTAGGACTCCTCTTCCTGAGTTCATATCCAGTCTCAGAGACTTATTAGCTGTGTGACCCTGGCCAAGTCACTTAACTCAGTGACTTTACCTCAGTTTCCTCATCTATAAAATGAGCTGGGGAAGAAAATGACAAACCATTCCAGTGTTTTTTCCAAGAAAACTCCCAAAAGGGTCATGAAAAGTCAGACATGACTGAAAAATGAGGTAGCTATTATTATTTTTTAAGGTTGGGAAATCTAAAATATTCCCATTTTATACATGAAGTGACTTAACCAAAGCTACATTGCTAGGAAGGTAAATAAAGGAATGCCAGGCTCTCACCTGTTGCCCCACCTATCTCAGGATCCCCAAAACCCCATAGGACATCAGCACAACCAAGGGGCAGCAGTCACTCCAGACTCAGGCCCTTGCCTAGGTCACGCTTGCCTACTGAGGTCCCAGGTAACCAAAGGAAGTGGGAATCTCTGTCACTCCCTCTACCCTAGCCTTGAAATCCTAAGCCTCTGAGGCCCAGGGTTGGGAATGCCAGGATCCACTACAGAAAAAATGGGATTCCCATGATCCACCCGAGTAAGGCTGGTACTCTCTTGACCCAACACAGAGCAGCAGAAAGCGAGAGACAGATAAAAGGACTTGGTGCTGCCATACCTCTTTGAAGTTGTCAAAGGCAGCCAAAATGATTTCATGTCCTCCCCGTACCAGACATACTGCAGCCAGCAGCTCCAGTACAAGAGCCTTGGTTCTAGAAAGAGATTTGGAGGAGGCTGAGACAGGAGAGAAATGTGAGATGTGGGCCAAGCTGGGAAGAGCTGGGAAGTGAGACTGACTGGATCAGAGAAAGGCAGTGAAGAATTGGGGGGGGGCGGGGTGGTACGAGGCGGGGAGGGGGCTGGAGAAAAATCAAGGTCAGGAGAGGTGAGATGTAGGGGAAGGAGACAGGAGGAAAATACACACACACAGCCCTGGGAGAGCTGGGACTTTACCTGGGGCTCTTGTTGTTCAGACTCAGGGTAATCTCATTGACACAGGCAGGATGGTTCATGACGAGGCTGAAGCCAGACTGGGAAGAAAGAATTGTCCATCAGTCCGTCCATTATTATAACGTCTATCCAGACCACATGTTCCCAAAAAACTCCCACTGTGGTCCAGACCAGATTAAAATGTTTAATAAATAAAAGCACAATACAGCATAATGTTAATCTGTGGTTTTCTAAAGACAGTATGAAGCCCACAGGGATCTGTTTCTACTTGAATTTTGACACCCCTTGTCTACATGGCAGAAGTGTAATTATTCCCATTAGACAGATGAAGACCAAGACTCCAAAATCTGAAAACTTTCTGCTCAAGGTCACAAACCGAATATAAGAGCCAGAATCAGGATCTGATCATGGAAGTGTTTTGCATAACCACACATGTATAACCTACATCCAAGTGCTTGCCTTCTCAATGAGGATGGGTGGAAAGAAGAGAAAGAATGTGGAACTCAAAGTTTTAAAAACGGATGCAACTGGGAAATAAGATATGTAGGCAATAGGGTATAGAAATTTATCTTGTGCTACAGGAAAATAGAAGGGAAAGGGATAAGAGAAGGGAGGGGTATGATAGAAGGGAGGGCAGACTGGGGGAAGGCGTAATCAGAATGCATGCCATCTTGGGGTGGGGGGAGGAGAGAGATGGGGAGAAAATTTGGAATTCAAAATCTTATGGAAGTCAATGCTGAAAACTAAAAATAAATGCATTTTAAAATTACAAAAATGAAAAGAATCAGGATCTGAATGTAGACCTTTTGACATTGAGTCAGCTCCATCTTGGCCTGCCTTTGGGCAGGAATGTGGCTGATCTATCCAGAGACTGAACTATCCACCTTCCCCCTTCCATATCTAGGTGAGAATTCTCACAGTCTCCCTCCATCACTCAGTGTAGACCCCTCAGTGTAACCCTCACAGTTTCAGAATTACCCAGTCTCAGAACTGGAAAAGGTCTCAGAGGCCATTTGTACCCATCCAGACACTGCATGAAGGCCCCCAGCATGAGGGAGCCCACTCCTTCCTGAGGCATCATCCCTTGCACTTTTGAAAAGTGAGAAGACTTATACGAACTGATGCAAAGTGAAGTGAAAAGAACTAGGAGATCATTGTGCACGATAACAGAAATACTGTACAATGACCATCTGTGAAAGACTTGGCTACTCTGATCAATAAAATGATCCAAAACAGTTACAAAGAACTCAAGATGGAAAAATGCTATCCACCTCCAGAAAGAGAATTGATGAACTCCAGGTGCAAACTGAAGTATAGTTTTCTCACTTTCTTTATTTTTCTTGCTTTTTTTGAAATATGACAAATATGGAAATGTTTGCATGATTTCACATGTATAATTGATATCATACTGCTTGCCTTCTCAGTAGGTGAGGGAGGGGTGAGAGGAAGAAAGAGATTTGGAACTCAAAATTTAAGAAGAAAAGGATGTTAAAAACATAAATAATGAATCTTAAAATATTTTTTAAGAGAGAAAATGTCAATAATGCAGATCACACTTAATTGTGTGTCATGCATATATAAAAGATTTATATAATATATATTATATGTAGTGTAATATATATGCATGCATTTTTTTGGAAAACCAATTGTTAAACATTTACTGGCAAATCACTTCTTGGCTTCCAATCTTTTCACCTTCTTCATTCCTGGGACAGGGGGTAGCAAACAATGCCTGGATGTTTGGAGATCAATCAAAGATGACAGGGGACCACTTCAATAGAATTCCAAGGTTCCAAAACCACCTTATTTCATCCTCAAATTAAGATAAAATGGTATGGAAGGCAGTGTGGCATATTCCACAGAACTATGGACTGGAAATCAGAAAACCTGGGTTCAGATCCTGACGGCCTCTTAGCTAGATGACAGAAGCTCTGATAGTTCCCTCATTGAAAAGAATGAGGTCTAATATCAAGTGCCTCAGAGGGTTGTACAGATCAAACGTAATGAATGCAAAGGAGGACAGACACTAGACTTATGATTTCCTTGGCACAGTGAACTCCCTAATATGAACAGACCCTCTAACACAAAGGTTAGCATCTTTTCTGCAACTCATGGTCTTAATGTACTAGAATATCAAAAAGTGATGTGATTTGCCCAAGGTCATGTAGCCAGAGAAAGGACTGAACCTAAAACCCAGGTCTTTTTGGCTCCAAGCCCAGCTCTGTGTGTGTGTGTACATATGTATGTATGTATGTGTGTATATACATATATACTTACACATATACGTATACACATATGTGTATTTCTTTATCTCAGGGCTCAGATATTCATTGTATAGCTATGGAAAAGTCATATAATCTGTGACTGCCTCAGTTTCCTCATCTGCAAAAAGGGAATGGGATAAGGGAATACACAATAGCCCCTGCCTCCCAGGGTTGTTGTGAGAATCAAATGAGATAATCTCTTAGCACAGTACCTGGCATAAAGTAAGTACTACGTGAATGTTAGCTATCATTATCATCGTTAAGGGCCTGCTATGTACCAGGTACCTGTGCTAAGGGCTTTCACCAATATTATCTCATTTGGTCCTTACAAGAACCCTGATAGAGAGGGGCTACTATTTTTCAAATACTATCTCTTTTGATCCTTATACCACCCCTAGGAAGGAGGGGCTATTGTTAAACCCATTTTACAACCAAAGAAACTGAGGCAAACTGAGATTAAGTGACTTGCTCAGGTTCACCCAGATGAGTAAACATCTGAGGATTGATTTGAACTCCGGTCTTCCTAACTCCAGGCACAGTGATCTATCCATTGTAAAATGTGGACCTACCTCTCAGGCTTGTGGGGACATGACTAATTTTGTCAGATCCTAAAAGGCTATACTAAAGGTTCTATTCTTATTGTCACTAAACTATCACTACTGTTTTCTAAGAGTGTAGACCATGTCTTCTCACCCTGTGCAGTTCTTGCCCATGTCCTCCCACAAAGGATCTTCAAGATCATCTAGGTCTCTTGACATTGTATGGATGCTAATGAAGAACATGACGTTCTGTCAGTTATCCCTTCCAAAAGGCCAGTCTTCATCTTCTTCTGGCCATGTATGTCTTCTGATGCCATCTCTCACAATCTTGTGCACAATTCTTTGCTGGTGAAATGCTACAGTCTACTTGTCTCCTTCCTGGGCCTCTCCCTTGCTCTTTGGTAACCCACCACTTAATTCTTTAGAGGGTAGTTATATTCCATGACTCACAGACAAAGGGCATCATTGGAAGAAGCTTAAAAACACTGAGTAATTTCCCAAATGCAACCCAGTACACTTTCTTCCTCCTGTCCAATTCTAGACTCAGGTCAGCCTCTATCAATAGGGTCTATCCAAAGTATACGTGGACAGTTGCCCTTTGGGTGATTACAGACCTCACTTAGGAAACTTTCCCACATTTTGGAACTTAATACAATCAAACAGTTTCAAAACCGTGTGATTCATAGTTCTCTCTGCTCCCTTTTCCTCTGCTCTGACAAAGTCACTGCTCAAGGCTGACAGCCATTTTGCATTTTCTTTGTTTCTTGGGTTGCCATAGTCAAATAATTTCTAGCTTGATGCCAAGCCTATAGGTGATAAGCCTTTGAGCTGGTACTCAGATAAGAGACTTTGTGTGTTCTCTGGACCACATGTGAAACACTTCCATCTTGGCAGGACTCGTTAGAGCTTGAACTCTGAAGCAAAGCCTCCAGTAATCCTGAATCATCTTTACTGCAAAGATGAGGAATTAGAGGATTTCTGCAGAATAGGGGCAGGTAAGAAAAAAGAGGGAAGAGATCTTCTCAGGGGAATTACATTTATGTATATAATATAGATTTATAAATATATTATTTAATATAGGTTTTTATATGTTATATTTGTATATAAGTATATTATATATTAATATAGCACATCTAATTATATTTAATATTAAATTGAACATTTTATTAGATATTTATATTAAAATATTTTAATATATTATTATAATATACTAAAATATTTTAATCATGATATGAGGGTGAAACTGGCTTCTCCAAGACCAAACAGGCCAGCAGAAAACAAACTCTGGCAAGTCCTACCAAGCTTAACCAGGAGGTTTCAGCAACAGGGTGTATGTATCTGCTATCTGAGATAAGTACAGAGAGGCTCATTGCCAGAAATAAGTAGAGAGAGGTTCGCCACCTAAGCAGGCTGATCACCAAGAGACAACGTCATCAACATCATCATCTCATGACTTGTTCCAAGGTAGGCTCTATTGTCCCAGAGTCTTAGAGGGAACCCTATACCCTAACCACCCTCTTCCAAGCTAGAACCCACAGAATGGATTTTGCTTCTGCTTGAGATGAGGCTGATGGATTCCACCATCAAGCTAGAAATGCAACTCCAGGAGTCCTTAGAGTTCAAACTCAAAACTGCCCTTTTTGATGCTCCTGGCTGTGGAGAAGAGAATGGTCCCCAAACACTCCCTTAAGGGCCCTGACATCCCCTCTCCACCCAGGAGCCAGACTGTGCTCACCTGATAATTCATGATTGCACGGAGACACATGATGCATACATGTACATCATCCTTCTGGCTAACGATACGGGAATTCCTCAGGGTCTTCCGGCTGTGAGCTGGGTTTAACCTAGGCCATAACAAACATATTAGGGCCTAAAAGATCCTTGGGACCCTCCTCCTCCTGCCCCTGCTGTTGCCCAGAAGGAACTAAACTTTCAGGGAGCTCTAGGGCCACGGTGCCTTTCTTCCTCCCACCAATTACCAGTCAGCCACAGCCCTATAATGCCAGATCTAATTAGGGCCCCTAGGAACTACACTACCCCCTGGAAATGGATAGATAATACAGGTTCCCCTCTTTTGCTCAGACACATGTCAAACTGTCTTCTGGGAGAGATCTTGTTTAACTCTAGGCAAAGGGGATTAACTCATAGACAATTTATGCTAATATACTATAAACTCCTTGAGGGTAGAGACTGTGACCTTTTTTCTTTATATCTCCTGGCATCTAGCTGAGGTGGGGGCAGGGGTGTAAAGACACAGTACACACAGTAGGTGCATAATACATGTTTCTTGAAATGCTTGTACATGGCTTATTCTCCTTCTATACTTTGGCTTACAAATGAGGAGGTGGTGGAATGAGAGAAAAGGTTATGGTATCTGGGGCCCTGGGTCTGAATCCAGGTTCTACTACTTAATACCTCTAACCTTGGGCAATTCAGCTTCCCCTGACTGGGCCACAGTTTCTTTATCTGTAAAATAAGGGTGGTAGATGAGATGACCCCTAAGATCTCTTCCCAGTCTCAGTCAACGATTCTAGGATGTAAACCCCTGAACAAATTTATGTCCTGCTTGAATATATATCCTATCGCCTGAAATGTTGAGTATGTTTATACCTGACCCTAGAAGCCACCTGGGGCAAGAGACAAGCCTGTCTGATTTGCCCTTTACAGTACCCAGATGAGCATGATACCAAAGGACTTTGGGGCTTTAGCAAGATTATGGTGGGTACCAATGGTCAACTATGTGGGACCTCTGGCATTACTGATATAAATGGAAAAAGTTTTGCCTCTTTCTAAAGCAAGAGGACTTTGAACTGAACATTCATGTGAGTCTGACCACTTGGGTCCAAGGTGGGTGATGGAGAACTGGGGATCAACAGGGAATTCAGTATCCAAACAGACTAAAAGGACAATCTCTCATCTCCATGGCCAGCAGAAGCAGTGACCCTGGTCCAGGTGGCAATGCTCCTAGATTTGGGTTGGGGGATAGCCTTCCAACAATGCTAAATTAGGAAGATGGCAGCTTCTACTCCCCCTCCCCTCACCCTAAAACTGATCCCAAAGGAACAGAGACAGACTCAAGCATGCACCCCAATCCTGCCAGAACATTACATACCGAGGAGAAGGGGGGCATCTAGAGGCAGCAGCAGAAAAGAAAGAGTTAAGAAGGGGTAAGAAGAGACTCTCAGTAGAAATTTCCTTTGGTCCCTTAGGCATGTAGGTGGTTCAGTAGATTAGAGTGCTGGGCTTAGAGACAGGAAGACCCAAGTTCAAATCCCACCTCATACATTTACTAGTCAGTAAATCTCAAGTTCAAGTCCCATGTCAGACACTTACTAGCTATACTGGCAAGTCACATAATCTCTTTATGCCTCAGTTCCTCCATCTGTAAAATGGGAGGATTAAACCTGATGGCTTCTAAGGTTCCATCTATGATCTTTGGGCATGGGATAGCTCTCTCCCCATGTTGGAACTAGTCACCTGGCACAACCACTGCTGCCAACTCTCCCTTAGCGACTTTCCTTCCACCATCCCCAAGTGCCCAGTGGCCAATAACTTATTATTCCATATCCATTCCTGGCAATGCTTCTCCTGCATTCATCTAGGCTCTATGTAGCAATGTCCCAAAGTTCACCTCCTTCTCGATCTACCCACAGAGCACCAAGGGATTCCTGCCACCCTCCCAAGAGTTACCAGCCTAAGCAAAGATGCCACCCGAACACTTCCTGGGAATGCTTCCAAGGGCTCTCATCCCTCATCCCAGAGATGTCCTTCCCAAACAGGCCCAAAGCAAGCTGAGCTCAGCCCACATGCCATCTCCGAGGCCCTCCCAATATTCCCAGGACAGCACGAGAAAGAAGAACAGTCTTTGTTACCTGACGGTCAGGTGGCGGCCCTTGCCCTGGGGCAGGGAGGAAGAAGAGGAAGAAGGAGGTGGAGAGCTTTTGCCAAGATCTTCAACAGACTGGTCCAGAGGCTTGCTCTTCTCTGGGCTGGGGGTGCCATTATCTGTGTTCTCCATGTCATACCTGCGGAGGCAGATGGATGGGTGTGCTACGAACCCAACCTGGCAATGATGACAGCCTGAAGAGGCGGGAGTCAGGGGAGAAGCAGTGTTCATTGGGGAAAGTTCTCCCAAGGTTAACAGAGGGAAGGAATAACATAGAACAATTAAGGATTCAGATCAGTAGGAAAGAGACAGGCTGGGGAAGGGGATGTCAGTCAACAGATACCATCATTGCTTCTATCTATTGACTACCCGCTAGGTCAGTACTACCTTGAAAGGGCCACACTTGAGGACCTAGGGGGCCACATGTGGCCTCAAGGCTGCAGGTTCCCCACCCCTGCACTAGGTACCTGGCACTTGGCTGGGTATATGAAAGGGGAAGGAGAAGCAGCATTTCTAGAGCCCCTACTAGATGCCAGGCACTATCTCATCTGATCCTCACAATAATCCTGAAAGGTAAGTGCTGTTATTTTTCCCTTTTTTACAGGTAAGGCAACTAAGGCAAGCAGACATTATGTGGCTTGCCTATTAATGTCTAAGGCTGGATTTGAACTCAGGTCTTCTGACTCAAGGCCAGTGGTCTATTCACCATGCCACCTAGCTGCCTCTGATGATGATAACTAACATTTATGGAGCACCTATCACGTATCAGACATTTTGCTAAACATCCCACAATATTATCTTATTTGATTCTCACCACAACCTGGGAAGGAGGTGCTATTTTTATCTTCTTATGACAGTTAAGGAAACTGAAGTAAACGGAGGTTAAGTAACCTACCCAGGGTCATACAGCTAATAAATGTCTGAGGCTGGATTTGAACTCAGATCTGCCTGACTACAGACTCAGAGCTCTATCCACTGTACCACCCACCTGCCTCTGATACTATAGAGACTACAAAGGAAAATAGAATAGTGGGCACTAGATGGAGATGGAAAGGGCCTTAGAGATCATCAATTTGGCTGATCCATTTTTACAGAGAAAGAAACTGAGGCCCAAAGAGAGAAGAGGGGGCATGCCCAGTAGTAATAAATATTTTGAGCCCCAATGGAATATAAGCCCCTTAAGGACAGGGATGATTTTGCTGTGCCTATGTATTTCCAATACCTCGCACCATGGCTGGCACACAGTAGAAGCTTAATAAATGCTTGGAGAAAAGAGGGAAGGAACAGTTCTGAGATTTGAACTAAGGTCCTCTAACTATAAATTTGGTACTCTCGCTGTCAAGACTCAACACCACAGTAGTACTTTGAGACTGGGTCTCCCCATTGCTATTTCTCACGCCACCCAAGAACAGGACCCTTGGTTCCATGAGACTACATGGAGTGCACATATATGTAAAGGAAGTGAGAGTTGGTGGGGAGGCCAAAAGAACCAGAGTCAGACTAACTGTGCCAGGAATGACTTGACCACTAGCCCAAGGATGGAGGTAGGGGAAAGGAGGGTATAATGTCAGGACTGTTCATCGACCTTCAAGACTTCCTGGATGAGGTGAAGAGGAAAAAAACTAGGATGAAGGGAAAGTGGGGACACGGGGTGGCCTTACGTGACTGAACACTGGGCGAAGGCCAGGTACTCCAGCAGCACATCCAGGCCTCGGTTCTCTTCATTTAGGAATTCTTGCACCCACCTATTGGAGAAAAGACACAGAACAGGAGAGGTGGCTTCCTCGGAGGCCACAAGCAGAAGATGTTGCTACCATCACTCCTATTGAAAAACGAAGGGCATGGTGAGGGAGGGGGAGATAGGGAGGAAAATGAACAGTTCAGCAGTACAATGCCATCTTCCAGGCTCCCCTAGGGAAATGTCCACTGCCTCCTGATGCCTCCCAGGCACCAGACACACCCTGGCACTGGCTCTCTAGGCAGCAGCTTCCAGGCACTAGCTATGGTCCATGCCAGGAAGTTTGGAGCAAAGAGTTTACTATCATCTCTGCTTTGGTATGGGGGTAGTCTGGATACATGAGGAAGAGAAAGAGCCCACTCCCATCTCCTGCTGGAAGAAAAGGGAAGGAGGAAGGGAAGTTATTCCCCCAGATTTTAAGTCAGAGGTTCTTAAGCAAAAGTCTGTGAAATTGCTTTTTTTTAATATTTTGATAGTTTTATTTATTTTGTATTTAGTTGTATTTATTTTGATAGTTGTATTTCAATATAATTGATTTCTTTCATAATCTTATGCATTTTATTTTGTGCATTTAAAACCATTATTTCTAAGATGGAGTCCATAAGCTTCATCAGACTGCCAAAGAGAATCATGATATACAGAAAAAGTTAAGAACTTGTTTAAATGGATATCACATCTCTCCCTCCCTGCAATCAAGAGACACCTCAGCTCCCGGATGGGAAGTTAGAGCTCTGACTATGGTGAAGAAGCAAGAATAGGGGCCCCAGAGAGTTGCACCCTAGTTTAGGGGCCATCCAAATCTGCTATGACATGGGAAGTCCAGGGGCCCTCACTTACCCAATGTGGTTGGTCCTCAGTGAAATCTCCAGCTCCCGAAGGACCTGTGTGGACTCCTGAACACGTCTCTTAAACTATGAGCCAAAGATAGAGGAAGCCTGGTAGGTAGGAACCCAAGGCCTGCCCATCCTTCCTCTTTTCAGGGCTCACCTGGGTCACTCAGATGGCAGCTAGGAAAGCAAATACACACACACACACACACCAGTAGGCATACCCTTTTCATGCTCCTGCCTCCCTTTCCTCCCCACCTTCTTGCATGTGCTGGGACATTAACCATAGCTATGAGCAGGCACGACTCTCCTATTCATGCCAATCTATCCAGGGTACTCTCTTACTTGGACATACATGCACATGTCCCCACATACACACTTTACTCCTGGTGCCCAAGGTGTGAAAGGTTCTAGGGAAAAGAGAAGCAAGACAATATAAGAGGAGGAAGATACCCCCAGATTTGTCATCCAATCAGCTGTCACCTTTCTGCTGACTCCACCTGTCTCCAGGTAGCTCTTAAGTTTTTGGATATAGGCCGCTGGGGGATTCTTCACTTGAAACCGCTCCTGGGAGGTGGGGAAAGAGAAAGATGGAGAGTCTCTGAGTGCTTCCATAGTTCAGCTACACATCTGCCTTCTCCAATACATGAGACAGAATACACCCGGAGGCTTCCGGCACAAATGGAGAGATCTGACCAAAGGTGGTGGAGGGGAGAAAAGAAGACATGATAGAGTTTAAGCTAAAATGAACCTCGGGAATTGCTTTGGTCAATCCCCTCCTTTTACAGATGAGGGAACTGAGATCCAGAAAAGCTAAGTGGTTTGTCAAGGAAAAGTAGGAAAAAAACCCCACTAAAATGAAAGTACAAAGGATCTGACATCAACAGAAAAGGATTCAGATCCTAATACTGTTATTTACTAGCTTTGCAACCTTGCATAAGTGATTTAAGCTGTCTGGGCCTCAGTTTCCTCATCTAGAAAAGATGACGGTTGGACTAGACGACCTCAAAAATCCCTGGCAGTTCCAAGTCAGGCAGTTGGGTAGCAGACCTATAAAGAGTGCTAGACTTGGCGTCCAGACTTAAAATCCTGCCTCAGACATGTACGAGCTGTGTGACACTGGGCAAATCTTTGTCTCATCTATAAAATGGGAATAATAACGTCTTCCTCCCAGGACTGGAATGAGGATCAAATGTTCAACAACCCTAATGGTATTGTTCAGTCATTTCAGTCACATTCAATTCCTCCTGACTCCATTTGGGGTTTTCATGGCAAAGATACTGGAATGGCTTGTATTTCCTTCTCCAGCTCATCTTACAGATGAGGAAACTGAGGCAAATAAGATTAAGTGACTTGCCCAGAGTCACATAGCTAGTAAGATTTGAAGGCCCAGCACCGTATCTACTGTGTCCCCTAGCTGCCTGAAAATCTTAAAGTGTTACATAAATTCTACCTATTAAGTAAAATTGGTCCTTTGAACAACAGGATCTGAACCCAAGTCTTCTGGCTTTAAATCCAGGGTTATTAGTCATCATCTATTCAGGGCTGTAAGGAACCTTAGATCTGTCATCTAGTCCAACCCCCTCACCACCTCCCAACCACCACATGTGAAGGAAATGAAACTGGGAAGGGAAAAAGAGAAATGAGGGTGTCCAGATGTGTGGACACTAAAAAAGGCAGGCTCAAAGGGACACGGAGGGAGGAAGGGCCCATCCACATTTAACCATCAATCCCTCCTCTGATAAACAGAAAGGAAGGCAGCCAGAGTCATGACCATCACTTGTATATGCCTCAACCTCTTATCTGGTACAAGTCACTGTGACATTGAACTGTATTCTTTACAAAAATCTCTAGTATTAATTCCCCCTGCCCTCCCTCACCCCATCCCTGGCACTCAGCATTACCAGCTGGCTCTCTTTCCGATGTGGCCCTTCTTCCTAGCACTTAGCCTGTCCATTCCAAGGGTTAAGGACACTTAAAAAAAACTCTTAAGGGCCCAGTGTAGTGTAATAGAGAGAATACGGATTTTGAACCCTAGTGTCTCATCTGCTAAAAGGGAACAGAAATATTTATACTGTTATATTAGAAATATACTATTATATTTATATATATATTTATACTATTATATTAGGAATATTATACTATTACTTCATGTGGTGACTGTGGGGAAAGTGCTTGGGCTTGCACCACTCCCATGATTCATATTATATTCATATAGATACATTTGTATATGTATATTATATCATCCTCAATATGCAAGATGTGTGCATGGATGTATAGGGTACTGTTTAGTTGAAAAAGATGAATACCAAATCCATGTTCCAAAGCCCCCAGCCCCATGGCCTAGCCCCTTTCATATCTCTTAACTTCAGCCTCTGACCACACCCTCAATCCTTAAGAAAAACCAAAAGGCTTTGCCCTGTGCTGACAGGGAAACACCACTAGATGGCTCTCCTGCCCCTCCCCAAGCTTTGTCCACGCTGCCACCTTGAGCAGTGGGCCCAGATGCCATGCTCCTCCTCCGTTCGGGGGCAGACTCAGGGCCAAAGGAGGGAAGTTCTGGAGCCAATGTTCTGAGACCACTACCCTCTGTCCACCTTCCTAATGGCTTAGGCTGTGTCATTCTCATCCTCAAGACTGGGGCTCCTGGTGGCCCTCTGCTTTCTAAAGCCTTCCACCCCCTCAAGCCATCTGCCCAGTCCAAGAGTGGCAGCTGCAGAGGTCTTAGTAGGCAGAATGTACAACCCCCCTCCACACACACACACACACACACACACACACACACACATACACACACTAGCTGTACTCTTGCCTGGGTATAGATTCTCATGTTAGAGCATGTTCCCATGGGCACCTGTGAGGAAGGACACACATGGCTTATCTCTTTGTACCTACCAGCACATGCTCATAGGTGCCAATCCCTGCTTCTTTCTAACAAGACTGGCCCATGCCCAAGGTGTGCAAAGTTGCAATCAAAACCTTCTCATCAGAACTCCTATAATATACTCCGAACCCCCAACTTCTCCCCTCTCTCAATCCTTTCGATGCCAGTATTGGGAGCCTTTGCAATGCCCCCAAAGTTGTGGCTCCTTATCGCCAGTTCTATTCCCAGTTTCCAGCTTAATTCACTGCTAACCATCCCTCCCACCACCACCACCACCACCACACGCACACCCCATAACGAGTCTCAGCAACACCATCTTGTGAGAGAGCCAGGACCCACCCCTAGGTCTCTAAGGGAGGCTTCCTTACTCCTTCTCTTCCTTAGCTGTTTGCTGGGAAAGAAGGCCTTTATGTCTCTCTGTCCCTCACTGCCCAGACCCGCCCTCTTGGGCAGCTTCTAGCTTCAAGAGTAAGAACCAACCAGCTGTGTGTAGCAAATCACTCAATTTCTCTGGGTCAAAGTCTATCTGTAAAATAGGAGCATAATGCTGCTGTACCACCTTCCAGGGTACAAAGTGAGAAAACGCATAGAGAGAGTCTTCTTCTTTGGTGCTAAAACACAACTCCAACTCACAATACCAACATCAAAACATTTTAATAAAGATTAATTATAGTTCTATAGTATTTTTAAACTTTATAAAACATTTCCCTTACAAAGGCAACCAGGTAAAGAAGTGGATAGAGCTCTGGATCTGAGTTCAAATCCAATCTGAGACACTTACTGGAGGTGTGACCCTGGGCAAGTTACTTGACCGCTTATTGCCTCCGTTTGCCCATCCGTAAAACAAGGATAATGACAGCACCTACTTTCCAGGATGCTTGTGAGGATAACATGAAATGTTTTTAAGGTTCTTCACAAATCTTAAAATGCTAGCTGTTATCATCTATCATTCGTTGAAGCACATGGTTTGACCCAGCAACACTGCTATCAGGTATATACCTCAAAGAAAGAGGGAACTAAACCATGTGCACAAAAATATTTGCAGCAGCTCTTTTCTTAGTGGCAAAAACTGGCAAATAAAGGGATGCCCAGCTGTTGAGAAATAACTAAACCAATTCGGTATAGAAATGTAAAGGAATATTATTCTACCATAAGAAATGACAAAAATGGACAGCTAAATGGAAAACTGGGAAGAGCTGTATGATTCATATGAAATGATGCAGGGCAAAGTGACCACAGCTGAAAGAACAATTTGTGTAATAACAACATTATATTAAAAAAAACAAACTTTGGAGGACTTGAGAACTCTGATCAATGCACTGGCAAGCCACCATTCCAGACATCCAAAGGTGTAAATACGCTATCCTGATGAAGAGTGCAGAATAGGCTCTACATTTTTAGAGGTGGTCAGCGAAGGAATGTGCTTGACTGTGAATAGCCGTTGTTAAGGTTTAATTGGCTTTTTTTGTTTGTTTAATGGTGGGGGGAGGAGGGAGAATACTTGTGAATAAAATAAATCGTCCCTGCCCCCAATTAAAAAAAACTACCTTGTGAAACTGGAAGCATTCTTATCTACATTTTACAGATAAAAAAACTGAGACTCAGAGAGGCCAGAAGTCATATGACCTATCCAAGGTCGCACAACCAGGAAACACCAGAGATTAGAACCCAAGCATCCTGACTTCACGTCCACTGCTCTTTTTCTAACACCATCTACCTTAAAGCTACCCTCCCTTCCACTTCCCTGACCCTTGGCTGGGAGACGGCTTGTATTCAGACATGTGACCCCTGGTGGGTGAAGGCCATGTTCCCAGGGAGAGGTCCACAGTGACTCAGTAAGCTGAGAGTGGGCTGTGTCAATGTGGTGATGATCTGGATTCTTAGAGGGGATGCCCTCTTCAATGAGAACACAGAACATTGGAGTAACATTTCTGGCTCTGCTCTCAGGGCAGCCCTGAGCCCTTCAGACTAAGTGTTCTTTATCTAACCAGTCAGTGACTAAATTGGTGCTTTGTCCCTCAAGGGGAAAGTTGGGGGGGGAATTCCTAAGAGCTGAATAAGTCACTCCACTTCAGGCTCTAAATCTAGGCCATAGCTCCTTCCTTCCACTGGCTATCCCTCCCACCCAGAATTTTCTTTCCTCACAATATCTTCACATCTTACCAGCTTGAAGGATCAAGAGAGATTCCTGCCCTGCTGCTCCCCTCCCCCATTGCCCACATCCTCCTCCTCGCCCCCACATCCCATAGGGGTGGGGGGGAGGGTCCCACTTTGCTCTTACCTGGTCACAGATCAACTCCCACTTTTTCTCACTGTCATACTGGCTCAGAAGCTGGATCTTGTCCGGGGGCAAGTTCATGCAGTTCTGCCAGGGGCAAAGAGACAAATGAACAGAGGTGTTATCGTCTAGGGAATCATCAAGGGGAAGATGGCCAAATAGAGGCCCCCAAAGCCTATGACAGATGATCCATAGCAAGAGAGCCTAGGATGAAAAGTAGGAGCCCTGGGTTCCAAGGCCAGTTCTTCTAGCAGTTTCCTGAATGTCCTTAGCCTGTTCTTTTAACCTTCCTGGGCCCTAGTTTCTCCATCCCTACATGGATTTGGCCTACTTTCCTCCATGACCTGGTGGGAGGATACAACAGGAGAGCCAAGTACAAGGAAATGCACAGGGGACTCTCTATTTCCCTTACAAGCCATGCCAATGGGCTACCTAAACACACATATGCCTATATGTGTAACCCCCCTATATGTGCACAAACACTCTTTCGAGTTCCTTCACAGGAACTTAACACCCAGCAAACTACTAGTTCCTCCTCTCCCTCCCTCAAATCTCAATGCTCCAGTGTGGGCCTTTTAAGGTCCCCTGATGGATACAGAGTAGCCCTTTTGCTTGAAAAGTGGGAGAATCTCAAATCCGGGGAGCTGGGGAAGGTGAGTCATGGTTTCTCACGTGGGAAGAGGACTTTGGAGAGGAAAGAACACACCCCACAGAAAATAAGAAAAACCACCAGGGTCTGGGGTTTCAGCCTCTAGGGTTCTACTCCTACCACTTTACCTGGGAATTCCCTTGAGTGATGTTACCCCATGGCAATCTAAGTCTTAAAAAAAGAAAAAGATCAACCTGTCTCTTCCTTCCATGTCCTTCCTGTCTCACCTTCCATGACAGACCCTCAGTGGAATAAATCTGCAAGCCCACTTTACACTACCCTGCTCCTACAGGTACCTCTTTGCCCAGGGTTGCCAAACTACCTGGATATTATGACTGCAGGGTAGGGAACTCTGGGGACCCAAAAGGCTTTTTAATTGGCTTGAGGGACAGGTTCACTCTACCTCAAGAGTCAAACGGAAACTTAGACCCCTAATTCGAGAACTCCTGGTCAGAACACTCTCTCTCTCTCTTCCTTTTTCCTCCCTCCCTCTCTTTCTCTGATCCTCCCCGCTACCCCACTCACCACTCCTTTCATCTCCCTTTGAACATATACACTAAATCCCCTAAACTTACATATACCCCTATGAACCCATTCACATATATATATACACATCCCCTTTACTTACATACATATCCCTTACACACCTCTAATTTGGAGTCAAGAACACCTGATTCCAAATTCCAACTCGGATTCTACCTGTGGGACCCTGAGCAATCATTTAACCTCAGTTTCCTCATCTGTAAAATTGGAGCAAGGGGCTAATAATATAATAGTACCTGGCTCCTAGGGTGCCCATATGTGAGGTATCCATATGACTAAATGCCAATTCCCTGGCAAACTTCTAAAGTTTTATGTAATTGTTGGCTATTATTATGCAAACACTATCACACACTCTCCCACATATTAATTCTCTTGAACACACCCACATACACAGTAATGTCCTCATATAGACACACCTACATACACAATGTTCTCATATACACCCCCAACACACACACACACACACACACACACACACACACACACACACATACACACACACACACACACACACACACACACACACACACACACACTAATGATTTGTTCTGTAAAGTTTGGATTGGTCAAAGGGCTACACTTGAGGACCTAAAGGACCACACTGGTCTCAAGACTGCAGGTTCTCCACCCCTATTTATACCCCCTGGAACACTAATGTTTTCATATACCCCAACTTATAAGCCCCATAAGTGTTCCCATGTACTCAAATATTCTCATGGGTACAAATTTTATCATGTTCTCCCACACATGTGTCCTCCTCACTTGGCCTCCCTTCAACCCTGAAAAAAGTTTTTCAATCTTATCCTTTGATAGTCTGGGTCAAATCTACAGACCTCTTCTTAGAAGAAGGTTTTTAAATAATTGAAGGAAATGCTCAATTTTCTAAATAAACACTAAAATGCTAAATAAATGAAAACAAAAGTATGGGTTTTTTGGCCCATCCAAGTTCATGGAGACAATGAAAACTATCAATAAACCCTGGCCTTAGAGATATAAAGAGACCACTGTGACTCCCATGCCAACATAAGTTAGCGCATCATGGATGAAAAAGTCTAGGCCATACCCTCTTATATAGCTTCCTTCCTCAGATAGCCCCCTTCCAGGAAGGCCAGGTCAGGTATACCCAAAACTGAAATATGGACCTGGGGAACCTCTGAAGGCTGAAGGCTGTCAAGCCTCACCCCCAAATCACTGCCGTGTGGACTGTCCTTCAAGCAACAGGAAATGAAGCGCTCAGGGCTGCCATTTCCTAACCACTCCTCCCGGGTCCACCCCCACAGGAAATGTGGTAACCTTTCCAGACCTGGGCTTGTTCCCCACAGACAGACCAGGGCCAAGTTGGGGAAGACAGTGGGGGAACATCTTCCCTCTCCCCCAGTTATGAAACAGGAAACAACTTCTATTTCCTCTCTGCTCCCCTCTTCATGAAATCACCAAAAGATATAGGCCAAGTGATCAAAGGGCAAGGGTACTGATCTGTCCCTCAAAGAGTTGGCTCTTGTTTGAGTGAGTTCTGAGCCAGGGATCCATCCACTGAAGGGATAACAGTCCCTTAGATGTTCTGAGTCAACAAATCACCTGCTTGGTTTGGTTAACAAAAAACTACTCCTCAAACACCTTTCTGCTTAGACCTACCTCACCACCCAAGACCACCCAAGATGTCTACATAGGTTTATCTCATTTAACTGGTAAGACAGATGTGTCAGAGAGAGAGGTCACAGGTGAAAGAGGAGCCAGAGATAGAAAGACAGGGACTGGGAAAGAGGAACCAGAGTCAGAGAGAACTGGGAAGGAGAGGAGTGGGAGACAGAGATGGGGTTGGGGCAAGACAGATGCCCCGCTCCATTCTATGCACAAGAAAGGGACAAAGACAGAAGAACTAGATAAGAAAATGCAGGAGTGAGACAGACTCAGAGAACAAGAGAAAGATGCAAAGAGAACAGGGGCAGAGATTGAGAAAGAGTGAAATGGAAGAGACAGACAGAGATGAAGAAAGAAGACCTCTGCCAGAATTTATGAAGCCAGTAGGGGAAATGAGCACAACAGGGTCCAGAAGCCATGGAGCAAATAGGACAGGGAGTCCTAGAGCCTTGAGGTGGAGATGGGGAGACATGGGAAGGAAGGGGAATTAGCTCCCCACTAGAACCTTTTCCCATTGGCCTCTCTATTTTCCTCAGTCCTAGTGATTCTTCTAGAAAAATGACCATGTTTTTTTCGTGGGGAGGGGGTTTAGGTGGAGGGGAACAGAGAGGTAGGGAGAAGTACATCATATCTGCAGGGCAATTTCCTGGAGTCAACAGAGATCATATCAATGATTGAGAGCAGGAGGGATTATCAGAGATCATCTAGTCTAATTATTTCATTTTACAGCTGTAGAAAAAGGTCTAGAGGGACAAAGTGACCTACTGACTTGACCAAGGTCATAGAAATAAGAAGTGGTAGAACAGGAATTTGAACCCAAGACTTTTCACTCCAAAACCAATCAATACTCTTTCCAGTACACTAGGAAGCATCCAAAGGAGATAGCTCCAGCCCTGTAAGGCAGTGCAGTCCATTGAATACTGGGAGGTGTTCAGGTGAGCAAAGACTAGTGAGACACCTGGGTTTCTCCTAGCTCACTCTGACACTTATATTAGAACCAATCCACAAGGGAAATCAGGGAGAGCTCAGGCAGTCTCTGTTCCCCTTCCTCAAATACCACTCATCTCCCCCTGCCCTCCATCAAGTCAGGAGTTTGGGGGGGTTTTTTGGGAGGAGGGACATACATATGACAGCCTGCCAGCCAGGCTAAATTTAGGCTCAGGCATCAGAAATAACTCTAATGGAGCCAAGTGCTAATTAGCAGCTGCTGCCCTGGTGTGCCTATAGCTACAATGGGGCATCTCACAGGGAAAGGGGCTGCCTCTACACTGATTGGGCGGGGCAGTGGTGCACCCTGGGGGCATAACAGGAAAGGAAAGGGGGGAATAAGCAGAGATAGCTCAGCATACAGACATCGGCTGGTTGTGTCAGCTGGCATAATAAGATTAGAGGAATCACTACTTGGGCATTCATGCCTGGGTGGCACTGTCCTCTGCCCACCACCACCCTCCTCTCATAGCTTCTGAACACCAGAGACAGGTGCACCCTGGGGCTGAGCTGGGAGGGGCAGACCCCACTTTCTGGGCAGGGAACAGAATGAACAGTTGTCCAGGAGAGGGGAGGAGGGAGATACTGGGCACAGCAGGGGAGCCAGGAATATGAGTGTATATTATAAGAAGAGAAAGAAGTGGCCATCGCAAGTGGAAAATGGCTGTCATAGGAGGCTACATCCCCAGGGGAATGGCCTGTAGCTGAGGTTGGAGTGGGGTTAGGTTCTGGGAACTTAGTTTTTTCTTCCTACCCCCTCTCCATTCAAGGGAATCCCTTTAGACTGGAGGGAGAGAGTGTGAAAGAAAAAGAAAAAAGGACTTGAAGGTAGGACTTTAATTTTAAAGAAGTAGTTAGGGTTTGATCACCAAACTTTCCTATTAAGGATCAGTTGAAAGAAATGGGAATGTTTAATCTGAAAAAGGGAAGACTTGGGCAAGGGAGGAAGAAGTATACATGACTGCTGTCTTCAAGTATTTGAATGGCTATCAATGAAACCGAGGGTCCAGACTTCTTTGGTTTGGCCTCAGAGGGCAGAACAAAGAACCTTGGCTCTGCCTAAAGTGGATCTGCTTCAAGGGGTAAAGGAGCACGACCAGGGAGGATAGCTTTGAAAGTGCCATGTTGAACTCAGTAGACACTTAAAGATAAAAATAAAAAACAAGCTGTAGACATCTGTAGTTTCATGTACAATTTTCCTTTTATGTTCTACTTAACTATGTAGATAGAAAATGTCAATTAGAAAAGAAAAGAAAATGCCCATTCTATTTGAAGTTTAAGTTCAGAAGAAAAATAAATTTTTAAAAAGAGGGTTCTCCTTCACCAGAGATTTTCAAGCACTCGGTTACTGATTCAACAAGCATTTATTAAGTACTTACTGCATGCCAAGGACATGCCAAGCCCTAAGCAAAAACAGTGTCTCTACCCTTAAGGAGCTGGCACTCTGATGAGGGGGGACAACATGCCAATGACAATGCACATAAAAGATCCACACAGGGAGGTAATCTTGGAGGCAGAACGCTGGCAAAAGCCTCTAGCAGAAGGTGAGATCTGAGGGTTGAGGTGGAGATGAGGAAGAAAAGCATTTCAGGAATGGGGATGGCCAACGAAAAGGATGAGAGACAGGAAATGGAATGCCCAGTGAGGATAGCAGCAGGTTGGAAGGACCTAACCTTTAAGACAAAATTAAGATGTGTTTACAGACAGGTCGATGCCACAGTGGATAGAGCACTGGGCCTAGAGATGCATCTTCCTGAGTTCAAATCTGACTTCAGACACTTCCTAGCTGTGTGACCCTGGGCAAGTCACTTAACTGTTTGCCTCAGTTTCCTCATCTGTAAAATGAACTGGGGAAGGAAATGGCAAACCACTTCAGTATCTTGAGCAAGAAAACTCCAAATAGGGGTCAGATTAAACAACAACTAGTCTACTTTCACTGCCATCAGAAACCCTCTCATTTAGTTCGGTCCACATCTGCCCAGGGAAAGTCACCTTCTACCTCTAACAGGAACCTTGCTCTTGGGAGAACTTCTCCTCCCTCCTCACTTCAGCAAAGTTAGAGGAACCAAAACTCAATTCTGGCTCAGTTTCACTTTGAACTTTCATCACTTCCAGGTTCCCTCCTTCACATCCCACCTCCTCCCAATAACAAACTGGTCCAGGCCTAGATTTCCCTAACCGCTGATACTCCCCAATTTATGTAAGTGGTCCATTCTCTCTTAAAAAAAAACAAAAAACTCTCCCAACCTCAGGCCAATATTTATTAAGGACCTACTATGTGTCAAGCAGAGTGCTTAGAAATGGGGATACAAAGAAAGAGCCCTCCCACAAAAGTCTCCTCTTTCAAGTAGGTCACAGTCTAAAATCCAGAGTTCACCATATGAACCTATAGTTCCTAACCACAGTTCTACAGTCCTAAGGCAATTCTCTCAAGAGATTTTAATAAATTTCTTTATTTAAAAAAATCTGAATCACTTTAACTTTTAAAAATAAGATATGCTGGTTGGTTTGACTAATTTATTTTTTTTCTTCCTCTTTTTTCTTTAAAAAAATATTTGTTATATGGCATAGCTCTCTGGGATAAAGGAAGGATACAGGGGGAAATTTAAGTGATGTAAAAATAAAAGATATCAATAAAATGCTTATTTTTAAAATAAAGCATGCCACTTTTAAGCACATTTAGGAGGACACAGGGCAAGGGAGAAGTCTTGTGAAATCAAACATTTCACAACTCCAAAAGATTAGGACTCCTCCTAAAGGGAGTTGATAACTATATGCCAAAGAAAAGCAGGCCCTAATCCCAATCAAGGAGAGCCAGCAGGCACATGGAGCTGCCCACGCCCATGCTGGCACTCTCCAGCCAGGGAGACTGAACACAAACAGGTGCTAATGACAGAACCCTAAGAGATGTGGAGATCGGAGAGGAAGGGGGATGGGTGACAAAACCTCTAGCCACACAAGGAGTTCCCAAACCCCCTTGAAGATAATAGACAAGTTAGGTGACCAGCCCCTGAAGGTGGCCACCCTTGGGACTAGGAACACCCTGCACAATTTCCTGCTACCCCACCACCCATCGCCCCAAGCTTCCTGTTGTTGCCCATACCGAGTACTCATTCATCAGGGAACCTCCCACCCCCACCTCTCCTCTCAGGGGGAAGTGGCGGCCCCTCCCCCACCAGCCCCACCAGACACTCACAGCTACCGTTAGGCACGGTTACCCCACCCTCCCAAAGTGGAGATGCCTCCAGCTTTGAGGCCCTGTACCCTCCCTCTTGAGGTTTCCTGCTGACACCATCATAACCAGGGGTTTGCTGTGTCTGGGTGCCCAATCCCAGACTGGCAAAAGCAGCTGGAGGTATCCAAGAACTGGGGATCTGGGGGCATCAGGACAGTTAAGATCCTCTGAAAAACCTTGGTGATGGTGCTATAGGTTGGTAGGTTGGGCCTCGGGGGTCCCTCTATAACAGAGGTAGGAAATCTGTGGCCTTGAGGCCAGATGTGGCCCTTAAGTCCTCAAGTGCAGCCATGGCCCCAAAGGGCTGTACTTGAGGACCTAGAGGGCCACCTGCAGCCTCAAGGCTGCAGATTCACCACCCCTGCTCTATAAAATGGGTCTGGAGTAGAGAAGAACTACTACTTTGGGCATTCCTGCTTCCTCTATGCCAGGCTTAACCCATCACCCTGGTGAAGCTTCTTCTGTTACTGTTAGACTTATAAATCCTTTTAAGTTGCTGTTCAGTCCAACTCTTCTGGCCCCATGGACCATAGGCCCTTCTATCCTCTACTATCTCTCCAAGTCTGTCTAAGAATCCTTTCAAGGATCTCCAAATGACTGGGGCTTTGGTCTCCTGGGGAAACATTTATGACAATAACAACAAGTTTTGTACAGAATATATAGCCTGCACAGCACCTTAATTATCTTAATTCACTTGCACTTCCCAACAGTAAGTTATTCTGATTCCCCATTTTACAAACGAGGTAAGTGAAGCCAGGGATTTGTTCAGGGTCACAGAGCTGATCAGCTTCTGAGACCGGATTTGGACTTGAGTCTAGACCTCTCTAACCATTACTTGAGATTCTATCCTATACTCAAGTCCACCCACCCACCCCTTTCTGCTACACAGACACACAAACATACACATAGACATCTCTCCTTTCTTTCTAGGTTCTTGTTGTTTGACCCCCTGGGTCCTAGTTTCCTTCACAGGATTAGACTGGAAACAGAGCAGTACAAAGTTGGACCAAACCTCTCCCTGTTTTGGAATTGGGAAGTGGAGGCATCCCTGCCCAACCTGGGTTCTGAGCACGATGCTCTCCATGTGCTATTACCAGACTCTTTTCCTCCTTCAACCATGTAAAGCTATCTACCTATGACAGTCCTAGTTGTGGTGGGCCCAGAAATGAGGTTTTCCTCCCATCCTGCCCTTTACGCAGCCCCAACAGTTTGGCCAAGGTAACTATGAGCATTCCCAGGGAGAAAAGAAGAGCTGAGATATCTGTTTTCTGCTATTCATTCAGCTTAAGGTCCTGGGAAAAGTGCTAGGTAGGAGAATGAGGAGTATATTCAGAACTCCTGGGTTTGATTCCCTTGGCTCCAGTTTGATGAGTTTTTGGCCCTCTCAGTCTGAGGGTCCATCAACTCCATATCCTTAGCAGACCTATCAGATTGAGTGGACATCATCGGACATGACCACTAGGATCTCTCTCAGTCTGAGGGTCCACCAATCCCATACCCCTGCAGACCTGCCAGATGGAGTGGGCATCAGATATGACCACCAGGGACTTCTAAAGAACCCAAGGCCAACCAGTCACATTGGCTCTGTCCACTCCTCACAATTCAATAATCTTTTATTAAGTGTCTACTGTGTGCATCATGCTAGATGGTAAGGATACAGACTATCATGAACATACATTAACGCCTAGTCCAGGGATATATGCATGCCCATCCATAAGACACTGAATTGCTCTCAAAGGACTAACTTTCCAGTCAAACATGGGCATCAGGGAGGAGAACATAAGAACATTGTCCCTTGTATAAGGGTTCATTACAAAGGAAAGGAGCAAAAAGAGGAGTAACCCTCATGGCGTGACTGTGCCTTTGCCACAGGAAGATGATATGGGGAGTTCCCCTGTGGAAGAAGGCCCTAAGACAGAGAAGACCAACATTTCCCCTCAGAATCAGAGGGAACAGACATATGTCCTCATCTCCATTGCCCTACCAGGCCATGGATTATAGATTTAGATCTGGGAAGAGCTTACAGGTGATTGACTCCAAAAGTCTCATTTTATAGACAAGGAAACTGAGGTACAAAAAATTTTAGTGGCTTGCCTAGGATCCAAAAGCTAGTAAGTGCCCTGCCCTGTCTGTGCTGTTGTGGGTCAGGGGAAGAGAAGTGTGCCCTGATACTTTGGCCACCACTACAACCCTTTGAGGGTCCTGCATCCTTCACCTCCTTCTCAACAGGAACCCATTTACCACCTGGCCCAGGGATCTGCTCCACTGGAGTCATTCCTACTTAGCAGGGACCACTAGACGAACCACATCTAATTCTTGCCCTCCCTTTGCCCTCAGCTGAATTTCCTCCAAGCAATGGAGTTTCCAGTTCTGGCTCTGGGTGCAAGTAAAGCACTTTTTTGGGAAAGGGAGAGATCCTTTTAATTTGGGGTATGACAAAAGGCTTCCTGGAGGAAGTAAAACTTTGAGATGGGGCTTAACTTCAAAGTATAGTCAAATATGAAAGAGGGGGAGGGGAATAAATCCATTCCTGGCATAGGGATGATGTAAGCAAAGGCAGGGAGATAAAAAAGGGCAAGATGAGAAAAAAGGAACATGCGACCGCACTCTTTGCTTGAAAACTTAGAGTACTGAATGAAGCAACAATTGGACTTATCATTTAGAACTCAAAATTTTTAAAAATGAATGTTAAATATTATCTTTACATGTAATTGGGAAAATATTTAAATACTTAAAGTATTATTATTTTAAAATATTACTTTTTTAAAAACAACTGCGCTTAAGACAGAAGAAAAGAACCTATCAGTACAAAGATAATTACAGTAATAGTTTTTTGTCACAGGCAAGTAATGGAAACAAAGTGAGTGTCCATCAAATGGGTAATGACTGGACAAATTATGGTATATGAATGGAATTGAAGGGAATATTATTGCCCCATAAGAAATGTCAAAATGAACAGTATTCAGAGAAACCTGGAAAGATTTGTACAAACTGATACATGGTGAAGGGATCAGAACCAGGAGAACAATGTATACAAGTGACCACCACATGTCAAGGAAAACAACTTTAAAAGATCAGAACTCTGATTAATGCAATGACCCATCATGACTCCAGATTTCCCACCTCCTGATAGAGAGGTGATGGACTATACAGATACAGAATGAGACATACATTTGCAGACACAGCTAATGAATTCACTTGTTTTGCTTGATTATACTTACTTGTTATAGGGAGAGAATATTTGCAAAGCACTTTGTAAATCTGAAAGCACTATATAAATACTATCTATTATGATTTCATGGTTTATTAATAATTAATTGTACATGTTATTAATAATTCATAATATTCTGAGTTTGGAATAATCATAATTAATAACTATAATTAATAGAGTAATCATATTATTTTGTGAAGAGATGGCAATACTGAGGTAAAGAATATTTTGAAAAGAAAAATGGTGAGGCCTAATTAAAATGATCCATTGAAAACTTATGTTCTCATTTCCATTGCCCTGGCAGGTCATAGGATCAGTTAGACCTTGGCAGGGCCTTGGAAGTTATTGTGAATAAAATCTTCATTTAATAAATGAGGGAATTGAGGCACAAAGAGATAAGGGATTCGACAGGGTCAAACAACTAGCAAATGTTCAAGCCTGGCTTTGGACCCAGGTGTTCCTGACTTCAAGTCCCTCCCTCTCTCCATACCATGTGTTCCCAACCACTCCACAGGGGCCACTACGGACCCTTACTCTTTTCACCCTACGATGACTGGGTCCATCCTTAACCTGCTATGAGGTTAACTACTGCCCCATTTGCACAAACAACATCTGGAGAGAACAAAAGGCCCAGGAAGCCACTGTGTGAAAACAGTGATCTTCCCCTTGGGAACCAGAGCCAGAGTGCGGCTAGAACTCCCCACGACCCCACATTCAGTCGCAGACGAACCCCACGTTCAACAACTGAGAACATAAACTGGTAAACAACGTCTCCTTCCTTCCCTGAGGGCCCTCCTCTTCCAAAGGGGTAACCCTAGAGCCAGAAGGGGCTGGAAAAAGCCATCTAATCATCCCCTTCATTTAAAAAAAATTATTTTTATTGATCTTTTATTTTTACACTCTTTTAATTTCCAAATTCATCCCTACCCTTACCACTCAGCAGACTGTCCCTTGTTACAGAATTTAAAAGGGGAAAAAAATTGGTTTGGAAAAACCAAAACATCAACCATACCTGACAGTATATACAGTATCACCTATAGTCCCCCCTTCCCTATTCTGCAAGCAAGGGTGAAAGCAAGGTTTCCCTCCCTTGTAAGTAGGCGATGAGGTAGAGAAAAGTGCTAGCCCTGGAGTCCAGGAGACCAGAAATAAAATTGGATCTCTGACAATTACTACCTGTGTGAACCTGGGGCAAGTCACTCAATGTCTGTGTGACTCGGTTTCCCCATATGTAAAATAAGAATCATAATGTCTACCCCCTCCCCCACTGCTGTAAAGATCAAGTGAAATCATACTTGTAGCACAGTGCCTGGCACCTAGTAGGTACTTAATTTTATTCCCTACCCCCACTCCCTTATTTTCTACATTTCCATCCATGGACAATTTTTTGTTTCACATTTTTTTTCTTGTTCTTTTCATTTACATCCCCATCTTCTCATGTCATAGAGGAGGAAGTGATTTGTCCAAGGCCAGAGGGACAGATTTTGAAAGGGCTAGGACAAGAGAACACCTCTTCTGACTACCACCAATTCACTGCTGAACCAGAGCTTCACTGGAGCCTTACATAAGCACATTAGGGCAGAAGAGGAAATGTTAGAGGTGGGGAAATCTTTGGAGATACCCTACCACAACTTTGTGCCTTTGGAAGGAGGGTATAGGTAGGTGTGAGGGGGAGAGGGAAAACTGGAGCCTCGAAAATCACTGGAGTCCTTGGAACAGTATGGGCCCGCCACCGTTGCCAAGGCAGCAGCCAGAAACCCCATACTGCAATCTGTTCCTCCTTTCCCTCTCTCCCCACATTTTAAACAGCAGCACCCCACTAAGTAGCCTTAGGGATGGTAGCCCCCTCAACAGAGGGTGGAAGGGCACTATTTCCATAGCTACAGAGGAACAGGGGGCTTGGAAGGGCAGGAGATAGGTCACATGGGACCAAGGGAGGCAGCAGATGGTGTCTCTGGGCTGTATGGTGAGCCTAATAACAATGACGAGGAAAATGACAAAAGTAACTCAAATAAATGTAACAGCTGAAGGTTTACCAGGTGTTTTCCTTACAATCCCTCTGAGGTGGGTAGAATAGGTATTAGTATTAATTAATAATCAGTATTAATTTAGGGGGTATGAGCTGTGGTTTCATCAGTTTAAGGATCACCTGATGTGGGAAAACCCCTCTACTAAAGCAAATCAGCAGTTTGTGTCTAACTTATTGTCTTAGAGAGTTAGTTGCCTGGGGTACTGAAGAGTTAAGGAACTTTCCTGGGGTCACACAGATGGGGTGTGTGTGCGCATGCACGTGTGTGTGTGTGTGTGTGTGTGTGTGTGTGTGTGTGTGTGTGTGTGAAAGGCAAGATTGTACCCAGGTCTTCCTGGCTCTAAGGCCAGCTCCATGTACACTACACTAGCACCCATTTTATACATCAAGAAACCAAGAGTGATTTGCCCACAGTTAATAACAGTAGTTAGTGCTGGAGCTGGAATTGGTGGTGTGGTCTCAGGAATGGTGATCTTTTTCATCAACACACCAAGGGATAATTCTCAGCTGCCTTCGCTGGAATGGTGTCTCAAGAAGTCTGACCAGTGTTTGGGAGAGAGGAAGGGGAGTGAGAAGGGTCCACAAGAAAAATGGGGACAAGAGAGCTGACCAAGGTTCCAATTGTGGACATGGGTGTCCTAGCCAGGCTGTGTAACAGATGCTGAGCATCATTCTAGGTAGCCTTGACTTGGGGCAGGGGATAAGGGAGAAGTGAAGGGTGGGGAGATGGAGAGGGGGAAGTGACAGACTGATGGAACACGTCCGGGAACACTGAGGAACCTCTACCCACCAGGTTATTTTTCTTCAGATAACTTCCTTATCTTTCACGCACTTACTTCCCTGCCTCAAGAGTGTGTGACATTTTGTGACTGTAAGGGGAGAGTTCCCTCCATAACTCCCTGTCATCCCTCTGTAGAAAAGAATCTAGGCCCCAAGATCCAGAACAGGAATGGAATCATGGACCCAGAGGGGGCCTTAGAAGTTACTGACCCCAACATGCTAATATTATAGATGAAGAAAGGTGAACTTTCAGTGAGGTAATATTTGCAAAACACTTAGCACAGTGTGGGGCAGTTAGGTGGTAAAGTAAATAGAGAAAAGGGCCTGAAGTCAGGAAGAGTCATCTTCCTGAGTTCAAATCTGGCCTCAGACACTTGCTAGCTGTGTGACCCTGGACAAATAATTTCACTCTGTTTGCCTCAGTTTCTTCATCTGTAAAATGAGCTGGAGAAGAAAATGGTAAACCACTCCAGTATCTTTGCCAAAAGAAACCCAAATGAGGTCACAAAGAGTCAGACCTGACTGAACAACACTAGCACAGTGTGCCTGGCACATAGTAGGTGCTATATAAATTCTGGTCCCCTTCCTCATCTGGGGGCTATTCCTTATTCTAATAAAATATCCTCCCGTTCTCCTTGAACCCCAAAAAGCTGATCTTAAACCAAGCATCAGACAGCATCTATTCTTGAATCAAATGCCAAGAAGTAAATATAAGCCACTCATAATGTACCTGGGCACAACCCTCGAGGTAAATCTAACTGGCATGTCACTCCTAAACTGCTTACTTGCACTGGTCAGCAGAAATACAAAGAGAATTTCCAATCACTGTGTGGTCTGGATTCTCTCCACAAGAAGAGTTGTCATTATACGGATTTAATCCGTACTACTCTACATGCTCCTCAATTTTCCTGTCTGTGTCCTGACTTCATCCTCTACCCCACTCCCACCCTCCTGAGTCATAACTGATTCACTAGCTTGCTGGGTGACCTTAATCAATTCCTCATTCTGAGCCTTGGTGTTTTCTCAACTACAAAATGTGTGAAAGGATCTCTGGTCCCTCCCACTTCTGACAGTCTGGAGGCCTATAGATTCTATTATACTGGGAAATTCTAGGAGGCAGATTCTATTGCATGAGGAAATCCCAGAGGGTTCATTCAAATCCAGCCTTGCTAGAAATGCGATTTTGGGCAAATCACTCAATGCTGTACCTTAGTTTCCTCAAATGTAAAATGAGACCAATAATGAACCAATGATGCCTCTATTGTACTCTAAAGTACTAAAGTCTTTTCTGGCCTTAGACACGTACTGTGATCCTGGGAAAGTCACTTAACCCTTCTTGCCTCGGTTTCCTCATCTATAAAATGAGCTGGAGAAGGAAATGGCAAACCACTCCAGTATCTTCACCAAGAAAACCCAAAATGAGGTCACAAAGAGTCAGACAAGAATGAAAAATGACTGAAATAACTGAACTCTGTATCTATAATGACCAAATTCTCTGGATCTCATCCCTTGCCATTGGGGGGGGGGGGGCTCTCAAGCAAGAATATATACTGGCAGATAATCTCTCTAATCACTAACATTTCTATCCACTGCTGCCACCGTCCACAAGTATCTAAGGTTTCACACTTCCAGGTCAATCTGTGCATCCAGTGATTGGCTCCATTTACCATTAAAAAGAGTTTTACAAACAGAATCAGGAAAACATATCCGGACAATAAAATCCTAATGCATCTGACTAAAACCAAACATTAATAATTTCTGGTTCATTCATTGTTTGAAAAGATCCACGATGCAGCTCCTCACCATTTAGGGCATTTAGTTTAATTTAATCATAGTGAGTTGCATGAACAACGGCTAAGGCTATCAAAAGATCTACTCCCCATTCTTGGGGGCTAGCACAAGAGCGATTTAGGGTAAAAGAGAGAAGAAGAGTGAGGATGAGATGCTGTGGTCCAGCTTGGCCCGATTTGATGAGGTGTGGGGGTGGGAAAGGAGGGAACAATCATTTATAGTGCCTACTATGTGCCGGGCACTGTGCCAAGAGCTTGACAAAGATGATCTCATTTGATCCTGCCACAACCCCCAAAAGTAGATGTTATGATGATCCCCATTTTACAGATGAGGAAACTGGGACAGACAGGTGTTAAATGACTTACCCAGCATCACACTGATAAAAACTGAGAACACATCTGAACTCAGGTCTTCCTGATTCGAGGCTTAGTCCTCCAATCTACACCATCACCCACATTCCTATGTGGCAGCTACAGGTCTGGGATACTGAATACAACCTCAGAGTTTTTTGATATGTTGCTCAGGTTTTCAAAACTTTTTTTCTTTCTTCTTACTTTATAGCTCTGGGATGGGGTGATGGGAGGAATACAGAAGGAAATGTGGATGACACAAAAATAAAATACAGCAATAAAAAGTTATTTTTTTCAAAAAACATTATGTGGTTGGTCTCCAGCTCTGGGGAGCAGATGTTATTACCTGCTACTGGTTCCTGGAAAGGCATTGTCAAAAAGCATTAGATGTGGAGTGAAAGGGTCTGAATTCAAGTCCCAATTCAATCATTTACTGGTTATATGACCTTGGTCAGGTCATTTCCCTCCCTGGGACCGTTTCTTCATTTGCAAAAACAAGATTGTTTTTTCCCATCAACTTTGCTGAATTTTTTTCATTTTTTCCTCCTTAAACAAAAAAATATTTTTTGTGATAAGGGATGGCTCTTTTTTTAAATGGACTTGAAAGTTGGCCCTGGAGAAGAGTTGGGAGAATAAGCCTTTGCAAAGGGGGGAAGGGAGGGGAAGCTGTAGATTTGGAATATTGTACCAGATGTCAGGGACAGCTGACGTATTTGCTGAATGACTTTTCTTCCTCTTTCTTTTTTAATCTTTGTTTACAAAGAATGGTTGCTGCTAGAGAAGGTATATATTCTGAAATAGAGGTGATGTAAAACCAAAAGTTTTTTTTTAATGGGGTGGGGGGGGTTGGTTAAGACCGAAAGATTTCCAACGACTCTTGGCTCTAAATCTAAGATCTTAGCACTTGGGTGTGGTCTCAGACAAATCACTTAACTTCCCAGTAAAAAGCAGCACAATACTTCTTCTACCTACTTTGCATGATTTTAAGAAAAGGACTACATAGATGTGGGCTCATGATTTTTCTCCTCCTCCCAGGATGCCCTGACTTCCCCCTGCTTCTGACTTTATCTCTGATCAGCAATTCGACTCCCTAAGGGTACTGGGGGGAAAAGAGGAAAAATTAAATGATCCATCTCATGACTTGTTGATAATGGGGGTGGGGGTGGGGGAAGGAAAATCAAAGAAGGGAAAGGGGGTGTGCCACACTGATCTCACAGGACTATAGAATAAGAACCATTACTAAAGAACTTGAAAATTTATAGATACTCAATTACTGAGTGAATGAATGGGGACGCTATTAAAAAAATTGGAAAGGATGCCTCCCAACCCTAACACTGGGAGATTTGGGGTTAAATGGAATTGGGAATTCTAGAAGATCCCACTCCAATCCCCTTTCCCCCACATACATCCAGATAAATACTCAATAATCTAAAACTGGCTTGTTTTACACTGACAGCCCTGGGACAGAAAGATAAGGAAAGTCAAGCACTGAAGGCATATGTACACATACATACATATGCACACACACATATATACACACTCAAAATCATTGAAGTAACCTGTTTCTTTCGAGGAGCTTGGGAAGCTGTCCATGTAGGCTGTGGTCTAAGCATTAGCACATTGTAGACTGTGACAGGCTAGGTCCTTGGAGGGGGTAGCCACATTACTGATAGATCCTGCTCCAAACTCAAATATATCCAGACATAATCCCACTTCTTTCTTACCCCCACTCCCACCTCCATCAATCCCATTCCCCCAGGAGGAGAAGAAGTCGAGGTCCCTGGTAGCTCAGACAGGACCTGAGAAAAGACAGCTCAGAGAATCATCACCCTTGGAAGGAACCTCAGAGATTATACAGTTAGACCTAGAAAGGAAGTCATCTAGTAGCAACCTTCATTTTACAGATCATAAGAGGAAATTGAGACTTGGGAGACAAAATGACTCTTGTCCAAGGTCAGACAGGTTAGTAAGCAGCATTCAAGTTCAGGCTTTCTAACCTCAAATCCAGCATTTTTTTTTTTAATCACTTCCATCTTTATGTCCAAAAAAAAAAAAATTTAACAGATGAGGAAACTGAGACCCAAGGTCACATAACTAATGACAGACCTGGGATTAGAACCCAATTCTGCTTACTTCCAGCCCCAATGCTGCAGTTCAGGGGCAGCAAAGGGAGAAATGAGAGTAGCTCAGCTCCTTTTCTGGAGTCTCTCTTCTCCTCCCCATCCCATCCCACCCCACCCCACTCCCATCACCTTGTTTTACCAGATTTCTGGGTCCCAAGCTTTCCAGGGAAAGTCTAATTTTCCTTACCCTTCTATCCCCACCCTCCAACTACTCAGCCCTCCCCCTGCCAATCACCTGCTGCCAGCGTTATCCCTAAAGCACCCATCCCTTATCGCTGCCTTCCCTACCCTAGATAGGTGCTTATAGACACCTTCTGACTTTGAGAGACAGGGTCTGCTTCCTACTCTCATCCCTTCAAAGGCTGAGAGGGGCTGGCCTAGATAAAGATTCCCAACCTCTCGGATGGAGGGAGTGGGGAAGAGGAGCCACTCCTCCCCTCTCCAGGCCCAATAACCTGGGACACCCACCGGCCCTACCTGATCCCAGACAAGAATAAATGAGAACAAACACCCTAGCTAGAACGCCGGCACTCGGGGGTAATGTCAAGGCCAAGTCGGAGATGTGGAGGCTTTCTCCCTAGGTAACCCTTTGCAGCCCATGGCGCCAGCCCCAAAGCTAGCGGCTGGCACTGACCTCCTCCGACTTGTCTCACACCTCCCTCACGTTCAAAGACACCCGGGCACAGGGATGGATACCTGGCTGGGGGCGGGGGCGCGGCGCGGGGAAAGGATTAGGTCCCCTCCATCCTGCGGGGCTCAAGGCAAAGCAGGTGGGGAGCGTGATGGAGTCCAAAGTCGGCGGAGGAAACAAAGTTTGGGGTGGGGGGAGGCGAGGGGAGGGGAGGGGCTGACATGGACGCTGACTCCCTCTGGCCAGAGACCCTTCTCCCCGCGGTCACTGCCGTCCGGGCGGCCGCAGAGCCCGGCGCAAGAGGGGAGGCTCCCCAGTGCCCTGCCGGCCCCACATCGGGGCGCACTCACCAGGACGCGGTTAAACCTCTCCTCTAGCTCTCCGGCGCCGGGCATCGGCTGCTTCGGGGCTGCAGGCTGCTTGTGGGGCAGGGCGGCAGGGGCCGGGGGGTGATCCCCGCTGCCCGCCGCGTTGCCCATGGTGCTGCCCACCCAGCCCGCCAGACGTCTTAAGGCGCCGAAATCCAGCTTTCCGGGAGGTGGGGGTTCCAGACCTGCAGGGGTGCCCGGGGGCAGGAGCTCGGGCGGATGGGTGTCTCGGCGGCCCCCTGCGCTCAGTCCATGGTGCCCGGGGCAGGCGGCTGGCAGCTGGGGCTCCCTGGGCGCCGCGGGCGTCCCGTCCGGGCGGGCCCCTGGGAGCGGCGGAGGGCGGCCGGGCAGGCGGGGCGGAGGAAGTCAGGCTGCGGGCGGCCAGGCCGGGGCCCGAGGGCTGGGGCTGAGGAGGGGGTGGGGGCGGCAGGAAGCGGCGGAGGCTGCCTCCCCCCTCCGCGATCTCCTAACTTCTGGTCTCGTTCCCTTTACGCGCAAAGCCAAACCGCATCTCACTGCGCACCCAGCCCCGGGGGGGCGGGCGGGAGAGAGGGCGGGGGCCGAGGGGCAGGGCGCGGCCCGAAAGGAAGCCTGGACCCTGGGGCCGGTCCCCGGGGGCGGGAGCGGGGGGCGCCGGGGAGCCATGCCCCGCCGAGGGTAGGGGGCGGCCGAAACCGATTCACCTGCTGGAGAGGGAGCGGGGAGACGGGCGGCAGAGCTGCCGCTGTCGGCCCGGGCGGCGCCGCCTCAGGGTCCTAAAACCTCTCTTTGCTCTGCTCCACGAGGGGCTGAAGACTGGGAAGAGGGGCGGGGACTACGGACAGGGGATGGCACACGCGAAGGGGCATCTAAGGCCTGGGGAATGGGGAGTGGGCAGAGAAGAGGGCGAGGCTGGCGCCAACAGCTGGATGAGGAGTGCCCTGCCTGCGCCCGCCTTCTCTCCCCTTGCCCCTCGTTTCTGAGATCTTTTGAGGACCCCCTGGAAGGAGCACAGAGGCGGTAACCTCTTCCCCATCCACTGCGGGGAGTCCCTGTAGCATCAACGAGACCCAAGCATGGAGTGCCTGCTTTGGGTCCCACTCCCTGGGATCCTCTGCCTCCTCATCTCTGCTTCATAGGATGTCTCCCTTCCTTCAAGACAGTTCAAGCATTACCTGGTTTCTACCGACATGTCCTCATCCTCCCTAACGCAACTGTCCTCAGGTTCTCAATACCTCATACTGCATGCACTAAGACTTTTGACATTCTCTGTATTTATCTTGTACTTTGCCTGTATGTGCACGTCTTCTCGGCAGGATATAAACTCTTTGAGATTCAAGATCTCTCTCTCTCTCTCTCTCTCTCTCTCTCTCTCTCTCTCTCTCTCCCCCCTTCATAATTCCAGAACCTAACATACTGCCTAACCTTAAGGAGAGATGTAATAGCCTGCTAACAAGAGTTTATTAAGGTTTATTCCATACTGGGCATTGTGCTAAGTTCTCGCATTCTCCAGGAGCCAATAGGAGAGAACATAATGCAAATAACTATATACACATAAGATAAATACAGTTTAAGTGCGAGGTTATCTGAGACAGAAGGCCTTAGCGGTAGAGAACGTCAGGCTGAAAGTAGTCTTGAATGAAACCAGGAAGCAGAGGTGAAAAGGAAGAGTATTCCACAAATGGCAGGCAGCCAAGAAAAAGGCACAAAAGTGATTGATTGATTGGTTGATCCATCAATTTAGGTCAAACCTACCAAGCTGCAGAGCAGGAATAGGAACTGACACCCAAAGATAGGTCACAGCTGCCTACAAGGACTGGAGCATCCTTTTCCTAAGAACTGCTGCTCATTTGCCCTAACCTGGTCTGGCTGTAATTAGAAATGGGTGCAGAATGGCTGTGCAATGTGTGGGTCTGCTGCCTTCAGTCTCTCATCATTCCAAACCTCTCTCCATTCAGCCACTAAAGCAATTTTCCTAAAGCACAAGTACGATCATATCACCCCCACCCCAGTAAACTCCAGTGGCTCCCTATTACCTCCAGGGTCAAATACAAAATGCTCAGTTTGGCATTCAAAGCCCTTCATAACCTCGTACCTTTCCAGCCTTCTTCCCCCTCATTCCCTAACACATACTCCTCTATCCAGAGATGTTGACTTCCAGTAGATTCAAAGAACAACACTCTCCATCTCTCAGCTCCATGTAGTTTCACTGGCTATCCCCCATGCCTGCAATGCTCTTCCTCCTCATCTCCTCCTTTAAGACAAATAAAATCCCACATGATAAATGAAATGTTTCCTAACCCCTCTTAGTTCTAGTGCCTTTCCTCTTTTAATTATCTCCTATTCATTCCATATATGGTTTGTTTGGACATATCTGTTTTCTTGTTGCAAGCTCCATTAGACTGTGAGCTCCTTTGGGGCAGGGATAGTCTTCTGCTTCCTTTTGTATCCCCAGAATTTAGTATGGGTGCCTAGTACCTGGTAGGTTCTTAATAAATGTTTATTGACTCACTGGGGGATTCCAGGACCCCCTCCCCAATTCCTGCTACTCATGCTGAAAGTAGTATGGTTTACAAGACCCAGTTAATTGGATTTGGGTCATAAGATCTCAGAATCAGAAAGATCTTAGAGGCCATACAGTTCAAGCTTTACCTGAATTCTGATCCCATCCCTTCTCCTCCTCCCCTCACCCTATTAGCCACAGGTGTCTCAACATCTAAAAACCTCAGTTCTTTCTCAGGAAAATGAGGGGATTCTATTACTAAAGTCCTGCTGCGATACCTCAGCCATTTACCCAGTGGAGCAATAAGCTCTGACAGGTTTGACCAAGCTGAAAAACTTAATGATAATGGCTAACATTTATGGAGTACTTACTGTGTGCCTGGCACTTGACAAATATTATCTCACTTGATCCTCACAACAATCCCAGGAGGTAGGTGCTATTATTATGCCCATTTTACAGATAGGGAAACTGAGGTTCAGTGACTTGTGAAGGGTTACACAATTAGTAAAGTGTCTGAGGAAAGATTTGAACTCAGGTCTTCCTGACCTGAAGCCCAGCATTCCATTCACTGCATCACCTAGCTTCGGGAAGGGGCAGGGTGGGGTCAGAGTTAGGCAGAGTTATCTAGCCTGCTCTGTATATGTTGTCTGAGGACCAGCCTACCTAAGTAAGCTCAAAGAGGGTCCTCACTATGGTGACCACAGGGCTATGTTATATTTTGTTTTGTTTCCTCAAAGCCCATCTATGATGTAATAGAGGGTTGTACTCTTCCATGGCCAAAAGGAGGATCCACACAAATGAAATCTCAGTTCTCTGACCGTTGGGAGGATTCTCTCCAATGTTCCTTTCAGGTCTATATTCTTTTTACCACGAGTAATAACAGGAAAAAAAAACCACCTTAAAAACAAACTCTCTAAATCAGCATCTGGGGAGAGGAAGGAAGTCCTGAGAAGGCTCTTAAAATTAGTGGAGACAAAAAAAGCCCAGCTTCACAACCATTTCAGAACCGCAAGTAAGAATTCATATTAGAAGGGGGACAGGGCCCAGATTCTACTTCTAGATTTGGGAAGTTTGAAGGCAGAACCATGGCTTCCTTGGAATCCAGAACTGGGCAAAGGAGTGACCTGCTGACTTGATGTAACCCCTTTAACTGCCAAGGTCATTGGTCACTGATCACCATAAACCCCAGTAACCCTAGATGGCACGTCCCCCACTTCATTTTCTGAAAGAGGATGTAGAGGTGGAGTAGAGGGTGGAATGATGTCTGGACAAAAGTTCCTCATGAAAGCACTGGGAATCTGCTGAAACCCTAGACACCCTCCAACCTTGTTCTAAAGTCTAGTCCTTGCCCCTTGAGGTCTACTGTGACTAGAAAGTGATGAAGACTTTGAGTTCTAGGGCTACTATCCCCTGGTATTAGAGGAAGTAGCTACTATAAATATCCCAATATATCTTATTAAATTCAGCAACAAGCATGAGTGTATAGGCACATTTAACACAATGTGTTAAAGGTACTGTGCCAGGCAGGCACTGTGGGGCATGCAGAGATTCTACTTAGTAAATATTCAAGCACCTACTGTGTGCACAAGTCATTGTGCAAGGCTGGGGATACAGAGATAAAAATGCATCTGCCCTCCAGCGGCCTGAATTCTAGGGAAGAGACAGGATAGAACCCATATACAGATTAGTTAATAATACATATAATATATAATAGTTAATAATAATTACAGTTAAGGCTATTTGAAGAAGGAGAAATTAACTGGGGGATAAAAGTGGGAGAGAGAGGGATTAGGGGGGCTTATTTCAGCCCTTCAAAGAGTTTACAATTTAGCATGGAACATAATAGGTACACACAATACAAGAAAGCTTCACGGAGGAGATAGCATTCGATATAAGAAAGAGATCTAAGGTTGAAAGAAGGTTAGCATTTCACAGGTCAGAGACAGTATGAGAGCATGCTGATGGCAGTGAATAGCCTGAGGAAAGATGGGGAAGGATGTGGAATGTTCAGCAGTTTACACTCACTAGAACATGAGTTATGTAAGGAGAGACCAGTGGGAATTACAACTGGGGCCAGAGCTTGGAAACCTTGGATGGAAGGAGTCTGTATTGTATTCAGAAGACAATAGGCAAATGCTTCCTTCCAAGCAGAGGCTGAGAGGATCACTTGAGTGGCAGTGATGGGATGGTCTGAGGGGAAGGCAATAAGCCCTTATTTACCACCTACTGTGTACCAAGTATTGTGATAAAGGCTTCACAAATATCAAGTCTGATGTTCACAGCAACACGAGGAAGCAACATGAGAGGTGGAAGACCTGGAGGGAGCTATGCAGTCTCAGGCATGCTTACTGTGGTCCCCATACCTGGGATGCTATTATCTAATAAATGCTCTTATTATCTCCATTTGGGGACCCTGAAGAAGATCAATTAAGTGGCTTTCTTGGGGTCTCAGGCCAGATCTGGACTCAGATCTCCCCAACTCCAGGTCCAGGGCTATGCTTTCTACACAATCCAGCTGCCTAGATGGAGAAAGTAAAACTGGAATCAGGGGGAACCAGAGGTTATTACAGTGATAATAGCTAACAATTATATGGTACTTATTGTGTACCAGGTGATTTATCATTTTTATCTTGTTTGAGCCTTACAGCAACACTGAGAGGTAAATGCCATATTACTCCCATTTTACAGATGAATGAGTAACCTGCCCAGGGTCACACAGCTAGTGTCTGAGGACAAATTCGAACTCAGGTCTTCCTAAGTCCAGGAACAGTGCTGTATCCACTACAGCCGCCCCCATCCCAGACACCTACATAGAAGAGATGAAACTGGAGGCAGGGAGACCAGAGGCTGTGACAACAGACCTGATGAAAGGCCCTGGGCTAAGATGATGGCAGCGGGAATCGAAAGGCTTACAGAATCATAGATTTAGAGCTCCAGGGAACCTTAGAGTCCGAGTCCAATCTTTTCATTTTACAGATAAGGAAACTGAAGGCCAAGGAGTTGATATGTCTTGGCCAAGGTCACACAAGAACGAAGTGGTCAGGATTCAAACCTAGATCCTCTGACTCAATTCATTTCACCATATTGCATGACAGAGAATTTCAGAGGCAGAGCTTGAGGGCCTGACAAATGGTTGTTTAGATAAACCTTCCTGGGCAAGGATCCTCCATCCTCTCTTTCTCTGTCCTCTCTCTTTGGTCTGGTGCATGGAGCAAGGTTCTCAGTGAAGCAGACAACCTATTTCCTACTGAAAAGTCTAGACTGGCAGTCTATGATGGGCGTGTGCTGCCCCCTTCTGGGAAGAGAAAGTCTGACATCCAGCACAGGGATTTATGAAGAGCTAAGGTCAGAGAGACACAGTTTTCTAGGGAGTGATGAAGAGACACAGGCTAATCTTCCTCCTTGGGTTACTGTTGCCTGTCACATTTTAACTTCTCTGAGACCCCACTTCTTCATCTGTAAAAATGCATCTCATCCTATACAACCTTCATTCACTTTTTTCCCTTCCAAAAATCCCGATTAAGAGTGCTGATGTACCAATGTACTTCAAGACTTTCTCTAGGTCTTTTAACACCACATGGGATCAGATTGCCCAATCCATCTTTTATCTATAAATATACTTGGTGGGTCAGCTAAGTGACGAAGGGCCTGGAATCAGGAGGACCTGAGTTCAAATCCATCCTCAGACACTTATTAGCTGTGTGACCCTGGAAAAGTCACACAATTGGTTTTTTTTTTTTAAATACACTTGGCCTTGACTATCTCACAGGGTGGCAATGAGGATAATTTGGAAACACACTGTAAACTGTGAAAGGATATGCAAATTTAAGGTGTCAGTATTCTACTCACACAATCATAGAATTTCCAAGCTGAAAGGGACTGTAAAGGCAAAGGAGTCCAACTATCTGATCAGGGATCCCCTCTGCCACAGATCAGAGTGGACTCTACACCTGCAGGCAGAACTCCAGAGATGAGGATCTCATTACCTTCCAAGGCAGGCCATTTCACTTTTGGACAGCACTAGTAGTTAGGGAGCTTTTCCTTGAATGGAACCTACACCTGACACTGAAACTTCTACCCGTTGTTCCTAATTCAGTCCTCAGGAGCCAAGCAGAAGCCATCTAAACCTTCTTGGATACCTGGAGATAGCTAGCATGTTCCCAGTAAGACTCCCATTTTCCAAGCTCAAAGTGCTCACTTCCTTCCACCGATCCCACCATCTCTAGTTCTCCCTTCTCTGGAACACTTAGCTTGTCAATGTTCTTACAGGTGAAGGACTCAGTGCAGAATGAAGCAAACACCTTTTGGACATGGCCAATATGGAAATTTCATTTTTATTGACTATTTGTCGTTCACCATCAGTCGTTTCAGTCTTGTCCAACTCTTTGTGACCCTATGTGGGGTTTTCTTGGCATGGATACTGGAGCAGTTTGCCATTTCCTTCTCCAGCTCATTTTACATATGAGGAAACTAAAGTCAACAGGGTTAAGTGTTCTAGTCGCCCAGTGTTACACAGCTAGTGAGTGTCTAAGGCTGAATTTGAATTCAGGAAGATGAGTTTTCTTGATTCCAATTCCAGTGCTCTATCCACTGCACCACCTAGTGGCCTCTTTATTGACTATACATTTTTATAATGAATTTTGTTCTTCTTGTCTTCTCAACTGGGACAGGGTTGGGGTGGGGAGGGGGGTGAGAAAGAAGATATTGGCTGTTTAAAACATAAAAAAAAAATTTTAACATGTGGTACCCAGAATACAACATAATACTCCATAGGGCACTCTACCTCTCTCTCTCTCTTTCTCTCTCCCTCTTTCTCTCTCTCTCTCTCTCTCTCTCTCTCTCTCTCTCTATATATATATATATATATATATATATATATATATTACATATATATATACACATATATGTATATATATATATATATATTTATATTTATAGTCCTAGGTTGACTAACTGATGGTGATGAAAGCAATTGCCCTGGTGGGATGTATCTGAGTTTCATCACTCTGATATAGGAGATCCTGAGAGACCAAAGAGATGAAACTTCCCTCAGCTTTGTACAGTCATGTATTCATTCATCTAACCAGCATTTATTGAGCAACTACTGTGTGCTAGGGGCAGCTAGGTGGCACAGTGGATAGACTCTTTCTGAGTCCAAATCTAGCCTCAGATACTTACTAGCTGTGTGACCCAAGTCACTTACCATTTTTGCCTCAGTTTCCTTATTTATAAAATGAGCTGAGGAAGGAAATGGCAAACTGCTTTAGTATCTCTGTCAAGAAAACCCCACAATGAGATCATGGAGTCCAACATGACCAAACAATGACAAAAATGCATTAGGAGCCAGGGATATGGAGACCAAAACAAAATCATTCCTGCCATTACTTTCTATTGAGGGAAACAAAAGGTACACATATCATGTAGCTGATGTGTCTATATAACCTCATACTGAAAGGGGAACCAAGGGTGTAGGAAGTTCTGACAGCAGGAGACAGCATAATATGTGAGACTCCCACTGGAAGTGAGGTCACCCCAATTTTCTAGAGAAAACAGCAGAGTACAATGGAAATTATATTAACTCAGGGTTTAAAATGTTATTTTCTTATTTCCTTGAGTTTAGCTTCCCTGGGACTCAGTTTCCTCATCTATAAAATGAGAGCTAGAGCAGATGGCCTTTGAGGTCCCTTCCAGCTATAGGTTTATGATCCCATGACAATGGAAAATGTCCTGTCCCAAGTGGACTCAAGCCAGAAGCCACAAAGAAGGAGAGGGATAGAAGATCTCTACTTCTTACAAACGCCTCATTTTATAGATAAAGAAACTGAGGCAAATGAGGGTGAAATAGCTTGCCCAAGAACACACAGGTAACCTAAGTGTTCAGAATTTGAACTCAGGTCCGTAACCGGCTTCCTCCCTTTCTTCCACTGACTTTGGGTTCAGACTTCCAGGTTGCCATTAAGGGGACAGGGTCAGAGGCTCATGCTGCTACATCCAGAGATGTAAGCATCCAGTGATTGATATAGCATTGAAATCCTAAGTCATGGCTCAGAGACCGAAGCCTCTATGGAAGGCCATTCAGAGACAGGAAAAGATGCCAAGTGCTGAGATGGTCATTTATTATGAATACCACGTTTCCTTTTTTAATGGTCTGTGATAGAGTAAATCCTTTCCTAGATGCATATGGTTAAGAAACTCCCCAGTCACACCTGAAAAGCTAGGAGGGCAAGAAGAAGGAGGTTTAGGAAATGACTTGGAGGCAGAAGTCTTACATGAAGGATTGCTTAAAAGATCTCCTTTTACTTTCTGCTGTGTACAACAAAGTATATCATCACAGTATGACAAATCTTTGAATATGTGACTTGGGGAGTTGAGAAGTGAAAATGGGAAAGGGGACAGAAAGTCCATAAACTGTATCTTGAGTAATATCTGTCAACCAAACATATTTCATTTCATCCCTTAGATTAATTCCTGACCTGACCAGTGGGATTTGAGCCAAGCCTTCAGGTGTATCTACAGAAGCAGAGGGTTTAGGATGGGGGTAAGGAGGCAGTGGCATGGCATAGGGGGGAGAAAGGTAGCCTAGATGGCATTATAGGTGGGTCCTCTGATGGCTACTGTAAGTACTACAGCCTTTTAGGAAGGCTGATTCCCTCTTGTGAGAAAGAAAATGTGGGCTAGTGGTCCAAAAGACAGAATACCACCTGATGGGCAACTCAGATACTGAACTTCTTTGTTCACAATTTATTAAGGGAAAGATTGGAATACCATAGATGTGGAGCTTCAGGGGGCCTTGCCTGACTGGCAGAGGTTAAGTAATCTTCCCACAGTCATGAAAAGTCAAGTGGCAAACATTGGTTTCAAATGCAGGGTCTGCTGACCCCTAAACTCAGTGCTCTTTCTGCTATACCATACTAAACAATGAATTATATAAAATATTTTAATAATGGCATAGTTGACATACTTAAAAATTTTGAAGAAACAAAACTTAGAGAGATGGTTAGTATATTGGGTGACTAAGTGAGAATCCAGATACACTCGCCTGAATTTGATAAGATGAAATTTACTAGAGATACTTGGAAAGTCTTATACTAGGATTCAAAAAGTCAGCTCCACAAGTATGCATTTTTTAATTCAATTTTATTTTATTGACAGGCCCGAAGTCTCTCCCTCCCACTTCCCCATACCCACACTCACCCCACATTGAGAAAAAAAAAAAACCATGGCAAACATGTATAATCAAGTAAAACAAATTTCTTCACTGTGTATGTCATACATATATGCATATGTATACATATATGTATGTATATATACACATACAACTAAAAAGTTGTTATTAAGCATATGTATAAATACATATACATACATACACATATATATGTATGTATACATGTATATATACCTCAGTCTGCACTCTGAATCTTATCATCTCTCTATCTGGAGGTAGGTACTATGTTTTATCATGGATCCTCTGGGATTATATTATGCTCATCGGAGTTTCTATATCTTACCAAGTTGTCTTTTATCATATTGTTACTGTATACGTTGTTCTCCTGGTTCAATTCATTTCACTTTGCATCAGTTTATATAAGTCTTCCCAGGTTTTTTCCAAAGCCTTCCCCTTTATCATTTCTTACAGCTTAATAGTACTCCATCACATTCATATACCATAACTTGTTCAGTCATTCCCTAATTAATGGTTACTTCCTTAGTTTCCAATTCTTTGTTACCACACAAAGAGCTGCTATAAATATTTTTGTAATTATGGGTCTCTTTCCTCTTTTTTTTTTTTAATCTCTTTGGGACACTGACCTAGTAGCAGTATCACTGAGTCAAAGGAAGGGCACAGTTCAGTAGTCTGGGGGTAGTAGTTCCAAATTGCTTTACATATTGACTGGACTAGTTCATAGTTCCACCAACATCCACAAATATGAAATAGGGAAATATGGTTAGGTGATAACAGTTCCATCGAAAAACATTTGAGATTTTTAGGGGATTGAAAACTCAAAAAAGCTACTGCAATTTTAGTTTCTGTTGAGTTAGTCAGTCAACAAGCATTTAATATGCCTTCACTATATGCCAGGTATTATATGACACTCTGGGGATATAAATACCAACAAAAAGAGAGTCCCTGACCTCAGTGAGTTTACATTCCAATGGAAGAAGACAACACATAAAGGAGGAGCTGAAAAGGGGAGGGGAGGGACCCATATGGGAAGATGGTGGTGAAGTCCAGAGAATGATGATGTCAAAGCCACCAAAGAAAGACATAGTGTCCAGGATGAACAAAGTGAACTCTGCTATGTTTCTGTTGTAGTTTGGAGGCTACAAGTTGTTGCTAACCTCTATATCCTGGACCAGCAGTCCTTGGGCTTTTTGGTCTCTGAACCTTTTACGCTCCTAAAAATTAATGAGGGCTTTTGTATAGATAGGTTATATCTATATCTATATATCTCATATCTGAAATGAAAATAATTTAGTATTACTAATAGCTTTAACCTCAGGTACCCCTTAAAAAGGGTCTTAGAGATCCCCAAACCACACTTTGAGAACTACATGCTAGACATATACTCAATTCTTAAGCTGTTTCTTTCTACTTAAATTCCTGCTTCTCAGAACTAGATCCTTTGGGTTCCTGTCTTCATCTTCCTTCACAGTGATAAAAGTCATATATATATATATATATATATATATATCACATGCCCTAGCCCCCTGACTTTGAAAGTATTGTGTATAAAGAACTGTGCCTGTATGGCAATTCTCATTTTCATTTCTGCTTCGTATATAGAAATGTTTAGCTTCTTTGGAGTTTATTAAGCTCAAAATTTAAAACAAGAAAGAAATTGAATTTCCTTGATGGATAATTACTATAGTGGCATGCTAGCTACTGCAGGATTAAGGAAGGAAGCATGCACTGGAAACACAAAAGCAGATCTGAACTGTTTATACAGGGAAATATAAATAAATACAAACTATATTGAAAGTAAAGAGAAAGCAATTTCATGGGGAATGCCAGCACTTTGAGGGAATTGGGAGGGGAGGGGGCACTTAAGCTGATCTTTGAAAGAAGGTTAGAAGGATCTTCAGAGACAGAGATAAAAGGGGAGTGCATTCTAGGTACAGGAGAAATCTTGTGAAAAGGAAGGGGAAATGTCATGCATAAAGCACAGCAAGCAGGCCGATCTGGCTGCAATATAGAATGCATGAAGGGGAATGAGTCCAGTGAGTGTGGTAGAGTGGGGGTGAGCTTGAGCCAACTGCCAAATAGAGGACTTTGTATTTTATCCTAGATGCAAGAGGGAGTCACTGGTGTTTCTTGGGTAAGAGAGTGGCAAATGTCCACATGGCACACATAACCTGGTAGTCATACATCTAGTATCTCCACTGGCATGAGGCTTTCCTTAGATTACAGACCATTAGATCTAGCACAGTGCCACCTTGGGTGCCACTGCCCTTTGGTTATCAGTCCTCCCTTTAAGAGCAATGACTTGTCATGCAAAGCTACCAAAAGAAGCAATGGCCATGGTTGGCAGGAGCAAGGGACTGCCTGTTACAAGAGGTAATCCACCCTCCTTGGTTGAATACTTCAGAGAAGCCAGTGTGTTAAAGTGGAAACAGAATTCTATTTGGAATCCAGCAAGCTGGAATGGAATGCCACCTCTGCACTTAACTGGGAAACTCTTAAATTTCCTTTTCTGTAAAATAAAAAGGTTAGACTAAATAATCTCTAATGTCCAACTCCAAATTCCTTGACCTTGGTGTTGACAAAGGAACACACTTTCTGAAGGCTCTGTCCTAAGGACCTTTGGGGTAGTTTAGGTCACTAAGCGGCTCAGTGAATATAGCGCTGGACCTAGAGTCAGAAAGACCAGAGTTCAAACCTGCCCTGAGATACTCACTAACTGTGTCACTTAACTGCTGTCTGCCTCAGTTTCCCCATCTGTAAAATGGGGATGATAACAGGACTTCTCTCCCAAGGTTATTGTGAGGATCAAATGAGATAATATTTGTAAAACACTTTGCAAACCTTAAATCATTACATAAATTCTAGCTATTGTTAATTTTAGACTTTGATACAATCAGAAGCATTGAAAGAAAGGGCTCTCAAGAACATTGAACAACAGGATGCAAGGGCTGAGGCAAAGACAGTGTCTTCACTCACTCACCTTGGTAGCTCCCACCTTAGACAGGACTACATCTAAGTCCTTTCACAGTCCTGATCATCTATGTTCATAAAATAGCCTTGCCATCTTCACTTGAATTCTTAAGTTGACTTTCTTACTGGAAAAGAGATTTTTATATTAGAAACTGTTACACTGGCTTTCTGATGCCCACCAGTCCTTCTTATAAGTCTGGACAAAGAGAGGCAGAGAAGAGGGCCTTACAGCAGCCTTTGCTAGACAGCCCTCCAGGAAGCACAGAAGTAGCAATGACCTCTGGTCATTGGTGGGAGGATGCCTCTCCTCCTCTTGGGATCTCTGTAAAACTCTAACAGGCGCTTTGAATATCAACCCCAACCCTCTCCCCACACCCCTATCCAGTGCAATCTAACAAGAATCTATTTTAAAAACACCTGCTACATACTTGGCTTGGAAGAGATGATGCAAGATACAAAAACAAAATCAGGACAAAACCTATCCCTCCCTGTATAAAGATTATGGATAAGTGTCAACAGATAAGTATATATATATGATTATTTGATGAGGGAAGAGACAGCCCTAATGACTAAGTGGATTAGGAAAGGATTCCCATAAGAGGTGGCACATGAGCTGAGCCTGGAAGGAGACTAGAGAGGTCTCTTAAGAGGTGGCGAGGAGGAAAGAATGCATTCCAGCCATGGGAAGAAGCCTATGCAGAAGCTCTGGGGCAGGAGATCAACTTTCAAGTTCAGAAAAAAGCAAGTAGCAGCCCAGTTTGACTAGAACACAGAATGTGTGAAAGAGTGTGGAAACACTGTGTGAATCTTTAAGGGCCAAACTGAGACATTTATACTTTATCCTAGAGATAGTAGGGAGTCACTCAGTATTCTTGAGCAGGGGAAAGACACATGATCAGATTTGTGTTTTAGGGGGTTTATTTTGGCAACTATATGAAACAATGGGAGAAAATGGAAGCCAAGAACTTAGTTAGAAGCCTTTTGTAAGAATGTTATGAGAGGATGGAAGTCTGTGGGTAAAAGTGATGACAGAAACTGACTGGATATGAAGGAATGAGGGAGAGGGGGTTACAAATCTGGGTAACTAGGAGGTTGCTGGTGGTACCTTGCACAGATATAGAAAAGTTTGGAAGAGGGGAGGAAAATGACTGAATGAAAAAGGTATAAAAAAGTATTTTTTACACACCAAGCACTGAATTACAAACTAGAAATAAAAATGCGAAGATCCCAGCCCTAAGGAGTGTACATTCTGATGGGAAGACAACACATGTAAGGGGAGTCAAGGTCAAGGAGAAGCACCTTTGTCCTGAAACTTACCAGGATGGGTAAATGAGTTCATAGGAGATTATATGGACACATACTTCCCCAAATTATAGCAATATTCATCTGACCATGGCTCCAGAACTAGGGAAGAGAAGGCACTGGTTCATGGGCAAGTTTTCAGGTGAAACTGCTGAGAACATGACCCAGAAGACAGGAATGTGGAGTCAGGAGACTAACTGAGGTCTTCCTGAAACAGCCAGGAGAGACGGTCTCCAAAATCATCCCCTCTCCACCCAGCTGCCAAAGTGATTTTCCTAAAGCACAAGTTTCCCACGGTTACCTTACAGCTCAATAAACTACAGTGGCATCCCAATACTTCTAGGATACATGTCCATATGTATGTATGTCCATACATGCATATACTATATATAGGCATGAGTTTATACCTATATCTATACACATATACACCTATGTGTCTATGTGTGCATGTATGTATGTATAATATCTATGTGTATGTATACATGCATATATACATATATTTCAAGTGCCAGATGTGTACCCACACACATACACACACACACATACATACACACCCTCTGGCATTTGAAACTCTTCTCACTCTTCCCAGCTTTCCCAGCTTTCCAGTACTTTTCTTAACTCAGGTAGTCATCCCTAACTTACTCTCCTCCCCTCCTAGTCTATCTGTCTCCCCTCCTTCCCTTCCTCAACTTCAATGTTTGCTAAATCCCTAGAAGTAGCCAGACACTCCTTCCGGTACTATACTGATTCCCCACCTTCAGAGAAGGTACTATGCTCTATGAGCAAAGCATAATTGAAACAGCTCAAGAAAAATGAAGGAAGCACAAATTTAGAGAATCCTCCCGAAGTGTTTGCACGGACTATCTGTGGCCGCTCTATGGTAGAGCACCCCAAGCTCGCATTAGTCTAATCAAGCCACAGTCTGACACACTGAAACTTGACTTTATTATAGTGGTGTCATTTTGGTGCTCTTGGAGATTGAGGGACAACCATCTTTTCCCCACCCAAAACATAGTGTCTGACCTTGAAGGATAACTAAGTGCTCACAACACTATTCCTAAGTACCCCTAAGGGCCTTAATGGCATTTTAGAATTGGAAGGCACTTAGAGATAGATCATCTAAGCCACCTCCTCATTTTTCAGAGGAACTATTCAAGAAGGATCATAGACTTTCTGATACCCTGGAGTTGGAAGGAGCTTTAGAGGTCATTGAGTTAAACTAAGTCCCTCATTTTACTGAAGACACAGACAGCTTAAGTGACTCACCCAGGGTTACTTGGTTCATAACAAGTACCTGAAGCAGAATTTGAATTCAGGTTTTCTGGACTCCAAACTCAGCCCTGTATCCATTGTGCCTCACTCTAATTTGACTTATTCATTTAGAAACAGGAATGGGATTCAAACCTACTCTTATCTTTAACAGGCTAACTTGCAAAGTTAAGTATAATCCTGAATGAAAAAAAAATGAACATTTAATGAACTGAAAGACTTGCAGGTTTTTGTGACAAAAACTCCAGAACTTAAGGGAAATTTTGACATACAACATCCAGGGGAAATATAAAGTAAACATTAAAGACCAATCATAAGGAACTCAATAAGGTCAAATGGTTTATCTTGTATATGTAAAGTTGCCATCATTATTTGGGTAATTTGAAAGAAAGGTGTGGGCTGAGCTGAGTACGATGGGACAATTCTAAAAAAATAAAACTGTAGGGAGAGATAAAAAGGAGTAATTATCTCATACAAATGAGGCATAAAGGGAAAAATTGATACAGAAGAAGCTAGTGGGGAGGAGGGCCAGTAATGCTGAAAACTTACTCTCATTGGTAATGGATTAAAGAGGGAGTAACATATATATCTAGAAGGGTCTTCTAAGTTCAGAAAGAAGTAAGACGGCAAGGGGATAGTGTAGGGGAAAAGGATAAGGGAGGGACTCTTAGAGGGGTGGGTAGGCTAAGGAATAGGAGGGCAAAGTAGCCAGTAGAAGTAGCCCATAAAATGGAAATGAATAGCAGATTAAAGATTTGAATTCATCAATATGCTGCTTTCAGGAAACATTATAAATATGAGGGATATACACAAAGATAAAATAAAGAGCAGGAGTTGAATTTGGAATGTAAAAAAAGCAGGGATAGCGATCAGGATCTCAAACAAAGTTAAAGTGAAAACAGATTTAATCAAAAGTGAAAAATGGAGAAACTATACTATGTGTCAACAATATTATTCAATACTGTATTAGATCATTTAAAATACCTAAATAGAATAAAATACATGAGCATATGCCTGCCAAAATAGACACAGGAACTATATGAACATAAACATAAAATATTTTTATACAAATAAACTCAGATCTAAACTGAAGTAATGTTCATTGTTCATGGATAGGCAAAGTCAATATAAGTTTTAAAAAGATAATTTTATATAACTTATCTATTTATTCAATATCACCCCAATTAAATTACTAAAAAAATCACTTTACTGAGAAAAAATAATATCAAAGTTTATTTAGAAGAACAAAAGTTCAGGAATTGCAGGGGAAAAAGATGTAAAGGAAGTGGATTCAGCAGTATCAGAACTTAAACTATTTTTGGAGGTGAGAACATTGTTGAAGTGTAGAAAGAATAATTTTGATTATTTTAAATAAACATTTTCTTGTATAAATAAAACCTATGTAACCAAGAATAGAAGGAATGCAGAAAATTGGAGGGGGGGGGAATTTCATAGACAACCTCTCAGATAAGAAGTGATTCGGTTGGAATATTGCTGAGGGGCAGAAAATGATGAGCTGGTTGATTTACAAAAACATGAAAACTTGAATGTATGAAGGGAGATGCTATCATCTTCAGAGCAATAGATAATAGAAGGAAATAAACATAGCAGGGTCTTACATCTACGGGTATGAGTGCATATGTATATATGTATATGTTTATAGATATCTATGTGTATACATATATATAATATATATACATCTACGATTAATTGTAGCCTTTTTTAGGATATTTGGGGAAAGGAGGGGAAAAATAAAGTAAAAAGTACACAGCAGAGAACAAAAGAAAAGCAACAAGGAAGAAAAGAAAAGCTGGGCAGTTCTGAAAACAATGTGTAGTATTTATTATATAGATTTTCTTGAAATGGAAATTTATTATGTTATATTGAATCCTCTCATGGTCTGCTGTGTACTTAGCAATTTTTTTCTTTTTTTCTTTTGTATTTAAGTTTAAGATTTTTTAAAAATTTACAAAAAAAAATTAGGCTAACTTCATTTCCATTAAATATGCTCACTAGAGTTGGTTTAATTAACAGTAGGCCAGATTCTACAATGGGGCTCTGGTGGCCCCAGTGCCCCCACCAGAGAATCTCACCATCCTGCACACCTTCCCCTCCTCCTCGGGTGGCCACAGAAGCCACCTGCTGCCTCGGCTCAGCCACCGATCTTTCCTAATTTGACTGCTGAGGAAGTCCCAGGAATTAGTCTTGCATACAGTGGGACTCTGACCCAGTCCCTCCAGATGGGTGGGTGGGAAGGGAGGCTTCTCCTCCTGCAATGTAAGGCTAAGGCCAGCAGGTGTCAGTGTCGAGCTGAGACTGAAAGAAGGGGGGTGGGGGAAGAAGGTAGAAGCCTGTGGGTGTTTTGGAGACAAAATCAGAGTTGTGTAGTTCTCCCAAGGATCTCAGCTCCCTCGTCTTGAGGGCCTTGGGTGGTGGGGACAGCCTACTGATCTGCACATCGCTCCCCACCCTCTCTGAAAGGCCCCAGACCCCTCCCCAGATTTGGGGCTAGGGGCTGGGTCTATGCCCTTGAAATGGACCAGGTCGGATGCCCAGAGGAGAAGACATTAGGCAGAGGAGGCTGACGGAGACAGGGACTGAGCCTCGTTTGGCTTCCTCAGAGCCTGGCCTGAGGCCAGCTATTTTCAAAACACTCACTCCTCCCATTTCCTTCCCCCAGGCTTGGCCAGGGGCCCTTTCCCCAGAGACGGACCCTCCAAGACACACAGTTCCATCTTCCTGGGGAGAGTGGGGAGAAAGAACGAGGGTCACGGGGCTCTGGCTTGAGCTAAGGAGTGGGAGGAGGATAGAAGGTGCATAAACTCTCTGCTGTTTTTCCCTTTTAATGTTGTCTCCTCTGCTATACTTTCTGCCGCAGTGAGACTGGGATGAGAGAGAAAGGATGTTTAAAGAGGTGACTGGAGACCAGCCTATAGAGATTCCCCACCCCCACTCCCTGTAAGACACCCTCCGGGGACCACGGGACATGCCCTGTTTTAGCAGAGTAAGGGGCAGGGGAAAAGGAGAGCAGCTGTTGCCTGAGCCCCTGGAAACATCCCAGTGGCCTAGTCATGGAGGTTTCCCAGGCTGCCTTTGGAAAAATTGTTCCCACCCTACACAGTCAGAGTGCCTTCTCTTTCTTGCCTTTAGAGTACCTTCTTATCTTCAGCCCCACCCCTACTGAGATGAAGGATCATAAAGGAAAGCATTAATTAGGTTTTTATACCGAAAATCAGAGAACTGATTTGAGCTAACTGTTCTAGGGTATTACAAATGTACACAAATGATAGCAAGTCCTATGTCAACTCCCTCCCCCTCTCAAAATTTAGATGGATTTAAAGAGTACCCCATATGGATGGGGTATGAATAATCATAATGTAAATTGGGTTGTAGACATGCTGGTGTTTGTCCTAAGCCAGAGCTGTTTGACAGATGGGCTAGATGATGGTCATGACAAGAGCTGAACCCTTAGATATGGGACTCCAGGCAGCAGGCATGAAAGGCATCTTAGAGCTTTTAAATGAACTGAGAGTTCAGAAAGCAGGAGAAAATGGGAGAGAGCTGCATTAACAGACACAGGGAACAGTCATTATAGAGAGACTTAAAAGTCAGAGAGCAAACTCAAGGAAAACTGTATCACCAGGAAGGAGACAGACTGGTTCAGGGATATTTCTTTTCTAAGAGGAAGACCAGGAGTCTTAAACTAGTAAGGATTCAGGTGTCTGGACCTGAGAGGTGGACACTTAACAGTGCCCCTGGCAGTTGATTTCAACTTTGGGGAGAAAAACACATCAGAACTAGAAAAGAAAAACCCATGAAAATAAAGATTGAATCTAACGGTGCATAATTTGGTCCTTGTCCAACTGGGAGGAAAACCAGGTGTAAAACCACCTAAGAAATAGCAGAATCTGCTATGTAAATATAGAATGGAAGAGCTAGATATCATTTCATTTGAAAAAGGCCTGACAGAAAGATCAGCATGAGTCAGCAATATGACTGGTCAGTAGAAAATAGTTAACTTAAACTGGAGATGAATTCACAGAAGCTCAGAATCCAAAGTGATGGAGGTGACCGATATGATCAATCCCTTGGTCAGGTGACATCTAAAGTACCACGTCCCATTCTGGGTTCTATATGTTAAGAGGGACATTGACAAACTGGAGTTAGTTCGGAAGAGGGTGTCTAGAGCAATCTGAGGACTAGAAATGATGCTGGGGATTGGTTGGAGAAACTAGTGATGATGAACCCAAAATAGAGAAAACTGGGAAGGGGGAGCAGCACACATGGTAGCCATGTGTCACTGATTTGGGCTGCATTTGACACCTGGGATGCAGAGATAGTAGCCCATACCTATTTGTTCACTTAAACCTATAGAAGGCAAATATATCACTTTATTAATTACCCAGGGATGGAATATAGAATTAGATTGTTTTTTCCCAGGGATGCTATACTCAAGTCATCAAGCATGTCATCTAGTTGAGTTTCACTCTTGCGGGTGCATGTGCGTGAGCCTCCCATATGCTGAAGTAGGGGATGATAAAATATAGTTCAGAATTATTGGAAAGTTACAGGAATCATCTATGGCTCTGTCTGCATTCCCCATTTGGAATTTCCCTTTTCAATCAGATCCACACACTTATTTGCTTAATTCCCTGTGCCATATTGTTTATTAGGCATAACAACAAGGCCAAGAAAATGGAGAATCTCCATCCAAGAATTTCCCAGACACTTTCTATCGTTTCAAGACCAAAATATTTGATTCCCCTTCCCAGACTCAGTGATCCACTGACATTGGCTTACTTGCAGTTCTTTGAATGGAACATTCCATCTTACTCTATTTCTGAAATGCTCTGCTCTATCACATCTATCTCTTAATTTTTCTGGCTTCCTTTAAGGCTGACCTCAATTCTTGCCTTCCTCAGGAGGTCCTTCTTGGTTACCTCTGGCCTTTCCCCTTTTGCATTACCTGAATCTTCTCTCTCTCTCTCTCTCTCTCTCTCTCTCTCTCTCTCTCTCTCTCTCTTTATATATATATATATTTGTTATGAGGAATTTCTTTTTTTAATTGTTTAATTGTGGGAAGAAGTAGGAGCTAGAAAAAAATGGTTATTAATTGGGGAAAAAAATTAAGCTAAAAGGAAATAAATGAATGAATGACTAAACAAATACATGTACATACATGCATACATAAATGAGATACCCAATACAGCTATCTCTGAGTGTTTGAAAGACTGTTATGTAGAAGGATTAGATGTGTTATACGTCCTGGTCATCTTCCTATCATGCAACTATGGAGATACCCTTCCAAACTCCTTCATTCAACTCTAGTTCTGAGAACTGAATTGTACAGGTAATAAAGTCAAGGATCTCATGCCCATGAGGGACATGTCAGTCATTAGCCCTATAATTCTCATCATCACTCCTTTTTTATTTCCATGTCCAAAACACTTCTCTCCAGTCATCATTCATATAAATACACATGTATCTAGAAATATACAGGTAGCTAGGTGGCCCAATGGATAGAGTGCTAGGTCTAAAGTCAGGAAGACTCATCTTTTGCGTTTATATCTGGCCTCAAGGCATGAACTAGCTGTGTGACCTTGAAGCAAATCATTTAACCCTGTTTGCCTCAGTTTCCTTATCTGTAAAATGATCAGGAGGAGAGGACAAACCACTCTAGTATCTCTGCCAAGAAAATCCCAAGTGGGATCACAAAAAAACTGGACATGATTGAAAACGACCGACCAACAAACAACATCTACATATATATTATACGTGTGTATGTATGGATGTATGTATTGATGTGGTTATGTATGGACGAGTCTTCCTCTAAGTACACTAAGAGCAGGGACCCCCTTGGTTGCTGATATTTGTATCTGTACCACTGAACACAGTGCCTGGAACAAAGGAGACCCTTAATACATGCTTTTTATTCTTTCATTCGTCACCAGAGAACAGAACCAGAAGTCACAAATGAAAAGCATTTATTGAGGGCTTACTGTGTGCCCAAGATACAAACATAAAAGTGAGAAAGTTTCTACCATTGGGTGGCGTTCTAACAGGATGAGACAAAATATATAAAGGACTAGTGGCCAAGAAAGAGTGTTTTGGTCTGGCAAGTCACTGGAATAGTAAGTGGACCTTAGGAAAGTTGATTGATATGCCCTTTCCCAGAAGCAATGGTAGTATTGACTTAATCACAGTTCCCAGTGCAAGAAGGGGGGGTGTGGGGTGTGGGGCAGCACAGCTGATGGAAAGGAGACACACAGTGGCTGGAAGTGTGGTCTGGGGGCCTCATAACCAGGGCCAAGCAGATGTATGTGCTACATGAATTTGCTTTTTCCTATCAGGATAGCCCGGCCCCAAAGTGGGAGTTCAAAAACTGAGTTGATTAAGGCTCCTGGGGCATGGTTTCTGGAAGTTCATTGGTCCTTTGGGTGAAAGATCAAGGCAAGTGGTAAGAAGGCCCTTAAGTCAGGTATGTATGCAAAAGATAGCTCTAACAAGTTGTGAAATTTTCATTTACACCTCAGAAATCAACAACTACTACAAATCAAGACTTAATTTATTGTTTCATTGATTGTCTAAATTTAAAATAGGGATAGAGAAATGCTAACAATTCAGATTAAACTTGTTGGAGAGAAAAAGAGGGAGAGGAGTGGGAGCCAGGCAAAGAAAGCTGATTGATAGACCAGAAGCAATGATAATACTGACTTAATTCTGAGGCCCCTTCCACCTCTGAGATTTTGATTCTAGACCCCAAGTAATGAATGAAGCTTCAACAAAGTCAGATTAAGTTATGAGCTTCTGTACCTATAATTTACCTAATTTTCTACAGTTTGTACCCTGAGATTTCCTCAGGCTGGTACATTTTTTTGGAATACAAAAGGTGGCTCATTGAATATATTCAGAGTGAAAGAGGGGTTCCAGAAAGAATCAGAAGGGGAAAGACTGTGGTCTCAAGGGTACATGGTCTCCACAGTAAAACCCCCTCTTAGTTTCTTAGGTCCACTTTCTCACAGTCCCACACTTCATCCTAAGGATGAAGCCCCCAAAGGTTTCAGTTCAATTCTGGTAAAGTGCTCTAGGCCAGGATAAAGGGGTTGGGAGTGGGGGGTGGGGGAACGGATAGACAGGCCAATGTAATCTCCTTGGGTATAGCCAGTAAAAGAAGATGAACCAGTCGGAGCCCAGCTGCCCATGCTGTCCCTTTGCCAGAAACAGTTGGGGCCTGGGCCTGCCCCCACTCCTCTCTCCAAGTCTACAATGGCCTTTCTGTCTCCTGACCTGGAGGGGGGTAGGGGTGGAGAAAGGGGCTGAGCTGCTTCCCCCCAGTAAGAAGGCCGATAATATCTCCAATGGGAGACTAGGGCACAGGGCCCAGGGGCACACGGTAGAAGACTGTTTTCCATCCCACTCCTTCCCTTCCACCAGTCCTTAGAAATAAGGACTTAAGCAGCACAGCTCCCCCAAATACACATATATGCACACGTACACACAGAGATTTTTAGATCATGTTAGGGAAAACACATATGTCAAGTCTAAGTAGAAGTCAGGACAGCCTGGAGGAAATCCCCAGAGAAAGATCAGGTAGACAGGAATGCATTGCAAATTTATGCAAACGACTTATGACCCACCTACCTCTAAGTCTCACCCCAAATCTCCTAGTAAGGAAAGATCTTAGAAATCCTCTAGTCCTAGGCCTTCATTTTGCAGGTGAGGAAACTGGGCCGTAGTGACTGGGCCAAGATCACCCAGAAGACAGAGCTGGACATCCAACTCAAGCTGTCTGACTTAAATCAAGCATTCTTTCCACTGGAGGTCTCTCCTCCCTTTGAGACTATCCCCCACTTAGCTGTCTTTCTAATGGGCAGGTTTGACCATTCACTCCTCTAATTCAATAAACTTCAGTGGTTCCCTATCATTTCCAAGATCAAAAGTAAAAGCTTTTAAAATCCTCTACAACTTGTCCCTTCTTACCTTAAGAAAGCAACTGGTGGTTCCTCAGACAAGAACTAACTTGGGGCCTGGAGTCAGGAATACCCAAGTTCAAATCCAGCCTCAGACAATTATTAGGTATATATGAACCTGGGCAAGTCACTTAGCTCCTGATTATCTCAGTTTCCTAAACTGTATGTAAAATGGGGATAAATAAGCCCTATCTCCTAGGGCTGTGGTGATCAAATGAGAAATTTATAAAGCGCTTAGCAAAGTGCCTAGCGTAATAGACCCTATGGAAGTGCTCATTCCCTTCCCTATCCAGGCTTCTGACACCTTACTCTTCTCATCTTACAGTACAGTGACACTGCCCTCCACCTCCCAATCCAGTGTCCTTTCCCTGGCTCTCCCCACGCCTGGAATGCTCTGTCTCTTCACCTCCTGGCTTCCTTCAAATCAAAGCTAAAATCCCACTTCATACAGAGTCCTTTCCCAATCCCTCTCAGGGCTAAGTGCCTCCCCTTTGTTAATTAGCTCCAATTTATTTTGCATATGCCTTGTTTCTACATGGTTGTTTCTATGTTGCCTTCCCGATTAGACCATGACCTCTTTTGAGATTAGGGGACGGGCTTTCGCCTTTCTTTGTATTTCCCCACACTTGGTACTGTGCTGGTACATGTTCAGTCTCCCTGTGACAACATTTTTGGGGTTTTCTTGGGAAAGATCCTTGGAGTGGTTTGCCATTTCCTTATCCAGATCTCTGGTACATGGTAGGTGCTTAATAAATGCGTATTGACTTGAAGACTTGCACGGAGCCACGACTGGCAAAAAGAAGTCATTACAATGGTCCACACTGCTATGGAAACTTAAGGTGGATAAAGCCCATTTTCCACACCCCAGGTATAACTGCCCCTATTTCACAGGTGAGGAAACTTAAGTTGAGAAAAAAGGACATCTTGTACACAGGGGTTATATAGCTAGCCAATGTTGTCGAGGTCTTCAGACTCCAACCAAATCCAGCACTCTGTCTATTAAGCTCAACCTGCCTCAGGCTGTTGCTTCCACTAATTAAAAAGCACACAAAGCCCTCAGGTCCTTGGAGGACCCGGAGGAGGAAGGAGGGGGGCCGAGGAAGAGAAAGAAGACTCATCAACATCAAAGGCTGTAAGAAGCAGGATGGAGATGGGGGAGTGGTAGGCTGGGCCATTTCCCCACCCCTTTCTCAAATCATCAGGGCTGCCCTCCAGCCAGCTTATCCCCTGAGGACTTCTTGGATGTGGGTTTATGATGGCACACAGCTCTTATGCCAAGCCCCACACCAGGATAAGCAAAACAAATTCATACCTTAGCAACAGGAGACCCAACAGAGTTGGGGGCCTGGGAAGTGACAGAAGGGGGAGGGTCCTTAGTTCGAGTGAGCTGATAATTCAGTAAATATTTACTTAAGACCTAGTGCTTACCCTCTCAAAGTCCCTGATTTAGAATAATTTCAACATCTAAATTTCAGAATCCTGCACTGCCTCTCCTCTATGAGAAGAGACCAAAAGGTATGGGTGTACAAGTGTCTCTGAGGGTGGAGGAATGGGAAGCAAGGCCCTTGTGACCTTTGGCAAATCACTGCCTCTCCTTGGGGCATCTGCCAAATGAATGATTTAGATCAATTGTTCCTGAAGATCCCTTCAGGCTCCGGTATATAGTAGCCCAACTCTAGAGTTGGGAGTCAGGAAGGGCAAAAGATAATGAGAGAAGGTAGGGGGAGTACTATGGGGAACAGCATGAGTGGGGGCTTGAGCCAGGGGGTGATAGATAGGGATGGGTCTGATTGGCTAGAGTAAGCACTAGCAGAGAGCATTAGGGCCAGCAGAGGCCAGGGGGAGGAAGACATTTGGTAGAGGGGCCCTGGTGGAGGAGTCTGGATTTGATTCAGGTGGCTAATAAGGAGCTATTGTAGGTTCTTTATTGGGAGAGGAACGTGATGAGAAGGCTTGCTCCAGGAAGATGATTCTTACGATTCCTACAGCTGAACTCTGGGCCTCCCCTGTCATTTTTTGTCTGTCATCCGTTCCCCTATGGCTCCCCATGGTGTTGGTGGTGGTGGTAGTAGAGGGAGGCTAACGACAAGGGCCATGCCTTTTTAGCTTTGGCGATGACAGGTTTGCTTCTCCTAACGTCATTTCACTGACTTCAGAAAAAAAAGGCAGAAGAGGAAGAAGCCCCCTCCCCCACTCCTATGAGAAACAGCATGTGCTCAGGCAGGTGGCCCTGTACATGGAGTCCATGTGCCACATGCGCCTGGGGTAAGGGGCTGCCAGGGTGGAAGGGGGCAGGGGTAGAAACTGGATGCTTGCCAGAATGAAGCTCCAAAGAACTGGAGGACAGAGGCCACTCTCTATGGGGCAGCTGCTGCCACCACCGGCCTCGATGGTCCGTGGCGGGTCAGAGGTCTTATTGCCCCCCATGTCCATGAGGGACTCTGGCCCACTGGTGGGTGTCACTGGGGCCTGGGATCTTCGAGGAGATAAGACATGGGCCTTTTCAGCCAGATAGGAGAGTAGAAGGCTAGGAGGTGGGGCAAGTCAGGACTGGCAGCCTGTAGATAGTTCTGTAGAACCCATTTGCCTCACTCCCAACCAGGGCTGAGGCTCCTGCACATGCCCAGTACGCCCGCCCCTGATTTGTGGCAAAAGACAGGACTGTTCCTAGCACACCCACTTAAAGGGCCAGTGTCCTCTTCCTGGCAAAACTTGCTGTATCGTGTGTGCATGAATATAGTGCCTAAGCATTCACACACCCACCTCCCCATGGTCACCTACATTCAGTTCCTCTTCTGATATTCCTCCCAGGATGGCAAGTCAATCTCTTTTTTGCCCTCCCCCATTACTGGCCTTGGTCCCTTCCTTTCCGCCACCTCTCTGTTTAACCTCTAGGGTAGAGTGGTCTTTGGGGGCTTCTCTTAAGTTCAGGAATCCTACGGCGGGCACCTCAGCCCTTGGAATCTGATATCAATCCCATAAAAGTCCCTTGGATATCTTCACGTCTAAGTGTAGCACAGGTCTAAAACCTCAGAAATGAACTGGGAGGGGGGGGCACCCTTCGTCTAAATATTCTGGGAGTTCTCTTGCTTTGAGTCTCCACACCTCCCAATTTAAGCCTGAGAATGGACAGCAGAGAAGCATCTCTCTGGGAAGGACATGGAGACAAAAAGGGAGAGAAAATGAGGTCCAGAGCTCTGTGGGATTCCCCTGGCCTATCCCCAATAGGCCCATTTTGCTAAGAGAGCTTTCATCAACAGAGGTGCAGGGTCTTCAGTGCATTCCCTGGGATTAGAATGACATGCTTGGTTTTTAGAGTGCTAGATTGGAGGAGAGGGGCAAAATGAGGTGAGTGGTGATGGAGACGACGGCTGACAGAGAATGAGGATGGAGGATCAGGTCCTTCATTGGAATAAAAAGACAACACAGCCCTTGGAGTCAGGAAGAACCAAGTTCAAATTCTATGTCATAGACTTGCTGAATGTGTGACCCTGGACAAAGTCACTTAGCTTTCTCAGGCTTATTGTGCGCATGGAACTGGATCCAGTAATGCAGAAGATTTTTCAACACCGTAAAAGAGGTAGGGGTTAGCTGCAGCCTTAATATGAGCTATATACTTAACCAGAGAGACTTTCTAAGGGGTTTCACTTAAACCTCCATTTCATCTTACAAAGCTTTTCTTTGCATTTAGGAGGGCCGATTTACATTTTGTCACCTATGGAGTAGCTAGCTAACCATTTAAAACAAAATCTACCATCAGGTCATCTTCACAGTGGTGGATGTTAAATGTTCTTCTCCCCGAGTACTCATCTCTGCTGCTTTATAGTAGTGATAATCTCATGTCTCTAAAATGAAGTGTTAAAAAACAAACAAAACAAACAAAAAAAAACCTCTCCCCTCATAGCCTCTCTCATCTGTCTTCCAACCCTGTATGGTAATTCAGCACCACCACCATCTACAACAGGGTTTCTTAATTTTTTTGGGGGGGTGTTGTAGGCCCCTCTGGTAGTCTATGGACCTGTCCTAAGAATGTTTTTAAATAATAGAAAGAAATGCTACATTTTAGTTAGAGGCCAATAAAAATAAAAATATAATCCCATCTAAGTATACAGCTACCCCCCTGCCATCTGTCCATAGTTGGAAGAGTCCAGGTTAATAATAAATAATAATAATTTATAAGATCCTTCAGTGCCCCAGTTCAGTTTATACTAGAGTAGCTCCCCATTCTATCTTCAGGTGGCCTAGCCCCCTAAAATCAGGGTCCTGGAAAGCATGAGATCAAATGTGTCAAATATCTTTTCTGCTCTGCCTTCAACCCTGGGGGAATTGAGGACAGGGAGAGTCAGTTTGGTCTGTATCAAGGGGGTACTTAGACATGGGGAGGCTTGGGAATCCAAATGAATAAGACCTTCCCTCAGGTCAGGAAGAGATCTTCCTTATCTGTTCTTCCTCTAATGCTTCCCCTCCTTCATTCCTTCCTTCCTCAAAGTAAAGCAATTTGGTTGAAAAGAGCCAGACAATGGCTTCTGCTACAGAACGCGGATGGTGGGAGGGCGGGGTAGGGGCCTTCAACAATCTCCCCAGTGGGGTTGTTTCAGGCAGTTAGAGGGAAGGTAAGTGTTTGTGTGGGCCTGGAGGTAGGAGGCGGAGAAAGAACAAGCTGGTTCCTTTTTACTCTGCAATCTCCCCTTGTGTCAGCCACCCTGCTAAGCACTGGTCTGAATAACTCACCTTTCCTCCTCCCAGCTCTAATGAAAGCTTTCTATTCAAACAGGACAGTTTAACATTTATGGCACAAACAAGCTATGGACTGGGGGATAGTGTTATAGCCGTCCCCACTTCCCTCCCACCCACCTAGATCTACAGACCTCTCCTAATACCTCACAAACACTCACCTAAATCCCCTGTTAATTCCCCCAACTGTCTCCATTCCCAGCTCCAGCCAATTCTTTCAGACATAATTCCTTCAGAGTAAAGACTGTTCCCTCATTCAGTCCCTACCTCCACCAGACATCTTCGATGCCCAAAAGAATGTCTCCATTCCACCCCCCCCCCCACCCCATATCTTCTCCCTTCAGCTACCCTTTTTAATGTCCCCAGTTTAGAGCTGCAGAGACAAGCCATAAATATGCCACCTGAGAATACAAATCCCCCAAGCATTTGTTCCCAAGGGCATAGCTTTGCTTTGTTTGGAAAACCCTGTGGGGGTAACCTTTGATACTTTGGTTCCCTGAGAGAGAATTTCTGTCCCCGTACCATTGCACCATACAGAAAACTGCCTTTCTTTCAACCCTGCCATAGGCAGGTGCCAGAGGGGGCCAGCAGCACCAGTGCATAAATCCTGGGGGTATCAGCACCAGTTGACCCCGACTAGTCAGCAATTCCAACTAGCTCCATTCTCTGAGCTGTCTCTTGCCCAATACACAGTCTCCCTAGTTATCTTCAGAAGGCAATCCTCTCCAGGGACTTTACTGGGGAGGGAGGTGCAATTTGGGCTGAACTAAATCTAGACTATCTCCAGTTTTGGCTAGCGTAGGGGCTAATGTGAACCCCTAGGGCTCATTTGTGAATAGGTAGATTCTTCATGCTGTATCTCAAAGGATCATTACAACAGACCTTGAAGGAACATCAAGGCTAGAGAGGTACAATGGAAAGAATATTTGCTTTAACATCAGGCGACCAGGTGCTACTTATTGACTGTGTAACCTTGGGCAAGTCATTTAACCTTGGTGGGCTTGAATTTCTTCATTTCATGAAATGAGAGCATTAGATTTGGCCCCTTTCAGCTTTAAGTCTCATTGCCTCCCAGGATAGTTGGAAAGAAGAGCTCTCTGCCTAAAGGGGCTGGAGTCCATTACTGGATCTCAAATGTGAAAGGCAGATCTTGATTTTGCTGCTGTCCTGCCCTAAGCCCCAACAATCAACTGAACTGGATCTAAGGAAGGGACCTTGCCACAACCCCTTCAACTTCAATTATGTGTGTTGATTCAGACAAGATGAGCAGGGCTGATGGTAGATGGTCAGAACAGCAAGTATACGGCCCAGCTCTGCCCATTTAACTCAGAATGGAATACTCCCCTCATAGCTCATACCTGACAAAGAACCTTCCCCATTAAAATGTGAGGATCTGCCAGAAGAGAATGTTTCATTAGTTGCACTTGGATCCCCAGGGCCTGACACATAGTAGGCATTTAATAAATGTTTACTGATTGACTTAGGGGATGGATGTCAGCCCTCCTCTACTTCTGTTGAGCATACTGCCTTTTCTACAGCTTCCGTAATTTCTCAGGAATCTACTATTTAAAAAGCATGTCAGAGGGGCAGGGACCATAAAATATATACAATTTAAAAAGCATGTCAGAAGAGCAGAGAACATATACATGGAATCCTAAAATACTAAGGGTGAGGTCAAGGAAAGGTCACAGTGAGGGCAAGATTGGATGTCCAGGCCACCCAGTGTATCCTATTCTTGCATAGCTGTCAGCTAGGAGGCACAGTGCTGGGCCTGGAGTTAGGAAGACTTGAATTCAAATCCTGACCCAAGACACTTATTAGCTATGCGACCTAGAGCAAGTCACTTAACCACTGTTTGCCTCAGTTTCCTTATCTGTAAAATGGAGATTATAATAGCAGCTATCTCCCAGGAATATTGTGATAATCAAATAACTGTAAAGTGCCTGCCACATAGGAAGCATTATATAAATGCTAACTATCATCATCATCATTATTGTATAGTACAAGTGTTCTCATGTTCCATTTTCTTGAGAACAACAGAGGTGGGGGAAGGATGGGGCAGGTCATCATCTGGGCTTCTCTGTCACCAATCTTTAGGACCTAAGTGATAATGGGCCTAAGGCCCTTAACTCTTAGCCCAAGTATCTATTAGTTCAGAGAAAGTCCTATCTCCTTAGAGACTCGGGGTGGGGGGGGGGGGCGGGGCGCCCAGTTGAATAATTCTCATCCCACTTGAAGGTGTGACAAATTGGGTCTAGGTATTCTTTCACATTCTGTTGTTTCCAATGGAGGATATAGGGCACCAACCCAATGACCTTCCCCTAAAGGTCTTTCTTTCTCACAAGGATATCTAGAGGGTCCGTCAAGGCTCTATGGTGTAATACCTACCCAATTCCTTTTTGCCCTCAAGATTTTTTAATTTTACTAAAAAAAAAAAAATAAAAACAATGGACAGAAAAACAACATAAAAATAAGCATACAATTTGTCCTCATGGAACTTCTACCCTGGGGCAGCATGCTAGGGGAAGAAAGAGAAGTTCAAACCTGGAACTTTGTTCCTAGTGGTCTCTATCCAGAGATAGGCCTTGAGTCCCAGCTTTTGAGGGCAGGGTTTTCCAGGAATGAAGATGGTGCTCTCCTTGGATGCAGGGTTGAGCAGGTGAAATGAGTATAGAAGAATGCTTTCTCCTTGCCCTTTCCTCCCACATTTGCTAGAATGCCACTAGTATCCTACTGGGAGGAGGGGAGGCCTGGGGAGAGGTTAGGAAAGGGCTCCCTTAGGTGCCCAGATGCTCCCTAGGGCTACTGCCCTCTTTGCCCCACATTTCATTTTCCCGACGAAGCCTCTGGTTCTCTGTCTTCAGTCGCTCCACTTCAGCTGCCAGCTCCTGGGCCTGGTAACAAGGGTGAGGACCCAAAGGGTTTTGTTGCTGTTGCAGTCTCCGTGTCTCCTCCTCAGCCCGTGAGAGTCGTTTCTCCAGCTCTAAGTAGTCCCGTACCAGCTCTTCCTTACTTCGGCCCTGCAGGCTCTCCACATGGTAGTGTTCATAGGCTTCTGAGAAGTCCCTTTGGAGGAACTCTCCCTGGGCTTTCCCTCGGTCATCAATGTCCCCAGTTCCCTCACCTTCCTCCTCATCTTCATCCTCCCATCCAGAACCTTGGTGGGGTACCCTCTGGGGATTACCCAGGTCTGGTTCCTCCAAGTCATGGTCATCCATTAGGAATTGAGTGGTATTGTAGGGGGCCACAGCCTGCCCCTTGGCAAACATCTCCTCTCGAACCCTGGAGGCTCTCTGGCTCTGTTGCTCATCTCGCTGTTGCTTCTCTGCCCAGCTCAGCTCCAGGTACGGCTTCCAACCATGCCTTTTTCGTTTTGATGACCGTCGTCTATGCTTCCTCCGAGCCAGCGCCTCAGCAGAGTCACCACCTGGGCTCTCAGTTTGGGATGCCCCATTCTGTCCCCAGCGGTCATTGTTGGTCCTTGCTGGCTCCTTCCTCTCCAATGGGCTATCCATCCCAGGGGTCGGGGCCTACAGCCACCAGAGTCAGAAGGCTCAGGTGGTACACTGGAGCTGGAAGAGATCTCAGAGTTCTAAAATCAAGGAGAAAAAAGAAAAGGAAGTGGGAGAGATTGGACAATTAGAGAGTGATTGGCCTGTGGCCCTAGGATACAGTTGAGTGGAAGGGGGTATTCAGAAACTGCAAATGTTATGCAAAAGGACTAGGAATATAAACATGCAAACAAATTTTTAAAAAGAAATAAAGTAAGAGAACCAAAAAGAAATCAGGCAGCAGGTAGGAAGAGGCAATCAATACAGGATAGTCCTATCCTTTCTATGAAATTCTATTTGGGGGTAGAAAAAGAAGATAAACTGGGCTGGCTGAAGACAGATTCTCATTTTCTTTAAGAAGGGTGATTCTGCAGCAAAATCCTCCTCAGTGGGTAGTGTTGACAGCCAGGAAGGAAAGAAGAAAACAAATCATGAGGAAGGGTATTTTGTTGAGCTAAAAGACTAGGAAGTGATCTATTCAGCCAACCTTGAGTCTGTCAAATGAGGGGGCACTCCCTCATTTATGTTGCTGTAAAGAGAATATGGGCAGGGATGTGAATTGCACTGTAGCGAACATGTAAGATGCATGTGAGGATATTCAGTGTGCATGCAATGAGTATGTTTGTATATACAACATATATATTTTTTGTGTGAGCAAGCGTATCACAAGTGTATCTCTCTTGGTAAAGGGTTTATATTTGTCCTTAAGGATGCTGGCGGGGAGCTATTTCAGGAGGACAGAGTGAGGGGGTGTGGGGATGTCATGGGGCTCTCTGCAACATACTAATTACCATTTCACATGCACAAGAGAACAGAACTCAAGAGGGACAGACCCTCTTTCTGTCAAAGGGGTTCCCTCCAAATGACAACATGGAGCTGTTCCATTTGGGAAAAGCAAGTCAGACAGGGGACATTAGCTCAGCACCTTTTTCCAAAGTTCTCTAGACAGGAGGCCCTATGTAAACTAGCTCCTTCACTCCAAGCCAGCCTCATACCTCTAAATGCCCTAGGGTGGAATTTTTTTCCTCTTCCAACACCTCCACCAAAAAGTCAAGAGTAAATATGAACCCTAGGCTGGTTGGGGGAAAGTGTATGTTGGGGGAGGGTTTCCAATCAGGAGATGTCTCAACTCTGGGAATTCTACAAGGGGATGGGGAGGACCCAGGAAGAGGGGAAATGTAAGACATCAGAGACACAAGGGACCTTAAGAGAGCACAGACTAAAGTCCTCATTTTACAGAGGAGGAAACTGAACCTCAAAGTGACTGTGACTTACCCAAGGTCACACTGACAATAAATGGTACAGTCTGGCCTTAAAAGGTCTCCAGGTCCCTAGTTAACTCTCCTTAAATCCAAAACAAACTTCTGAGACACTTTTCTCAGGTGATTTGGTCCCCAGCCTCTAACAAATGGGATGATCTGTCTGCTATTTCCCACACATCACTAGGTCACATGGTTATGCTCTGGGCATTCTCTCCACATTATCCAAGCCTCTGTCCCTTCCAGACATTCCAGGTCAGGACACAGGTCTAGGTCACTCCCTGCCTAAAAAGTGGACTTACCTTGGTCTCCTCCAGATGACCACAGGTTCAGAAAGGCTCCTTCTTCCAGGAGTCCTAGGTGTAGGGATGGGGAGGAGGTCTCTCCTTTCTCTCAAAACCCGGGCAGAAGCTTCTCTGCGATGGTCCTTGCTTGCTGTAGAGGAGAACAAAATAAAAGCCTCACCCCTAACCTCAAGGTGGGATTCTTCTCAGGCTCCTCCTGGGACTCCTTGAGCCATCCTGTGGCAGGTAAACCTGAACAGTCCCCAGAGCAGAAACAGAGGTAAGACTGACCTCCAGGGGCCTGGGGGAGTCATCCTACGCCCCAGCTCCCTCCCCACCTCAAGCTAGGGAAGGGTCGAATTCAGCCTGGGCTCAGAAGCCCGACTTCTGTGCCACCCACCCCGGGATGAAGAACTGCTAAACCTCTGATGGCAGAACAAGAGACTTGCATGGGGTGCGAGCATGATCTGCCACAAGCAAGGCAGTCCATGACCAAGTGCTCAGTTTCACTCCTAAACCAACATGACACTTCTCCACATGCCCAACGTTTACACAGGGGGAAGTGGGTAGAACTGGCACTGAAGTCGGCCAGGCACCGCCGTTCCCACCACCCCACTCCAGGACGCAGAACAGGCCAGGAGCTGGGTGGAGGGGTAGCTAATGAATTAGAACTGAGGGATCCGAGGCCGGGGGAGGGGCAGTGACCATAGAGCAAGATGGGGGCCAAGATGACAGGAATGTAACGGGATCCCTAGCAGCGGCTGACTAACGTCGGGCTGCGGGGCATAGGGCTGCAGGGCATTGGCGGGAGGCCTAGGACAATGGGGACACGTCCCCGACAGGGCCTCCGTGACCCCCGAGGCCAGTTCTTTCGGGCTGCGGGGTGAGGAAGCTGAAGCCACCTTCTCCGGTGAGCCGAGCCTCTCCCACTGCCAACAAGCTAGGAGGGAGGCGTCCATGCCTGCAAGGACCAGGCCCTGCGCCCTCCTGGCCCATGGCACCGGAAGTGGAGAGAAGGGGGAGGAGAAACGAGTCCGAACAGACGGGGGAGAAGCCCGTGCATGTGGCGGCCACGTTCCCCAAGAACACACCATTTCCTAGAAGGGGTAGTGAGGCTCAGTTCTACAGGATGACGACATGGTTGGAGAAGAGAGCTTTGGGAACGTAAACTGACCTATTTGTTGCCACGGGCTGCCACGCACGACAACGGCTGTAGGTCGGCGAGGCAGCCTCTCGTCTGCAATTCCTATTGCTAAGCCATGAGCGTAGCAGCGGCTTCCACAACAACACCAGCAAGCCGCAAGCGCGCGAGGACGTCGGCGAGCAAGGCTTGGGTGGGTGGGAAGACCGTGAACCGCGATGCCTGCTGGGGATTGTAGTTTCTCTAGTCAAGAAGAGAGGAACAGAATCTCGTTCACTCCCACAACCACTCCCTAAGAACTCCAAAACCCAGCAGTCCCAGTTCGGGCGCACCGCCTCTGGGTCTCTGATTGGTCAAGAGAGTTCGTGCCTATGTCCATCCCTGTCTCCATTCGCTAGTGACGAATGGAAGGCGGGGACACCTCTTCCCCGGGCCCAGTTCAAGAGCTTATCGATGGAGTAAAGCGTTCCTGAGCTGGAAATAGATCCGAAAGTCGGGTGGGGGTGGGGAGCGAAGGGTAGAAAGCTTACCGGCGGGACGCGTCTGGGGCGCATGCGCGTGCGGAGGGATCCGCGGCCCAGGAGGGAGGGAGGGGAGGAGAAGGGAGGGAAGGGAGGAGGCCGGGAAGGCGGGCGACGGAGAGTCCGGGGCCGCCGCCATTTTGGGCTGGGAGGAGGTAGCGGAGGGAGTCGCTGCGCTGTGAGAGGACCCCCGTGGGGGGGCGGGCCGGGCGCGGGGAGAAGCCTGGCCAAGCGGAGGCTGCTCCAGGGGATGGCGGGGAGCGGCCCCGGGGGCAGAAAGAGGGGGGTGGAGGAGGAGGACCGACCCCTGGGCAGGGCCGGGCCTGCGGCCTCGCCCCTCACGGAGCCCCGGGCCTCCCTGCGCCTCCACCGACTGACCCAGGGGCCTCGGAGAGGACCCCGACCTGGAGCGGGGCGGCGTGCGGGGGAGAAGCGCGATCTGGCCACAGGCCTCGCAGCGCTCCCCGAGGCCTCACGGACGGGCCCAGCGGCCTGGGGAGGGTCCCCGGGGCCAGCCCCTCGCCCAGGCCCCGGCCCCGCCCGCCAGCCCAGTGCAGCTGCCTCCCTACCACGAAACCCTCCTGGAGCCAGCCAAGGGGTGGGGCGGTTAGAAACCTTCTGGAACCCAATGCTTGGGGGATCTCCAAGCGCGCTCCGGGCAGGACCTCCACCCCACCCCCTCCATCCCCGACCAGCCCCAGCTTTCTCAGAACATCGCCCTCCTTTCTCCTTAGAACCAGCTGGGGGGATGGGGCGGCGGAGGGGTAGGGGAGGACCCTGAAGTTTGGTTTCCTCGTACCCTCCTTTCCCAAACTGACACCCACCCACGTAACCATATGTGAAGTCGGGGAGTGGGTCGTGTGCCCCTTTTTAACGCTGGGGACAAAAAACGAGACCCCCCAGCTCCGGCACGTCCGCTCTCTTAGTCCAATGGGACATCTGTTTGCATTTTGAAATCCGAGCGTTACGTCTGACCCAAACCCCTTAGAGAAATGTTTAGGAGTAGAGGGTGGGGGTGGGGGAAGATGATTTCAATCCAGTCTATGCAAAGTTCTAAAATTAAAGAAATCCGTTTTAGCAAACAAGGTGTAGGGTTGTGGGTTGGGAAGTATTTTGTGGCATCGGTTTCATTGTTACTAGGAGCTTTTTACCTGGCATTGTATGTCACTGGAGTGATCTCTTGCTTTCCTGATCTCGATCCAGCCTTCTCTGCCACATAAGGGAGAAAAGAATTTTGAGCTCTTCCCTGTGGCAACTGCATGATAAGCCTTCTCTCTCCCTCTCCCGCTTTAATTGTATTTGCTACTGCATCATCTGCCTAAAGAGTAAAGCTTTGATATGGCATCACTAGCAGAAGCAAAGAAGATTATCTTGAAAGCTAGGTGCAGAAAGAAATATGTAATATTTGATGTCCTTAAATAACAGGTTACTTATTTTAAAAGTTATAGGTAATTCGATGCCAAGGTAGAACCTGAAAGTGAGAAAGATTTTCTGGGTGACTGATGTATGAATAGTGCTAGAATGAGACTTACTGCCTGATAAGCCTGTAGTGCTCAATTCTTATTGCCAGGAATAGTCAGAAACTAATCATTCTGGTGGCTTTGGTACTCAAGTAACCTAAATGAACTTAGAACTGAAGCTTATAGCTCCTATGGTACCTTTTTAAAGTAAAAGGGTTTGTTTTTTTTTAGAGGGTTGGTGGTAGTGGTGTTCTAATCGTAGCCATTTTTCTATCTTATAAAATGATTTCCAGAGGAAGACTTGTAACATAGCCATAAACGCAGAATAACAATATTTGTACCTTAATCCAGATTTGGAACAACCACCCAACTAAATAGAGAGCAGCTCCCTTAAATTCTCACTTGGTTGTCCTTTAGGTATGAGTCTGTAGATGCCAGGGTCAAAAGGTATTAGGAAAAGATTGTGAAGGATTGAGAATTTTAGAGCTAAGAAGTTCCTTTACAGATCATCTGCATAGGTGGTCAGTAATTCATGATTTGAGCAAAGGATGACCATTGTATTTGCTAACATTTATTGATTTTTTTAGAAACCATAACCCACATGACTTCATCTGAGGTCAACCAGTAAGCTGTTTCAGAACCTCCGTAAGAAAACTAGAATGAAACTTTTTTTTAATGGACAAAGCTTGGGACTCGTGGTTAGGAACTTCAAGTTCTGTTCCTGTCTGTTCTACCAACTTAAGTCTGGCTAGGTGCCAGAGATGGAAGATGAGGCCAAATTGCTCACTTTGTTGCTGAGTCTAATGTTCACCCAGTGTTCCATTATTTTAGGGGCTTTATAATATGAGACAAAGGTCGTTCAGGACAATTCTGTAGCCTACTTCAGGAAATTGTCATGGCAGCATCAGAAGTTCAGTCCAACTTTGGTATTAGGTAGTAATTGCCATTAAGTCCTGTGGATAGTGCCATTTATGACTAGGTCCTATAACCTGTGGCTACATGTAAAGAGAATATATTGATCATTAAGAGACTGAATTTTTTTTTCCCCAGCAGAAATCCTCTAAAGCATCAAGATGGGTAGTAAAGGACAATTTGGTTGCAACACTTAGTATTTCTTTGTTGCCTATTTGCTTTTCTTATGCTCCTATCTCCCAAGCCCCTCAAATCTCCTATAAAATTATTCAAAGGTTTTGTGGTTTTAATAAGTACTAATGACTTACCTCACACCCCACACTAGTGAATTGGAACCATCTTGCTTTTCTTCAAACCCAAATGAGGTTCCAGGCTTGACCAGGATTTTCAGTGTTGTGTGATTTCTAAAGTCATTTTTGATTTCCTACTCTGACCTGTTGTGGATAGAAAAAGTCCTAATGAACAAATAGTGTTGTCTTCATTAGTTTTACTCAAATGAAAGTGTTTGTTGCACTCTAATGCTCCAGTGTTGTCTTTTAGGATTATATTTAATGCTCACTGCAGACCCAGAAGTTTTTAACACCACACATTCAACTAGATAAGAAAAATTCCCTCAATTTTTTCCTGTTATTTTTAAACCATATGTTGCTATTGGTTTTCTCTCTAGAGGGAATGTGATGTATATGATAGTATGATCGTACTTATCATATTAAAATGCTTAACCATATAATCTTTTAACAATTCCACTGGATTTTGTGGGCATTCAGAAGGTTTATTAGAAAATTATGATAATTCCTGTTGGTGCCCGCCAAAGGTCCTTGCTGCAACATTTACCATAAAGTAAACCCTTCAAGAGCAAATTATCAGCTAAAATTAATGATGTGTCAAAATGATCTCCCACCTCACCTCCACCATTCTTTTGTTTCTACTATGAACAGAATGGTCAGCTCTCCAGTATTTAACACAACTGGCCAAGATAGAACCAGCTGCCTTCTAGATTAAGATTCTAATCCTTTTTTTATATCATGGACCATTAGGCAGTCTGGTGAACTTTATAGACTCCTGAGAATAATGTGGTTTTTAAAGTTTGTAATTGAAGGAAATGCTAAATTTCATTTAGAGCTTAGTGAAGATGTATTTTGTTTATCCAAGTTCACAGATCCCCTGAAATCAGTGGATAACAGTTTAAGAGCCCCTGTCCTATACAGTCTATTCTGCCAGATGTTCTGTTTTATGTGTCCTATTTTAAGGAAAACCAACACTATCACTACACTGTGTAGTTGTAAATGATCACTGTCCTCATGAAGGGACTTCTGATTTACCTCAAATCTGATTAAATGAGGCCAACTAGCTATGTTTTCCAATGCTTTTGATATACCCTACTTTCTCTTTCCTCTCTCCCCCTTTTTTGGGTTTTTTTTTTTTACTAGTCCTTCAGCAAATAATGTTTGAAAAATCCTCTCTCCCGGGGAAATACTTGGCTGAAAATGAAAGCCCTAAATCCCGCCAAGGAAAATGCAGAAAGTAAATGTTTTCTAGTGCATGCCAGGATCCCCTTTCAAATTATGGTATTAATGATAATATTCCATTTGAAAACTATAAACAGCATGGACGGTGAAAACATTTGTTTCATTAGATTCTGACATACTTATGGCATAGGTAACCATTTGACAAATGAAACTTAGGATGGTAATTGATACAGTCAGGACTATACCCTGGTCAGAAAAGACTCATTATGGTGAACTTAAAAAAAATATATTTGAGACCTTTTTTGTCTTTGAATCAGTCATTTCCCAGCCCACCCTTCTTTGAACCCTATCTTGTGATGGAAACATAAACATTTGTATCAGAAGAAAATGATTGAATTTGGGAATGTATATAACATTCAGTTCTAGTCATCTTCTGTGATAGTAGAGAGCTATTTTATTATGTTTTCCATAGTTTTTTTTCCCTCCCATTACTTGAATTAATTTCCTCTAAGAAATCTTAGGGAATATTTTTAGTTCTTAATTCACTCTCTCTGTTCGTATAAACCTCACATTTCTCCGTGCTGACATCCTTGTCATCTTTTTACTGCACAAGATTCTGTTACCTTTGTATTCCATAGTTTTTTTTAGTCATTCACCAATTAAGGGGCACCTTCTTTGCTACCACCAAAAGTGCTATGTTTATTTTGTTACGTGTCCCAAAGTCTTAGTGCAGCAAAAGTTATTGGAGCTTAAAACTGGACTGACTTTTGGAACATCCTGTATATTGCATCTTTTTTTTTGTCTGATTTCTATTGGTATATTCCCAGTAACTGTGCCAAAGGATTTAGACAGTTTAGTCACTTTTCTTCCATAATTCCAAACTGGAATCCAGAGTACTTGAACTAATACTGTACTCTCCTACCACAGTACCCCATCAGCGGTGTATCAGCATACCTGTCATTCTCTCTACTGGTTCTGAACTTTATCATTTTTTATATAATTAGCATTATATGAGGTAAAATCTCAGATATTTTAATTCTCATTTCTCAGCTATTCATTATTTTGAGCATGTTTTCATGTCATTAATAATTGACAAATTTCTTTTTGTTCATATTCTTTTAACACTTAGAGGGGAATGGCTCTTGGTCAGATCCCTCTATATTTTGAATGATACTCTTACCATGATTCTTCTCCTTTAAGAACAACCAGTATGCTTCACATAGCCAAATGAAACCACGACGCAAAAAGAATTTATAAAATGGGCAAGAGGCAATCTAGTCATTGGAGAATCTCTTTGAATTACAGCTGAGCCCAGAATTTCCTGACTCAGAAGTGGAGCTCAGAATTATACCAAGAGGTGACAATTAGTGATTTAGTACCATTGAGTATTTAGGGTACAGTTTAGCCAAACCCAGATAGTCCTTGCCTTGTTTGGTAGTCACCAAAATGTTAAATGATCCTTTTCTAATATGCAGTAGTTCTCAAAGCTTCTTAGTTTTAGGACCCTCTCACACTCTTAAAAATTGTTGCATATCCAAAAGAGCTGTTATGTGAGGGTTCTATCTATTGGTGTTTATTAGAAACTAAAACATTTTAAAATATTAATTTAAAATAACCCACTGCATATTAACATTTTATGAAAAGTAACTCACAAAATTAGAAAATGGCATTCTTTGCATATTTTTACAAATCTCAATGCCTGGCTTAAAAGAAGACATTTGAATTCTCTTATCTGCTTCTCCAGTCTGTTATAATATTGTTTTGGTCAAAGTATATGAAGAAAATCTAACCTCAGGCTGATAGGTAGCTGGAAAAAGGAGTTCTTTAATAGGCCAATGAAGTCTTATAAAAAGTTTTGACCATTCTCCTTGAAAAGGTCTCTCAGAGATCTTCTGAAATCATATGGTCCTTAGACCATACTTTTGAGATCCACTGTGCTTAAGGGAAGGGAAAAAATCTGGAATTTCTAACGCTTAGACATGTCCTATTGATCAATTCTGCCAAAAGAAAAATGGCAAGGAGTTGCTCTTGTCATTAATTAGAATGGATTTGAGGATCATTTGTGGATTTATCAGTGCAATCTCCTGTTTGAACAAATAATTAAGTTGGCTCATTGTCTCCCTATCAAGAATGATAGCCCCTACCCTTCTTGTAGAAAGTTATGGTACTTGTATCTTGGATAGGGAAATTAAAAATCATAATACAGAACAATTTTAAGGTTGAATTTCCTATCTGCAAATATTGGGCATTCCAAGAGCAAAATTCATAGGGAAGATTGAATGACTCAGGAAAAATCAAAAGTTATTTGGAGTGATGAGTAAACTACTTTGAAAGATAACAGATTTCTGTCAAAAGTTGCCCATAGGATTTCTTTATTATGAGTAATATACATTTATATAAGCTTTTTCCAAGATTCGTTAAGACTTCATTCTTCCAATGACAAAATAAGATCTAAACCTGCCTTTTTTCTGTGTATAAGCCCTATGACGAAAGGTTAACTGTTAAGACTCAAACTTAAAAAAAAAAAACTACTTTGTATGCAAAGCCAGAGGGCAGTGTTGTCAGTTTGCCATCACAGAACAGTTCGCTGGTGCTGCTGTATGATGTCATGTTAGAAGGAGAATTGAAAACGCGAAAACTATTTACCAAAATAAACCTTTAATATAATTTAGTCCAAAGGAAGAACTAATACATATTTCCAGTGGAACATCTGTCAGAATGAGGCCAGCTCAGCATGTAGTAGAGTCGCTTGTCCAACTCTGACCAGTTGTAATTTCCCTGGATTTGTCCTTTATCCTAAAGATACATTTTGGTATTTCATTTTTACCCTCTGAATTTTTCCCTTGTTACATAATGTTCTAGTCAGGACAGAGTTGAGGGTCTTTCCCTCTAATGTTAACCTGCAAAAATCCTCTTAATCAAAACTCCTTATATTAAGGAATTAAGTAGCTTGATAGATTTTTCTTTTAGGTTCCCCTGGTGTATGTATATATATGAACATGTTAATTGGAAACCATTTAACAGACAAGTTAGACATAATATTTAAAATGGCTACCATGTTATAAGGATTTAGACCGACTGATTTTTTGAACCAGATACCAATGAAGTGGTATGGTATGGAGACTTATGTTCACATTCCTTTGAGTTGGTTTGGGGCAGAAATTACCTTACCACTGATCATCATCCCAAAAATTAAGAGCTGATATTTTAACTGCCAGTGCACTCTCCTGGGAATCAAAATAATACCTCTATTGTGAGCACTTAAGATTTCTCACTACCTGTTTTAAGGATTTAAGCACCTTTACTCTGGATTCACAGGGAACAAAAAAAATATGGTTTGCCTGGAATTGGGAAAAAAGGTAGGTAATCCATAAAACTAGTTTCTGCACGGTAAGCAGCTACCCTGTTGAACAATTAGGTTCTTGGAATTCCAAAAATAGCCATTCCTTCTTTTAAATGCAATTTTCCCTCAACAAAAAAAGAGGAGCAGCTCAAGTTTATCTAATCTAATTGTAGCCAGCACTTAAAAAACAAAAAGGTTTACCAACAACCACTTCTATAACTCCAGCCTCACAGGAGGGTGTAAGATTGCTGAAAACCAACTTGTACCAATGAAATTAGGGCTGTCAATTGTTCACTCTAGCTAACTGCCAAATTTTGTCTACATGTTTGTCAGAAGGATTTCTGAATGACTATTAGGAAAAAGAGTTAAGTTTAGGCTCTGGAATTATAAACATGCAAAACCTTGCTGCCACCTCCTGCTGCCCCAAACATCTTGCAGTTTCCTTTCCAGCAGCACAGAAATAAATAGCAAGGCACTAGAAAGCAAGCACAGAATTAACATTGCAGTATTTTGCCCATGATGTATTGTATTAATCATTTAAAATCTACCAAAAAGGGAAAAATATGTTAAGTTGGAAAACCTCCCATTAAGGCTGCATAATAGTTTTTGTTTTTTTGCATCATTGACCAAATGTGCCTTTTTTAAACACCCCAGGATTAACACAAAATAAATACAAAAAAATTCTCTCCCGGAGAATACTTTGATATTTCTAGAAAAAACAACTGAAACTATGTTACATTTATAAATATTAAATTTATTGTAACTATATAATGAATTTAATGGTTTTCAGATTTGGCCACCTTACAACTCCCTGTTTTGAGGGGTTTTTTTGTTAAACAGAAAAATGCATTATAATTTGAGTCAAATTTACTTACATCCAAAAAATACACATTCATCTCTTCTAAAAAGGAGAACAAGAAAAGCAACCCTTCAGATTCACATAATTAAAGAACAGGAAAAAAAAAAAGCACTACATTATAGCTAAAATTTTAAAACAATACAAAGCCATGGGGGTTTTTCTTTTATGATTATGTCATAAAAAGGTTCACTGTCATATACACATGTATATAATGTTACATTCCATCACCGTAAAAAGTCCCTTTATTTCCCCTCCCCCCAAAAGTTTGACTAGTCTCCAAACTTGGAAAGAGGCGCTCTCTCCTGCTGTCTGTGCAGTTCGTTCTCTTTCAACAACTGGAGATTCTCGGCTTTTAGCCTATCCAGCTCCAACTCTAGTTCTCTTACCCGGGAGTCCTCCCCAAACTTCTTGCTCTCCAGCCGCAGCCGGTTGTTCTCGTCCTCCATCCTGGAGAGGCACTTCTCCAGCTCCATGTATTCTTTGATCAATTCCTGCTTGCTCATGTTCTGGAGGCTCTCCGCATGGTACCGTTCATAGGTCTCGGAGAAGTCCCGCTGGAGAAACTCACTCCCGTCCCCCCCCATTCCATCACTGCCCCCATCCTCCTCCCCCGCCTCCTCCAAGAAGTCCTCATCGCTTGTATCGTCCGACTTGGCCACGGCCCGCTTGGAGTAGAGGCCGGTTTTGAGGTCCGGTTCCTCCTGATCGTGGTCATCCATCAGAAACTGGGTGGTATTGTAGGGGGCCACAGGCTGGCCTTTGGCGAACATCTCGGCTCGAACCCGGGACGCCCGCTGGCTCTGCTTCTCGTCAAACTTCTTTTTCTCCTCCCAGGTCAGCTTGTAGTAAGGCTTCCAGTGCCGCTTCTTCTTGGAAGGCCGTCTCCGGTGCTTCTTCTTCCCCAGCTGTCTTTGCTGTTGCTGCTGCCGCCAGGCCTCCTCCTCCTCCTCCCCGACGGGAACCGCAAACTTGTCGCCCCCATAACCTTGGCACGACTGCGGAGGCTGGGCCCCGGGCCTCTGCCCCTCACCCAACGGCGGCGCAGCAGCAGCTGTCAGCTTGTCGAGGTTCTGGCCCTTCTCGCCCCCCTCCGGGCAGCCGGGGTCTAGGCACGCCAGAGTCGCCCTGGGAGGGGAGGCCGGGGCTGGCTTCCCTCCCTCCTCTTTCCCAAGGATCTCATCAAGTTCAGGAGAAGCTCTCGATTGCCACCTACAGTCGTCCCCGGGGGGCTCGGTATAACGCTCCGCTCTGCCCGTAGCACCTGTACAGTTGGGAGAAGTTTGAGAAGTCTGCTGCTGCTGACACTGAGTCAGAAACGGCTCGGCCATGGCTGCAGGAGTCCTCTTCGGGGAGTCCGAACGAATGGTTTGCGCCCACAAAGTCCTTTCTTTTCTCTTTTAAAAGGAAAAAAAAAGAAGTCTTTTTCAATGTCGCGCAGTCTTCTCTTGAACGCCGGCAGCACGGATGGACGGACGGACGTCTTCTATGGTCAAGTCTCTTGCGCCTACAAACTCGCCTGCAAACTCGGAAAGGGCGCTTCTGGGTCAGCAAAGGGTTAAGCAGCCCCTGGATCGGCTGGCGGGCTGGCCGGCGGGACCCGAGGTCCGCAGCACCGAAAACAGTACGTGTGCGGGTGTGTCGGGGGAGGGCTCGCCTCAGGCCCTCCCCCCTCCCCCAGAGTTGGGGGCAAAGCCAGCGAGAGTAGCAGGAGCAGCAAAGGTGAAAAGTCCAAAGGGTTAAAGAACCCAGCCCCGAAAGGGTTAATGCCACCAGATGACGCGCCTGCGAGGGCCTGGGTCCGTAAAGGGTTAAATCCCCTGCCGCAGAGCCCACAAGGGGTTAAAGTCCCAGGACCACTTCCGACCACTTCCTCCCACTTCCACGGGTGTCGCTCCGGCCCCTGCTTCCCCGCTCCCTGGCCCCGGCCTGAGCCTCAGTCGAGGACGGACAAACTCATCTCCCCTTGGCTCGGCGCTCTGCTCTAAGCTCTCCTCCTCCGCCTCCTCCTCCTTCTTCCCCCCTCCCCCTTCCGACAGCACTGCTTCCGCCTCCTCCTTTACTTTTCCCCCTCCCAACCTGCCTCCTTCACCTGCCAACTTCCAACTGCTGCCTCCCAGCTCTCTGTGCTGCCTTATATAAAGGAGCCAGTCCGCCCCGCCCCCGCGCAAGCGCATAGTGGGCTTTCCCGAGGCACGCCGGGACTCGTAGTCCACTGTCTCTAGGGACTAGCGTCCCCATGCGTTGGTCAGATCAGCCAATCATCAGGCACGCGGGGGGTGCCTCCCAGCCCCGCCTCTTCGGCCGCCGGGACGGTGCGACCGAAACGTGCACTGCCATAGGATACAGTGATTGAGATGAACAGAGCGAGGCTAGCCAATCTCAGGGAGATTAGGGCGGGTTCTGGACGAGACCATGGTGTTTCAAGAATAGCAGAAGACTCGGCCGCTCCAAATGAGACTTTTAGTGTAATTTTTCAAGAAAGATACTTTTTAAAGGATATTGTCAAATATTTCCCCGAGTGAGGCAATTCTGAGGCTTATCAATGTTCCCTGTACTAAAGGTAAAATGGTTCATTCCAAAAAATAGTCCCCGAGTATAATCGATTTTTGATCCCTGCATGGAAAGATAATAAACCAAGGAAGTTAAGGATAAGATCAGAATCCGTGTCTAAAAAAGAATCAGAGCCCGAGGGACTGCCAATATTAGGTTTTTAAAAAAAATAATAAAAAAGTGAGCCTGGGAGAGCCATTTGCGGAGTGATACCTCAAAACATCTTTTGAAACCCAGAAAGGGCGAAAGAAGACGTAAACAAATCAAGAAGAAACGTGTGCCGGTTTAAAGGCGTAGGGGGGGCTGTCGCAGCCCAACCTCGGCCTAGACTGGAGGGGCGGACGGCGTTTTTTTTGCCCCGCGTTCGAGCCTCATGTCCTCATGGATACTGCCGGACGTTATAGAAGAGTGGGAAAAGGTGCTAGTCGGCCCTGGGTTCCAGGCTTGCGGGCAAAGGAGAGGAAATTGTAGCTCGCTTCCGGTTCTAGCGCCATCTCTGGCTCTTTGCCTTCCAGAAGCCTCTATTTGGCGCCGCGCCCCCCCTCCCCAGCTGCGGGCCCGGGGCCCTGTCTTCTGGAGGTGGGGCGCCTTTAACGAGCGAGGGGGATCTAAAATGGGACCCCGAGCCCCTTCCGGGTTCTGTGGGCCCCCACCCCCTCCCGTGGGCAAAATGCATTTTTCCCTAAACGTTCCTGCCCTTCCCATTCGGCCTCCTGCCCACTCCACTGCCCCAGGGTTGTTTCTAAAACTCGGCCGGATCTGGCCGCCCTCCCCTCCCCCTCAGCCGCAGTGGCTCCGGTTCGTGCCTCGAAGAACCAATTTATTGGAATTCGAGCTGCCTCCGAGTGGGGACTGTTTGGTTCTCCGCCCGGCAAACATTCGGTGCTTAATAAATGCAGGATGGGTTGACTGGCGTTTATTATCGCACCCTCCCGTTTTCCCCAAGAGCTGAGCGCAGTGCCGGGCACGTGCTAAGGGCACCCACCTGGGCTCCTTCTAGGGCCAAGCTTCCCAAGAAGCTCGAACAAATGTGGCACCTCCCCTCTCCACCCCCTTCCCTTCCGCCTTGTTGTTCGGTCCTGTCCAAGGCTTAGTGACCCCGTCTGAGGTTTTCTTGGCAAAGATACTAAAGTAGTTTGTCATCTCCTTTCCAGTTCATTTTACAAACGAGGAAACTGAGGCAAACCCAGAATCACACAGCTAACTGCTCCTTCTATATGTATTTGTTGTCCACCAGACTAGGTTTCTTGAAGACAAGAACTGCTTCCTTTTTGTTTTTGACTCCCCGGTGACTAACAATGGGCTTGACATCAAATAGACAATAGCTGACTGATTGATCCCCTCCAGATTTGCCTGCGTCCAGGCTGAGGGTAACCTGGGTGAGAACTGAGCCTCCAAACATTAAGACAGTTCCTTGCCCGTTCATGAAGGATAAAGCCCGGTATTACTAGACCGAGTTCTTGGAGAGGGGTTAATGGATTTCGGATTGTCTAGTCTCTGAGGGAATTGCAGGCAGGTTTTGTGGCTATGAATTTGGAGGCCTAGCTTCTGATTGCACCCTGCCCACTGTCTTTTCCCTCTTGGAGACTGTTTCATCCTTTGCCAAATGAGAGCCTTGAATTGTGGAAAGCAGTTTGGCACTAGGCATCCCCCCCAAAAAAAAACCCAAAACAAATCTGTAACTAGAATCCCTTTTGACCTGCTGATATTCCTGTAAGGCCTAAAGAAAGAAGAAAGGGGCGCACATGCACAGAAAGATAGCTGCTCTTTTTCGTGGTGACAAAGAACTGGAAACTAAGGGAGTACCCATCCACTGGGAAACAGCTGAACAAGTTACAGCATATAAGTATAATGGAATATTCTGGATGGTTTCAGAGAAAATTGGGAAGACGTGTATGAACTGATGAAGAGTGAAAGGAACAGAGTAATTTATAGAAAGACAATAATATTGTAAAATCAAACAACTCTGAGAGACTTAGGAATTCTGATCAGGGTAATGACTAACCATGATTCAGAGGATTAATGAGGAAACATACCACCCATCTCCTGATAGACAGATGAAAGGTTCAGAACGCAGCATTTAGATTTTTTGTCATTTCCAATATGAAAATTTGTTTTGCTTGACTATACATATTTGTAACAGGGATTTTATTTTTCTTTCTCATTGGGGAGGTATAAGTACATAAAGGCAGATTTTTGCTGATAGAAAAAGAAATTTCAGTTAAAAAGAAAAAAGAAACCACATAGTCCCTGGCACAAAGTCCTTAAAATGCTTATTGATCAGTTATTTCATTTAAGTCTCATCACACCCCCCATTTTGCAGAAACAGATGCTTACAAATGTTGATTTTTGCATTCTGACTCTGTGCCCAGACAGCCCTGTCAGAGTTCCTGTAAAGAACCTATGGATATCTCATTTGGAACACTACCTTTTCAAAACATAGGACAATTCAATTGAAGCGTTTATTGAACTGGGTGCCACTAGGGATACCACCTTGCATCTATCAGGCTTACAATCTCTACAAGGAGTTTATAATCTAATGTTAAAACTAGCTGATTTTAATTCTACTTTGGGATGCCTTCTGTGAAGCTGTCCTTGAGTAATTTAGACACTGTGATGGAATTTGAAGAGGTCTGACCCAGCAAAGGAAAGAGGTCTAAGTCCCCTGAGTCCTTTAGGAGACATACTCCTGGAGGTCAGGTCTTGGAATTAAGAAATGATAACAAACAGTCATTTATTGAGTATCTACTATGTGCCATACCCTGTGAAAAGGGCATTACGAGTGTTATCTCATTTCATCCTCACAACAAAATGAGAGGTAGGTACTGTTATTACCCCCATTTTACAGATGGGGGAAGAGGTTAAGTGATTTGCCCAGGGTCACATAACTAGTCAGGTTTTACTCACTCCAGGCTCAGTACTCTATTTCACCACCTATTTGCTTCTAACTTGTTTAATTGTTTCTCTCTGCAGACTTATGTCCACCAACTATCCTTGGTTCTACACATCTCCTTCACTCCTCTCTCCCTTTGCTGCCTGACCCCCGACCATATCCAGCTGCTCTTCCAAATCCTCCCCCATGGGGAGGACTGACTCTCTTGTGGTCAGTCCTTCCATATCCAGTTTCTGAGTTTGTTTTTGCATTCCCAATGTCAGATATCCAAGGATGGAATATTAGCAGGTCTCCCCTGCCTTTAGTCTCCCATCATTTTGCACACACAGGCCAAAAAGTAATCTCCCTGAAATGCTGCTTTGCACAGTGAGCCCCACCTTCCCTATCCTCAGCCAAGAGATAAAAACTCCTCTAGTCAAGGGCCTCGAGAACACTGACCTCCCGAATAGTAAGTGCTCACTGTGTATTGATGTCAGATGATAAGTTTTACAGGCTGAGCCACACAGCTCTGTGAGAGCAAGACTCCCTAATTATACAAGAGGCACCTTGGAAACAGAGTAACAAGAACGACCCCAAAACCTGGGTTCAGATCCTGCCTTTTGACACCTACTGGCTATAAGGCCCAGGGCATGTCCCATAAGCTCTCAGTGCCACGGACTCTCTGAGACTCAGTTATGGTGAGCAGCAGATCTGAGATCGTTCTAATGGATCATAAAGGATGTGGTGGAAGGGACCTCAGCGATCACCTCATCCAGCTCCCTCATTTTACAGAAGTAAAATAAATGAGGCCTAAAGAAGGGAAAGGCCCTGTCTTAGACCACATGGGTAATTAGGGTCAGAGATGGAATTGCAGCCCAGTCCTCTGATTCCATAATCAATGTACTTTCCCCTCAATTGTCCAAGAAAGTCACAGGCCCGAAACCCCCCCCCCAAAAAAAGGGTTTTTAACAGATGAGGGTCACACAGTCAATAGATGTCATTGGCAGGTTTGGGGGAGTGGGGTTGTTTTGGTTTTTTTCCATTTCTAAGACAGTTTGTAGGTTCAGTGCATAGAGTTCTGGGACTAGAGTCCAGAAGATTTGACCTTTGACACTGTGTGACCCTGAGTCAGTCACTTCAAAGCTGTCTACTTCAGTTTCCTCATCTGTAAAATGGGAATATAGCAATAATACTTACCTCCCAAGGTTGCTGTGTGAGGATTAAGTGTACAGCTTTTAACACAGTGCTTGGCACATAGTAGGCACTATATCAGGGTTAGTTTTTTTAGCTGTTTTTAATGACTTTAAACTTAGGTTTTCACACTTCCAAGGGGATTGTCCTTTCTATTTAGCTCTTCTAACCACAAGAGGAGGACTTTTGGAATTATACATTGTCTCTAAATTTGGATATGTCAGAAGGACTAGAGGTTCCCAAAGTGAGCTCTGAAATGATGAGGGGGCAGTAATAGCCTTGGATGCCATGGGGAGCCTTGAATAAAAATAAGGGAAAGATAGAAGCATAAGGAAAGAAGAGAAGAAAAATTTGAAAAACTGTACATTTCATCTGTTGTGTAACAGAGTTAAAGTTGTAGTGATTACATTATTTTCCAAATAAACACACAAAATCCAAGTTATACCTGATCAGGGGTCAAGTGCACCGACAGGTCTTAACAGGCAAGCATTGGCAGGTGAGTGTGTCTTGCACTGTTGGGAAGTCCAGCATGCATCAGCAGAAATATGATGTTTACAATATGATACTGTATGGTTACATGATTTAATATTGTGTCATCAAAATTTCAATGCAGGAAAAACCCCACGAATTTACAAAAATTACTAAATTTAAAGTGTGTCATTATTTTTAAAAATTACATATTTTTGGAATGACACAAATTAAAAAAAAAAACTTAAAAGGTTAAAAAGAATAGATTTCCAGGGAGGTGTTGAGTAATTTTTTTTTGAAAAGGGGACAGGAGGCCAAATAAATTTGGGAACCTCTGGACTGAAGCTTCCCATAGAAAGATACCCATTGAAAGTTGGGCATTAAAAATGGTCTTTCAGAAATTACTCATATATATGGTGGCATAATGGATAGAGGGTCAAGCCTGGAGTCAGGAAAATTCATCATTCAAATGTGGCGTTAGACACTTACTAGCTGTGTGACCCAGGCAAGTCACTTAACCCAATTTGCGTCTGTTTTCTCATCTGTAAAATGAACTGGAGAAGGAAATAGCAAACGACTCTGGAATCTTTGCCAAGAAAACCCACATGAGGTCATGAAGCATCAGATATGACTGAATAACAACAGAAATGGTTTAATCTATGGAAATCACATTAATGAAAATACATTATCACTTGATTTGCTGCTGATGTAGGAGAGCTTTCCATAGGATTAATAGCTGAAGCCTCTTGTCTCCTCCTATTAGAGTAGGACCTCCTTGAGAGCAGGGAGTATGTCTGTTTTTCTATCAGTATGCCTAGGCTTATGTACATTTAATTGCAGTATAGCCACTTAATAACTGTCTTTCATTCATTGGTATACTTCTCCCCATCTGTATAGACCCTGTTCTTTCTCTAAACCCCTAAAGAACCAACCTCCAGCTACAGAATTTTCAGCTGTGTTTCTGTGTATGTTGTGGATCATGACATCTTCCTATCAGTCTGGAAGGTTCACAGTGGCAGGGACTTTGTTTTTTCTATTGAATAGGGAACTCCTTGAAGGCAGAGACCTTACAGGGCTTGATGGAAAAGAGCATTGGATTTAGGTATTAGGCAAGACCTGATGGGAATCCTTGGCCTGTACCCCTTATTCTTTGTGTGATCTGGGGCAGGCCATTTAATCCCTTGAGGCATTACATAGCATCATCATTCAGGCCCTTATTACCTCTCACCTAAACTATTACAATAACCTGCACTGCGTCCTGGGCTATCTCCAGTTGTCTACACCTATATCTTGCTCCCAGACTTTGCCTCCCTTAAATTCACTTGCAAGTCAAGACATCGCCCTCCTGGTGTCACTGGTCCACCTCAAGAAAGGACACACAACAAGAATAGCCTACTAATTGATCTCTGTGTCACATTTCCCTTTGCCAATCCATCCTTAGCCCCTCCAAAATGACATTCCTAAAGCAATGCCCTGCTCAATAAACTCTAACGGCTTTTTATTTAACCTCTAGCATCAAGTGGAAACTCCTCTGGCCCTTAAAATTCTTTACCATCCGACCTCTTCTCTGTCCCCTCCGGGATCACAACATTTGGCCCAAATCGGCCCTTTTGCGGTTCTTTACACATGACATCTCTCCATCTCCCATTTCAGTGCCTTTGCCTAATGCAGAAGATTAAAAGGTAATTTCCTTGAGGGTGGGAACCTATTTTACTTTTCTCTTTGTATAGAACATTTAGCAAATGACAGGTGATAAATGCTTGATTTAAACCCTTTCCAAGCTGGCTCCAACAGATCTTTCTCAGCTTCTGTGTCCATATGAGAACACACTTTTATGTTACTCCTTTATGTTTTTCTGTAGTCGAGCTAGACTTGACTTTCTTGCTGTCTGTCACACCTGACATTCCATCTCTTTCCCCTGCCTCTATCCCTTTGTAGAGACAGGGGTCCATCTCTGGAATGCACTCCATCCTCCTGGCTCAGCCAAGTTTTCGTCTTATCTTCACTCTAGTCCTCCTACTTCACACCTTTCTGGATTCCCCTCAGCTACTAGTGCCTCTCCTCCCACCCCATTACTTTGGATTTTATGTGCTAGAAAAATATATGTATATATTTATAGTCTGTCTAGTCTATTTAGATCGACTATAAATTCCTTGAGGGCAAAGAATTTCATTTTTGTCTTTGCATTTGCACAATGCCCAACAAGTTGTAATCAATAATTCAAATCAATGAATTCATTGATTGCTTCATTTCCGTCACAGTAAAATGAAAGGTTTGAGCTGGATTAACAAGATTCTTACCCTTTTCCCTACCAAGAATCTTCTCAGTTTGGTGAAGCCTATGGACTCATTTGGGACAGCTAGGTGGCGCTTCAGTGGACAGAGCACTGGGCCTGCAGTCATGAAGACTCCTCTTCCTGAGTTCAAAACTGGACTCCGACACTTACTGGCTGTGTAACCTAGGGCAAGTCACTTCACCCGTGTTGCCAGACTTTCCTCATCTATTAAATGAGAAGAAAATGGCAAACTCCTCCCATATCTTTATCAAGAAAACCACAAATGGGGTCACTGAGAGGCAGACACGGCTGAAAAAACAACCAACCAACAACAAAATGTATTCATTCTCAGAATAATGTTTTTGAATGCATAAAATCATGACAGAATTATAAAGGAAACCAGTTATATTGATATAGTTACCAAAATATTATTTAAAAACAAGCTCAGGAACTCCAAGTTAAGAACTGTTGCCCTAAGCAGACCTTTTCCTCCCAAATGGACTTGAGGATCTCGAAAGTCCCTCCAGTTTCAAATCTGTGATTCCATGAACCAGTGGTCATATTGATCATCTCCCACATCAGACAAGGAGCTTCCTGAGAATGGGGAGTTTCTCCTCCACCAAACTGGGAGCTCTCTTACGGAAAATGACTTTATCCAAATGGAATCTGGAGATGAGCTTCCCATCCTTCTCCCTCTCTCTCTCTCTCTCCTAGTACAATTCATAAGAAGCTTCTATAGTACAGTTTTTTTAATCAGGAGAAATGGGAAGAATCAAGTATCTGCAGGCAGTTCAGCATTAGGGAACCTTCAGACATTACTGGCAGGAGTCTGCCATCTTGTCCTGTAGCTTTAGGCCTCCCTGAGACTGCCCAGACTTTTCTAGCCAGCAGCCTCCTATGCGCCCTGTCCCCTACTTTAATCCAGTTCTGCTCTTGGCCATCCTTATCACAAAGGCTTTATTGAGTCCACAGCCTGTAGCCCTGGGCTTTATCCACAGAGCAGAAGGGAGACACCTTTGAGCTTCCAGCCAGAGGATCTTCTGAATTTGAGTGAGTGAACCTGGAATCCAGAGGACTGAATACTGTATAAAGATACCATTTGGCTAAAGTGAAAAGGTGATTGATACTATATACAAAGAAGAGGTCATGGCACTTCTGGGTGGTAGAGAATGGAAGGAGAAGTCAAAAGGAATTGTTTTTTAAGTTCTTTTCAAGCTAAAAAGTTTTTCCATGGAGGAAGTGGGGAGGGGAGAATGGAGTGATTCTCCTGTCCTCTCTAGTTAATACAAGAAAGTTTCTTCCTTTCCTGTATTTTCAAGAGTCACATAAATTAAGAGGTTGGGTGTGGTGGGCTAGAAGTGGAGGGAAAATGAAGAGGGTGTTCAGGCTAAAGGAAAATCTCAGAAAACTCCAGGCTTTTGGCTCAAGGCAAAGGGTAAAGAACTGGAAAAGCTGGGGGTGGATCCCAGGAGAGGTGATGAAGGGGAAAGCACTAAGCAGGCCTGGAGGCTGAGCCAACCCTGGGATGGGCAGATGACAGTCTTGGTGTGCCAGGGAGGAAAAAGAACCACTTGAAGCCAACACCATGCACACACATGCATACCCAGACTCTCATTCTTGCACAGAACCACCCAGTCCACAGCAGACTCTGGCTGCCCCAAATGTGCACACGGATAGACACACACAAGAAGGCTGGGACAAACAGAGGCCTTGAGCCAGCTCCAGCCTTGGTCCACTCCCCCAGAGTTCTCGGAGGGCTTGAGCTAAAGTGACTTATTGATACAGATAAGCTGGAAAGAAGTCTTAAAGTGCACCCCAGGGAAGGGGGTCAACTTCTGCCACTGAGGGCTGCACCTTTTGGGGGAAGTGTGTGCTGGTGAGGCTCACATAAGAAGGTGCCTCCCTGCACTAGGGGCTAGGGCAGACCTGGAGGGGGTGCATCAGAGACTCCAAGGGGACGGGAAGGAGAGGGTATCTGGGGAAGGGCTAAGGGGCAGCGCCTCGGGAAGGGGGCTGGGGGCGAGGATCAGTGCCAGGAGCGGGAATAGGGCGGAGCTGCCAGCTGGACGGAAGAAGGCGACCAGTCTTGCCCCGGGGGCGGTGGCCGTCCTCAGGCTCACTCTGGCCTCCCTCGCGGCGTGACCGTGACTGTGACCGTGATGCCACGCGCAGCTCGGACCGCCCCCTCCCCTCCTTCCCCCCAGGCTCCGCCCCGACACCGCAGGGCCCTGCCAGTTCCTGGGCCCGGGGGAAGGGTACTCTGCTCAGCCCCCCGCGGGAATCCCGGGATGGCCGCCAGGATCCCGGACCCCCCAGGCAACGCGACCAGGAGGCCAGCCGGGGCGGGGTGGACCACGGGGTCCAGAGGCGACCTTCGCTCGAGTCCACCCCCTCCCCTCACTCGCAGGCGGCTGTTTTCTTCAGATTTCGGCACCACCCCGGGACACTGAGACACGAGACACCTCCCCCAATTCTTCCGAGGCTCCTGGGAGCCCGCAAGCAGCCCCTCACTGCCGGTGGGGCTCTCCTCTTCAGTCCCCTCCGCCCCATCCCCCTCCTACAGCAAAGACTTCAGAGTCTTCGCATTAAACGGCTGGTCAACAAGCAGAAGGGAGGGGAAACGTCGTGGTTGGGGGTGGGGAGCTGGTGTGCAAGGCGAGGAACCCGGCCCAGCTCCCCATGCCTGCGTCACCCCACACCCCTTGGGATGAAACCTCGCCAGAGCCGAAAGTTTCATTTATTTTAATACTTAAGGATCTTCTGGGCGCATGAGAACCTGAGTAGAATCCAAAGGATGGAGGGGACATGTGATCCAAAGCAAATTCAGTGCCTCCCCCACGGCTCCCCTCCCCTCCCCATCCATCCATCCATCCATCATCCATCCATCCATCCATCCATCCTCCACTGCTGCGTCTCCGAAGCATCCCTGAAAAGCCTCCCCAAACACCCTTCTCGCATCCACTCACTCTACTTTTCTTCCAAACAGCTACAATAGACGCCCAGGCCCCTGCTTCAACTTGCCAGAGCTAAGGTACCTCTGGGAGGGACCGGGATGGAGGTGGGGAATGACAGTCAGCTGGCCTGAGGCGGCTGGGGGAGGGAGCTTCTGGGAAGATGGGAGGGAGAAATGCAGCAGTAGCAGCAGCAGCGATCTAGTGCTGGTGGTGTCCTGGCATCGTGGGTGCATCCTGGGATTACCCCGTGCCATCCACACTCGGGGAAAGCGAGTCATTTGCCCCCTCTTGGAGGGGAAGGGCTGCAGCCCCGAGGGCCGCCAAGAAAGGTTGAATTTAGTCATCCAGCACCCACCCATACAGCAAATACTGATTGGCCATGGAATTCCAGAATATCACCTAAGAGCCAGTTCCACCGGGTAATTTTACAGGTGAAGAAACTGAGGTCCAAAGGAAGGGAAAAGATTTACCTAAGGTCACACGACTACTTAGTGGCATAGCTCACAGACTGAAGAAAATTAAGTGTTGGAAAGGACCCTTAGAGATCTAGTCCGACCCTCTCATTTGACAGGTGAGGAAAACGAGGCTAGCTGGTGAGGTCCAAGCCCTCCCTGCTTCCCCAGGAAGGCTCAGGTGCAGTGTGGGAGACTGGGGGGCAGGCGGGCTCGGAAAGAGGAGGCACTTTCCTTCCCCCTCCTCCCATCATCTCCTCAGGCAGCAGCGGTGTCCCCTAAGGGCCAATCACCTCTTCTGTCTCCGAAACTGTCGGTAGAGCCACTGGACAACGAATGGCCACAGGAGGAGGAGGAGAACTGTGGGGGTAGAGAGCTCCAAGGCCCAGGGCCCCTGCTGGGATGGGGGGTTCTACAAGAGGGAAGGAGAGGGAAGGAAAGGTGGGGGGAGAGTCTAAACTTCCCTCAGTCCTTGACCCAGGTCAGTCTCCTCACCATCCGCCTCTTCCCAATATCCCAATCCATTAGTTTCCCGTCCAGTCCCCTCCCCCATCTCCATTTCCAGCCCAGCTTCCCCCCTCCCCCTCCAGCCTCTGAGATGATCGAGCCAGCAAGGACAGGGCCAGGAGAAGAATATACCAACCAGGAAGGCACCCACTTAAGAATTATTTATCCAAAATTTTTACCTGCACCCTCAATCTTGCTATCTTTTGTATGGTGATCTTTAAAACTCTAGTTTCACAAAGACAGAGGAGTGTGGGGGGGAGGGAGGGGGCAATTATTGGGCTCAAATTAAGTTCAAGGCTCCTACTACTCCTACCCCCATTAAGGCCCTCAAACTAAACTCAGGCCCTTCTATTCTATTGAAAATTTAATCTGCTCTGGGGTATGAAAGCAAAGGACTTGAGCATTAGATTCAGGGATCAAGACCCAGTAGCAGTGATGAAGGAGGGTCAGCAGAGGAGAGGGTCCTTATATCAGTCAAGGGATAGATGATGTTCAATAATGAATGACTCTTTTGACCCCATTTGGGGTTTTCTTGGCAGAGATACTGGAGTGGTTTGCCATTTCCTTCTCCAGCTCATTTGACAGATGAGAAAACTAGGCAAATAAGGTTAAGTGACCTGCCCAGAGGCACACAGACAGTAAGCATCCAGGGGTGGACTTGAACACAGATCTTCCTGACTCCAGGCATGGCACTCTATCCGATGTGTCATCTAGCTGCCAGCTCAAGGGATAGATATGGTATGGTTTATGGTGAAGGGAGAAAGTCCCAGGGCCAAAGGTAGGCCACCTCTGGTTTGTTTCCAAGGAAAAGGCAATCAAGGTCCAAAGTACAAAATGCCCTTTTCCACTATGCTTCAGCTGAGGTTGATACTTAAACCTAGAATAGCCCCCTCCCTCTTTTACACCACTATCCCTTTCAAATCCTATCTGTTAAAGCCCAGTTCAAGGGCTTTTTCAGGAAGCTTTCCCTGATCTCCTACTGTATCAACCTTGACTTCCTCTGCACTCACCTACCACTGCTGTGTACCTGTAACATATGAAGCTAATCTGTGTAAATGCCCTCATCCGCTAAGGCCAGACAATGCTTTGATTGTGAGCTGACAGGCTTTCAGGTTTTGGAAGGCTATGGGGGTGGACTTCTAGTGCATTAAAAAGCCTGCTTGCCCATTGCTTGAACCAGCCTAAGTTCAGAGATAACTTGTCTGACACCAGTTACTGAACTATGACCTATGGGGCCATAGCAAGATTTAAAGACTTCATTAAATTTCAGACTAAGGGCAGTAACCCTTAGGACTCTAGAACCTTGGTTTTTTTTTTTAAAAAAAACATTTTGATCACTCTTTTGGTATGACTGGTTGTTTTGTAATCTTAGGTATTTTGTGCATTTAAAAACATTCTTCTGAGAAGGGGTCTGTAAGCTTCACCATAATGCTCCTCCCCCCCAAAATTAAGAACCCTTGTTTTAGAGGGATCAAAATTTGCATCAACTTAAGGACACAAACCCTTCCAGTATGGAAAAAGTAGTAGGATTGTCATGTTCTCCTACAAGACTGCACAGATGGGAAATGACTTACCCACAGTCACATAGCTAATAAGTACCATAGTAATAGACTGAAGAATATAGGTTCCATGAGGGTAAGAATGTTGCATCTTCCACAGTACCCAGCACAAGGTTTTGCAATCATTGGGCACTTAATAAAATGTTTCTTGACTTGAGCAGAACTAAAACACCAGCTAGTCAGACTGGAAAAATGGATTCCCTGGGCCAGGAGGAAGGCGGGATCACACAAAGAGCTGTCCCGCCCCACACCTCCACATTGCTGTGAGTGTAGGCTATACAACTTTTCCCTGAACACCCTCAGGCCCAGCCCCTACATCCGTGGGAGGGATAAAATCTAGTAGGAACGAGGGTGGAAGAGGACAAGAGTGATGGACTAGCTTTAGAAAGACAGGTCAGGTATTTTTCCAGGTCCTTTGCTCAGTCCCCGGTTGCAATGGTCAGAAATATGATAACTATTCTTGCCTACCTAGGAAATAACAGTGTTCTTGTGATTGTTTGTTAGTGTTCAGTCATGTCTGACTCTCCGTGACCCCTATATGGAGTTGTCTTGGCAAATATACTGGACTGGTGTGCCATTTCCTTCTCCAGCGGATTAAGACATAGTTAACTTGCCCAAGGTCACAGAGCTAGTGAGTGTCTGAGGCCAGATTTGAACTAAGCCAGGTCCATAGCTTTACCCACTGAGCTGTTTCCAATTGCACCCAGGTTCTAAAACTGAAACCTTTAGCAGGGAAAGGGGTGAGGGAAGGGGTAGGGGAGGTCAAAAATAAGGAATTGAGGACTTTCTACATGTAAAACAAATCATCAACCATAATGAGCCAGCAGAGAGGTAGGGTAGACCCCAAGAGTGCCTTAGATTTAGCCATCTCCTGCTTGATGACTGTCCAAGGTCCAGATTTGGCTAGATCGGGACTACTTTCTTCTGTAGTCAGAAGACTTCACACACAGAGAGAGAGAAAGAGAGAATGTATGCATGTGTGTGTATATGTGTGTGTTACTGTCTCTGTACATGTCTATATAGAGAGCAACTAGGTGGTGTAGTGGATAGAGCTCCAGCCCTGGAGTCAGTTCAAATCCACAGACATTTAATAACTGTGAGACCCTAGGCAAGTCACTTCATGCTGTTTATCTCACTTTCCTCATCTGTAAAATGAACTGGAGAAGGAAACGGAAAATCACTCTACTATCTTTGCCAAGAAAATCTTAAATGGGGTCATGAACAATCAGACACAACTAAAATAAGTGAAGAAGATATGCCCATATATATGCCTCCAGAGAGCTGTCTGTGACTGTGATGAAGAAGGAATAATTGCCAGATCGGACTACTAAAGGTGAGGGGGTGGTGAGAGCAGGCATAGGTGAGCCGGCTGTTCAGCTTTAGGAGGGGATTGGCTGTCATCCCTTGCCTCTCCCTCACATTTAAGTATGAACAGCCTAGATAGAAAAGGAGGGTCAGGGGGGGTCAGCTCTGCTGCCCCAAGGGACAGTTCAGCCAAGGGAGCCAGGAAGGCCTAGTACTCCTGGCATACCTCCTACTCCCCCTTTCTATTCCTGGGGTTGAGTCTCACTTCCTGTACTAAGGAAGCATGAAGGGAAACTTGTTGCCAGGATGCTGAACAACAATCTTGGGAGTGAGATCCTTGAGGAGAGGAGCCTGGGGCCCTGAAGGCACTGGAGAAGCTGGGCTAGGACAAGAACGCAGATGTCTAGCTCCTAGTTTTAAATTCAGAGGCAGCTGTGTGGTGCAGTGTGGGAGTTGGAAGACCTGAGTTTGAATATGGCCTCAGGCATATGAGCTATGTGACCTCTCAGCCTCAGTCTCCTCATCTGTAAAATGGGTAATAATTACACCTGTCTTTTAGGGTTAGTGTGAGGATCAAATGACATTATATATATATATATATATATATGTATATATATATATACATATATATATATAGCACTTTGCAGGCCTTATTGGACTGTAAATCCCTGCTGCTGCTACTACTGCTACTGCTACTACTGCTGCTACTACTACTGCTGTTATCATTCTGGAAAAAGGTTTCTTGGTTTCTAAGAGGACTACTAGTATTATTATTTTGGGAAAAGGTTTCTTGGTTTACTACGACTACTACTCCTTCTACTCTACTACCACTATTGTAATTATCCTGGGAAAAGCTTTTTTTGGTTTCTAAGGGGAGAGAAGGATAAAAGGGAAACACAGGTGGGTAAGCTGAGGGAAAGGGGCGGTTTGATCTCTCACTGGTCCCTTTTTTCCTTGTGGCGGTTTCAGGGAGGGGAGCTCACCTGTGTAGGGCGGGGCAGGCTCTCCAGACACCTCAGTCTCCCCTGAACATCTTGCATGCTCTCCTGCAAGGCTTGCACCGTACTGGCCAGCCAGGCTTCAAACTCCTGGGGACCCTGGGGAGCCCTTCCCACCATCTCTGCATAAACAGATAGAGAAGAGAGGCTGTCCTCATCCTGTGGGAGTCTCCTGGGTCAGCCCAGGTTCAGACACCTGATAGGGTAGGTGAAGGACAGAAGTAAACAGTCTCCTATATGCGATGTCCCTTGAATCTTTATAGGAATTCATTTTCTCAAAGCCCTCCTAGCACATCCATGAAGCCTAAGCTATTTTCATACCAGTCCTAAAAGGAGGACAGGGATCATTCTCCTTAATTTGCAAAACTCAGGCCCAGAATACTGAAGACCACTAAAACCAGTCAGAGCAGTAGGAGAGATGAGACTGGAACAAAGGGCTAAGAACTCATGCAGGGAGGGGGTGGTTCTGCCTCCTTCACTGCTGTCCCTAGAGGGGGCATAGGCAGAGTAGGGAGAGGTAGGGACTTTGCCCAGCCCCACCTCCTACCCCTTTCCCCAGTAACTTGGGGTTCTGAGAGTCAAGGGCATCTGCCTGTGTGGCAGCCCTGGGCAGAAGGCTGAACTCTCCAGTGCCCTCCCCTGCCCCACTCTATATTAAAATAACAACCCTGGACTTTCACCCCAGCATTGTCCTAAGGGAGAGGGTGGCGATGGAAGGGCCAGAGGTGAGGGCAGGTGCTGGGGATGGAGAAGAGAAAGAAGATCCCAGAGGAAAGGAAGGTAGGGGGAGGGCAGGGCAGGGTATGAGTTACCTCTCTCTCTTGGAAGCAAGTGGCCACTGCTGATGTCAGTCTCTCCTTCAAGAACTTCCTTCAGCTCTTCCTGCAGCCACTCACCCTGAAGGGAGAAATCCCAGGGGAGGAGAAACTAAGAGCTGATTCTCCCCTCAAGCCCAATTCCCTGAGTCTTAAAGGGTTGGGTGGGAGAAGTAAAGGCAGGGTAGCCTTGAAAATGGGGCGGCATCTTACCTGCTCAGGCTCTAGCTGTTCCAAGGAATCACAGAAAACCTCAGAATCCAGGTCCATAGAGGCTCTCCCATGGATACTGGGCACCCTGGGTAGCTGTGCTTCTGTGAGGGGAGGAAAAGGAAAGGGAGTGAAGGAAGAGAGGGAGCTGATGACTTCCCAGGGCTCAGGCAGAGGCCATAGCCAGTGCTCTAGAGTAGAAACCGCTAGGGTCATGGGGAGTGTATGTGTATGTGTATGTGTGTGTGTGTGGTTTTGTGTGTGTGTGTGTGTGTGTGTGTGTGTGTGTGTGTAAAAGAAGGAGAGGAGAGTTAGAGAACAAGAGAGGGGAAAGAAGGAAAGAATGAGGGAAGGAAGGGAAGGATAGATGGGAATTAGGGTACAGGAATGGGAAGACAATGAGACCTAAGTTGTAAAGGACATAGTCAAGTGAATGAGACCCTGGGAAAAAGAACCTCAGTCATCCTATTCCTGGGCCTCTGGCTGATCTATCATCCTTTCTAAGCTCAGTGCTCTAGAACCCAGGGAGGAGTTCCACAGGTATGGAGTATGAGCATACCCACTCTCAGGTTTTATCTTCTCCTTCAGATATTGCTTCATGGGGAGTGGGGGGAGCCCTTCACTATCTCTTTATCTGCCCCAATTGCCTCCTTCTGCCCACTACTTTTCTTAACCTCAATTCTACAAACTTAAAAAAATATGTTGATAACTCTATTTCAATATAATTGGTTTCCTTTGTAATCCTATGTATTTTGTTTTATGCATTGAAAAAATCATTCTCCTAAGAAGGGGTCCAAAGTCTTTACCAGACTGCCAGAGGGGTCTCTGACAGAAAAAAGGTTAGCAAGTTCTATTCTCCCACCTATTCTGCACTGCAACAAAACTTGCTTGCTTGTTGTTCTCGGGGAAAATACACACACACACACACACACACACATACATGTATGTATATGGTTTTTTTCTATTTCCCACCTCCATGGCTTTGTATAGTAAGCACAGGTTTACTATGCTTGAAATGTTCTCCTTCATTTCTACCTTTTGAACCCTCTTTCCTCCTCCTCCCAGCTCCCTTAAAGGCTAAGATGGAGTGTCACCACATATAAGTGCCCTGAAATGACTCCCCCGTTCATAGTGTCTCCTCAAAATGATCTTCTATTTAGCTGTGTGTATGTGGTTGTTTTTCTCTCTGGTAGACTGTGATTTCCCTGAGGGCCAGGGTTATTTCATTTTCCTTTCTTGTATTCTCAGTTCTTGGCCCAGAGTACCCAATTTTGTTGAATTAAATCAAATCTAGGTGGATATTGACCTGAAGCCTGGGGGGTCAGCTCCTTAGGAGGTGGGAGGGGTTCAGAGGCAGTTCTTAAATCACCATTTGGCATCTTCTTTTGAGCTGCAAAGGGAAGCAGATGAGATAGGTTACCACACTCCACCCAAGTCAGCCCCTCAGACTCTCCTTCATCACCACCCACCAAATACAAACATATTTACTTGTTTTCAGGCAAATTCCCCCCAAGGTGGGGAGGCAAGGAACAACAATGGTAAAAGCTACACCAATCCCCACATCCTTACCACCATCCTGATATCCACCCCTGGCACTGATTTTAGGATTTTCTTTCATGTGGAACTGGAAAGACCATGGGTTTTGAAGTCGGAAGACCTAAGTTCAAATCCACTCTCCTATTTCTAATCCTGAGCTATGTTACCTCACCTCATTGGGTCATGGTTTCCTAGGGGTATTGACAAGATGATCTCTAATAACTCTCTGGGGATCCCCCTTCCATGGCTGGGTGAACCTCTTCTCCCACTCCTATAACAAGCTGAGCAGCTCAGAACCTTGGCCTGACTCTGATTCTTCTCTACCCGGTGCTGGCCCTTTTGAGGGGAGTCTGACCTGTGAGTTTCTTCAGGAAGGTCTCTGGGGGCTGAGGCATGTCAGGAATCATCTCATACAAGGGCACAAAGTAGTTAAACATGCCATCATCCACGTCACCCAAAGGAACCGTGTCTATCACCTTATGGAGAGGAAAAAGATGGCGGACAACCCAGCAGGAAATTTGCCACCCCTATCTCCACCCAACCATGTCCACTGTTGGTTCAGCCCTGGCTTGAAAACCACTGGGGAAGGAATGGACACAGGCAGGGACTGGCTTGGTAGCTTTGTTCACCATAGAGAATTGGAGTGGAAACAACCTTGGTCAATAGGAGGGAAGACAAGGGTCACTCTGGGCATGCACCAGAATCCAAATGACAGTTACCAGTTATCACAAGGAGAAATAGGTTTAGACTTGGGAGGAAGCATGAGGAAGACTTTACCTTCTGGGCCACCACCTTCATTTCCGCAATATAAGCTGCCATTGCCTCCTCCTGGCTCATCCTACCCAGACTGTGCCAGGCATCCCTGGAAGGCAGAGTTCTGATCACCAATGGAGCCTCTATGAAAGGTCACTGACCCAAGAGGAAAGTACCATGGAGCTGGGGCAAGGGGAAAAGGGTGCTTTACCATTTATAGCGTCCAATAGGGTCCCAGAAGCCAGGTCTGGGCACATGACAGGGTCCCTGGGTGGCCTGCTTGTAGTAGCTGTAGAAACGCAACATCTCCTCATAGGATGGGCGATAAGAACCTGGGTGGTTGGGGCGGTGGAAGATAAGAAAGGCTAAGAACCAGCGGGCACCCAGCTTCAGCGGGAGGTGGCCAGGGAAATTTTAGATTTTTCAGAGAGACTGAGAGAAGTCTTGAGGCAGGCTGAACAAGGGAGATGCTTCCTGGGCTGAGGAGAGGGCCAAGGCTGCAAGGCTGAGTTGCTGGAGCGGAAGGAGCCTTACCTTTTGAAATACCAGGTAAGTCAAAGTGTCAGGGACCAGAAAGCCTCCTCTACATCCCAGGAAACTTCTGAGAACACCAGGGAATGAATTACTTGGTGGGGGGAGGAAGGGGGCACCTCCAAATTGCATCTTGGAATCACTGAGGGTAGGGAACACAGGAGAGAGAGGGCAAGGGGAGGGGACTGTCACCGGCCTCACCATTCTTGGGTAAACTCTGGATGACAGTCACTGCGGCGTGGAATTGTTTCTGGCAGTCCGGTTCTGAACCGTGCCTCTCGGTCCCCATGCTCAGCTAGCTAACTGCAGCCGCCGGAAAGGAAGAGGAGCTCGGGTGGGCAGTGGTGACGATCACCGCCTCCGGAGGCCTTCATACAACAACAAACTCGTGGGAGTGCTCGTCCTAGACGGGGCCAGGGCTCCCACAGCGCACAGCCCCACCTTTCCGACGGGAAGACGGAGGTCTTCCTTTATAGGGAGTCCCTGAGAGTTCCGAGCGGAGACTCCAGGGTTTGCCAAAGTTGGACGGGCTCTCCCGGGAGGCGGGTGGGTGCCGGGATGGGAGCCCCGGGAAGGCGGGGGAGCAGAAAGGACGGCTGGTGCCCCCAGTCGCTGCTCAGCTCCCCTTGCCCAGATGTGTCCCCAGACACCGCGCACAACCCCCAGGGACGCAGCCCTCCAGCACGCCGCCCTCCACCCCGCGACCCCCCGAGTGCCCGAGTGCCCCCGTGCCGGGGGTCCCAGCGCCGTCTGGCACTCACCCCGGCTGCCCCGCCTCGGCTCGCCGGGTCCGGACGGTGAGGGGGGGGTTGCCCCTCTGCCTAGTGCCCGAGGTTCCCGACTGACCTCCCGGCGCAGTTGGAGAGGCTCAGCGGGTAAGGAAGAACTGACAGAACCCTCAGCCAATAAGCAAGTCCGTTTCACTCTCGCCTTCCGCGTTTCGTCCACTAGGCGTGGGTCTTTCAATTTTATGCAAATCACCGTGTTGCTGATTCCCAATCTGGCGATAGTATTATCGCTCTCACCACCGCCCCTCCGCCAGGACTGAGGAAGGCGGTCAGCGCCCCCTGGTGGAACACTTGCGGGAGCGTCCTCTTGCGGGAGACGTGGGCTACCGCCGCCGGGGCTGGGGAATCGACGTGTCCACTTGCAGGGCGTCAGTCAAAAGTTGTGTTCTCTGGCCGAGCTGATTCCGAAGGAGACTGTGGAAGAGACACTCGAGGAGATATAACACGTGCGAGGCAACAGCGGAAATTCGAGGAGAGTAGGAGGGATAATAAAGACAAGCTTGCTTTTCGGGTCCTACGGGGTACGTCGGGGATGGGGACGAGGGAGGTACTTGCAGACTGTCCGGGAGTGCGCTGCGTACCCTAAACTGGCAGGAGGTGGCGCTGTGCCCACGGCTTTCTGACCCTGACCCCAGGGCACACTGCTAGTCATTGCCTGGGCACATCCACACCTCCACTCTCTTGGCAAGGACTTAGACGCTGCGCACACCTGTGACGCGCAGAGCAGCCCGCATACACGCACCCTCACTTATCGCTGGTGTATCTATTCATCGCTGAATATCACCTGCGCAACTCCCACAAGAACACGTAGCCGGAGAGGGAGGTGGGAAACTGGGCCCAGGGAAACTTGGCAGTCAGTCATTCTGGGCCCAGGAACCGCGATCTGGGCCGCCAGGCTCCAAAACTGGAAATTGGAATCTGGGTAAGGGCTGTTTTCGCTTATTTGTATTTGTATTCTCAGCGCTTTGCCTACATTAAGTGCTTAATAAATACCTTTAAGAAATTCACGCTTTTATTTGCCAAGGTCTGCTGCTTTTACCTTGGTAACATCTCTTTACATCCACTCCCTTCTCTCCTCTAACACTGCCACTCTCCTGGTGCATGCCTTTATCTTCTCATGCAGTCACCTGCTGCTTCTTCTCCCTGCCTCAAGCGTCTGGCACTGGAGTCTTATCTTCCACTCAGATCTTTCTAAAGTGCAGTGACCATGTCATTCCCCTAATTAATAAACTCCATTGGCTCTCTGTCACACTTTCAATATCAAATATAAAATCGGTTTACCCTTCAAAACCCTCCATAACCACCCCACCTTCTCACCTTTCCAGTCTTACTCTCTAAACTCCTCCTTCTCCTCTCCCCCCCCCCACCGTCATCCAGTGACACTGATTTCCTTGCTTTTTCTCGAACATTCCATCTCCCGAAGGGGGCAATTTTCATTGGTTGATCCCTATGCCTGGAATGCTCTCCCTCCTCATCTCCACCTACTGGTTTCCTTAAAGTCCTGGATAAAATCCTACTACAGAAAATTTTTCCCACTCCCCTTAATTCTCGTGCTTTCCTTCTTGATTATTTCTAGTGTATCCTGCACATAGCTTATTTGTACATAGTTGGCTGCAGGCTGTCTCCGCACTGAACTCTGAGCAAGGACCGTCTTTTTTTAGGTACACTGTAGGTGCCAAATAACTATTTATTGATTCACTAAGGTCTCTTCTACCTCCACTCCGGTGAACGAATTCTTTCCTCCTTCCTGTGTACAGGTATTTATCTGATAATAGAGAAGGCAACTGGCTCTGGCGTCACGAGGGTTAATCCAATGACGTCACGAGGCTGAAGCATTGGAGGGGGAGATTCCCCCCTCCTTTCTGCATCCCTCTTTCCCTTCCTCCTTCTCCTCCCCGCCTTCCCCGAGTCTCTGACACCCCGAGTCCCCAGTTCGGCCATCCCAGGACTAATCCAGTTTCCGAGCTGGAGGACCCCCACATCTTTGACCAGGTGGCTTTTGCCCATCTTTATTTCCCTGAATCCACACAAGGGAGGAGAGGATCCCGGATTCTAGAGTCTTCAAAGGTCCCGGGAGCTACCCCCCTCACCTCGCACAGCTTCCCATCGCCGCCCACCTGCTCCCCGCCAAATTTGGAGCAACCTCTCGGTGCTTCCGAGTCAGTCAAGCTCAGGGTCCACGGGGATGGGGGAGGGGCACACTGGGTGGGCATGAGGGAGGGCAGAGACCCGGGGGCACGGGACGAGCTGGCGGTAGAGTGTGCATAAGGTGAAGCACCGCAAGATCCCGGTGGGCTGGGGGTGGGGTCACACCGCTCTGCCTCAATGGCTAAGACCTCGAAAAGCGGGAGATCCCGCCCCCTGGTCCTGGCCTCCCTCCCCTTTCCCTCTCTTCCCACCCTCCTCTCTAGCTCTCTCCACCTCCTTATCCGGCTCCTGGGAGCCGGAGCCCTTGCCGGGCCCCAGACGTCTCTTCGTCCCTGCGCCCCGCGACTGTGTTCCCCAGACCAGCCTCTGTCTCGGGCTATGTCGTGCCCCTGGTGGAAGAGACGGAGCGACGGGGAGCTGGAGCCTTCGTTCCGGATCCTGGTCTCGGACGGCGGGAGCCAGGAAGGGGCCGCGCTGAGAGCTCTCAAGAAGATGGGTTAGTGACGGGGGTCGCGTCGGGGCCCGAAGGCTCCTCGGTTGATTTGGTAGGGCCAAGATGGGGCGCCCCGCGGAGGGGAAGGGGTCTGGGCTGCACCGTCGGGTCTAGAGCGTGAGCACAGGCTGGTGTCCGCGCCACTCCGCCGGGAACTCCGGGCGGTCCTAGAACGGGACGAGAAATCCGATGCTCTTCTCCCTACTAGGGGAGCTATCGGAAAAGTGTTAGGCTGTGAAAAGAAACTGGAGGTTGGGGGCTGCTGCAGAGGCTGAGGAGGTGGGACTCCGTCTGGAAAGGCCAAGGCTGCAAACAGACCTCGTCCTCTCCCTGCCTAGTGCCCCGTCACCCTGCTGTCGGACTCCGGGAACTGACATACAAAAGTTCAAGTGTGTTTGCGAAGAAAGGAGTCTGGTAGAGGGGCAAAGCCTTTTCCCCTGGAAACAAGAGTTCTAAACGGTTGTCAGGTTGCTTTACCAACTCACAAGTGCCTACCTAACCCATAATGTGTTATTATATCATATAAAGAATGTATCACATTAGATTGTGAGCTGGTCGAGGTCAGGAACTGGTTTTTGCCTCTTTTTGTATCCCCAGCGCTTAGTACAATGCCTGACAACATAGTAGGCCCTTAATAAATGTTTACTGATTGATGTAGGGAAGGAATCTATACCTTGAATAGTAAAAACTAGGAAATCATAGATTTGGAACCCGGAGGAACCTTAGAGTCCTCTGGTACAATCCTCCTCAAAAGAGGGGTCCAGATAAATTGAGATTTGCCCAGTCTCAAAGATTGGGAGGTAGGTTGAGGACTGAGAGTGTAAAGAGAACAGGTTTATAGATTCTGGGGATTTGCCTTTAAATGTTGACCTTGCCTGCCTCCCTGAGGAGTGAACAAGTCTCTTCACCTCCTAAGATGGGACACTTTCTGTCAAATCAGATGCCTCCCACCTGGTGAAGAGAAGCAAACAAGTTTTTATTAAATGCCTATTATGGGTTACTGTGCTAAAGTGATTTGATCCTTTTGACTGGCCATGAAAAGTGCCTTAATTCTAGATGTTAGGTGGATGCCTCTTAAGGATCTGTGGAAGGAGGAAAAGCAGGGGATTTGAGAGAGACCAGTTGTGTAGGAACTCAAGAATCCGTTGAAACATTTAATAATTAGAGTGGTGATGGTAATACTCCTTACCCCAAGCAATGTCCTTTTAGTCTAATTTACTAAATGCCATGAATTATGTACAAGATTCTAGTAAGTATTAGACCTAATAGTATAATTATAATAACTGTAATTGGTACTGTAGGAGAGGACGTTAATAGAGCCATGCCAGCAGAGAGGCAGCCTGGTGATCTGGACAGGGAGCTGGCCTTGAGGCTAGGATGACTTGAGTTCAAATTCTACCTCTAACATATATGACTGTGAGACTTTGGGTGAATCATTTAACCTTTCAATGGGTCAGTAGAGAACCAAGGCTATGGATAAAAGAATAGAGTTAGGATTGGAGGGGCATCAAGGGGATGTTGCCTGGGCTCTACCATTAATGTGTAATACTGGGCAAGTTACTTCCTCCCTCTGGAATTCAGTTTCCACCTCCCCAAAAGGAAGTCTACTGAATTACTTGATAAAGTCTTAAAGATAAGATTTCCTTCTAATAAAACATCTTATGATTACTGTGATTTAATAGGATTACTTTAGCTACATTATTGTGGTTTGAATAGACTTATATGGGCTGACCTGGGAATATACAACTATCATGTACACACACATGTGTACATATATGTAGATATAAGTACATACATAAAATATATATGTGTATGTATTTTTTAAACAGGTTACCTTCTGCCAACCTGGAATACTGCCTCATACACAGAGATACACATTCTGAGACACACCTGCCCCCACCATCTATGTGCAAAAAGGGAAATATACAATTGTGTAGGGGATAGAATGCTGGATCTGAGGTCAGAGGATCCTGCCTCTGCCCTATCCCCAGGGAAAGTCATCCTCCACTTCAGTGAGGGAGGAAGCTCCTACCTCCTGGGGCAGCCTAGTCCACTTTAGAACACTTATAATTACAGAAGGTCAGTTCTAATTACTTGAGCATTCCGATTCCTTCCCAGTCTCCGAGTGTCCCTTTTCATGTTTGTGTGATCTCTTCCCACAATGCATATATGAGAAGCCAGCGGGTTCCTCAGTCCTCAGCAGTTCTATTGACTAGTCATAGATTGAAGTCCCCAGCTCCCTCCCTCTCGCTATCCAGCTGAGGTGATATTCCAGGGAAGATTATGGATATGAAAGTGTTATTGTAATGGAGAGAGGGCTGGGCTTGTAATCAAGAACAGCTGAGTTCAAATCCTGATGGGTCCACTTACTAGATGGGTGACTGTACATTTCTAAGCCTCTCTGTGCCTCAGTTTCCTTATCTATAAAACAGAAAGAATGATTGCACTTATAAACCAAAGATTATTGTAAAGATTAAGACATGAGTCCTAGGTGTAGAGCTGAGAATCCAGAGGACTCTCCTCAGGTCTAGTCCTGTGAAGTATGAAAATGACCTTCAGGACCTCTGAGATTTGAGCCCCTCTAGCTTTTCTTGTGCATTTATACTCACTAGACTTTTTCCCCACACCCAGAGCATATGACCCCAAGCTATGGATTCTTTCTGTACAGCTAGGGAGATTTTATTTCAGATACAGGCAGGAAATTAGAGGATGCTTTTCTGAGTGGGACAGGGTGAGGGAGACAGCCATGGAAGGAGAGATTAGAGTATAAAAGGAGAACCCAATTTCTAGGGAAGGGGAGGGAGCCATGTCTCACAGCTGGGGAACAACTCAGTGATGGAGCCAGGCATCCTGACTTCCAGCCTCTTACCTCTGGACCCCACTTTGAAACTCAGTCTGATTGAACAGGAAAGAGGGTTGTTTGGCAGGACAAAGCAGGACTCCTGGACATTTGTCCAAGGGTGAAAGACTCTTACTTCTGGACACCTCTACAGTCAGGGTCCCCAGAAGGGGTGAAGCTTGGGTTGTGCCAAATGTTCCTCCTTCCTTTTCTGCCCGCCCCCCCCCCCCCCCACCAAATATCCTCTCCAGATCCTCTCTGAAAAGATGAATGGGAGACACCAGGCCCTTGGAAGAAACATCATGAGAGAATGGGAAAGAGCCTTGGGTTTGGAGTCTGAAGACTACAGTTGGATTCTAACTCTTTACTCCCAGAGTACCCTTGGCTAAATCACTTAGATGCAGCTGTCACAGTAGATAGGGTATTCTGGAGTTAGAAATATTTGAGTTCAAATCCTGCCTCTAACTGCATGACTCTGAGTAAGTCATTTAACTTGTCTGCCTCAGTTTCCTCGCCTCTAAAATGGGTAGGGTATATACTTCCTAGGGCTGATGTGAGGACTGAATGAGATAATAATTACAAAATATTTAGCACAGTGATGGAGCAGGTGCTATGTAAATTCCTGCTGTCATTTTTCCTTAACCTCACTGTGCCTCAGTTTCCTCTTCTATGAATTGAGAGACATGGACTGGTTGACCTTTCATCCACCCTCTCCTAATCTACTATCTCCCTCCCAGACCTCACCCTATGATTCCCTAATCCCTTGACCATTGTCCAGCAGTTGCTGAGAGGACAGAAACCCCGGCTTTACCAGTCACAGGACTGATCCATAGCCCGGGCAGCAGGCTGAATCCTCTCCTTGGGCAGGGACCTAGTGTACGATGTTCTTGAGCCCTCTCTTGAAAGGTGAGTCTTCAGGGCTGGGTAGTGTCTCTTCTTCCTGTCCCTAGATTGTTTCTCTCTACTAAACCCTGTGAAATGAAAGTTAGAGAAGGCTCAAAGCCAAGGAAACTTGGGGGTGGAGGAGATTCACAGGCAGGACTCAGTACCTGGGTTGGTAAGGGGTCACCTCCAAGGCAAGTTGGAAGTATTTGTGTGGCCTCCCTCTCCTGATCTCAGTTCCTCTATAGCTTTCATGAGGACTGACTTCCATTCCTGTGACTTCATGTCCCCATTAACCCTACTGAAACTGGACCCTTCCTCAGAGCTCTCAAGGCTCTCCCATGGGTGGGCAGGACCATCCTAGGCACACCCAACCTCACCTTCTTTGATAGGTTCAAGGGAAGTAGAAGCTCTTTCCTTAAGTTTTCTTTCCTGTCTTTGTTATTCTTTTGAATGGATTGCTCTAGTTCTTTGTACTTGGCATCAATGCCAGTCAGGGTGGGGCTACCAGAGGGAATCTAGCTAGGGGAGTTGTTGATCAAGAATCTCAGTGGAGAGTGGCAAATATTGGATCACAGGGGCATGAGGGGACTCCAGTAATGTGATCAGGAACTGGCTTTTTCTTAACAGATTGGGATGGGGAAACATATAGACCCTGGGGCCTGGAAAGGTTATCCTCCCTACTCAGTGTTTTATCCTGCGCTGTATCATCAGGAAATGCCCCTTCTCCCCTCTCACCCATAGCCTTGGCATGTGGTTTGATTTTCCGCATGTCTGACATTCCTGCTGGCAACTCACAAATCCCCTCCAAGCTCTCCTTGCACACATCTCTCTATGTGTGCATGGAATGCCCCATACACATGCCCTTCTCTCCACACACACATAACTGTCCCCTGCTTTGCTTAGGAGGGCCCCAACTGGGTCTCTCCTCCAGTCAGTACCTAGAACCTCTTACGAAGGGACCGAAACCGTACCTTGGGCCAGAAAGGAAAAAGCAGCTTCCTCACCTCCAAGGTCCCCAACTACTGGACATTTTCTCTTTCTAAGAGGTCAATGGAGGACAGAGAGAGCATAGAGGCCACATTCCCACCCTCTCTGGGCCTGGTTTGTGGAAGAAGCCTGGACCTGGGTGCTGACAGGGGCTAAAAATAACTTCACTGGGGGCTCCTGTGAGGAAGGACAGGGACAGCCATCCTTCCTATCTCTCCCTCTCCATCCATTCCCTTTCAACTGATCCCCCTAATCCTTTCCCTTCTCCCTTTTTCTTCTCCCCCGACTTCTTCCTCTCATCTGTCCCTTATCTCTCTCCTTTCTCCTCTCCGCACTTGCCATCCTCATCTGTCAGCTTCTTCTCCAGCCACATCACTGAGCAAGAGAGTATGGGCACAGCTGGATCTTCCAGCAGTTACCTGGGATAGAGGGAGAAGTGGTCACTGGGAGATGGTGCCACTGAGATTGAAAGGTTTGATCTGGAGAACGATAATAACAAAAGCGCTTTTTTCCTAGCACTTTAAGATTGGCCAAGTGCTTTAAGTATGTTGCCTCATTTGCTCCTTATCACCCTTTGAAGGAGCTATTATTAACCCCATATTACTGAGAAGACTGGTACAAACTGAAGGCTCTTGCACCTGTTTGAATCAAGCCCAGTATAGGAATGAGGAAGAAGATGAAACATCAGGTGCTGATGACACTAACATTTACGTTTGGCTGGTGACAGCCTGAAGCCTCATACCAACAACTATCCTCATTCTCTGCTGATCTCTCACTCTTCCTGGGGCTGGGGTGGGGGGCAGGGGTGCGGGGGGTGGGGGGTAGAGGAGATAGGTGAGTCTGCCCATTTCCCAGACTCGTAAACTGAGGCATACAAACTCCAGACACCCAAACTGGGCCTCTCATTCTGTCCATTGTTGTGTCCTACTTTGCTCCTTCTCCAAAGGACAGGGAGGGGTCCCAGGCCAATGCCTGGGGGCAGGTGGTGTGTGTGTGTGTGTGTGTGTGTGTGTGTGTTCTAGAGGGCAAATGGTGATGTGGGAACATCTGGGACTCATGAGTCTGAATGACATACCCTTCTCTCAGTGGGCCACTCTGGTGTCCAGGACTGGTGTCCAGAGGTGGTCCTAGTGGAAGTTCCTTTAACCCCAGAAGATTTCATCAGGGCTGTGTGTGTATGTGTGACTGCTTAGTGAAAATAGCAACCCATCTTTGGGAAGCCAGCAGAATTGTCTGGGTTTGGGGCAACACTACAGTCCATTAGGATGTTTGCAGAAAGAATTTGGGTAAACCAGCCCCAGGGAATGAATGACTCACCTCCATTTCCGGTATTAGTCATTTGCTTCCAAAGTGTGGGGGGGCAGGGAACTAGGAGAAGAAGAGGGGGCTGGACTCCACAGCTGTCACTCTGAAGCAGGATTGGTTGTTGGTTGTCATAGGAACAAGGGTTAGTCCATCCCCCCCAGCTCTCTATTAGCCCGGAAAATGGTGGGAGTGGGCTCTCTGAATTCAACCCATTGCCAAAATAATAACTCATATTTAAGAGGGAAAGAAAGTATTGTTCACCAAGTGTTTACCATCCATCATCCTCTGAGTCTCACACAGCTACCTATTTCAATGAATTGTACATTTTACAGATGAGCAAACTGAGTTGAGGACCTTGATTCTAATCCTACCTCTGATACCTGTTACCTTTGAGACCCTGGGCAAGTCCCTGAGCCTCTTAGTTCCTCAGTTTCCTTTTCTATAGAAGGAGAGGTTTTGACCAATTAGACTTGCTCTAAGTCTGTGATCCTCTGTCTTGATTTCCTAAAGTGCCTTCTGGGGGTAGCTAGGTGGGTGACATAGTGTTAGAACACCATTCCTGGAGTCAGGAGAACCTGAGTTCAAACCTGGCTTCGGACACTACTAGATGTGTGACCAGGGCAAGTCACCCTTGCCTCCCAAAATTAAAAAAAAAAGTGCCTTTGGGAACTCAGTCTGTGATCCTAGCCCAGGTTAAGTAACAGATGGGCCATGTCTTGATTTCAGCAGAGAAGTTACTTCCATGGGCTCATAATATTTATGAGGTGAGCAGGGGAAAAAAAGGAATTTGTAATGGGTACCTCCTTTGATTCTCCTCTCCCCTTCTCAAGCCACCACCCTTCCTCAAAAGAAAGTATCATGGAAAGACTGGTTAGATGGAGAAGGGAATGGAGAAGTAAATGTCGGAGACCCTAAGAATTAGTGAATGGCACGTCTTGCTCCTTAGCTAAGAAGTTGGCATTGTCCACTCTTCTCTGACCCCATAAGAGCCTTCTTTAGCCTGGGATGGACCCACATACCTGAAGGAAGATGTCCATCCTTATTAGTCTCCCAAGGGCAGATGTGAGATGGGGTTAATGTGGGGACAGGAATAGTGTGAGCACTAAAGGAGGAGAAATAACCCCTATCTTCCCCTGATTCCCAGCCTGGGATGTGGATGAAGACAGGACTTGCTGGTCTGGATTGGGGAGGAGAATATAGGTAGGAAGTTGATGTTAGGGAATCTCAATTTAAGAGGTAAAGAAAGAACTAGGAAAGGGAGTGGCCTAGGGTAAGTGAGAGGCCAGAGGCCAGATATCAGCTATTTCCAAAAGCAGAGCAGGTCACCCAGAGATCAGCCCCACCCATCCTTTCCCACCAGGGTAGCAGCAAGCTGGACCTGTGCCCAGGAGTCCATGGCTCCTAGCTTGCTGTTCTAGCCTGCTTATCTAGAGCCAGGAGAGCCTGAGCTGTCATTTGCACCCCTCCCCCACTCCCCAATTGGACAGGGCAGCAGAGAATGTGAGGAGTGGGTCTTAGGTTGCAGCAAGAGAGATTTAGGTTAGATAGGAAGAAGAACTTCCTGATCATCCAGGTTTTGAGCCAGAAGAACTGTGGGGAGCTGTTTCTGGGATGCCCAGGGTGTGCCAAGTATTGAGCAGAAGGCACGAGAAGCCTTTATCCTAGAAACTGTTGAGGACTGGAGACAAGGAAGTCAAATATGAGAATTCAGGTGGAAGGTGGAAGCAGGCCTCGGTCTCTGGATGTTGCTGAACAGGTCCTTTCAAAGGTTCAGCTTCTTCTCCTCCCAGAAGGACAAACATTGACCAGGCTCCAGTGAGAGCAAATAACCTATCCCTCCCTGCTTATAAGTTTATTCAGCACTTCCAAACAAATGCCTCTGACAGGGCCACACTGAGAATGCAGCAAGTGTGGCTTAAAACACAAGTTAGATCTCAGGACTGAGGACTTGGAAAGGTATTTAGGAGGATATTAGGGAAGAATAATTGAGACTTCCTTTCTGTTCACTGCTTCAAGGACAATCCTGAGCAGCAGAGGGTGTATATGAATGTGTTTGTGATTGTGAGAGAGAGAGAGAGAGAGAGAGAGAGTGTGTGTGTGTGTGTGTGTGTGTGTGTGTGTGTGTGTGTGTGTGTGTGTGTGTAAGGGGATACCAGAAAGTATCTGGGTTGGAGACTCAGTGCTGAAAGGATTCAAAGCTGAGGATCATCATAGGATGATGGTTTAAAACAAATCCATCTTTTTTTTACAGATGAGGAAACTGAGTCAAATAGGGTCGAGTGACTTGTCAAGGACACTTTGTACTATAGAGCTATGATGGGAACGCAGTTCCTCTAGCTTCAAGTCCACAGTGTTCTTTCCAGGACAGGAATATTCAGTACCAGAGATGGAGAAAACAAATGGAAGAGAATTGTATTGAGGAGGGGGTCAGCAGACCAGGAATGGAGGAGTCAGTAGCAGAGATAGGAGGTCTTAGCGTTGAGGAAGGGGACCCACGGACAGGGATGAAGGGCTCAGTACCACTAGATGTGGGTCTCAATATCAAGGATGGGGTATATTATATGGTCTTGTAGGAATGGTCTCCCTAATTATTCTCATTGGGCAGCTAGGTGGTGCAGTGGATAACATGGGGCAGGTTGGACTCTTAGGTCCTTTCCAGCTATGAATGTCTGTTTTATTGAATTAATCAGGAAGGTAGAGACAGTTCCCTGAGTAGGCTGCTCTCGAGCATCAGGGTCCCTCCACTAAAGGCAGACTGAGGATAGAGCACTGACCCCTGGAGTCAAGAAGACCTGAGTTCAAATGCAGCCTCAGACATGTATTAGCTGTGTGACCCTGGGCAAGTCACTTCACCCTGTTTGCCTCAGTATCCTAATCTGTAAAATGGGCTGGAGGAGGAAATGACAAACCACTCCAGTGTCTTTGCCAAGAAAACCCCAAATGGGGTTGGACACCTCGGCGGCGACTCAACAGCATTTATTCTATTTGTCTCAGATCTGAACGAAGATGAGGATGTGCTGGCTATGCTGAAGGGCTCTCAGTTCTTCAAGATCAGGTCGCTAAAGTGGCAGAAGGTTCGGTTCTACCGGCTGCAGGAAGATTGTATGACCGTGTGGTTCCAGCGCCGCTTCCGACACCCTAAGTCTCATCATGTGTGTGAGTGGCTCTCCCCTTCCCAGAGAGAGGGCATTCACTATCCTCTCCCACAAAACCTTAGCTTGGGGCTGTCCGTGGTGCTCGGTGGAGCCTTTGTGCCACCCCTCCACCCCCCAGACACTGTGGGTTTTCTGCCTCTAGTTGAGGCAGGTATTAGAGAGTCAGAAGACCCCGGGTGGGCGCCCCAGCTCTGCTACCGACTTGCTCTGGATTGGGGGTGAGGGGGGCTCTCAGAGGTCTAAGTCCCCTCCAGCTCTGTTTAAACCTGATTTGGTGACTCTTCGACCCCGCCCTTCCATCCCCATCTCGTCCCTGTCCTTGTGCAGTCTCCTTGCAGCACATCGAGGCCGTGCGCCACGGACATCAGTCCGAGGGGCTGCGGCGCTTCGGGGGCGCCTTCCCCTCCAGCTGCTGCCTCACCATTACGTTCAAGGGCAGGCGCAAGAACCTGGACCTGGCAGCGCCCACCGAGGAGGAGGCGCGGCGCTGGGTGCGGGGCCTGGCCAAACTCCGCGCTCGGCTGAACGCCATGAGCCAGAGAGAGAAGCTGGATCAATATCCTTTCCCGGGGCTTGGGCTGAAGCGGGATCCCCGGGACAACCTTCAGGGCCTTCGGTCCCCGGCCTCAGGACCTAGACTCTGGCCAGGCCTGGGGGATGGAAGCGCGGGGTTCACAGTGATTAAGACGCCTTGACCCCAGACATGCAGTCGATCTGTAATGACCCTGCGCAAGGCGCTTCACCCCGACTGCCTCCGACCTCCTCCCCTAGAACAAAACCCAAACAAACCGTAGACTGAGGAAGGTAGCCTATAGGGAAGAGAACGTAACAAAAGGCTCAAGGGTCTCTTGCCTAACCTCCTCTGACCTGAGAAACCGAATAGGGTGTGCCAGGCTTTGTGCTGAGCCCCGGGGATACAGAACCCGCGAGGGACGAAGTTCCTTCCCTCAGGCAGGCAGCAAACACTAAGGTGCTTGTGCTAAGCCCCAGGCATTTCTGTGAAGTTTGGATTCAGTCCAAGGGCCGCGCTCGAGGACCTAGAGAGGGCCACTTGTGACCTCCAGGTCTAAGGTTCCCCATGCCTGGCCCTGGGGATACAAAGAAAGGCAAAAAACAAACAAAACCCCTTTCTCTGCTCTCCTCCAGTTTATATTCTAATGGAGAAGACCACGTGCAAATACCTATGCGCATACTACACTTAAACCAATTAGATAGAAGATAAAATCTCGGAGAAAAGGCTGGATCTAGGCTTGGGGGGGTGGGAGATGTGGGAGGAAGGGATCGAGGGATGTGGAAAGGACTTTGAGTTAGAGTTTCCTGGGAGACCTGGGAAGATTTGAGGAGAAGATGAGAAGAGACAGCATTCCAGGCAGAGAAAGGGAGAGTGCATGCCAGAGGGAAGGTAGTGGGGCAGGGGTGCAGGTCCCCTCAGTATGTGGCTTCCTGAACTTTCTTACTTGGATCCACGGCTACCTACACCAGGCAGATTCAGACCACGATAGCAAGATGAGTTTCAAGGAAATCAAACATCTGCTTCAGATGGTGAATGTGACCATGGATGACATGTATGCCCATCAACTATTCAAGGTACCCCTTTCTCAAATAGAACCTTCCCCTACTTCCCAGTCTGCTGCCATTTTGCTTTTCTTCATCCCTTTTCCTGGGACCCTCCCTCTTCTTTCTTCTTCATTCTCTGGCTTCCTCTGTTTTGTGACTTTCTTTCTTATCTCCCATTCCTTAAACTGATCCTAACTGAATTACTCAATCCCTAATTGTATCCGTGCTTCTCCATGCTCTTCAGTTCTCATTCTACCTACTCCAATCATAATCATGAGGCTTATAGATTTAAAGCTGGAAGAGACCTCAGAGGCCATGCTCATTTTACATATGAGGAAACTGAGGCACAGAAAAGTTAAGTGATGAGTCCAAGGTCACAGAGTTAGTACACAGCAGAGCCAGCATTCTGAATTCTGATTCCGGATTTAGACTTCTTTTCTCCCATTCAAATATTAAGCAGACCCAACTCTACTTAGTTTCTGAGATCAGATGAGATTTTGAATGTCACCATCCCCTAGGACTACCTTCCCTCAATCTCTATTATTTTTATTATTAATTAGACAATAGGGTTAAGTGACTTGCCCAGGGTCATACAGACAATAAATGTTTGCGGTCACATTTGAACTCAGGTCCTCCTAACTCCAGGGCTGGTGCTCTATCCACTGTGCCACCCAGCTCCCCTCAGTCTATGCTTTTAGGAGGTGAACTCCTGATACTACAGAGCAGCCTACTCAGAGAACTGTCCTTACCTTCTTCCTGATTAGCTCAATAGAATGGCATTCAAAGCTGGAAAGTCCCTTAGAGTCTAACCTCCCTCATGTTACAGGAGGGGAAACTGAGGAACTCATCCAGGATTAGGAAATGTCATAACTGGGACTAGTACCCAGTATTCCTATCTCCCAGTCACATACTTTATCTACCCCTACCCCTTTTTCTGGAGAACTGCCTGACTCATCCCTACCACATTCCTCCCTAGCCTTTTAAGCTCAGACTGTTACTTGAGAGGATTAGTTCTTTCTGGAGTTAGCAACATCTGGGACTCATTATCTTAACTGTCAGGTTAAGTCAGGCTGGGATGGGGACATAAGGGCAATTTAGAGGTCCTGGCCTTTTATCCTGCAAGAAAGCAGAGGAAGCTGGAGAACCCAGAGGCTCCAACTTATTAATATTATTATTTTTTGCTTTATGTGTCTACATTTAAAAAAATTAATTTTCTAAATGAATAAAAATCAAATTTCTCTCCTTATCACCTTCTATTCCCCACTGAAAAAACAAAAGAAAAAACCACCCTTGTAATAAATATTCACAGTCCAACAGAACAAATTCCTATATTGGCCTTGTCCAAAAAGAATTGTGTCTTATTGCATAGCATTCCCTCTCAGGAGGTGGGCAGCATGCTTCATCATCTGCCCCTATGGGATCAAGAAGCTCAAACTTAGATTCCTCTTTTCCCCTCTGCTGCTCTCTTCCTAGATCTCTAACCCAAGGTGGATAAGGGACCCAAGGGACAGAAGTAGGGAGGGAAGAAGAGTCCACCCCAGATAGCCTTCTCCATTTTTGGTTTGCTAAGAGGGGACCGTGTGTGGACACGTCCAAGGTCCAGGTCAGCATAAGTACCTTATTTGTAATATTTATATGAGTGCACACTAGACTCCTCCATCATTTGGACTCATACAGGTAAACACAACACACACCATGCAGACATAGTATGTGGGCCTGTGAACTCATGCTATAATAGAGGAACATTTAACCTGAAAAGTCCACAAACTTTTTTTATTATTATTTTAAGAGGCAATTGGGGTTAAGTGACTTGCCCAGGGTCATACAGCTAATAACAGATTTGAACTTGGATCCTCCTGACTCCAGAGCCGGTGCTGTATTCACTGGGCCACCTAGCTATCCACCCTCCCCTCCATGAATTTGCTTTTTAAAAAAAATTCTATATAATTGGTATCCTTTGTAATTCAATGGATTTTATTTTGAGAAGGAGTGATCATTGGCTTCACCAGATTATCAGAGGAATCTCTAACCTACAAAAGGATTAAGAATTTTAGTGTGGTGGGTAGACTGTTGGACATGGAGAAAGTCTGGGCTTAAAATCCCTTCTCTCCCCCCTCCCCCATGACCCTGGGTAAGTCATTCAACCTCCATTTCTTCATCTGTAAAAGAATAGTTAATAGTAATCATAATAGCTAGAATTTATAGAATATTTTTTAAGGTTTGTAAAGATCTTTGCAAATATTTTTGCATTTTTTCTTCCTAACAATCCAGGGAGGTAGTAGGTACTATTATATTCCCATTTTATACATGAGGAAACTGAGGGAGACAGAGGTTAGGTGACTTGCCCAGTGTCATAAGTAAATGCTTAGAGATCCAGTCTGAACTTTGATCTTTCTCATTCTAGGTCCAGTATTCTCTCAGTACACCAGCTGGCTGCCTATTGTAACATTTATAACACAAAAACTATTGACTGTAATGTCATTTATAAAGTGTTTTAAGGCACTTTACAAATATCTCATTTGGCCTTCACAACAACCCTGGGAGGTACAAAGCAGTTATATCCAGCTTTCCATGACCCCATTTGAGATTTTCTTGGCAAAGATCCTGGAGTGATTTGCCATTTTCTTCTTCAGGTCATTTTCCAGATGATGAACCTGAGGCAAAAAACAGGGTCACACAGAGAGGCCAGATTTGAACTTAGGGCTTCCTAATTCCAGGCATGGTCCTGTATTCACCGCACCACCTAGCTGCCCATTCCTGTCCCCACGTCCCCTCAGCTTGCTTACTTTGTTGACTTTGGCACAGTACGTTGGGATGGGATTTGAGGTTCTACCATTCTCGAGCTGGGGAAGGCCATTGAAGTAGCCAGGAAGCTCAACGTCTAGAGCCGTGTAGTCAAGAAAGCTGCCCACCCCCACCCCATTCCAAACCTCCCATGCTTACTAGCTGTGTGACCTTTACTGTAACCCGTGGGACGGCAATAAGAATAAAAGCATCTTCCTCTCAGGATTGTCTTGAGGACCAAATGTGTTAAATACAAGGGATCCTAAAAGTTGTAGTGTTGTTTTGAGCTATTAAAGCTAAAAATGGCACTAAGATTTTTAGGACACCCTCTCTGTGTCAAAGCCCTTTGCAGACTTTTGAAGCGCTATGAAGAAAACAAACCAAAAAAGAACTAGCCGTTGATATGATACGACCTTTGGCAAGCCACAGGTCCCCAGCCTAGGTCTCAGTATTCTCTTCTGTCAAGTGGAGTAATCAATAATCCCTGCCTTATTTCCATCTTAGGAGGACATAAAATGAGATGGTTGTCTGATAGAAAAGGACAGGCTGTACTTAGGAGAAGACATTTGTACCATATAGAACATATAATAACATCAGGAGAGATAGTAATGAGGTCATCATTTGTCAGAGTCATTCTTCCTTTTATAGACCAGGAAATTGATTCCAATCTGAGGTTGGAAATGACTTGACGCAGGTCACAAGCAGCATGACAAGAATTTAAAGTGGCTACAAAGCCAGCAGGCTGTTCTTTCCCTTACAATACCACCTTCAAGACCTCGGTTGGAGACTCATCTCAGATGCTTACTAGCGTCTAACCCTCAGTCTTGGACCTCAGCTTTCCTTAGCTGAAAAAACAGTTCACACCAACCCACTCTTTTTTGTCCCCCTGAAAGTATCATAGAACTAGGCACTGCTGTCCTCCAGTGATTATTTTCCAAAATGCAGTGACCCCATATGGTAGCTAGTGTTACCATACAGGCATCATTATCATTTGGAGTTGTTTGTTTTGCGTGGGACCTGATAGGCATCTGGTGGGAAGGGAAGGGGACACAGAAGCCAGGTTCCCTTCTGTAAGATGTCTCCATGTCCCCAGGAATGTGACAGCTCTCGGAATGAGCAGCTTGAGGGTGCTGAAATTGAGGAGTTCCTCCGGCGGCTATTGAAACGGCCCGAGTTGGAGGAAATCTTTTACTGCTACTCTGGGGAAGACCGAATCCTGAGCGCTGCTGAGCTGCTGGAGTTTCTCCATGACCAAGGAGAGGAGGGAGCCACCATGGCCCAGGCTCAGCACCTGATCCGTACCTATGAGCTTAATGAGAAAGGTGTATGTGTGGGAGAAGACGGGCAAGGGTTAGAGGGGCTGGTGCTGGAAGGAAGAACCAAGAAGAGAAAGCTGGGTGAAGGATGGAGGGAAAGGATGAATTTGGAATGCGTAAGGAAAGGGGTTAGATATAAGAGTGGGAATGGGGGTGAAAGGTCATAAGAAACCTAGGATAGGTTAGGAAGGTTTGGGGAATGAGTGGTGGGGGGAAGAGGAGAAGGAGGCTGGGGTGTAAGGGCCCAGGTAGGGAAGGGTATGTCACACTCCAAAAGGAAAAGGGAATGTGTCCAAAGGGCTTTGAGTGCCTGGATGTGGGAAGGTTACCTCTACCCTCTTCCTTCCTGCCTATTCTCCAACCAGAGCTGACTCCTCTTCCCTCCTGCCCTCCTGCCTGCAGCTAAACAGCATGACCTTATGATGCTGGATGGTTTCATGATGTACCTACTGTCACCTGATGGCGCTGTCCTGAACCCAGCCCACAAAGATGTGTACCAAGACATGAATCAGCCCCTCTCCCATTACTTTATCTCGTCTTCCCACAATACTTACCTGACCCAGTCCCAAATTGGCGGTGCCAGCAGCACAGAGGCCTATATCAGGTATGACTAATGGGATCCCAGAGTCCAAGGAACTCATAGCTAAGCCCTGGGGAACCTTCCTTGGGCAACAGCTGAAGGCCAAGAGAAAGTATGGATGTGTGTAGGTATCATGTGTGAGCCAGAGATGCTCAGGGTCAACTTGGCATCCTTAGCTTTCCAGCTCCCATCTCAGGCTTCTGGGACCTTGTCTCAGGTCTGCCTCAATGGAAAGAATGCTGGATTTGAGTCAGAAGGCCTGGACTCAAATATTAGTTGTTTGACATGGGCAAGGTATTTAGCTGCTCTGGACCTCAGTTTTTCTAATCTGAAAAAGAGAAGATTGGATACAATGACCTCTCAGATTCCATCTTGCCCTGTCCTGAGCCAGGCCCTCTCTTCTTCCTTGAACCCCATCAGGGCATTTGCTCAGGGTTGTAGGTGTGTGGAGCTGGACTGTTGGGAGGGGCCAGATGGAGAACCTGTCGTTTATCATGGGCACACGTTCACTTCTAAGATCCTCTTTCGGGATGTCATCCAAGTGGTGCGGGATCATGCCTTTTCGGTGAGCCACTGCCCTGCCCTGCCCCATCCCGTCCTGTCTCATCCCGGTCCCCAGACCCAGACTCTTGTGTGATGAAACATCAGTCTCATCCCAATCCTGACCGTGCCCTTCCTTATCCTTCCACCCTCCTCCCAACTTCCACAATCACCCGCCACCAACTTCGTCTCCTTTGTCTTATGAGCTCTCAGCCCACTTCCCTCCACCCCTCTGCCCCCTGTCCCTTGACATCCATCAATTATACCAAGACCTTCCCCTCAGTCCCATCCATGCCATGACTGCTGTGTGAACAATCCAGTGTTGCCAAAGCCTCATGACCTTGTGTTTTCGGGGTTGGAACAGAGTTCAGAGGATCCTGCTATTTGATTTGTAGAATTAGCATCAATCAACATTTATTAAACACCTTCTATATCAATCAATCAGCAAGCATCTATTAAGCACCTACTGTATGCCAGGCATTGTGCTAAGGACTAAGACTACAAAGAAATAGTAGAAAACAGTCTCTGTCCTCAGGGAACTTACATTGGGGGAGACAATACACACACATATACATACACCTACTCATATATATACACATACTCCTACACATATACATATATATATATACATATATGTGTATATATATATATATATATATATATATATATATATACACACACACACACACATGAAGTAGATATGAGATGACTTTAGAGTGAAAGATACTAGCATTTGAGGGGTAGTGTATGACCACCAAAGGCCTTGAACAGAAGGCTAAATCTTGAAGGAAGCCAGCGATTCTAAGAGGTGAGGACAAAGGGCATTTTAGGCACGGAAGGGAGCCAGTGCAAAGACATCGAGACTAGAGAAGTAGCCTCGTGTGTGAGGAAGAGTAAATAGACTGATATCATTTTTAAAAATCACAGATTTAGAACTAGAAGGGACCTCAGAGGTCAAATTCAATTCCTTCATTTTACAGATGGGAAACTGAGGCAGACAGAGGTTTAGCTGACTTGCCCAGGGTCACACAGCTAGTAAGTGTTTGAAGAGGGATTCAAACTCAGGTCTTGCTGCACTCTTACCTATACCACAGAGTTCAATAATGGGAGTAATGCATTAAGAAACTGGCAAGTTTGGAAGGGGCTGGGTCTCCAAGTCTCAGGTTCCCCACCCCTGGGCTAGGTTGTGAAGAGTCTTGAATGCCAAACAAACATAGATTTAGGGCAAGAGGTTATATAGATAGTAAGTGGCATCTGATTCCCCACCTGTCTGGACTGCCCACTTTTTCCACTCTTTGTCCTGGGGTGGGGGGAGGAGACTCAGCCTGAGGGTTCTGAGGAACAGAACCCTGATCCTGGGGGCCTCCCTGCTCCCCTCCACCAGCTGTCCCCATACCCCGTCATCTTGTCCCTGGAGAATCACTGCGGGATACAGCAGCAGTCCACCATGGCTCGCTATCTACGGACCATCCTGGGGAACATGCTGGTGACAGAAACTCTGGATGGGAAAATCCCTGAGGAGCTGCCCTCTCCAGAGGTGAGCCCCCTACCGGACTGGCAGGGAGTCTGCTCCCCATGGGAGGGCAAACCACTCCCCCACCAAGTCTGGAGTTAGGGGCAGAACTTGATGATAAAGCTGGGTATCCCAAGGCGTGAGAGAGATCTTGACTGAAGGGTTTACTGTCTTGGCAGGGAAGGCATGGGGAAGAGAAGTGTGCCCTGAGTCGTGAGATTTGGGAGTTTGTAGAGGGAGCTTGGCTGCTCTGTATTGGGCAAACAAGGTGGGAAGGAAGGATTGACATTTCTGTCTTGACCTTCACAGCAGCTGAAGGGCAGGGTTCTGGTGAAGGGCAAAAAACAAGTTGAACATCAGAAAGAAGAGACTCAGTCTGACCTGCCTGAGGAGGACAAAGAACATGAACTTGAGGTTTGTGAGGGCCCTCAAGATCCAAAAACCTTGAGGAGAAAGGGAAGGACCTACTGTGTTCTGGGTACTTTACAAATATCTCATTTGAATCTTACAAAGACCCTGGGAGGTAGGTGATCTTATTATCCCCATTTTACAGATGGGGAAACAGGCAGACAGCAGTGAAGTGACTTGCCCAGAGTTACTCCGCTAAGAAGTGCCTGAGGCTAGATTAGAATTAAGGTCTTCCTGACTCCCAGGCCTCTTTCCACCGTGGCACCAATCCTAGTCACCTCAAGGGGGTTATAGATCATTTAGCTCAAGGCCTTAGGCCCTGCAGAGTTCCCTTCAGCTTCCTGAGAGTTCTAGGACATTTTGGGACAGGTCCAGGAGGTCTTTGCCTAGGGAGGTGGGTGAATAGGGCACTGTGCTTGGAGTCAGTAAAACCTGGGTTCCGATCCTTCCTTAGACATTTCCTGTGTGACCAGAGCAAGTTAAATCAAGCTTTTACTCAGCCTCTCTGAGCCTGTTTCTTTGTCCCTAAAATGAAGAAGGTCCCTTCCAACTCTAAAGCTGTGATCCCCTGGAGCAGTTGCTTTGTCAAATTCTTTACTGATCACAATACCCTAACCAGAGAAAAGCAGCTTCTGGAACCTTCCCATTCCCTGACCAGGCTCAGTTCTCTGGGTTCAAAGGTCTTCTGTTCCCAGGGCCTAATTACCATAACTGCAAGCCCAAGCCTGGGGTCTGCTCTCTCCTCCCCGTTCATCCCATCTATTCACATGAGAGAAAGGGGATCTTCTAGGGCTTATTTAGGGGGTGACAGAGAATTCACAATTTCAGAAACGATAGCTACTGGGCAGCTAGATGGGGTTCAGTGGGTAGGTGGGTGATCCAGCGGCCTCGTGCCCAAAGTCAGGAAGACTCATCTTTCCCAGTGCAAATCCAGCCCCAGACACTTCCTAGCTGGGTGACCCTGGGCAAGTCACTTATCCCTGTTTGCCTCCGTTTTCTCATCTATAAAATGAGTTGAAGAAGGAAATGGCAAACCACTCTAGTACCTTTACCAAGAAAACCCCAACTGGGGTCATGAGGAGTGGGACATGACAAAACTGATGGCACAGTTATTAGAAATACATCTAGCATAGGGATTCTTTTTAAGAAATTAACTTTATTTTTTACTTTTTTTTTTAAATTTGAGTTCCAAATTCTCTCCCCCCAGAAGGCAAAACAATGAGAAATCATAGTGTAGGGACTCCTTGGGCAGTCTGTTGAAGCCTATGTACCCTTTCTCAGAATAATTTTAAATGAATAATATTAAATCCATAGACTTACAAAGGAAGTCAATTATATTAAAATATACTTATCAAAAAAATTTTTTTTAAGTTCATAGATTTCAGGTTAAGAATCCTTAATCCAGAAGAAAACCATGTCCTGGTACAGTGCTATTTAAGTTTTCAAAGTTATTCCAGTCAGCTGGAGTTTCCTGGGCCTCCTAGGGTCCATGAGGTCCAGCTTATGGAGAGAGTAGCCTCCTCTGCCTTAGAATACTCCCATGAAGTTTTGGGATTTGCTAAATTGGGCACTATGGATTGTATTCTGTAATCCAAAATTGACTCTCAGACAATGATAAGCACAATTATATAGTGCCTTAAGGTTTGCAAAGTACTTTTAAAATATTATGTGTTTTGATCCTTACAGCAAACCTGGGAGCTAGGTGCTATTTTTACTTCCATTTTACAGATGAGGAAACAGATGAGGAAACAGATGAGGCAGGCAGGAGTTAAGTGGTTTAGCCAGGGTCACACAACTAGTAAAACATCTAAGGTTGGATTTGAACTCAGGGTTTCCTGACATCAGGCCCAGCGCTCCATGCCACCACCTTGCTGCCATGTTTGATGGTGTTTGAATGTTTCAAAACCTCTCTCATTTCTCCGTCCATCCCCACCCCTACAAAAACCCCTCTGGCCCAAGAGTGGAAAAATAAGAAAATATAAAAGATGTGGCATAATGTTCCTATTATGTCAAAACATCAAAATAATCAAAGAGATACATAGAACACCTCCAAGGTTCACAAAGACAATCCCTTTATAGGGGGTCTGATGGAGGAGATGGTTGAACCAGAAGGGGCTTCTATTTTATAAAGAGGATTACATAAGGGAGTCTGGGTGACCTTTATTGGGGAGTGAGTCACAGGAAGAGGAAAGGATCTTTGCGTCCAGATTTTGACCTTGAAGGGACATTCATTTTACAGATAAAGAAATGGTCTCAGAAAGATGAGAGTGATTTGCCTAAGCTCACACAAGTAGTGACACAACTACGATCAAATTCAGGTCCTCTGACTCCAAACCCAGCATTTTTCCCACTATCCTCATGATGTTTGAAAAAAATAAAACAAATTCTTCCTTGGTCCCCACAGCTATTAAAGTCATCCCAGGTTTCATTGAAAGGAAAGTCCTCTGGGCAGCAACAGAAGGAAGAGATTGGGTCTTTCTCATCAAGTGAGAAGAAGGAAGAAGATGAAAAGGTTTTTGGGGGGTGAGGGTGGTAATCAAGATGTGGGGGGGTGGTCCTCGGGGACAAGGGAAGATTTAACCCTAGGTTTTAGGCCTTCAGCATTTTACTCAACATTCTAAGAATTCTGGCCTCTTTTCTTCCTTGCAACAGATCTCGGAGGATTTTACCTTTTGGGGGCTCACACTGTTCACCCTTGATCACTTTGTACACTTTCACTGGTCACTAGGTCCTTTTCCTGGCCCCTGAGCTCTCTTGTTTCAGAGATGTGGAACACCCAGTCTTCTAATTATGTCTTCCTTCTTTTGCTATGGTCACCATAAATAGATTCTCAAGTCTGGAATCTATCCCCCTTTTTCCTTTACCCCATGCATTCACACATAAAAAGTGTGTTTTCTAAAGAATTATTTGGCTTTATGGAAGAAAACAGGCAACTAGGTAGGGCTCAGTGGATAGAGTGCTGGACCAGGAGTACTGCATGAGCCTGGGCAAATCATTTCACTTCTGTTTGCCTTAATCCACAAAAGAAAGAAATGGCAAACCACTCCAGGATTTTGGCCAAGAAAACATCATGGACAGTATGGTCCATGAGGTCATGACTAGTTAACATGATTGAACTACAACAAACTGAGAGAAGAACAGAGAATATACCAATTCAGATAGAATTCAGTTATTTGAAGTACATCTTGAAGGAAACCTAAATTTCTTGACTAGATGTGCTTTCTAAACTGTTCTATCGAGACCTACCTTGGTCTAAGACCTTCTCTAGACCTGAGGTCCAGTTCCAAAAAGAGAATAGTCTTCTGTCTTAGAATACCACCAAGCAGGGCTAGAATGTCCACTCATGTTCTGAATTGAATTCATGAGGAATGCATTAGTTTAATTTCAGCCAGCCTTCTGATAACATGGTTGGGGGGTAGGGTTAGAGGGAGAACAGCCTTGAGTGTTCCACTTATATTCCTAGCTATTTACTACCTAAGTCCCTAACAACCCCCATCTTTCCCCCTTGCCCTATAAAAACCAAAGTACAAGATAGTGCTCTCACAATCTCACAACTTCAGAGTAGCATGTTTCTTTACCATTCTTCTGTAAATCAAACTTGGTCATCGAGTTGGTCAGAGTTCTTAAGTCTTTCAAAGTTGTTTGTCTTAACAGTATTGGTGTTGCTTGCAAGTCATGTCATCGCCTTCCTGATGTTGCCATCCTCTTCGAGAACGAAGGGCAAACAGCATTGTTGTTCCTGGCTCTGCTCATTTTAGTCTGTATTGGTTCATGCAAGTCTTCCCAGGTCTCTTTGAAGACATCCCTTTCATCATTTCTCAGAGCTCAGTAGTATTCCATTACATTCATATACCATAATTTGTTGAGCCATTCACTAATTGACAAGCCATCCCTTAACTGTCAAAGGGATAGACAGGTTATCTTCAAAGTTCACAAAAGACAGTGATGAATACAAGGGATGAATAAACATAAATAAATAATATTAAATCCATTACAAAGGAAGGAAATCCTTACAAAAGAAGCCAATTATATTGAAATATATTTATCAAAAAAATTTTTTTTTGAAGTTCACAGATTTCAGATTAAGAGCTCTTAATCTTGAAGAAAACCAACATGGTCCTGGTTAAGTGACAGGATGTTGCTTTGAGCCATAGTGGGATTGAATTTAGAGCAGGGAGTTGTTAACCTGGGGTCCATGAATTTAAAAGAATTTTTTATAAGAATTTCAATATAATTTGTATCATTAGTAATAGAGGTTAAGTGACTTGCCCAGGGTCATATAGTTAGTAAGTATCTAAGGCCACATTTGAACTCAGGTCTTCCTGACTCCAGGCTCAACCCTCTATCCACTGAGCCACCGAGCTGCCTGTTTTCTTCTATAAAAGTAAACAACTTTTCAGAAAACTCACTTTTATGTGTGAATACATGGGCTAGAGGAAAAAGGAAAACAGATTCCAAATTTAGGCATCCATTTATAGTAGCCACAGCAAAAAATAATAACAATAGTATTATATTAGTATACCATTATTATATAATGACATATAATTATTATATGACATAAGATTTAATAATTATATTGAATTATATAATGATATACTGACAGTTATATTGATTATATTATGCAATGATATAATATAAAAATTATATTGAATTATATTAATAATAATTAGCATTGTGTTATTTTATGCACTTAAAAACATTATTCTGGGGATGGCTTCATAGGCTTTACCAGGGGTCTATGGCACAAAAAGGGTTAAGAAACCCTGGTTTGGAGGATGGTGGCAGAGTCTGGATATGGAAAGAGAAAAAGAGGGAATCTTGAAACTTGTCTTCTTTGGCTCCCCCTCCTCCACTTCAGTTGCTGAAAGTCAAATCTTTCACAAAGAGAAGGAAATCATCCACTCATACATTGGAAGAGTCTGTCCTATCCTGTACAGATGAAGAAGAGGAAGGGAAGGAGGAAGCAGCTGAGGAATCGGAGGAGGGAGAGGGAGAGGGAGAGGCTGCAGAACACAATAAACAGGTGAGCTGGTGGCTGGGGCCAGCAAGAGGGCCTTACATGGGAGTTCAAAGTTCAGAAGGAAAACTGGAAGGGAAGATGGAGAAAGCTAGTGTTTCCCCCACCCAAATCTTTCCCTCTTCTCTTAAAAATTATATTTTTCCACTTAAAAGTTTTTTCTAAATTTTATTTTTCCTACTTAAGAAAAATTTTTCCTTCTCCTTCCATTGGAGAAAGAAATTAAAAAAAACAAACCTTGGTAACAAATAAGCTTAGTCGAGCAAAACAAATTCCCTCATTGACCGTGTCCAAAAAATATATATGTTTCATTCAGTAAGTTGCCCGAGTACATCACCTCTCTGTCAAGAGATGAGTAGCATGTTTCTTTACCATTCTTCTGTAAACCACGTTTGGTCATCGAGTTGGTCAGAGTTCTTAAGTCTTTCAAAGTTGTTTGTCTTAACAATATTGTTGTTGCTTGCAAGTCATGATATCGCCTTCCGGATGTTGCCATCCTCTTCGAGAACGAAGGGCAAACAGCATTGTTGTTCCTGGCTCTGCTCATTTTAGTCTGTATTAGTTCATGCAAGTCTTCCCAGGTCTCTTTGAAGACATCCCTTTCATCATTTCTTAGAGCTCAGTAGTATTCCATTACATTCATATACCATAATTTGTTGAGCCATTCACTAATTGACAAGCCATCCCTTAATTTTCAAGGTTTTTTGCTACCACAAAAAAAGAGCTGCAATAAATGTTTGTTCATATGGATTGTTTCCCCTTCTTTGATCTCTGGGGTTCAGGCTTTCCTTATTTTCTTCATACTGTCTTGAGGATTCCCTTTCTCCTTCTCCTACTTCCTATTATGTGAAGATATTCCTAAACTCTTCAACATAGGACATCTGACTTGGGATGGGAGAGGAGGGAACAGTACTGGCAGGGGTCTAGGGAAGGGTCTGGATGATTGAGGCTTAGGTTGGGAAATGCCTGGCCCAACCCTGAAGCTTGGGGTCTAAGCCTGGAGCTGGGATTGTTTCTGCCTCCCAGATCAAGAAAACATGTCAGATCTCCTCCAGACTCTCAGACCTGGTTGTCTACTGCTGTGCCTCCCAATTAAACGCCGTAGACCTACCTGAGATCCAACCCCAGCCCTGCTGGGTCCCTTCTCTCAATGAGCGGAAAGCCAGGAAATTCATCAAGGAAGCTGGTAGGAGTCCAAGGAATGGGGAAGACTGTTGGGAAAGAGTACCGGGAGAGACTGTGGGAGCTGATGAAGGGCCCCTGATTGGATAGACCCAGAGAGGAGACATAAGAAAAGAGGTTGTGGAGACCAGGGCAGTGGGCACAGAGAGAGAATCCCCAGGGAGGGCACTCAGGGGCTAGGAAGAGAACTGGGAAATTGGGGAAACAGAGCCAGGTATTTATGGAGCACTTGGAGGTACCAGGCACTACATGCCTTACAGAAGTCCAAGATATAGGTTCTGCCTTCATGAAACTTAACAGTCTACATGTTAACAAAACATCAAAGCAGTATTATCACACAGTTGGTACAGACAAAATAGTCAAGGCTGTTTAATGCAAGGAAGGATTGACATGGGCTGGGGTGGTTACAGTTTAAAGAATGGGTAGGATGAATGAGGAAATCACCAGAAGATACCTCCATAGGGAGTACTAGATGCCTGGGTAATCCTTTTCAACACAGATTGAGAGTGGCTGAAGTGGGCAGATTTCTGATTTGGGTGTGAGATCCCTGAATACCAAGCCTGGGGTGGGGGTGAGGTACTATCTGAGGTAGGAATGGGAGAAGTGGAGGGGGGAAGGGGGATAGGAGAAGGGTAGTTGGAGCGTGACCTTCTTGTTCTGACCAGGAAACAACTTTGTCCGACATAATACTTGCCAGCTGTGTAGAGTATACCCACTGGGGCTCAGGATGACTTCTGCCAACTATAACCCTCAGGAGATGTGGAATGGGGGTTGCCAACTGGGTAAGCTACAGGGGATGGAGGGCACATGGATATCCTAGATACATGGTAGGTAAGGGCACAGGAAGGAGGACCATCTAAGTAGGTGGAGAGGGCACGTGGGAATAATGAAGGGCACCATTGTGCCAATAGGAAAGCCTTTAAGTAAGGAAGCTGGGAACTGGAAGGCATAGATGGGTGCCAGGGGGAAGTTGGTATAGGGGGTACCAGGAGAGGCACATGGGAAATAAACAATTGATTGAAATTAAAGGGGTGTGTGTGTGTTTGTGTGTGTGTGCGTGTATGTATGTATGTGTGTGACCAGGTATAACCCAGTAAAGTTGGGGGATTGGGGAGAGTGGATACTAATGCTGATTAGGACCCAGGCTTGACTCCCAGACCCATACCTGTGGTACTTTATGTCCACCCTACTGCTCCTTTTACCCTAACTGGACTTTGTCTTTGCCTTAGCCTCACCCTACCTGTCTCTTCTGGCACTGACTCAGCTTAGGGCAGTATATGGTGCTCTGGGTGAGATGGATAGTGTCACCTGGTGGTGCCTCTAAGGTCTGAGCTTTGTTAGAAAGGGGACCCTGGGAGAAGGGGGTGGAAGAGGAAGGAGTTGTGGGAGGTCTGAGTACCTTAGCAGGGAGGGAAAGTTAGCAACCAGCAAGACAAAGCTTACTCAGGATGTGTGCATTGCTTTGAGATCCCTTGAATTCAGTTCGTAAACAAGTATTTATGCAGGTCCTGCTATGTGGTAGATACCAGGGATAGATGAAGAACATGAAAACCAAAAACAGACCAGAGAGGTGAAGGCAGATCTGGACCCTCAGTCCTGCCTGTCTGAGGCTCCCTGATCCGTTTCTCCCACAGTAGCCTTGAACTTCCAGACTCCTGGGTATGAGATGGACCTGAATAATGGCCGCTTCCTGGTGAATGGGAAATGTGGTTATGTCTTGAAACCTGACTTTCTTCGGCAAAGAGACACAACCTTTGACCCTGAACACCCTGGACCCCACCAGACCACCCTCATTATCAAGGTCAGCCCCACAGGCAAAACCTCATGCCAGGAGGCACAAAGTTGCTTCTCTTGACAAGCTTATTGTCTTTGGGGGTTGGTGGTGGATGGGATTGAGAAAGAAAATCACCCCTCAGTAGCAGAAATAGGCTTTTTCATTGGAAGGTAGCTCTAGAGTCTAGATATTCAGGGTTGGCACAGTGAGGAGGGACTAGAGCGGGTAAAGCTGGGTGTGGTGAGGAATGGAATGTTTTTCAGAGGAGAGAAATGTGCAAGAGGATTGAGAGAGGATCAGTGGGTTAAAGATAGTCTTTGCAAAGGCCTAGGAGGAGGAAAAGGTGAAGTGTGGGCAAGTAGGGGCAAGCATACTTTGCCTATGTGAAATGGAGACAAAACCAGAAGCCCAAGGAAGCTGGGGAGAGGAGGGGAGATACAGAGTTGGTGGGGACTGGACCAGTGCCAATGAAGAGCTTGAGCAGTCTCCTAGTAAGGTTTATGGTAGGAGTAGCTGGGACTGGCTTCTGGATTCCAGGATCCAAGGCCGGTATGGAGTCTCCAATTATATTCTTCCCTTTTCCCCTCATCAGGTGCTAACAGCTCAGCAACTGCCCAAATTGAACAGAGAGAAACCAAACTCTATTGTGGACCCACTGGTTCGAGTGGAGATCTATGGGGTACCCAGGGACTGTGCCCAGAAAGAGACTAACTATGTGCTAAACAATGGTGTGTGGAAGATGGCAGAGGGGTTTAGAGGACTGGGAATACCATGGGATTGGGGGCCAGCAGCTTGGGAAAGGAAGCAGGGCAGGAAAAGTGGGGGGAGGGGGACGGGACAGGCTGTAGCACATACTAGTTAGTACCTGTTATGGAAGGAGGGAGGTAGCAGCAAAGGTCCTGTGCTTTGTCTGCAGGATTTAATCCTTACTGGGGGCAGACTCTGCAGTTCACCCTTGGGGTCCCAGAGCTGGCCTTGGTCCGATTTGTAGTGGAAGACTATGACATCACCTCCTTCAATGACTTTGTGGGCCAGTTCACATTACCCATGTACAGCCTAAAGCAAGGTGAGGACGGTGAGCTGGAGAGGGTATGAGAAGACTGGAAGGGAGAGGGCTGGAGAGGTGGTAACATGGAAGTGATAAGAGATGGAGGGGGAGGAGTGCCAGGGGAGAAACAAATCTGTCGGCTAAGTGTGTGCCTAGATCACTCAGCTCATGGTCACAATGCTTGGGGCTCTCTGAACACTGGAGTTTCTTTCCCAACATTTGCTGTTGGGTATCAGTCCTCTTAATATGTTGGGACAGGATGGCATTGACCCTAATACCTGTTTTTTCCCACAGGGTACCGACACATCCATCTGTTCTCAAAGGATGGGGCTTCTCTTTCTCCAGCCACACTCTTTGTCCATATTCAGATCAAAAACGAGTGAGGACTAATTCCCTCATCGCCAGCTTATGCCCAGAACCTGCCTTCCTGAGTGGAACCCAGAGGCATGGTTTTGAGGAAAGGGATGTTTAAGGCCAAGTTCTTAAGCAAGGAGAGACTGTAATATTGCATCATTCTCTCCTGGGCCCAGGATGGTTGGAACTCCCTCCTCTTCTGCAGTTTTGGGTCCCACTCGGGAGATGTGTGGATATGAGAGTGGGAGCCTGTGTGTCTTTAGGGCATATTCCATCATGAGCTTGCACTCTCTGGGCTTCAGTTATGGGGCCTTGCCCTTGCTAGATGCCCAGAGTCCTGCTGTGCTCTGGAAAATGGGTGGTCTTTCAAGTTGGTGCTCTTTGGATCTGATTGACCATTTTGGCTATATTGCTGTCCCTACTGACCTTGGGGCTAAAGCCCTGGTCTCCTCTTCATTCCCACAGTGCCAGGATCTTTGAGTCTTAGAGCATTACTGCCCACTCTGACCCTATTGGCTCTCTTGCCCTTTGTCCTTTTTTGGAATGGATCTACTGTCCCCTAGGGAAGGTAGACCAGGAGACACGGAAGACCCTGATGCAGTTTTTTTATTTTCCCGGGGATTCCGCCGGGTTAAATAGTTATTACAGAACAATCTTATAAAGAGTTTATTTTAACATTTCCATCTCACTCGACTTCCTTGTCACTGCATTCCAGCCCCAGGGAGGCGTGGGATGATTGTCCCCTGCCGTGAGATTCAATCCTATAAACATTAAGTATCCGCTCTCTGCCGGGCATCATGGCCATCAAAAGGAATGTGAAGACAAAAAAAAAAAAAAAGCTTCTTCTCAAGGAGCTAAGATTCTACTGTAGGGGGCCCAAGGAGAAGAAATGCAAAGATGTTGAATAACTGCCCCTAGGGCTAGAGAGGAGAATTCAGCCGCTAGAAAACAGGCCTGCCCCCAAGAATGGGAGAGGTCAGGAGGAAAAACTGAATTCGTGGTCTGTCACCCTACAACTTGGTAAGCAGGTGCCTGCATAGCGTCATAAGGCCAAGTTCCAGCTCTAAGATATCAATTATAACCAGACTGGGTCCAAACCCACAGTTCAAGAGGGCTGAGGCCAAGTCACCAAGGTCTCCCCAAGCTCTTCTGCCCATTTTCCTTTGCCAGATCTGGATGAAGATATCAAAAGAGTGCCTTGAAACCACACTGGGCAACAATCAGAATTTTTAAAAATCAGGGATAGAAGCATGGACCCAAATCAAGGACTTAACATGGATAAAGGCAGAGTCCTATGATAATAGGCTTTTAAAACAACAGCAAAGCACAGGGCAAGAAAAACTTATTTGAAAACAATTGATGCTAAAAAGACTTGGGGAGGGGGTTTAGTGAACTAAAGGCTCAGAATATGGAAACTCAGTGTGATAAAGGTGCCCCCCAAAATCATGGCCTTGAATTGCATTAACATAAATGGGGTGAGGAAAAGGTGATTCAAAAACAAAAGATAGCAATAATTTTTTTTTAAAGCACACTGTTGAGGAGGAAGGTGACAGTTTCACCATGTTCTGGGCGTACAAAAGTGGACTTTGAGCATCACCTTGGAAGGTCACTGAGAAAGCAGAGCTGACAGTTGTGGGAAAGGATCTGGGAAACATGCCATGTTTGGAAAATAAGGATAATTAGCCCAGAGAAGAGAAGGCTTACCACAGATACTACCATTTTTAAATACATCAAAGGAAAGACACCATCAGCAAATGCGATTCAGAAGAGGAAGGTGACATTTTGTGAAGGTGCAGTGAGGGGAAAATACCAGGAGGCAAATTTCAATATAAAGAGCTTTCTGACGAACCGAAAGTTCCCAGATGATCTCTAGAAGCAGAGAGCTCCCCCATCAGGAAGTGTTCAAAAAGGACAGAACCACAATTCCGGTGGTATAGCCAGTCTTCCTATACTAGGTGGACTACGCTCTGAGGTCCATTCCAATCTTATGATTTTTCTAACCACTATGGATTACAGCAATAACAAAGACACAGTCCCTATCTCATTTAGGGCAGGACAGGCATGTCAGCTCTCCTTGGTTAATTATCTACTAATCACTTAATAAATCTTTATTAAGCACCTACTGCATTCTAGGCACTGGGATTAAAGACAAAAATTAATCGTCCTTGCCCTAAAGAAGTTTATATTTCTAACTGAGGGAAGGGGACAGTACCTATACAAGATGAATGCAAATTTACTTCTGGAAAAAAATTAACAATTGATGGAAAGCAGAAAAGACCTCTTGTAGACAATGGCATTCAAAACAAGTCTGGAAGGGAACTGGAGTTAGGAGAAATGAAGGAAAGCATTCTAGACAAGTCTGTGCAAAGGCAGAAAATGGTACAGGGAATGGTAGGTTGGTCAGTTTGGCCAGGAACATAAAAATATATAACCAGCCTGTAAAGACAAACTGAGGCCAGATGGCAAGGACTCTAAAAATCAGTTTTTATTTTATCCTAGAGGCAATAGGGGACCACTGAAACTTCTTGAACTAGGGAGTTGACATGGTCAGAGCTGTGCTTTGGGAACATTGATTTGATGTCTTTGTTTGGAGGTAGGACTAGAAAGCCTGGTTGTAGGGTGTCCAATTTGGAAGCTCCTGAAATAGGCTAGGGCAGAAGGTATGAACTAGAGGGGTGGTGGTTTGAGCATAGAGAACATGATGGATATGAGAAATACTGTCCGTGACTTGCCAAAAGACTGGATATGGGGAACCTAGGGCACTGAAAGAATGATTCTGCCCTCAACACAAGGCAAATCTAAGGATTTGCTGACAGGACAAGAACTCAAGAGTCTCAGTAGTGTAACTTAACAGAAGAATGCAGAGTTCTATGGTCATCAGGCTGTATGGAAAGGGAGCATCTGTCCTGAGAGGTTCAATAGGGATATTGAGACTGGAGACCCAACCATGAGGCAAATGCCTTTAGATCTGAGATTCTTAAACCAGGGGTCCATGAGTTTGTTCTAAAAATTTCGATAATTGTATTTCAATATAATCAGCTTCCTTTATAATCCTGTGTACTTTAATGCATTTAAAAACATGATTCTGAGAAAGGGTTCAGGATACCAAAAGTGTTCAGAAGCCCCACTTTAGAGGCAATATATAGATGTCTCCAAAAAATGACATTGTCAAGAAATTGAGCACTGAGGTCTAAGGCCTTTATGATCTAAGCAAGGGCAGAGGAAGGGGGTCTAACTTCTTAGATTTAAGTCTACAACCTGTACCTGACTCCAGTGCTTGAAGTCTACAACTCGGCTCACTCAGGAATCATGGCACCTGTCATTCCACAGATATAACATGCGGCAATTTACAAAGTGCTTTTACAAAGGTGACAAAAATCACCTTCCTTCTCTCATTTGAATCTCACTATTCCAAATGAGGAAAAAAATTGAAGTTATTTGACTTGCATTGGATCACAGAGTTAGACGAGTAGCTAAAACCTATTTCTCCTGACTCCTAAGTTTTCCCTACTGTATCACACTCTCTTCCCTGCAAAGGCCAACGGACTCTGCCTCCACAAGAAGTGGTAAACTCGGCCATAGTGGGTAACATGCTAATTACGGGGAAAAAACTTCAACCTAAAACTGGAGGCAAGGAAAAGTCACAGTTGGGCTGTCTCCTGCAGTCTCTTGTCCCAAGTATCTTATGGTCTATGGGTGTCCCTGAGGCCAGACCACCTGGGCTTACCTAAGGCAGCCCTTCCTGGACACTCAGGCACTGCTAACCTCAACCTCCTCCAGATTCGAGGACCTGTCAAGACCCAAACTATGAAAATTGATCATGTGTGCACTCCCTAGCCTGGCCTGGCTCAGGCTTCAGTCCCTTTGAGAGAACCCCTCCGGTAGCCATGGGGCTGGGAGCTCAGGAGAGGGAAACCATGCTTCCTGGCAGGCATTCCCAGAAGTGACCCTGTTCTGGGGCCTCTTTGTCATTCCTCTCACACTGAAGGAACCTTAGAGACAGCACTGGCTCCACCATGGCTGTAGAGCTGGGGAAGAATGAAGAAGCCAGAAGCCAAAGGAAGTTTCTTTCCCAACCTGCCCTGGCACTGTGGTCGTGAGATTGAAGCTTGAGCTCTGCTGGTCCCTTGGAGCTGCCATGGAGTAGTCTGCCTGCCCCCAGGGAGGGTCCCCAGCCCAACCTCACCTCCTGTCCCAGTGCCACCTGATGCCGATAGGAATGCCAGTAAAGCAGAAAGGTTTCAGCTGCTTTATTAGAATTAAGGAAATTGCAATCACTCATGACTGACCACACACAACTTCTTTTCTTTATTCCCTGCTCCTCTGAAATGGAAACTACACCAAACCTTTTCCTCCAAAATGTCTGTCCCGCCCCCCCTCACCCCAACACACCAAGAAAATTGAGAACAAGAAGGCAAAGCTTCATTTTCTCCACTGGGCAGCAGCACCATCCAGAGAAGCCTCGTCAACCTGGAGGCAGTCCCCCACTCCCCACTATTCAGGGCCCACCTGCTTAGATCACCATCCAGTGTTCTCAGTGGCAAACCCACCATTCCCAGTGGGAAGGGGGACACCCAAAGTCACATTTTTCAGTTCTGCCAAGTCATACAGTAGAAAATTACAAACTGATGATCTTATGTCTCCCTTAACAAGACTCTCAAAGGAGGACCAGACTCCCACCCATCTCCCACCCCAGCTGAGCTAGATAGAAGAAGCAGGGTGTTCTGAGAGGAGACAACTCTTATCTTCTCCTCATCCCAGGGCATCACCTTCTTTAACCCAAATCTGATCATGTGCACCGTCCCTAGCCTGGCCTGGCTTTAACCCCTTGCAGGTCTCATCATTCACTGGCTTTGGGACCATCATTATTTGTCCACTGCACACAAAAGAACTTCCATCTAGGCTCCAGAGTGGCCTAAGCCAGAAAGAAAGGAAGGAAAAGGAAGCTGAAGGTAGGTCAGAAAAAGCAGGACTTAATTCTTTCCCCATAGTCTGGAAGGGCAAACAGCAATGCTGTAGTGGGTCCCCACTAAACTGAAGTGGATTGGACTGGTTTGCTTTTTTCAATCTTGACCTTGGAGCAAAGCATCCGCTTTTTCAAAATAGGATTTATGCAGCAAAAGGTAACTAGGGGTGGGGGAGGAGCAAGTCTCACAGAATACCTTCTTTCTCAGGTTTCTGACTCAGGCAAGAGAGGGCTTTAATTGCAAGAGCCAGTAGGAGCCTGCTGAAGGCTCCTGTACCATAGGATCAGCAGTCACATGGTGAGAGCAATTCCAAAGAGGTCTTTGGATAAGAATGTGTTTAAAGCCAACCTGGGTGGCAATGAATGAGGCCAGAGGGTCGGGGGATCACAATAAAGAAGCAAAACTTTACAGGATATCACAGGATGCCACCTGGGTCCATCAGACCCCTTTGGTTAACTGCACTCCAGGGATGTAGTGGCACCACTAACCCTCAGCTTCCTTGGTTACTCCAAGGGCTAGAAGGAGGATCTGGGATCACACAGTGGTTCTTTCTTCTGGGCTTGGGCCCAGAAATCCCAAGGGTGGGATAGAGGGTAGGATCAAACTCCAGGGACTGGTTTAATAACAACTCTATGCTGATTTCTGAAGATAGGGATGAAATGGCACAGCAGCAGAAAAGGATCATGGTAATTCAAAGTCTTGGCATTTTGATCAAATGAATGATGATCCTATTCGTGAGCAAGCCAAGGGAAGTGGTGTTGAGGATCTCGAACCTGGCCACATGGTGCCAACTGTATAAAGGCCTTAGGTTCCACAATCCTGGAACGAAACCTTTGCCAAGGGTTCTAGATATTCCTGGGTCAGTGGAGTTAAGCACCTGAGTTTCCATTCCATGATCCAGGTTAACCAAGAGCAAACTCATCTTCTCATCCTCTGAGAAAGCTTCAGACAATTGAAAGAACATCCTAAAATCCCACACAGGCTTCCCCTTCCATGGCTGAGGTCATATAAAGCAGGTGTAGGACGGGAGTACAGGACTTTCCCTTTTCACCCCTCTGCCTTAGGGAGGAAAGAGCTGGTTAATTAGGTCTGTTAGTTTTTGGTGGGCTTGAATGTCTATGAAGAAGACCAAGTCTGGGACACCTTGGCTCCCTGCTCCCTCCATTGCTGTCCAACAGGCAGCTGCTCTGGTCTCAGTAGCCTTGCTTTAAGGGGCTCAAAGATGCACTTTTATCCACTGGGTCCTGAAGTGACAGGTGTTCTTTTCAGAATAACTTGCGGGGGAGGGGTGTGGGGGCCATGGAATGAAAAGATAAGATTCCAAAGACCTTCAGAAAAACTTTACTCCAGTGGTGTGGGGACCTTGACGAATTCCTGTAAGTCTATGGAGGGTGAGCAGGATTTCCATTGGTCCCAACAGACACACTGTTGCCAAATTCATACAAAAATACCCCCAGCTTAAGAATCATCCCTCTGAAAATGTCAGTCAAACCCATACCTTGAAACAAGTGACTCTGACAAACGAAGCTTAAATCAGTGGAATCACAGATGGCCTGACCTGGCCTTCCGACTGAGGTTTCACTTTCACCTGAAAGAGCTCAAAAAGGTAAATGCAGCAAGAAAACCCCTGTACATCATGTTCTCTGTCCACCACCAAGGTTGGATTTTTTTTCTCTCTAGAACAAAAACTATGAGATTGTACTTAAGAGGAAACAAAACTTTGCGAAACAATGTTCCCTGGCCTGCTCTGTTCAGCACCTCTGAGAAATGATTATATTGCTTTTTTTTTTTTTTTTGGTAAATCAAGGGCAATTAAAAGATAAAACAACCCAGCACTGAAATACAGGCCAAGACAACAGCATGAAAAACCCCTTTCTTTCTTAGAGCTGAGATGCCTAATCTGTCTAAAACCCACATCCTTCTCCCCAGCCTCAGCTGCTCCTTGGGTCACCCCTTGGGGAAGCATAGAGGGGTACCAGAATGAGCAGTGGGGAATAGTAAATGTGATGAGAACAGCTGGAAGGCACGGGCTCATGCCTGGTGGCAGAAAGGCATTTGGGTGAGCAGTCCCATGGGCATCATCACAACCTGACAACTGTCCACTCATGCACACACGTACCCTGGGCAGTGGGCAGGTGCTTCTGCTAACAGGAATGGCACTGCTGGGCACTCAGCACTGTCCCAGAAGCTACAAGGAGGTCTTCAGGTCCCCTTCAAGCTGATAATCACACTAAGCAGAAGATCTAATATCCCACAGGAAAATTTTCCCTACAAAGGATAGCAACCACTCTCCAGATAGCCCTTTAAAATGGAATCAACAAATTAGTTTCCCAGAGAGTAGAGACTATAATGATGGTCATGGAAAGGGTAGGCAATAAGTTAAAGCCTTACTGGAAATGCCTAGGAGAGCTGTGTCCATAAAACTTTCTCCCTTACCCATTTCCAATAGAACCTGTACAACTCTTTGGGCCCAGAAGCATTGGCAGCCTGGGCCCATCTCTCACTCTACAGCCCTATCCATCTCAGCCAGTAGGCCCATGTGCCATGGTATCAGCCCTGAGCACATCCGTAGGATTTAGCAATGACCGGAACTTCTCTTACCCAACTCTGTTCCTACTTAAATACTTCCCCTCTCCACCTGTTCAGCTCCCAAAGCAGATGGGAACTAAGAAGGAGGTTCCTCATCCTTGCCACCCCCCTCAAATGTCAATGCCAATGCAATTCTTCAGAGGGCAATGACTGGTGGCATTAACATGCTGACTCCCTGGCTCTTATTTTAAGGATTTTTGCTGGACACAGCTTTTCATTAGGGACCGAACATCCTTGTAAGTCTGGAACATGAAAGATATTTAAAATATTATATATATATAATATATATATTTTTATTATTCACCCGTTAACTCCATAATATGCCAATCATGAGCTAGTTTTCAGCAGTTACATTCCCTTGATCACGGCTGCATGAGGATGTAATTAATTGGAAAACAGAGACCAGAGAAGCCGCCAGAGGTGACAGCCGACGCCGTTGTGATACAATTATCAAAGTCAGTGGCTGTTTGGTGTAGCTGGTTCGGTTCTGTTCCCTCAGCTGGGGATTCTCGCTTCCATGAAAATCAGACCAACAGCGGCGGGTTCCATGTCCTGCTCTGAATTCTCAGTGGCTTTGTCCAATTTTCATTGGCAGCTGATTACTGCAACACCAGTCCAACCTAGGGAAGTCAATTAGGAAGAGGTAAGCTTGATGTTTCCCAAAGACTTGAGCTGTTCCCACTGCTATATTGAAGATCCAAAAGAAGTTCAATTGGTACCAAACCAGCATGACTTTGTGGGAGGGAGGAAACTTGATTAGGGGAACTGGTCTGAGCTGTTTTTTTTTTCTTGAGAGGAAGGACTAACATCAACTGATGTTATGGGACTCTTGCACCAAATCTCTTTGACAAGAATTTATACTCTTTAAAAATGTCAGAGAAAAGTGCTGGTTCTGGGTCCCACAGCAATGCTGGTTAGGAGATAAAATTCTTTGTCTGCCCTTTTAAAATGCTGACTGACCAGGCGGGAGGGGGTGGGGGTGGCAGGGAAAGTAAGACCTAGGGCAGTAACCAAAGACAGAGGGAAACTCCCCCCCAACCCCAACCAAAGCAGCACCTGAACAAGACAATACAGGGAGGCGTTTGTAGGCCTTTTAGGGTGTCTTATCATTCACAGGAAACTCCAATGTCATCATGCCTAGATTTATCACAGACTATCTATGTGCTAAGGAGAACAGATCTGCCTGGTGTACAAAAATGAACTTCCTCACTGCAACAGCTTTCACACATGCAGTATTCTGAGTAGCCATTTACTTTGCTTACACCAGGCAAAGCCTACAGGCATGGCTCTTGCTTGGGAAGCTCTGAAAAGCTCATGTGGACTAGCCACTAAAGTCATGGTCCTCTGGACTTCCTAAAATGCCCCAGAAGGCCCCAAAGAAGGATGAGGTGATTCACCTGGTAGCAACACCTTTCCTACTTTGAGCTCTCTTTCGTCCCCCTTCAGGGACAGCCTTTACAAAACAATCATGGCAGGGCTGGTTTTGCTGGTCAGGAAATCAGAAAGTTTCAATTTCTTTAGAGCCCAGGAGGATAGTTCCTAACACAGGTCTAGTGCTCAGAAAAGCCTGGATCCTGTTCTATAGGGCTACCTACCATAAGGACTGAGGAGCTCAGACCCTGCCAGAGATATCTCCTCCATTGCCTGGGCTGCTAGCTCCAGTCACCCAGAGGAGCTGCCAACAGGGTCAAGGAGCAGAGCTCATGGGTGTTTACCTTCTCTGCTCCCATGCTAGGGCACTTCCAATTGTAGAGATAATACTGCAGGTTGCCATCCCCGATTCCAAACTTCAGCTTCTCCAAGAATGTTTTATTTTCCATGAGATCCAGTGCGTTGAATACATCAAATCCTTTCTGTGCGAGTGGCAGCGAGAAATAAGAGGAGTGAAAAGAGGAAGGCTAGCTAGGCCAGAATAATTATCCTACAATATTGTTTTCATCATGCCATTCCCCTGTTCATTATCTATCAGTGGCTTCATATTGTCAAGAATATCACAACCCAACTTTTCGGCCTAGAATTCAAAGGCTTCAATCATCCAGTACCTTGGCTTTCTGTGTTTTTCGTTACTTCCCCAACGGAGCTTCTCCCTTCAGACTAATCTCCTTAATATCACAAGCACAAGGCTTGCTCATCCTGGGCCTCTTATGCTATATTCCCTTTACTGAAATGAAAACCTTTCTCCCTTATAAATTGACATGCAAGATCAGACTCTAAACTACCTTCAGCAACCTTTATATTCTAAAAGACCTGTATTCAGTATATGATTTTGCACTTGATGACATGTTGCTTTGTAATTGTAAAAGTCATTCTATAACATGTGCCTGGTTTCCCAAATGAGATGCCCCATCATCTCAAAAGCCAGGAATTATGTTCTTTCTCTTTTTGGCATATGCTCACTAACACTTCTCCATACTGGACTTGGCACACAAATACAAACTGAGCAGGGAGACATGTTGAGGCTGGAGACTCAAAGAAGCCTGAGCTGCTCTGCACATTCTCATCAGAAAAAACAACTCACCGAGATAAGAGATCAACCTGCCCTCTCCCACACTGGGGAGGATGGTAGAAGAAACTTTTTATTCTTAGGGTAGGCCTGGCTATTCAGGCTGCTTGGCAGCACCTCCTGTGAGAACTACACTCACTGAAATAAATCAGGAGGGATTCAAAAAGGCTTTCGGTTTGTCTGTAAAGTTCTTTTCTAGTTTCTAGAGGGATGCTTAGAAAACAGCTGAGATCCTACCTAAGCAAGATGTCTTGCCTCCTCTTTCCTGTCAGCAGTACTATCCTGGAGCTTGGAGTATCTGGCCCTGACTGCTCACCCACCCTTGCCTCTGCCAGGACAATTCCTCACCAATTTGGCGATGACCAGGGCGTCACTCATGAGGTCTAGAAGTGGGGTCTGGGTATGAACGTTGTAAAAGGAATAAGCAGCTTTCAGGCTCTTGTGGATCGGATGATTCATGATGGTGGAGGGCAGAGTGTAGAAGCTCAGGAAGTCTGTCACTTCACCATTTGCATTCTGAAGGAAGAAAATGAAAACAGTCATATGTGGCAAGAGTGTAAGAAGCCCAAAGAAACATAGATTGTCCAGGGTGACTTTAGGCCAGAGTTGGGAAGAGGAGTCAGACCTAACTTTCTGGGAATGGTCTGTGGTTGGTTCTTCCTTACCCCATCTGGAGGAGGGCAGGGTGTAGATCAGTCCGGCCCTGAGAAACCAAAGTCCCAGATGATTTCAAGCAGGGCCAGGAGAGACAAGGCTAAACATCTTATCTCTAATACTTGTGAGAGATCATGGTTGAGGAGACTGAATGAAATAATGAGTGTAAATGCTGCTAAGTGTAGGAGGCAGGTCAGGTCTAGACTCAGTCTTATGGATTTCAGGTTAAATTGGTTCCCAGGCCTATGCTCACCCTGCCCCACCCCCCCCACCCCAAAAGTAATTCAAATTCCCAGAAAGCTGGAAAATCTTAACCTGTTTTTCTTTTGAGTACCAAGGACCCCTTGGATAGTCTGGTGAAGCCTATAGATTACTTCTCAGAAGAATGTTTTTAGAAATGGAACACACAGGATCACAAAGGAAACCAAGTGTATTGAAATAGTTATCAAAATATTTTAAGAACAACCTAAGAAGCTCTGCTCTAGGATGAGCCCAGTCTCTCCAGGGTTGGACCACTGTCAATGGAAATAAATTCCCTGCCTCACACCTCTCTCATATCAATTCAGACCTATACCACTAGGGCTGGGCCAGAACCAGACCAACTTTGGGCACAAAGTGAATTCCACACTCATTTGGTTTGCTGAATTCTACTGCTTATCACTAGGAAAGCCTTGGTGGAGACCACAGGCTTAGAGACCATGAACCATCCCTCACCTCCACCACAAAAGTGTCAATGATGTTCTCCTGAGGGAAGAACCAGTGCTCCACCTCTTCCTGGCTCATGATAGGGGTCAGGTGGAACTGCTTCAAGTACTTGGTCAGGAGTTGGTGCACCACTGGAATGTCCTTCTTTTCCATGGGTCGCAACCCAGATGTTTTTGGAGTCTGAAGGGAGAAAACACAGTCAGATGGACTCTTGGGCTCCAAAGAAGACTCAACATACCACAACATACCTATCAGACTGGCTAACATGATACAATAGGAAGATGATTAATGTTGGGGAAGCTGTGGGAGAGTTGGAACACTAATTCATTGTTGGTGGAGCTGTGCACTGATCCAACCATTCTGGAGAGCAATTTGGAACTATGCCCAAAGGGCTACAAAAATGTGCATACCCTTTGACCCAGTCATATCTCTTCTGGGACCGTATCCCAAAGAGATATAGAAATGGGCAAGGGTCCCACATGTACAAAAATATTTATAGCAGCTCTCTTTATGGTGGCCAAAAACTGGAAATCAAGGGGATGCCCATCAACTGGGGAATGGCTGAACAAATTGTGGCATATGAATGTAATGGAATACTATTGTGCTATAAGAAATGATGAACAGGAAGACTTCAGAGAGGCCTGGAAGGATTTATATGAACTGATGCTGAGTGAAAGGAGAACCAGGAGAACTTTGTGCACAGCAACAAACATAATGTGTGAGGAATTTTTCTGGTAGACTCAATACTTCATTGCAATGCAAGGACTTACAAAATTTCCAGTGGACTCTTGAGGCAAAATGCCTTCCACATCCAGAGAAAGAACTATGGAACTGGATTGCAGAATGAAGTAGACCATTTTCTCTTGTGTTATGTTTTGTTTTGTTTTATGGCTTCTCCCATTCATTTTAATTCTTCTATGCAATAACTAACGTGAAAATATATTTACTAAGAATGTATGTGTAGAACCTATATAAGATTGCACACCCTCTCGGGGAGGGAGTGGGGAAGGAAGGGGAGGGAGGTGAAAAAAATCTAAGATATATGGAAGTGATAGTAGAAAACTGAAAACAAATAAAAAAAAAGAAAATTTAGAACTCAAAATCTGATGGAAGTAAATGTTAAAACAATTAAGAATAAATAAATTTTTAAAAAAAGAAGACCTAACATTAAGCTCTATTTGCATCACCCATAAATTAGACGTTGCTATAGGTATATGTGATGTTGTTCTGATTCTTTGTGACCCCCATTTAGGGCTTTCTTGGTAAGGATACTGGAGTGGTTTGCCATTTCCTTCTCTAGCTCATTTTACAGATGAGAAAACTAAGGCAAACTGGGACAAGTGCCTTGCCCAGGGACACACAGCTTGTAAATGTCTGAGGTCAGATTTGAACTCAGGAAGGTTAGTTTTCCTGATTCCAAACTCTGGTACTCTCTCCACGGAACCATCAAGCTGTCCTACAGGGATATGTAGCCAATGGGAAAGATGCCAAATCCCTTTCAGATCTAGATCCTTCCATAGTTACTTTCTTTGGGACAACTTAGTGGAATGACATGATGGAAGCAAATGTTATATACTTCGAAGTCTTTTGAGGCCTTGGAAATGGAATATGACCACTACCATCTACCTGAAAACGATTTGGTGGTTAACAACTTAGTCACTCTCAGTAACAACCTGGACAACCTATTTTCCCAAGATCATAACTATTTTTAAAAACTTATCCTCCTAGGATAAGAGGGAGCATGGTATTATAGATAAAAAGCTGGCCCTGGAGCCAGAAAGACCTGGGTCCAAGTCCTGCCTCTGACACATACTTGCTGTGCGACCTTGGACAAATCACAATCTCTTTGATGCTCCAGGCAACTCTCCAAGATGATGAAGTTATAGAGAAGGTGCTGACCTGCATATGAAGAGGGATGTTCCTTACTGAGAGTTCCTATACTAATGAAACCAGAGCTCCAGCCCAATTCTGTCTCCTAGGCTTTGAAATTCCCTGCTACGTGGGACCGGATTCTAATTCTGAGAAGAAAAGCTCTGTCCTCAGATCTAAGCTGGAGCTCCTACAATGACATGTAAAGTTCAATGCTGGTCAAAGATACAAAACAGTAATGGGGGAATTTCAAACAAACAGAGGATAAGAGTGATTTTTCTGAGAACTATATTCTACCTTACTGGCTCCCAGCATGCAGTGTTTGGTAAAATTATGGGAACCTAGCACTAAAACAAGAGAGGAAAGACATGTTTAGAAGACTACCAAAGTATGTCTTCTGACAGAGGAACTGCATTTGAATTTGTGCTGCAACTCGTCCTCATGACAGGGAATCAAAAGGCACCAAACCGGGAAGAGGAGAGGGGCCGTTAGTCTCAGAATGACTCCTGTAACAGGTCGGGTACCTGACAGATCTAGACCTGCAGGTCCATCCTCAGCTCACAGTACAGTGTGCATTCAAAGACACTTATCTTTTGACCACTGAGCGGAACTTTTCTGGAGCCAAGATGAGGCTTTGAAACATCCCCTCTTTCTAGCATTCAGTGGCACTGGCCTCATTTTGCAAAACCAAAACCCAAATCAAATCAACCAACCCTCAAACTCACACAGAAAATATGGGCTCAAGACCTGGTCTTTGCTACTAACTCAGAAGAGTAGCTTTTGTAAAATGAGAAGGATGAACTAAATGTTCCCCAAGAACCATTTTAGTTCTAAAATTCTATAATCCTATGAAAACTAACTGGTCATGCAGTCCTCCACTCCCAGAAGAAAAAACAGGAACAAAATCTAGGGATTTAAATTTAATCTAAGGATTCCAAATTCCGTTCATGAGCCTAAGAAGGTGCACTTAATTCATAAACAGCTGGTTTAGTAGACAGGGAGCAATGTTATGAATTTGTTGGTTTGTAAATGCATTACTGTGCATGAATTCTGTGGCAACAGATTTACCTCCCAGTTTCTTCATCTTTTTTAAAAGGCAGTAGTTGGGCTGTTTGACCACAAAAGTTCTTCCTGCTTCTAACATTCACAGTTTCTAATTATTCTTTACTTAGGCTAATATAAAAATGAATTGGTATTCTCTAAGTAAATGGCAACTGATAGCAAGACTTCTTTGCCCTCGGCAGAACTTGACTTTCCATCACAGCAAGCACCATCACAACCATCACCATTGTGATGACTAAACAGCACCTACCTCTGGTAGTCGGTATAACTTCATGGTGCGTTGCATGGTCATGTTCCTACTCAAATGTGAGAATTTCACTTCAATCAACTTCCGTGGGTTAAGGGACCGGTGCCAGTACCTGTGGAGATACAACATTCCTATCTTTAGGAGATGCTGGCTAATAGAGATGACAGAGACATGTAAGTCTCTAGACAGCCAGAAGATGGCATGAAAGACCCACACTCAGCTTGGGATATAAACAAATACTTCCCAAGGACTGAAGAACAGGGTCATGCTTCAGATCCTGAGATGGTTGTACCACATGTCACAAAAAATAGCACTTTCTCTGTCTCTCTCTCCCCTCTCTAAAGAAGACTAAAGCTCAAAAGACAATCTTCTTGTCTTTCCACAGAAAGTAAATGAGGGGAGAGCCAACATTCTTTTTCCTGGAACTTGGGGCCAAATCAACAAAAAAGGGCAATATTATTTCTGTTAACATAATTATCACCAACATTTCTCGAATTTATCTAGTGCTTTTAGCATACATAATTAATATCTTTCATTTCAATTTATCCAAATAAACCAACAAGGGAGTCAAACCCAAATTTCTTTTTCCGTTTTAAAAAGTAGTTGCTCCAAGTCAAGCATCTACTTTAGGGACATGGCAGGAACTGGAAGCTAGGTTTTGGGAATCCCAGTTTAGGGTCTGTATTGGGGCTTAGGAAAAGGAGAAAATTCTTGGAGTTATAATGCAAACACTTCCCAGGACTGAGCAGGGTAGGATTTTACCTGCAAGTGCCGACAGGTTTGGGTAGTACAACCCCAGCAGTGTAAACAGCCTGGAAGATACCCTCCAAGTGGACTCTCCGGGTTATCTCTCTAATAAGCACTGGTGCCACCCGCTTGGAACGTAATTTCTTGTGGACACACAAAAAGTTGATCTCTACCATCTTCTTCTCTCTGGAGTAGGGAGGAAAGATCAAGTTCTTGAGGGAAGTAAGAAGCCTGATGCAACAGCTGGAAAGACCAAGGCAGAGACACTTTCTCCTGCCCTTCTTTTATTAACTGATATATTTAAGATTGAGTAAGAACTATTACTGTGTTTGGGTGCTGGGCGAGGAGCCAGCTTGCTGGATCTGATTTTATTCGGATTTACTTCCCTTCACTTCCCAGTCCACAAAGTCCACATTTTCCTTGACTATCCTGCTGTTTTCCAAAGAGTTCCTGGCCTTGTTAATTCAGAACAGTTTAGGGTATGTGTTCTTTGAGGGGAAGGTGAGGAAACAGGAACTGAAGATGAATTCCATCCATCTGGAGAGACAGACTGGGGAAGCCAAGTGGTCTGATTTCCACAGTCAATAACGATAATAGATAGCATTTGTACATGACTGAAGTCTGCAAAGCACTTCACATGTCATGGCCACGTCCGTGGCCCTGGCAGTCACCTGGCTATCTAGAGCCCAGTGCCCTCATCTATAAAATGAGTCTATAATGTTAGATTAGATCACCTCTGAGGATCCTCCTAGCTCTAAAGCCATGACCGATGACCACCACCAGGTCAAGCCAGAGACCTGGGACAGAGCTAGAAAAAAAGGGACAAGAGTATAAACTTCAATTCTGAACGATCTGGTTGGGGGTTCAATTTCTCTTCCATTTCTAAATTCGCACAAATGACCATTTATGGCTAGATCAGGTCAGGAACTTAAAGAAGTTGTCCTCTCCATGTTCCAGCAGGCCACCTTAGCTGGGCACCCTGCAGGATGCTTCTAGTCACAAATGACAGTAACAGCAGCATCTCAGAGTAGGACAGGAGGTTCCTATTATGGAAATGTCTCTAAGTGTTGATGTCACCTTTCTGTCCAGTATTTCCTTGACCCATTCTCTCCAAGGGAGAATGAGATGAACCTGCCTGGGCAACAGTGAGACTTACGTGTCATAGATATGGATGCTTGCAGGGATGGCACTGATGAAGCCCACTAGCTTCTTGCTTGAGATGACCCGGACTCCACAGTGCCACTGAGGGAGCCAGCCTGGGGGGCGAAGAGCCCTGGAAGGTAGAAGAGAAAACCTTGCTGGGCTGTGCCATGACTAAAGGGCAATGACTCCACTCTTACCCCACGCTCCTATATCGAGGGGCTGCTTCTCTTTAGGGGAGAACTCCCTCAATACAACTGGAACGGAGACAGCCCCTTCTGCCAGCTCATCTCTCTTGGCTTTATCATTTCTCACTTAATTTGAGATTCACCCAGAAGAAATTATCCAATTCTCTTTCACCTACCCCTGCCAGCCATAGCCTCTACTGACCACAAAGCAATAAATATTATAATCAATAAAGAGCCTTTGCAGAAAGCCTTTAAATTTAAATGAGAGGAAACAATTGAAGGCTAAAGAATGAATTGATCAAAGAACAAATCACAGAATAGATCATTTCAGCAACACGCCAAAACTTTGGGGATGCAGTCTTTCTTTACCATTTCAAAACAAATGAATAGAAGGTTCTTTTTAGTGTTTCACTGACCAACAATTCCCTATGACTAGTGGCAAGCCCTCAATTTCCTTTAGTCTTTTTCTGTTTTAAACAAAAGATAAATTTTTTTATATTACAATTAAGGAAACATAAAACATAAAAGCAGATGAAACATTTAGCAAAAAAATATTTTCAAGCAAACAAAGATATCATGAGGCATCTTTCCTTCATATCCTTCCAATGCTACAATATTCCTAGGTATGCTGTCTTAGGCCTCTTCTTAATGCTTTGCTGCTCCCTTCTCCCTTTCCTCAGTGGTCAGTCTAGGCTCTAGTCAGCAAAAGACTGTGCTAATTAAATTAAGACTATGAGGCCCCCAATTTCACAGAACTGAGTATGCTTCCTTAGCTGAATGGAAATGGAGAGGAGAAAGAGGGAGGAATTCCCTTCCCCTTCCTCAAAATGGCTTTTCCATTTATTTGCTCTTTTAACAAAACCAAGAGTAAAGGTGAGGCACACAAACCCTGTCTTCTCCTAAGGTTCACTCACTATGATAACTTCAATGATTAATGATTTCAACACTCCATTAAAGGTTAAGTTCTTTCTCTTTCACCCAAGTGTAGGGCAGGCAGGTGATTTGCATTAGGCACCAAAAATGTCACCATAATTCTTTCCATTTAATTTGTCATTTTGAAGTAGACAGCAGTTCCTTGTGCCCAGAATCTACCCACCTCCCCACTCCTCTACCTGCCATGAGAAAGGACTCAAGACTTACCACAAAAGGAACTCTGGTGAGTAATCAAATCGGAACATGTTGTCATCATCTTCTACATAATTCTCATTCAGGAGGGTGTAGAGTTCTTTCAGCTGAAGAGAGACAAGGGCATCTATTAAAGCGCTGTCACAGCTACATGCAGGTCTAGGCTTGAAGACTGGTTAACCTCCTTTTATTTGTACAAAGCTTAACACTTCAGATATAAAGATGAAACTCTCAACTCTCTTTACCCCAAGTTTAGTAGATATTCTAGAAACGAATGCTGTAGTTACTGATGGAAAGCTGAGGCACAGAGGGGTAGAGTAGTGGTCTCAAAATGGATTAATGATAGAATAAGAACACCATTCAACTTGAGTTGAACCCACTATAACAAAAGAGATTTCTGAGTATTCCCATTTACTAGGTGTAAATATTTTGGGGAAAACTGTAATCCGTGGAGGATTGTTTTAAAAAGAACGTTCTAAGTAAAATCACAACTAATTTCCACTATGCCCTGGTTACCAGTTTTTGGTCCAACTCCCCTTCCTGTGGAGTCCTCATTCGTTATCTGTTACCAAGAGATTTGGCATTAAAATCCAGAAATGCAGAACAACCTCTACCATTGTTTCCAAAGATCCTAATGAATAGAGATGCCTCAGTGGAATAAATATGCTTTGGAGAATTCAGGGTAAAGTAAGAGCTGAGAAAAACCTTCATAAAATAATCAGTCAGGTACAGAGTAGGAGGACAAAGGGGAAAAAAGGCATTTGAATAAGGTAGCAGAGGAAGATGGCCTTCAATCTGTCAGAAAAACCAAGACAAGTTCATGAGGAGTTTTAGGAAGTCCCTGAGCAAAATATAGAATCTATTTTGATTCTCAACTTTATTTGCTTCAGCTGTGAAAAGGGATTTCCCCAAAGAAGCCCCGAGCGAAAGCAATCTTATGATGGTTCTTTCTCTCAAGTGTGGTTAGCTTCAGGTGTTATTCACTCTAAATATTTGCTAACGGCCGGCTAGGACAAAAAACAGCTGGATCCAAGGCCTACTTACCACGCCTCGGTCCCCTAAGTCCAAGGCATCCCAGGTGAAGCCCTGGGGCAGGGTATAGGGCTCTTGACGGATGTTGTCTTTGTCAGGTTCCACGGGACCATGGGTATTCACCACTTCTCCTACAAGAAGAAAATCTGGATAAGCCTTTCTTCCTTTGTGCCAATCCATTTTGAGTCCCCTTGGCCTCTGTTGGGGGTGGGGTGGAGAAAAGGTCTCAGCTCATAATCAGTTAAAGTAAATTACTGGTGTTCCTAATCCAGGAGCATACACTGTATCCTGGAGTGGCAGTCAACTTCCACAGCTATTCCTGGCCTGGAATCTCAGGCTGTCATGCCTTCACCTCAGGACAATTATTAGGATCCAAGATGGGTGAATTTTTGAAATCCTTTAAAGATATTCCTTTAGTAACCAAATAACAAATATTTGTCTTCAAAAACTTGGCATTTTCTCTCTTGGTCAATTTGGAGACTGCTCCATCCCTCTACTCCGGCCTACCACTCCAAAAGGATTTAGAGAGAGTTCATTTCAACAAGGCTGTTTTTGTGTAAAGAGCTACAATGGCTTGTAGGGAGGGCAACTTTCTTGGACCACGCCATCTTTCTTCAGGCGCCAGGCTCAATGTTCTTGAAAGCTCCGGCTTTTGGAGATGTGAATTAGTCTGTTACCACTGCCAATCCAAGGCCTTTCATTGTGCATAGGGTTCCCTCAAAGTAGCCTTCCTATTGAAACAGTGACTTACTTCTCAAAAGTGCCCATGCTCTTCCAAGAAGTGACCCTCCTGGGCAGAGAGCCTATACTACTGGCAACTGGTCTGAATCCTCATGCCAAAGTTCTTTTGAAGCACAATGCAGGCGTGAGTTGTGCTCAGGAAGTACAAAAAGCCAAGGCCTCAGACTCTCTACCCAGACTTGCTCCTAGATGAACTCTAGTAAATCAACAATCACTCAGTGAATTCTGGTAAACCAGAGACTTCATCATCAATCCTCAAGGACTGGGATTAAAAACAAAAAAAGGTTTTGTTGGACATATGCTTTCCCAACAGTGCGGTTATAAAAATGCTCTTCATGTCATTTCCCTACTCAAGAACCCAGAGGAGCACCTATGGTCAACTGTATCCAACCCTAAACTCCTCTACCAGGCATTGAAAGTCCCTTCAGAAGTGGGACAACTCCAGATGCCTTCTCTCATTACTTTACAGTCTCTACTCCCCCTTCCCCACCCCATTTCCATCTCCTTAGTTTGAACAATTAGTTTGAACTATTAGGAACTATTATGGGTCCTTTATATTTGTGCTTATTTGTTCCTGAAATCTGAAATGTTTTTGTGTTTCTTTTTACTGACTTAGGTACAAAAATCTGATGGTTTACAGTAGGTTGGCCTTTTCTCTTATGAGTTCAAAGGATGCTCTAAGCCTCAAAAACCCTACTAACCTTCTTTGTTTCCCTAGGCCTGACCAGTTGTTTAAGAACCTTTGAAGCAAGTCAGCCTCTCCAAGGGGTGTTGTATAGAATCTGTGGAGGAGAAAGATGAAGAGCAGAGGAGGAACTGTAGATCTGTTGCTGTAATACTTGTTAATGGAACCAACAAACTCTCCCTAAATTCAAAATTAATCAAAGGACTTTATATTTTAAAAAGGGAGAGAGTGGGCTAGGAGACCCCATATATATATATCTCTCTCACCTAAATAAGGGAAGGGGAGAAGAGAGTGATTATTGATATGGTGCTTACTATGTGCCAAGCACTGTACTAAGAGCTTTACAGAAATTATTTCATTTGATATCTATGTACTAAAGAGAATAGCCACAAAGGGGGAATAGCATCTGAAACACCTAGAAATTCATAAGAGAAAAAATCCAAGAAAGAAGCCAGTAGTAACAACCATGGTCTTCAATGTCTATATACAAATGCACAAAGTTTAGGCAACAAACTAGAGGTCACTAGGGATGTGCTGGAGGTCAGAATATGTGGCAGATTTATGTGACTTGGGAAAAATCCCTGACTGAACTATGGTTCTGGATGATTATAAATTATTTAAAAACAAAATAAAATAAAACCCAAAACAACAGAATAGGCAAGGGAGTGAGTTGCATTATAAATTAAGATACAGCCACACTAACAATCCAAGAAGCAGTGGGGAGAGAAGCATGACAGAAAGTATTTCAGTGAAAGTCAAATAAGAGAAAAACAGAAGTAATTTTGACATTGGAGCATACACTATAGACCACTTGGATAGAAAGAAAAAGTAGATGAGTTTGGGGAATAGATCAAAATATTGGTACAGAAGCATGATAAGGTAGTGATGAGGCAATTATCTAGACATCTGCTGGAATACTCAAGTTCTCTCTCTCTTTCTCTCTCTAATAACTTGATTTGCCTTCTTGATGATTTCATCATTCAAAAGGTAGAGGAATCAACAAGGGGAAATTCTATCCCAGATCTGATTCTTGTTCTGGGGTAGAAGTTATGGAAACCCTAGAAGGAAGTAGACACTCCACCTACAATTTGTGATAGGGAAAAGCAAATCTGGGTAGAGTCTGATTATGTAGCCTAGATTTTGCGAGAGCAGATTTCAAAGTGTTCAGAGGAAAGAGAGGCAGGATTCCATGGACTAAAATATTTCAGGTGAATTTAGCCCAGCAGGGATCAGAGAAATTCTGAAGGCACAAAAGGAAACAATCCCAATGACAAGGAAAAATGAGATATGTTTGAAGACTGATATGACTGCACAAGAAACTGTCCAACCAATTTCGATTTGAAAAGCAAGAAAATAGAAGTAAGATCAGGTAACAGAAAGAGCAGCAGCAGAGACATGGTGCAGTGTCAGGACAACATGGCCAGTAAGATAACAAAAGGGTTTTTTTTTTGGGGGGGGGGGGTTAGAAAAAGGAAGGTCATGGAGGGGAAAAGGATATTTGCTTGGGGTAGATGGGGCAATAACTAACAACCAATGGAAGGAAGAAAAGCTGCTCAATTCTTAGTTTGTTTCTGTTGTTTTTTCCTGTACAGGATAATGACCCTTACACTGGAAATGACAGAACAAAACTAAACAACAGGAAGTTGATAGCTAAGATAAGTAAGGAGACTCTAAGAGGGCATCTGGCTACTCTTGATAAATTCAAGTCACATGGCCCAGGTGAACGACATCTTTGCATCCAGAAATAATTTGCAGACATAACTGCCATTCTGTTATTAGTAATATATGAAAGATCACAGAAAATGAGAAAGGTACCACAAGGTTGAAGAAAGGCAAATGTCTCCATTTTCAAAAAAGGGAAAAGAACAAAGCCTAAAAATATGGGCCCATGAGCTTGACTTCAATTCCTGAGAAAATGAAAGCATGGGTCATTTCCAGGGCAGCAGAGATTACAAAGAGCCTCCCTGGCTTCATCCAGAACAGGTCATACCATACTTCACTGGACTCTGATGACTCTGGGAGAGCTAGGCTGACGACTCTGTGAAGTTCTGCCTCACTTAAATCAAACTCATGTGCATGTCAAGCCCCCTTGTAATGTCAATGATCTTCCTAGAGAGGAAGAACCAACAACAACAAGAAGAAACTGTACTAAGCGTATTTCTTTTCCCATCAGGATAGCTAAACTAGCAGAGGAGGAAAATGGTGTGAATACAGGTTACCTAGATTTTAGCAAAGTATTTGATAAAGCATCTCACGCTTTATCATGGAGATGCAGAGATATGGATTAGATAATACAATCAGATGGATTCAAAACTGGTTGGATGTCTATTTGTAATTGTCATTGGTTCAATGTCAGCACAGCAAAAGGCCCCAGAGAACTGTGCTTGAACCTAAGCTTTTTAAATATTTTTTTATGACTTGGATGAAGACAGAGACTATAAACTCTTCAGATTTGTAGCTGACATCAAGTTGGGAGAAACAACCAAAACAATGGATGACAGAGTCAAGAACCAACAGGACCGTGTCAAGGCGGAGCAGGGCATGAAAAAACCAGGGCAACCAAAAACAAGAATAGACTGGATTTGACCCCTTGATCACAGTTTACTCACCTTAGAATAGAGTATTGTGCTAAATTTAATGAGATGAAATTCTACAGAGATTTATAACTGTAGTCATTTACTTGGGGAGAAAAAAAAATCAGCTCCTTACGTCTAAGATGGAGAAGTGTAATTTTAGACAGCAGTTGTTCTAAAAAAAGACTGGGGAATTTCAGAGGACCTAATAAGCTCAATAGGGGGTTCCTAGCTGGCATTGTGAATAGAATGCTGGGCCTGGAGTCTGGAAGACTTGAATTCATATCCAGTATCAGACACTTACTAGCTGTATGACTCTGGGTTAGTTAACTCTGTATGCCTCGGTTTCCTATCTATAAAATGAGCTCAACAAGGAAATGAGAAACCACTCCAGTATCTTTGCTGAGAAAACCCCAAATGGAGTCATAAAGAGTTGGATATGACTGAAACTTGGTTGGTTGGTTGTTGTCCTTCATTCTCCAAGAGGACCAAAATGACATCACTATGATAAACTCAAGTTTCAGTGTGTCTGATTGTGGCTGCTCAGACCAATATGAGCTTGAAATGTTCTACCGCAGATTGGGCACAGATAGTCCATGTGAACATTTGGGCTGGATACTCCAAATCTGCACATCCAATGTTTACTTTGTACTATCTCAATTCTGCTTTGTTCACAGAGCACAACACCCTTTCCAGGGTAGGCATGCCATGCCGAGCGGTCCTGTGCCAATGTCTCCCATGTACCACAATCAAAATCCAAAGTTCTTGAGAGAGACCTTAAAAGTGTCCTTGTATTGCTTCTTCTGACCACCATGTGCTTGCCTGCCCCCATGCAAATTCTCCATAAAATCATCTTTTTGGCAAGCATATATTTTGCATTCAAACAACGTGGTCAGAGTTGTGCTCTCTGAAGCACAGTTTGAATGTTTGGTAGTTCAGCTTGAGCAAAGACTTCAGTGTCTGGTATCTTATCCTGTCAGGTGATCTTCAGAATCTTCCTAAGACAGTTCAAATGGAAACAATTCAGTTTCCTGGCATGGTGCTGGCAGACTGTCCATGTTTCACAGGCACACAACAATGAGGTCAGCACAACAGCTCTGTAGACCTTCAGTTTGGTAGTCAGTCTAATATATCTTCTCTCCTAAACTTTTCTTCGGAGCCTCCCAAACACTGAGCTAGCTTTGGCAACGCATGTGTCAACCTCACTGTCAATATGTACATCCCTGGAAAGTACACTACCAAGGTTAAGTAAACTTAGCCACAGTATTCAAAACTTCTTCATTTGTTGTAATCAATGGTGTGGTGGTGGCTGATGGAGCACTTGTGTTTTCTTGGTGTTATTAGGCCAAAATTAGCACAGGCCGCAGAGAATTCATCCATGCTTTGTTGCATCTCAGTTTCAGAGGTTGCATTGAGTGCACAATCATCTGCAAACAGAAAATCATTCAGCAACACTCTCTCCACTTTGGTCTTGGCCTGTAGTCTTTTCAAATTGAAGAACTTACCATCAGTACAGTAGTTAACCTTGATGCCAAGTTCATCCTCACTGAAAGCATTTGATATCATAGCTGAAAAAATCATGCTAAAAAGCATGGGAGCAAGCAAACAGCCCTGTCTCATTCCATTGATAACTGGGAAGGCACGAGAGCACTGTCCACTATCCAGAACCCAGGCAAACATGCCATCATGAAATTGACGTACAATACTTAACAAAAACAACAAACCTCAATGTGTCAGCTGCATGATATAGCAGTAAAAAAAAAAAATGAATTCAATAATGTGCTGCATTAAGATAGGGCACATGGACCTCCTGGAATATTAAAAGAAGTTACTATGGAGTCCCATAATCATGCTTAGACCCAGTTTTGTCCAAGATCTCTTGAAAAAATAAATCAAGAAGGATCTCTTTTAGCTGGCCACTGATTTACTTGAAATACTCAGCCTGGAAGAAAGAGATGGACAGCAACAAGGACCACCGAACCTTTACTCCCTTGAATTTCTCAGTGCCCACAGGGAGGCATTGACCAAAAACATGGAATATTTCTCTGGAGAGAGTTCAGTGCTCAGAGGCTTCCTGAAGCTACATGGACCAGATCCACTGTATGGGTCAGCAAGAACCTAAACAGCTGGTGGTTCATGCCTTCATTATCTACAAGAGACCTCTCTCATGGCCAGACACTAAAGAAGGTGGCCAACTGGGCACTGAAGCTGCCAAGCACAAGAAAAAGGACTCAGTTCTACCTGTTTGAGAATAGAGATAATGCCTAAAAGTTTTAAACAGTTCTACTGTACTTGGATGAAAACTCTAGACCTGGATCTGAAGACCAAGGAGAAAACTGCTGAGACCCACCAAAAAAGCCTTTGAGTATAATCTGAAGATTTTCAATGGACTGCACAAGGCTAGCTTCTTGCTGGCCAAAGAATCCCAGGATGCAGTGCACCTACTATGCTGCTAAACAAGGTGACCATGAAGATAATGCTTGCCCCTTCAAAAATGTCATAGCCATATTGTAGCAATCCAACTTTCAACCTATTCTTGATGTTGCCATGGCCCTGGCTACTGGACTAATAGCATAGACTTCAAAACCCTTCAGGGATGACCCTGGTTAAAATCTACTACCTGTTCTATGTCCCATCCCGAGTAAAATATGGCTACAGGTATCTCTTTCCTTTTGTTTTCTTTAATTTAAAGCTGGAATGTGATAACCTAAGACAATTCCAAAAGACTCATGATGGAAAATGCTATCCACATTTGGAGAAAGAACTAAGGAGTCTGAATTCAAATCAAAGAATACAGTTTTCTGTTTTTTGTTTTTTCTTTTTCATGGTTTTTCCCATCATCTTTTACAACATGACTAATGTGGAAATATGTTTACTATGATCATACATATATGGCCTATATCAGATTGAATGCCACCTTGGGGGGGGGGAATTTAGAACTCAGAATCATATAAGAATGAATACTGAAAAGTAAAAATTAAATAAAAAAATTAAAAGCTGGGTTTGAAAAAAATAAAAACCAGATGTGAAAATCAATACCTAACAGACTTCTCTCTGCTGTATGAGTGTGTTAACTCATACTAAGGATAAGGTCTGTTCCAGTAATAGACAAACCCAGAGATCTCAAACTCAGAAATTGGGAACTTGGAAGGATGGCTTTAGATCCAAAAGTCTCAGACTTGTGAAGGCTCCTCTCCTGATGAGAAGACTTAAAGGATTCTGTCTTCTTCCTGCCTCACAACTCATCTCTCATTATTCAGGTGCAGGTTGATCATTTAGTTGATGAGACATTTCACTCAGAATTGTGATAACTTGGTGGGGGTGGAAGAATGGGAGAGAGAGAAGCACAAAGCTGCTACAGTATGTCCACCATTTTAACCACCAAAGACATGGGTGAAATCCCTGGTAGGAGCATAGCCTGGGCTGCTGAGCCTGGAAACCAGGTTCCTACCCTGGACTCTGAGGAATGGACTTTTATTCTGCCTACTTCCTTTGGCGGCCCAAGCCTTAATTCCCTCCTGGGCAAGAAAACACTTCATAAGAATGCTAAAGCAGCCAATTAAGTTTATGCTTTAATAAAAACTCTAAGAAATCTCTGCTGATTTTCCTTCTTGTTTGTACCCTCAGCACTCACATGCTCAGTTGGCACTTACTTGTTAGTGTGCTACACACTTTTTTCTTGGGTGGTTTTAGGTGAATATGATAGGTTTGGTCTCCTCTGCTCTAATGTCATCTCTTCCCCAGCAAGGAGTTCTGTGCTCTTTTCTTCCACACTGCCTGTTTGGCTCTGAGGCTCTCAGGGCTCTTGGACTACCAAGGGAACTTTAATATTTAACAAATTTATATCAAATAAATACCCCAAATTTTGTAACTTTATAAACTTGTAAAGTTCAATTGATCTAGAATCAGTGGATTCTTTGACTAAACCAGGGCCCCTACTATTTCCTTCACAAGGCTGTCATGAAATTACCATAAGGTTTCTCTGATTTTTTAGCACAAAGTAGAACCATGAAAAGCCTGAAAAATGTAAGGTTTACTTCAGTCTGTGGCTTGAAAAATATAAAATTAGCTATCAAGTCCAAGGCAAGCTCTCAAAAGCTTAAGGGAAAGTCTAGTGGTGCCCTTCTATCACTACCAGACAATGAATGGATAAGTCAACTTGTGAGGAAGGTAGTGTATATATTGATTGAATCAAGTGCTAGACTTGGGGTCAGGGAAGCTAGGTTCAAATCTTCTAATACCAACCAAGCAGTGTGACAGAAACACTATCTCCTAAAACTGGAAAGTGACTGCTAGTATAGTTTCTCAGTCACCTAAGGTTATAAAAAACCCAAAAGACAAGTGCTCCCTGGTCTTGGGAGTCTCCCTCTTGCCATGCAAGTCAACACAGTGAGGAGAATTGTGTCCCACTGAACTATAGCCAAATAGCCTTTCCAAAGAAGTTTACAAAACTTGCTTATGTAAAATGTTATAAATTGTCTACAACTCTTTCATTCTAATCTTGAGTCCAAACGATCAGAGAGTCCTGAGTTAGGCAGGCCTGCACCAATAATTTTGGCACAGCTGACAGCATTTGTATAAAATGACTTCTTGGTTGACATGAGAGAATGATGATCAGATGACTTGACAAGAACTCTGGACCATTGTTTCTGGACACATTCTTTGAGTTCCCTCAACGGAGAGAAAATAGATTTTCCTTAATGATGTGGTGAGATTAGTCTGCTGGATTCTAAGGAAGTTGACAGGTAAAGTAAAGGCAAGACCTCCCTGGCTGTTGCTAACATCCCAAGAAAAGCTAGACTGCCAATATGAAGAAAAGGAGAAAATGACAGCAAACTGTCCGCACACGTTCAGCAACTAAAGATAGAGAAGAACATGATGTGGGTTTTTAAGAATAATACTCTTAAGTCATAGAGGCAACTCATGATTCTAATCAAAATTATCTGGGGGGGGGGAGGGGAATCTGTGGAGAGGGAGGTTTAGTTGCTTGGGTTGAGACAGGCCCACCACATAAGTCACAATGTTGTCTGCTGCATTTAGTGATTGCTGTGATTGTAACCTCCAGGCCTACCAGTTATGTTAGATGTAGGCCTTCCTTAAAGACTGTTAATTTGGAGAGAGTTTGAAAACTATGTTGAATGGATTGTTTTGGACTCTTCACATGGCATTTAGGAAGCCAATGGGAATTGTATTTCGTGGTCTTTGGTGAGACTCTAATGCAAGTTACAACGAGAAGCCCTTCAAAGGACAACGTTTGAGTATCCCCAGAGAACTTTCCATAATTGAAGATGTGGTCAAATGCAATCAAGTTGAGTTGGGGATAGCAAATCATTAACTGGGTGTATGATAGGCAATAATCAACTGATTTTTGGGACAAAGACTGGCCACTAAGCCACGAGGAGCCATCCATTGATTATACCTTAAAAGGAATGACCCCCACCTATTTTCTAATCTCTGTTTGCAGTTGCGCTGGGACATCCCATAAAGATTTTTGAAGGGGGCTACTGTGAAATGAGCCTGACATCATCCACACCTGACACCACCCCACTCACCCCTACATGGATTGCACTCCTTCAAGGGACATTTGATTTTTTTGTTGTGTTTCCTTCTCCTTTGTGTTTTTCCAGGGCTCTGCCAGATGCCCCTGAAATCAGGGTTATCCAGTAATAAACCTAGGGTCATTTAAATGATGGAAGACTCCTTAGGAGACTGTTAGGACCAAGGAAGGGATTAGCAGGAGTAACATATACTAAGACTGAAGAGGCCTTATGAGATAGGTTAGGCTAGTTTCCCCCTAAAAGGCAGCTAAACTATCCCCAAGACATCATCCAACAAAATATATATTAAAATTCTGTCCAAAACTACAACATGATGTTTTCAGTAGAAATAAACATCAATTTCATTAATTTAACTGAATATCCATAGATTTTATGACAAAATTAAATAATTAATTTGTTTTGAGGAAAGAATTTGGCAAACCAAAAGCCCTATATAAATGTGAATTATATTTTATCACCACTTAAGCCCATTGGAGAAGTGATGGCTCAGAATTATGGGATTTTTCCTGGTCTTTGTGGTGATTATTTCATTCTTCATAATAAGTGCTTCCTAGTTTCTGGTCTCTGTATTAGACAACTAAAGAGAACTTGCTGTTCCTTAACCTTACAGGAAACTCAGGGAGGAGTGAGAATTTCAGTAAGTACTAATGATGATGAGAATCTCCAACTCACTTAAAGATTCCACAGGGAAATTCCTATCTTTTCCTTTTTCCCTCTCTCCATTCTTCACCCCAACCTTATTTGCTCCCCTGGCCTTTAATGCAGGAAACTGAAGATAAGCTATAAAACTATGACAGTAGACCAAAGAAATAGCACTTGAAAAGACATGAGGTACCTAACTGATGAAGTAAAACTGTGCTCATAAAGAACTCACATTGGTAAAGATGACAAAAGACGAAAAGATAAAGATGGTTTATAATGAAGGGGCTAAGGGAAAGACAGGTACACTGATGCATTGCTGGTATGGTGATAAACTGATCAAACCATTCTAGGAAACAATTTGCAATAAGAATAAAAGAGTTAGTAAACTGTGACTACTCTTTGATCTTTTGAACATCGCTAGACATACACTTCCCTAAGGCAAGGCAGGAAAAATCTCACGTATGTAAAAACATTTATAGCAACACTTCTGTTGTAGTAAAGAATGGGAAAGGAAGTAGAAGTCCATCAATTATAGGATAGCTGAACAAATTGGGGCGCATGAATGTAATGGAATATAACTATGCAGTAAAGCATGAGTATAACAATTCAGACACTCAAGGAGCCTACAGGAAATGCTGTAGGGCCAAGGGGGCAGAAACAAGGGATTGATCACAATAATAGAAAGGAAAAGAACACAACTTCAGAATTTGATCAATGTAGTATCCAATCATAAGTGCAGAGAACTAGAAAGTGGAATGTGCCCCCTGGCACAAAGGTGGTAGACTCTGGAGACAGAACAGGCCTGCACTTTATCAGCTATGGCCAAAGCATTAATTTATTTTGCTTGGCTGTACTTGTTTACAAGAGAAAGTAGGTAATTTAATGGGAAGTGATAATGGAGTAAAAAAAATCAATTATATATTTTTAAAAAGAGGCAGACAGGTGAGGAAAATAAATTTTCTGAGAAATAACATACAAGTCAAGTAAAAGGAAACTTTTTCATCTTATTCCCCTCCTTGCAGTCTGTTATTCTTTGTAGCCTACAAGTGGCCAAATCGTAAGAAGCAAGAACAAGCAACCGCCTCTTATCTTTTGGAAAGGGAAAAAGGTAGACTTATGAAACGTTAAAGAAGTAGGATATCCTCTACATAGTCACAAAAATCAATTCACATTTTTTAGGTAGGCCTCTAAGAAAAAGTTAAAAAAATGGCTTGACTCTTTGGCAGTAAAAGGAAAATTACTACAGATATCTAGGAAACTTGGTGTTTTCAAGTCTTCTAATGTAATTGAGAGTACTTTGAAGTTCTAAATAATTCTAGCTTTGTTTTGTGGAATAAATACCATCTAGTGACAATTCCCTAGTAATAGGGGCTAGGAAGGCCAGAAGATTTTACCTATGAAAAACACCATGGGGGGAAAATACTATACAATTTCAGTGTACTAAGTACTATCTGAATTATTAGTAAACATCCAGACATTTATTTTATGGGGGGGTCATAAAGAGGTAGAGTTGGGATAAGGCCTCAGTTCAGAGTGTCTTAACCTGACATGGGGTATCTATACAGGTAACATATTGGTGCTGAAGGCTTCTTGATTAATTACATGTTTCACAGGCAGTCTTTTTAGAATCCAACTTCATGTTCTGTTCACACTTTTGTTGTCATCTCAGCCACGTCCAACTCTTCAGAACCCCATTTTGGGGTTTTCTTGGCAAAGCTACTGGAGTGATCTGCCATTTCTTTTCCCAGCTTAGATGAGGAATGGAGGCAGACAGGGTTAAGTGACTTGTCCAGGATCATACAGATAGTGTCTGAGGCCAGGGCTGGACTCATAAAGATGAGTTCCTGATTCCAAACTCAATGCTCTATCCACTGTGCCTCCCAGCTGCCCTCCACTCAAACAGGATATCAAAAACACTTTTTTTTTTATTATAATAGAACAATTTTAGTAAAACTTATCCAAATGTACAGGAGAAATACAAATAAATTATCTCAACGTATCTTTTCCTGAAGATTTCAGGGCCTCTATATACAATTATATAGATTTCCATGATAACCCTAAAAGTGAAGTCAATGGCTCTACCTCCATTTAACAAATGGAGAAACCATAGTACACAACCACAAACAATTGGTTCAAGGGCACCTATGGGGTCAATGGTGGAAGAAGTAGGAATAAAATCCACTTCCAGATCAGCACTCCTTCCCCTAGACCTTACTGTGCCTCCCCATGTCAAGGTGAGCCAAGTGATCCATTTTAAAATTCCTCAAACTCTGTGAAAACAGACTGTTAAGATTACATATGTTGGTGGCAACATTCCTCTTCATGCATTTCAGTGAATGGAGGGCAATGCTTTGCCGTTCTAATATCTCTCACTCCCTTAGGAAGAGATTTCCTCCCACCCCACTTCACTCCAACCCCAATATTAAATCTGAAATAAAGGCATTTTTGGTCATCCAAAGCCTTGCAGGAGGGCTCGGCTAGTAGACCTTAACTGGGGAAGTGGATGAGTAAGGCTGGGGCAAGTAGATCTGAAAAGCAGCCTGGAGCTACGTCAGTGCTGGTGATGACCGTGGCAGCATATCTTCAAGTTCAGTTTTACATGGCCTCCACAGCCAACCCACTCACAACAAAGGAATTTCTTTTGGCTTAGTTGCTTCACTCTTCAGGGTTGTGGGAATGTTGCACTGGCAAAGCTTACTTAATGGCAATTAGGTAGCTGGTAAATTTCCTTCTCCTGGCTCCAAAATTCTTACTGAATAGTGGAGATCTCTTTTCTGCACAGGAGTTGAAAAATACCGACCTGAGGTGGCTTTCCAAGGGACAACTATGCATAGCCACACTCGGGGCTATGTAGGTAGCTCAATCTGCACCTTTCAAAACAGAATGACAGAAGGGCAGAGGGTTAAACTTAACCTACCTGCCCCAAGTGGGATTTACCATGCTGGATTACCGCTTTCCCAATTCAGTTAGCCAAAGAAAAGTTCAATAAGAGGAAGCTGGAGAAGCTGCACATACATAAATACGATCACATCTCAGTGGTTCGTGTTTGTTAAAAGAAGCAGATATATGAATGGTATGTGTTTTGTATTCAGTGTTGCAATATGGCATATGACTTTTCCTACTTGCTCGCCTGAGAATTTATATGTTCCTGCTCAGGCTCCTGCAGGTGTCTGCAGCCTCCTTTCTGTATTTGAGGACCTGATCACCAAACCTGGACTGCTCTGGCCAGCCTTATTTACTGCATCCCCTATCAGATCTGATCTTCTAAAGTCTTCTTCAAGTCTCTGGGGCAGTACTCTCAACCATCTGACCATCTTAGTGAATGTTCCTTTGGAGTCACTGTTGGCTCCATAATTTCTTTTCTTAGGTATGTTAGGCAGAAGTGTAACACTAACAGAGGAGGTATGGGCATCACTCCTACTTAGGTTAGGCTGGTTTTAGAAGAATTTTGCAATCAGTTAACACACACCAAAAGGAAAAAGGAATTGTTTGGGTACTACGCTAAGTGGTCTATGGAAGCCAGACCAGGATTAAAATCTGCCACGGGTAATCAAGTATTAATACTCTATCTCTGTATACATATACACATTTTTATTCTGTTCTGTACAGACACAGAACTGTCCTTTGCAACTCCTTTGTCCTTTGAAAATATACTACTTGGCTACTAATGTTCTCAAGAACCTGGGTACCATTATTTTGAATTATTCCTCAATATTATACCAGTAAAAGATATTTTTATTAAAAAAAAACACCAATAACAATATGAATTATTATAATAGTAGCTAATATTTTTATAGCACCAGGCATTGTGCTAAAGCAGCACTTTACAATGATTACCTCATCTGACCTTCCCAACAATCCTGGGAGGTGGATGTTTTTATTACCCCCATTTAACAGCTGAGGAAACTGAAGCAAATAACTTGCCCAGGATTCCACAGCTGGCAAGCTGACTCTAGGCTCAGCGCTCAAACCACTGTGCCACTCATGGTCACCAGATTCATATGGTTATAAGGAAACAGGGTGAACATGAAGAACACTACATGTTCAGTAATGTTCCAGGTCCTCTCTGGTGCAGGGAAGACAAATTCTGTGTCTAAGACAAAGGAAAGAAACACATACCAAGCTTAGGTACAGGCTGGGTGTCCCAAAACTGGTAACTACGCTTGCTGGCTTCCTCCATTGTTTTGGCAGGTCCTTGGCCTACTGAAAACAGCTCAATGGCTTTCTGTATTTCCTGGATTCTCTCCACTGGTAAAGAGTTCACCTAAACAAGAAAAGGTTGGGGGAAGAGAAAACATAACATACTACTATGTCATATTAACTCTATTAGGTTCAGGAATTTAAAATTTATGGCAAAAGAAATCCTGGTGGCACATGTTGTGGGATGATGGACTGAAGCATTAGTGGTAAGGCAGGGGTTGCAGGGTTTGCAGTCAGCCCTTCACATTTAAAAAACCCTTTAAAGTACTTGATTTCAAACTTTATAATGTGAGGTATAAAGTTTCTATTTCGACCCTAGGAAGGCTTAGGCTTAAAGGGCAATATTTCCCTTGGGGGCCTTACAAAAACAAACTGGAAGCAAGGTAGCAGCTCTCTCTAGAAAAGGGATAATGAACAATATAGCTTTACCACATTTTACCGGGGCTCTTGGAATGGGAATGTGAGACTATGTAGCCTAAGCAGTATTTCTAGATGAATAAATGAATCAATCAACAAGCATTTATTAAGTGGACGCTGTGTGTCAATGGTACTGGGTCTGAGGTGTACAAAGACAAAAATCCTTACTCTATATGAGTTCTCTCTTTCTCTGTCTCTGTCTCTCTCTCTCTTTGCTAGAGTTGAATTTGGAGGGAAACTAGGGATTCTAAAGGATAGGGAAAGAATTTCCTGGCCTGAGGAGGAAGCCTATGCAAAAATAAAAGATGGAATGTCACGGTGAGAATAGCAAGGCCAATTTGGCTAGATTGCCGTGTGTGTGAAGGTGAGTGATATATAAAAAGTTAGGAAAGGTAGGTTGGAGTCAGTTTGTGAAGGCCTTTAAATGCCAAACAGAGTATTTGTATTTGATATTGTATTGTATTTGATCACAGAAATAGGAGGCCTTGTGGTTTATTGAGTATGAGAGGAACATGGCCAGATCTGTGCTTAGGAATGTCACTACAACAACTATGTAGAGGATAGATTGGAAAGGGTATAGATTTGAGGGAGGAAGATGACTGCAGCAATCTAAGCAGGAATTGATGAGGATTTGAACTTAGGATGTTGACCATTTGCGTAGAGAGAAGGGGAAAAATGTGAGAAACATTGTGGAGGTAATCAACAAGATGTGGCAACTGATTAGGAATGAAGGGTGAAGTGGTACAAGGGAAAAAAGACTTAGCTTCACAGGTAGAAGACCGGGGTTAAAACTTCCTTCCATCACCACCTGTGTCCCCACCTGTGCGATGATATGGATAAGATACTTAACCTCTCTGTGCCTTTATTTCCTCATCTATAAAATGGAGAGGGAGGTTCCTTCCATCTCTGAATCTATAATCCTATGACTCTAAGATTGGGAACCTAGGTACCTGAAGATGGTAGCATCTTTGACAGGACCAAAGGGAGATAATAAGTCCAGGATGGATGGATGAAGTTAGAGATGGCTTTGGGATATCTAGTTTGAAATGTCTAATAGGGAGTCAATGATACATGATTAGAGTTCAGGAGAAAGGCTGGGGCTAAGTGAGAGTCATCTTCTGTTCAGTTGTTTTTCAGCTGTATCTGACTCTTTGTGATCCCTTGTGGGGTTTTCTCGGCAAAAATTGCCATTTCCTTCTCCAGTTCATTTTAGAGATGAAGAAATTGGGGCAAACAGGGTTAAGTAACTTGCCCAAGGTCATACAGCCAGATGAGGCCAGATTTGAACTTGGGAAGATGACTCTTCCTGACTAAAGATCCAGAGCTCTATCCACTGTGCCACCGAACAGAGTCATCTACATAGAGATAGTAGGAACTGATAAGCTCAATAAGAGCTAATACAGAGCAAAAACAGGATCAAGGAGGGAGGCCTGGCACATACCCACAGTTAGGGGGTAAGCTATGGATGATGATTCAGCAAAGGAGACTGAGAAGGAGCAGACAGGAAGAAGTCAAGACACATCTAGAGAAGTTGAGAAGGATGAGGACTGAGAAAAGGCCATCAGGTATGACAATTAAGAGAACACTGGCAACTTTGGAGAGAAAAATTTCAATTAAGGGAAGAGTTTTTACAACTTCTCTTTTCTGAATTGTTGTCAGGACCTAAAGTACACTGCTCTGGTTACCTTCAACAGTGACAAAGGGCTATCCTTTGAAAGTGAAGTTAATTTTGGAAATAGTACAAAAAAAAATCATTGAAGGGTCAAGTTTTATAAATAACCTAGGCAATTACTGTTTGGAGTCCAAAATAAGGTATACTTTAGTAGTAGGTAGTCAGACAGATTTCCTTAGATGGCTCAAAAACTGGCTCTGATATAGATTCCAAAAGAATACCACCCAAACATTCTGAGTCTCAGCACGACCCCTGGGATAAGCGCACAGCCTCCCAAGGTGACAGCGAACCACAGCATTTAGATGAGTAACTTCTGACCTCTTTTCAAAAACTTTACTGTTCTAGCTTTACCCCTAGAGCCAACGATTCCATCAGCCTTGGTTTTGGAACTCTGGGTAGCAATGACTACCACTATATAGTAACTATTCAACAGCATCTAAGATAGCATGACAAGCAATTGTGCAATGAATAAGTGGGTTGTTTTTTTTTTGATGATAGTGAACAGGCCCTGAAGTCTCAGACTTGGGGACTTTAAAACAGAGAAATCAGTTTCCACCCAAATATTAGTAGACACTATAGCACCAGGGACTCTTACACGGGTGCTGCTTCAGAGAATTCACAGGCACTAACGGGAATTTCAAGAGATGTGTCTGGGAAAGCACAGGTGTACAACTTTTATATCTTGAAGAAAAGCATGAATAAAGCACTAGACTTGGAATGAGAAGATGTGGGCTCAAATCTTGTCTAGGTTATTTTCTAGCTGTGTGATCAGAGGCAAGTTATTTAACTGCTCAAAGCCCTACTTTCATCATGTATAAAATGAGGATGATACTTGTACTACTTATATCACAGGATGATTGTGAGGGAAGTATTTTTCCAACCTCAAAGAAAGGGCTTTGTTTTTTTTTTAAAGCAAGTAAAAACTGGTGGAGAGAACCAGTATTTTCCTTATAACACTCTTATCTGAGAAAAGTTCTAGGCCCTTGGGAAACAGGTCCTTTACCTTCACAGGTTGGTCCTGAGTAGAATCCAATGTTTCATTGCTTTTCTCTTTCTTCTTTTTCTGCTTCTTTTTCTTCTTTTTGGCTCCACTGTCATTGGCTGGACTCAAACCACTGTAAGACAAAGCAAATACTAATGTAGGGTTTAAGAAAAAGTAACCAGTTTGGGACCACATCAACTCATACAGAAAACTCTGTTCTGCCAGACCTCTTTGTGAATACTAACAATGGACCTCTGAAGCTGACAAAAGAATCTGGGCCCCAGATGAGGCATTTAGAGGAGTACACTGGGGAATAGAGTTCTTCCTTATCACTCCAAAGAGGCAAAATGAAGAACATTCCATTTATCTGGAGGCTTTTCCATTCCTACTCTTCTTCAGAAGATGTGTTCATTTTTTTAAGGTCCTATACTGAGTGGGGCTGAGTTTAAACAACAGCTAATGACACAGCCAGAAACTTCTGCCTCACCTGTCACTAACACCCCTTTAGGTCACTCAATTAGACAGGAAGACAATCAAGTCACTGCACTCTCTTTAACCAGTTCTTCTCTGCTTATTTTGGCCTTCCCTTTCTCTTCCCCCACTGATCCATTAGGTTACGAGTTTCCCCAGCTGGACCTAATGCACAAAACAGCAATGGAAAGTGGGGGATGGGGAGGGAAGACTGAGAGAACAGCAGTTCAGCATTGTTGAGATTTGTAGGGAGCACCAGTCCACAACCACAGTGAAATCAAACATGCATGATGAAAAATGGGCATGCAGATGGACAGTATGTGCAAATTCCTAGATTGCCAGGGAGGTGGTGACATGGAAGAACCTGAGGGACATGAGAAATTTACAGTCCAACGGAAGAGACAAGACACATTACATACAAAAAAACAGAAGGAAATTATACCAAGGGCATACTGACACTGGTGGGAGGATCTATTTAGTAGCAGCCAAGTCAGTGTAGTTAGCCAACAGTTTATCTCCTTTGTTCAAGTCAACCTTGTAGGTGGTACCTCAGGGGACAAAGAGCTATCAGGTGTGATAATGGGTGTCACTGACAATCCTGGTCATTTGTTAATAGTTCTGCCACCATTCTGGACACTATGACTCTTTATGTAGCCCAAGATTGTATGAACTTTCTTGGCTGTCCCACATATTGGCTCACTGAAGTTACAAACCCCCCCATCCAATCTCCCAAATTGTTGTCAAAGAAATTGCTGCCTAGTTATCCTTCCTCCATCCAAGTATAAAACTACATTTATCTCAATTAAACATCATCTTATTTGCTTTAGCCAAATGTTCTAACCTGTCAGGACTCTTGTGGATCTTGCCTCTGTCATCCAGTGTTAAATCCACCTAATTAATTATCAGCTGGTATCTTTTCCACAAGAATAGAATGAAATGTTTGCTAAAATCCAGGTGAACAAATACTAGAGCATTCTCCTGATTTACTAGTTTAGGAAGGTGAGGCTGTCATGACCTTTTCTTCATGAAACCATGCTGGGAACCTTTGAGATTACCACTTTCTTTTCTAGATGCTCACTTACTATACCTTTAGGAATACATTCCAGAATTTCTGCTAGGAACTGAAGTCAGGTTCAGTAGAAAGAGTAGCCTCTACTCCCCACATTTTTTTTGGGATGGTGGAGAGGGAAAATATGCCATTCTTTGATCCCATTCTCCATGATCTTTCAAACATAGATGCCAGTGGCAATTCTTCCAGGATCCGTGGCCACCTGGGCCAGGAGACTAAGATTTGTTGAAGGGGTACTATTCTTTCTCATCCAATGGTCATTCTTGCTGCCAGTGAAAACAGAAGCCAACTAAGAAGTGATCAGCTCTACCTCCTCACAATCATTCCACTGCCCAGGAGCAGCGGCCCTACCCCTTCTTGGAAGCTGTTCTTTCCTCTAGAATAGCTTTAAAAACTCCCTGCTCTGATAACTTTCCTCAACAGCCTCAGCTTACTTGAAGTTTCCACACTACGACACTCCCTTACAGAATATGCTACACTTCTGGATTCATTTGACTGTTGTAACCTGGCCTTGACTCCATCTTCTGCAAGTCTTACTTAGCTTGGCAAACTCTCTCTGTGTCTGCATCAATCTCTTAAAATTATTCCTCCCTTTTTTACTCACTGGAAATGCTTATCTTGTTGTTTTTGTCATTTTACTTTTGAGACCTTTTCAACTCAATTTAATAAACATTTAAGTGTTAAATGTGGGTCAGATCCTGAAGACACAAAGGCAAAAATAAAACCTATCAAAGCGCTTCCATTCTACTGGGAGGAAACCACATGTACATAGGTAAATAAATATAGTATCAATACAAATATGACACTCAGGGAAGCATTAACAAACTGGGGAATCAGGAAGGCTTTTATAGGAGCAACACTTGAGTTGATCTATAAAGGGAGCTGGGGGTTGCCAGAGTAGAGGTGAGAAGAGAAAACATTCCAGGAAATCGAGGAATGGAAAACCACATATGGGGAACAATAATCAGACTAGTTTGGCTGGAACATAAAGAATACGAGATTGGAAAGGGCTTTAAAGGTTACACTGAAGAGCTTTTATTTTATTCTGGAGGCAACAGGGAACCAATGAAACTTCTTGAGCAGAGGAAAGATGGTCAAACCTGACTTTGGAATAATTACCAATTTGGAAACACTTATAGACTGACTTCCCATGAAGAATCTTAGTCTCCTATCTAGTTTTTCTCCTAAACCCTTTGATATTTACTTTTTCAAATCTAAGGTATCTGCCCATTCACAGTTGAAATGGTCACTTCCTCTCAAAGTTCCATTAAGTCCCTTCCTTGTTAGAATCAGATCCAGAACAGAATTTCTCCTTATTGGTTCCTCTTCCTTTTGAAGGATGAAATTATCATTAAACTGGTAAGAAATTACTACCTATTCTTGAAAATGCTATCAAAACAAAAAGAGCTGTTAAAAATTTTCAGTATAGCACTATATGTAAAGTTCAAAAAAAGTGGTAACAACTTAAATGTCTAACAAAAAGGGACAGTTAAATTAATTGTGGTTAGAGGAATGCATTGGAATATTACAATGCAATTAAAACCTAAACCCCCCAAACCTAGAAATAAGAACAGACTACACACTAACTGCAACTATATAACAGAAAAAGTAAATAAGAATGAACAAAGCATCCTAATGCGAGCTTAGAAGGAATAAATGATGTTGATTACTAAGTTTTAATATATCACAAAATAAATAAATTTTGAAAATTACTAGCTGCTCTGATTCTGGCACAGAGAATTCTTCAGCAGATGTTCTCCGATGTCTCAGTACATGTGATTTCTTTCCTAAATTTCCATCTATTTCCTCTTTCTGTCTAGGTGGTCTGTATTCACGCCAATAATAATCCAAACACTCTACCATGCTTACTCATACTCAAAGGATAGCTTTCCTCATATAACAAAATCTTCTTAATAAGCAATACCACCCTATCTCCACCTATCCTGTTTTTTTTGAATGAGGTATAATCACAGAGAGTCATATTTTAGTCATAGGCTTCATCTCACTAAATCTTAGTTATCCTTCGGGTTCAATTTGCCTCCTTGTTTTAGGATCTCTAGTTCATTTTGCTTGTTACTCATACAGCGTGTGTTTGTATATAAGTATCTGAAGAACTGGGTTTTTATTACTGGCTTCTTTCTTATGTTTTGTCTCCCACGAGCATATGGACCTTTATTAGCTAATGATTCAGAAACAACTTTCAATATTTTGTTCATGGACAGAATGTGTGCTAAATCCTGTCACTTTCTCCTTTAAAATGTCTCATACATTTAATGGTAGTCAACACTCTTCATCATATCAATATGACAGCCAGCTTCCTAGCTCATCTCAGCTACTTCCTGACTATCTAATCAAACTTCCATATCTATGAAGAATCTTCCTAAAATATTGCTTTTCAAGCAATATGTAACAAGAGATCCACAGTTTCATGTAAAATTTCCCCCTTCTCTGCTTCACTATGTATATGGAAAGGCCCATTTTATTTGATGATCAAGTTCAGAATTCAAATTTTCTTTAAAATTAAAAAAATATTGCTTTTATCACTTAAAATGGCTCCTTATTCTCCCATCAAGTCCAAATCCTCTGTCTGACTTTCTAAAGTCTAAGTAACTTGGTTGCATTCCTCATATCCAAGCTTATTTTGAATTATTCCCTAATATTTACGCTCTACTAGAGATACATTAGTCCTTGTAATCCCTAAAAAGGCCTCTCATACCTTTGGTCACATTATTCTTTTTATACCTTAAACACACACCACCTCTTCCCCTACTTATCCAAACCCTACCTATCCTTCAAGGTCTTCCATAAGTGTCCATTATTGAACTTTTGATTCTCAGATGGTTTTCATTATTTATATGAAAAAAAAAATCTTTAATCATACTATGAGGTTTTCAAGAATACAAGCCAAATAAAATACTACTTCTATATCACCCACAGTATATTGTAAAGTGCTGGGCACATAGGTAGCCATTGATGCTTGATCGAAATAGTACCAGAACTGGGATGACTTTTTATCATTCTAGATTTTATCTGGGAATTGTTTTATTGATTGAATATCTCTGATATCAACTTGTCAATTTACCATCTTTCCCTCCCGCAAAAAGGGAAGTGTGGGACAGCAGCAAATCTTCCCCCATTAGCTCAGCTGGTGATCATGGGATGTACTCACTAAAGATTTTCATGTACTAACAAGGTATTAATACACAAATAGCCTCTTTCATGGCATGAATACCTCTTTGATGGAATCAGAATGCAGACTACCTGTGTGGCCTTGGAGAAGACATTTAGTCTTCCTAGATTTTAGTTTTATCATCTATAAAATGATGAAATTGAATTAGATACACAGGTTTCCTCTAGTTCAAGATCTATGATTCAATGAAAATCACTGAATGAGCAAAAAATAGGCCAGGGTTCTAAACAGTCAAGCCCTGGAGACAGATAGGCAATTTGAGAACTCAAGGCATTCCAGGCCTATGTCTCTAGCAGTGGAAGAAGAATCAAGCCCCTAAGAGGAAATCTGGGGGAGTAGGGAGGGAAGAGGTGAACAGGAAACAAAAATGAGAGATTTCTTTCTCCCCACTTCTATCACTACCTTTAAGTTCCACTTTGACCAGGAAGAGATTTCACATCTAACAGGAAGCTTTGTGAAGATTCCACTAGGAAAGTAAGAGTAATGTGTCTGTTTCCCCTGGCCACATTTGTTCCCTGTATATACATGCCTGACCTGAAGTGTTAGAAAGTATCTAGGTATTTCCATGGGTCCTTGCTGTAGTAGCTGGTTTATAGGGACCCAATACATGAGGGCCACTTTGGGAGTGGACCAAAGGAGGTACTGCTAAAGAGAACAGAATATGTAAAAGAAAGTGGGGTACCTGAGCTTTTGACTTTTTGAGATTTCATAGCATCAATTTACTAAAGTATCTCTTTAATTAAAACAAGATCAAACACAACAAAACTAATAAGAGAGGTAGAATACAGTAGAAAGATTGTTGGATTTGGAGTGAGAAAATTCATGTTTGAATCTAAGCCAAAACATTTCTTCCTTTCTCACTGAGTTCCTTTCTTTTCTTCTCCCGTATCCCAACTCTTACCCTTGTACTAGGGTATGTGCTGATGTCCCCTCAAACATCCAATTCCTCAGTTCCTCCATCTACTTAACTCCTTTAACCTACTCATTCTGCCTCACCTTCACATAGTAATGGTTATACTCCTGACCTTGCTATCACCTAAAAGTACTCCAATCATACTCTCTTATTGTTTCCCCTACAGAATTTCTTCAAAACCCATTCTTCCTATACCTTACTCCCCCTTAGGCCTATTCTTTGTCTTGATGGTAACCTAAAATCCAGCTATTAGTACTTTTGCAGGTGACCAGGCCTATCTGACTACATTGTCCTTCTCAAGCACTTTACTTTGAACCAGTAAACTGGTTCAAAGAATCAAAGAGTTGGACAATTAGAAGCGACTTCAGTGGCCTTCTTTATATAGTGTCTCTCCCATTGGAATGTGGGCTCCTTATAGTAGAGGGACTGTGGTTTTGCCCTTCTCTGTACCTCTGGCACTTAGCTCAGTGTCTCATACAAAGCAAGCAGTTAAGGAATGTATATTGAACAAATGATCCCTATAACATAACTGAGGGGTCTTCTAGCTTCTGTTTAAAAATCTAGGGGCATTCAGTATCTCTTCAGACCCCATTCCATTTTGGGATAATTCTAACTGCCATAAAGTTTTTCTTGACATCAAGCTTTAACTTGTTTCATTGCAACATCTAACATATTGCTCCTACTTCCATCTTTAAAGAAATCTAATCTCTCCTCCACAAAAAAAAGTCTCTCAACTACTGAAGGACAGCTACCACGTCTATCCCCAAGCCTTCTCTTCTCCAGGCTAAACATGCCCAATCCCTTCAACTGATCCATAGACCTGTCATGACCTCAGAGCTTTCTGTGATCCTGGTTGCCCTTCTCTGGATAATCCAGTGTGTCAGGGCTTTTTATCTGTGGTTCCCAGAACTGAGCACAGTAATACAGACATGTCAACAAGGGCACAGTGGGATTATCTTCTCGATTCCCAGAGGGAATCTTGATGCAGGTCAAGATTGCATTTGCTGGCTACAATAGGCTGACTCCTATTAAGCTTGAAGTCCTCTAATATCCCCCAATCCTTTTCAAAATAGTGCTAACCACACCTTCTCTACCTTACATTTGTGAAGCTACTTTGTAAGTGCAAAGCTTTATAATTTTTCCTACTATTTCATCTTAATAAATTAGCAATATTCTATGGGCAAAACTATGGCCAGAAGGCCAGATATGACCTGCCCTTGTTTTTGTTTACCCTTGTTTGCCCACCTGCTTCTCTTTCCTGTCAAGATCTTGATGGATTCTGACTCAATAGTCCAGGGGGTTGGTTATCTTTCCCAGTTTAGTGTCATATGCAAGTCTGACAAAAGTATAATCTATCTCTTTTATCTAAGTAATTGCAAAAAAGTTAACCAACACAGGGCCAAGCACAAATCCCTGAGGTGTTCCACATGAGACCTCCTGCCATACTATGCCATACATCAAGAACTATGCTTTTCATTGAGTCCGGCCAGTGAATCCACCTGACTATATGATCATCTAGTCCACATAGCTCCTTAAAAGCTTTGCTAAAATGTAGGTAAACCACATTCACAACATTCTCCTCCATTATCTTAGTAATTCTGTCAGAAAAGGATATCAGACCAATCTGTCCTGACCTTTTCTTGATAAAGCCAAGGAAGCTCTTCAAAGTAGATGCTTCCTTTTATGGATATTTGGTAGCCATCTTTTAATAATCCATTCTAGAATTTCCCCAGAAATTGAAAATCAAGCTCACTGGTCTATAGTTTGCAGGCTCTGTTCTCTTTCCTTTTAAAAAATTAAGACAATATTTGCCCTTTCTAATCTTGTGGCACTTCCCCAATTCCCATAATCTTTCAAATCTCATTGACAATGGTTCACCAATCATATGTTTCAGTTCTTTTCAGAACTAAAGATATATGTATTTTACCTGGGCCAGGAATTTGAATTCATCAAGGTCAGTTAGGTGCTCCCTTACTATCTCCTTACTTACCTTGTATCTATCACCTCACTATTAGAAATCCCCGTCATGCTGTTTCCAGTCCAATTATATACTACTCTGTATTTCTAATACCTCGTTCCCTTGTCCTGTTATCTAGCACACACTTTGACAATACCAACCATGAACTAGTACCCACCACTCATCTCCTCCACACTGCAGAATGGAGTACCCAACTGTTCTTACTGGATCATTATTTAACTTCAAAGGGGACTTCATTTTAATGCAATCCTTTTTCTCTTCCTCCCTACCTGATTCTCTGTTTTACTCTTGACTAAGGCAGTTTCAAACTTTTTATCTCCACAACCTTAGTTCCCCCCCCCCCTCAACTGAAGGCCTGAACTTCTAATGTAGTTAGAAACAGAGTCATTTATTGTGTGCTACCTCTTGCCTCTTCTAGTCACCTCAATGTCCTTTGAAATCATTCCCCCCACTCTCTAGGCCATCCCTCTACATGTCACTGATCTTATCCCTTTCTCAATTCCTCCAGTGATTCACTGCTATACCCCACTAATCTTTAATTTCTCTGTAGGTACTGGTTCTTCTTTGTTGCTTCCTTGGGTTTACAGATGAGGGATACATCCAGTAGCAGTATCTCTCTGGAGCTTCAGTTCAGTATCAGCAGCTGCCTTTTAGACTTCTCCATCTGGAAATCCTATAGACATCTTAAATGCAATAACTCTAAAGTAAGACTCATCTTTTCCTGCAAACCCATCCCTTTCCTAAACTTCCCTAAGCCCTACTATCTTTTTAGCTATCCAAATTTGCACCATCCTTGTTGTCCTCTGCTCCTCACTCCCCATATTCAATCAGTTTTCAAATCTTGCTATTTCTACATCATCTTTTCCATTTGTACCCTGATCACTACATAGACACCATCCATCTAGGTTTAGGCCCTCATCACCTCTTTCCTGGACAACTGCAATGGCGTCCTAATTGGACTCCTTCTCTCAAGTCTTCCAAGTGCTATACCAAAATGGAAAAACTTGGGAGTATGGAACTGAAGAGTTAAAGACTCTAAGGACCAGCTTGGCTACATTCATAAAAGCCCAGCACCAAGACCTTTTTTTTTTTTTTTTTTGCCACAGCAACTCATGAAATCATCGATTAAGAGGCAAAAGGTTGTGATATACATTAATGGATGAAACACTGACTCTGATGAAATAACTGCTCTTCTAAAGTAATAATATGTAATTCAATTTTGTTAATACCCAGGTATATCTGCTTAGTCAGCCCATTCCTATTCAATTGAGTCTACTTATTCAGGAGTTATTAATCCTTTTCCATCAGACTCAGGATTCCTAGAGAAGTTATTAAACTTAAATTCTAGTAGTTGTTAGGTGAAGAAATAGATCCCTGCCCTTAATTCCTCATTCTTATCAGTTTATGGAATGTATGAACAAGCACTATTAAATGACTTAGATGAAATCATGTTCATACTACAGTAGTAAAGGAATGATGACTGAAAAGGATCAAGATTAAGGTATTAAGATATTGCTCTTTTGAGTAAAGTGATGTAGCACAGAGTACGAACTAATGAGGAACAATAATCAAATTCAAATGAGCAAAATGTACAGGATGAATGCTTAGAATTTGGGAAGTAGTAATGGTCAAAAGATGAGCTCATCCACTTCACAAATTTTCAAAATTAGGCTTGTGGTTATTAAAGGCAAGACAAAATCTGTAATCCTACCTAAAATTTTCAATTTGCTTTGGATATAATGGAAATATTTTTGTGCTAGTGTAAGTAGCTATGGAAGAAGAAAGAGTAGTGGGAATCTTACTCTATTTTTTGTATTATCAATGCAAATGCTAGATTAACTCCTCGGTCCACACAAAAAAACTAAGAAGTTGGTTTAGTTTTCCTTGCACAGGCTTGTACCAATGAATGGTGTAACTGGGGCAGGGGCAGAAATCCTGTATCAACTTGTTCACCAAATATACATTGTTTAAGAGCTGCGGGAAGATAGAAACTTGGTCCTTGTACAGAATTTCAGGTATTAAGTCTCTTTCTATAAGAGTATACTGTGAATACTCAACTTTTTTTATATCCAAACCACATTAAAGGAATTGCCTAAGGGGAGACTTTCAAGTAGTCCAATTTGATGAACAACAGTAGCCCAAAATTTGTTCTTAAGAATAATTATAAATCTTTTCTTACAAGAAGTTAGGCCAAATGCCTTGAGCACTGCAGGAAACTACAGGGACCTAATAAGGCAACTGACCTGACTAAGGTTGCTAAATCCCTGGACATCCCTAAACCAAGGTTTACTTATTTGTTTTTTCAAAGTATCATTTCTTGATTGCACATATTCCCTTTATCCACTCTTTTTCTTCCCATTCTTTTATCTCTCATTCTGCCAATCAGATTCATGGCCTGTTTTGGAGGAAGAAAGAGTACCTCCTCCTTGCTTTCAGCGCATAAGAAAAAGCCATTATTCCATGTAGGAGAGCTTTTTTCTGAGATTTATGCCTTGAGCCTCCTAGAAGGCAAATAGGATTTTCTAGGAGAAGAGATAAACTTTCATAGCTCCCACTTCTTTCCACTTATCTCTACTTAACCTCAGTTGTCATCACCCATGGCGCTGTGGCCTAGGGATAGAAATCCTGCCTCTGGAATGGGGTGAAGATAAAGGAAATTGGAAATCACAGGATCTAAGAGTTGGAAAGGACCTCAGGAGCTATCTAGCCTGCCGCATCGCTGCCCCAGTATCCCTCCTACTGCGTCCCAACAAGCAGTCATACAAGCCTTATTTTGGAGACCTCTAAATGAAAGGGAACCCACTGCCTCGCTTTTTACTCTTGGATAGTTGTCACTAGAAAGTTTGGTTTTTGTTTTTAAATATTAAGCCTAAATCTGCATCTCTATAACTTACCTTCTTGTTGTCAATTTTTACTTCTGTGATTGATCAGGTAGAACAAGTCTAATCCCTTTTTCATGTAATGGATCTTTTCTGTACTTAAAGACAGCTCTCTTGTCTCTTCTTTGTCTTCTCCCCAGTCTAAATATTCCCAGTCCCTTCCGACAGTATCTTTTTCCTATCTTAATCACTCTGTGCAGGACACATCCCCACTTATTTATGTCTATTTAAAAATATGACAGCTAAAACTGAACGCAGTGTGCTCACTGGAACCTGAACAGAGCTGAAATGAACAGAATCCTTACCTCTCTTGACCTGTACCTTATGTCTATTTTAATACAGCCTAGGATAGCATTCATTAGTTCATGGAGGTGCCATGTCATACAGTCATCCCTCTAATAGTTTCATATCTCTTTTACAGGGATTGTTCAAAGACAGAAATATTTCTGGGTCTCTTTCTGCGAGGCCTTATCCATTTTTTCATTCCTGTATTGAGTTTTGTTTCCAAGAAGAAACGACTGGGTTCTGAAAGACTGTTGTGTTTTTACCTTTGATCTTAGAATTTTAAATGGGAAGAAAGCTAGAGGTAATGGAATCCAGCTTTCTCATTTTACAGATGAGGAAAGTAAGGCTCAGTGAAGTGATTTAGTTTAGGCTCTTCCTGTTAATGGCAGGTACTATCCAGAGAGTATAAACCTTCTGTAATTAATTTGAAGACTGATTCCAGGACTAACTTAATTGCTGAATAAAGTAAGTTGTACCTGCTTTGCTATGCTATGCACAGAAGTTCTGGCCAGATGTCATTGTCAAGGATACAAATAGATTAGCTGAATTCTAGGACTCTTCTTATGGTTTGAATCTTAGTTTATAGGGAGCAGAGGGGCAGCTAGATGGTGCAGTGGATAGAGTACCAGTGCAGGAGTCAGGAGGACCTGAGTTCAAATCTCACCTCAGACACTTGACACTCACTAGCTGTATGACCTTGGGCAAGTCACTTAACCCCAATTCCCTCATCCTAGGTCATCTCCAGTCATCCTGATGAATATCTGGTCACTGGATTCAGATGACTGTGGAGGAGAAGTGAGGCTGATGACCTGCACAGCCCTCCCTCACTCAAAACAAAGTCAAGTGCAAGTCATGTCATCATTTCTCTGATGTCTTCTTCAGCAACAAAGGACGAACACACATATAGGAAGCAGAAGTATCCTTTGATGAAGTTCCTAATGAACCTGGACCCCAACTTCTTCAGAAATGGAACCAAATAGGTTGAAGTGTCTATCTGACTGTGACCAGAAGACCAAACTCACTTTCCACACACTGAGGGACTTCAGAGACAATATGAATTCTATTCCATAACTCTGCTCCTCTTCCACATCTGACAGATAATACAATCCACTTGAGGGTAGAATAGAAAATTTATCATAGTAGGGAGATGGATTAGTCATCTAAATTCTAATTCAACTCAATAGCTACTAAGTGCACATTCTATATAACAGCTGTATTTCACATGTTGGCATGGCCAAAGAATTCATCACCAAGTGTAGCCTACTGGTTCTCAGTACTTTAAAGGCAGACAGTCTACAACCAGAGCCAGTATTGAAGCCTTTTCAGTAGAGCAGAAGCTATGCTAGGAATATGCCTCTAAGAACACAGAATTACCTGCACACTACAATGAGGTAACCCAGTGGCAAAGAATTTGGAGGCAAGGATGGGCTGCAATCTATAGCTCTGGAAAACCACCCACATCATAGAGACCATAGAGCTATCAAAATATACAAAGACATTGTGCTAGATATTGAGAATAAAAAAGATAAAAATGATTCAGTCCCCACTATCAAGGGTCTCAAGGAACTTATAATCTAATAGGTGGGCAATTATACAAATATGTATAATACAAAGGATATTTTAGAACAAATGAATTATCTAGGTAAAGAACACTAAGAAAATATGAGGTAAGTAAATAAGAGAAGGCTTCATGGAGGAGACTGCACCTGAGATAGTTTGGGAATGAAGTCCAAGCACAGTCTATACAAATACTATTTGTGGGGTATGTTATAGTGGGGATTCTGTTGTGTATGGAACAGGCTATGTAGTCACTAGGAGCTCCTCCAACTCTCACGTTCTGTGACTCTGTGAAATGCATGGAGAACAGTTGGTATAGTATAGTTGGGCTTATACACGAGTATAAAAAAGGAAATAGTTGGAAAAATAGATAGAAAAAGAGACTGGAAACATATGCCTTTAGTAGGAGCCTAAGGAGTATGTATTTCATCCTCCAGTCAGTAAGGATCCAGGGCAGTTTTGTAGTCACACCTGTGCATTAGGAAGATTATTAGCACAGTTGTGAGAAAGATAGTTTGAACAGGAGTTGGAGAAACAACTACTGCTCAAGGGATGAATCAGGCCTGTTTACAGATCCCCTGCAAGGTAAGAATAAGTAACATTTTAAAATAGACCTGCTGGGTCTCAGTTTACTTACTCTTGGTCTAGAGGAATGAGACACTGGAGGCAGAGACCAGGCTAGGAGGATAGAGGAGAGAGATGTCCAGGAGAGAGATGAGGAGAGCCGGGTGGGAGTGGGAATGGGATAGAAAGAACGGGATGAATACAAGAGATGTTGCAGAGACAGAATAGACAGAATTTAGAGGCTAACTGTACACTGAGTTGCAGGACTGGGAACACAGGACTGACTAGGTCATCAACCTGGGTGATTAGGAAGATAGTGGTCCCACTAAAAGAAACAGAGAAATTGGCAGGTGGGATAGGTTTAGTGAGGAAAGGGAATGAGTTAAAATGTAGATTCATTGAGTATGAAGTGCAATAGGAAATCCAAGTGGAGATGTCCAGAAGGTAGTCAGAAGCATACCAAAGGCAATAAAACTGTGTTTACCTTTTGATCCACCAGTACCACTACTAGAGTTTTATCCCAAAGAGATCATAAAGAAGGAAAAGGACCTAAATGTACAAAAATGTCTGCAGCAGCTTTTTATAGTGGCAAAGAATTGGAAAATGAAAGATTGCCCATCAATTGGGGGACGGTTAAACAATTTGTGGTGTATGAATGCAGTGGAATACTACTGTGCTATAAGAAATGTCAAGCAGGCAGATTTCAGAAAAACATGAAAAGACTTACATAAAATGATGCAGTGAAGTGAGCAGAAACAGGAAACCACTGTACACAGTAATGGTAGCACTGCGATAATCAACTGTGATAGACTTAGCTCTTCTTAGAAATACAATGATCCAAGACAATTCCAAAAGATTCATGATGGAAAATGCTATCCACATCTGGAGAAAGAACTATAGAGTCTGAATGCAGATGGAAGCAAGTTATTTTCACTTCTTTTGGATTTTTTTTGTGGCTTTTTCCTTTTGTTCTGTTTTCTTCTGTCATAACACGGTTAATGTGACTACAAATCCAATCTCTTTCCATTTCACTATGGAGGATACGCACTGAGAAAAGGCCCCTGAATCTGACAACTAAAAATTCACTGGTGACCCTAGAGAGTGATTTCAGTGGGTACAAAGCCAAATTTCAAGGGACTGAGTAAGTGGAAGTAGCAAGCATAGACCACCAACAAGAGAGAATGATCAATGAAGCAAAGTCCTCAAGGCACTAGGAAGGGATGAGATCAAGACTTAAATAAATGGAAGGGTAAACCTTGGCAAAAAACTACTATCATTTGAACCTGGAAAAAAGAAGAAAATGGGTAAAGGTAAAGAAAAGATTTTGAAGTGCACAGGAGAGACATAGATGGCCTGAATCTTCTCAATAAATTGAGAGGCAAGGTCAGCTAATGAGAAACAGTTATAGGTGGAATTAGGGGCTGGAGGACAGAGGTCTGTAATAGCTACTATAAGGACTGGATTAGGAAAACATTGATGCATAAAAAGATTGTCATGCACATAGCGCTGAGTTCAGACAGTGTGAATTTGAAATTAGCAAAATTTCATGACTTCCTCTAGCAGTGCTGGGTGACTTAGAGATGGAATAGGGAAGACAAACACAAAGAGGTTTCAAGGCTTGCTACTACAGAAGGGTTGGAACATTAGAAGGATTACAGGGTAAGCAAGGGCCTTGAGAGTGAAAAACGAGGTCCTGTTGACATTGGTTGACTGTAAGCTGAAGGGAAAGAAAGGGAAGCCAAAAGAGGAGAGAGAGGCAGCACAGTCCAGTGGAAATACTGCTGCTGGGTCTGGAGCCACAGAATCTGGATTCAAATCCCCTGTCTTTGAAACTTATAACCTATCTGAGTTTAGGAAAATCTTTTAACCTTTTAGGGTCTCAGTTTCATCTGAAAATGTGGGGATTGAACTGTTTGAGGTCCCTTTCAGTTATAGATCCTATGAACCCTCTAGGGCCACAGTTTCACCATCTATAAAATGACAGGTTTGGACCAGATGGCCTCTGAGGATCTTCTCAATTAGGTGGCACCATAGTGCACAGAGCTGGGCCTGGTGAACTATGAGGTCTTGGGCAAGTCACTTAACTGCAGTCCACCTGAGGTTCTCATCTGTAAAATGGAGATAATAATGGCAATTGCCTCAAAGAGCTGTGTTGAGGATCAAGTGAGATATCTGTCAGGTGCTTGTTAGCACAGTACCTGGTATGTAGTAGGTGCTGCATAAATGCTTGTTTCGTTCCTTCCTTCCAGCTCTATAACTTACCACCTCATAGATTCCATCACCTATGACTGAGAGAACAGGAGGGATGGAGGGATCAGAGATTGTGGTAAACATAAGAAAGAGGGAAGAAAAGCGGAAGGATAGGAGATTGTGATCAGAAAGAAATTTCCAAATTCTAGATTATAGAAATGGAAGGGTGTCAAATGATGGGAATGTCTAAGGTATAATGTCTAATAATGTCTAAGATTTTCAAGGTACTGTCTAAGGAACTCCCATGGATGGTCAAAAGAAGGTGTAGGTAGATATCATTGGAGTAGAGGAAACTGGCCAAAGTACCAGGAGAGTTTTCAATTCTTTTTTTTTTTTTTTTTTTTTTTTTTAAATAAATTTATTTAACTTTTTACATTCATTTTCACAAGATTTTGGGTTCCAAAATTTTCTCCCCATTAGTCCCCTCCCCCCTCC
>CM053770.1:522265295-522430342 GCA_028658325.1 Potorous gilbertii
CCTTTGCGGTCGGTTCTTCAGGGCTCTCTGCAGCGGAAATCTCCTTCACTCCATTGCTGTGCGGCTTCCACTGCTCCAGAATTTGTCAGGAGTTCTTTTTTCAGGAAATCTATGGGCTGTGGGTTCGGACCTAACATAGGTGAGTCTTTCTACTCCGCCATCTTGGCTCCGCCCCTCCAGAGTTTTCAATTCTTAACCATTAACTTCTGTTTCATCAAATAAGGGCCCTGACGTTTCAGGATATGCACAAACAAGATCCCTGATTTTCTAGCAAGGACAGCACAATTAAAAAGCATGCTTCAAGTCAGGAGACCTAAATTCAAACACGGCCTCTGCCATTTGTAATGCCACGGACAAGTAATTTAACCTGTGTTTCAGTTTCCTCTTTTGAAAAATAAGGATTAAAAAATATCCATAGTACTTATCTCTGATGGATGTTTGTGGATCAAAGGAGATAATGTATGTCAAATGCTCTGTAAGTCTTAAATCCCACTACAGAAATCCCAACTCTTCTTCCCATATTTTCAATATGAAATTTTGGCTTTATTGTTAAGACTTAAATAGATTTGGTCTGCATAGCCATTTGCCCCACATCAATTTTCCTATTTCTGTTGATAATATCATTTTCAAAATATTGGACTCATCTCTCTCCTTAATCTATTCTACAGTTAGTCACCAAAATTCTTCTGATTTTTCTTCTCCATTCTCTTCATTTCAAGTCTAAATGATTGCAACAACCTTCCCACTGGTCTTCCTGACTCCAATCTCTCCTCCCAGCAATCCATCAAGCACACAGCTGCCAGCACGCTTTTCTTCCTTAAATATCACTTTCATTATGACACTACTTTGCTTTAAAACTTACAATGGTTCCCTATTTCCTAGAACATCCAGTCTAGACTCCTCTAACTAGCTTATAAAATCTACCTAATCAAGCTGATGTCTTACTACCCCGCTAAATACACACTCTCCCTTTGTGCAGGCAGGCCCAGCTATTCACTGTTCCATTAATGTGTCATGCTCGGTGCCTCTGCTCCTGCTGGTCCTCTCTCCTAAAATGTCTTTTTCTCTCTCCTTTCTGATTACCAAAATCCTACCTAGCCTTTAAAAATGCTCAAGTTCCCAATCTCGCCATAAATCACCTCATGGACTCTGAGAAATCATTTTGCTCATTATCTTTCCCATTTTACAGATGAGGAAACTAAGGCTCAGGGAGATTAAGTAGATTGCACAAAGTCCCTTGAGTTAAAAAAAAGTTCTTACCATTATATTCTGCTACCTGATTATAAAGTTTGGTTAATCTCTTTCTCTCTTTTCTGATACTGATTTTGTATTAGATACTACACAATTTCCCCCCTCCAACTTTCTGGCAAACCAATTTATGGATGTGGCATGGGCTCTTGGAGGCCATGTGAAGCATGAGATAAAGTGGAACCAACAACAAGCTGGAAAAGCTTCTGGCAGGATCCTGGGGCACCAGAAGGTCTGCTGATCACAGACCAGGCTAGTTATGTTCTGAAAGACTCATCAACAGGTTGGCCATGGGGTTATGTATTTTTTGGTCCCTTCTGATGACTTCCTACTAAGCCATGTAGGGGTTTTCATTTGTGTTATGTAGAAGCAGTACCTACAAGGAGGTTCACTATTGTCTCACATCACTTCATTAAATTTTAAACTTTTCGAGAGTAGAGAGTAGCATAACACATAGTAGGTACTCAATAACTACTTATTGCTTGATTAAATCCAAAAAAGAGAAAAAAAATGTGAAAGTTCAAATAACAAAGACTGCCAACAAAAATAATTACTACTTTCTATGGAAAAGGACTTTGGTGCTTTTTGTTGTTTTTTAGGTCAAAAGCATCCTATGAAAGCAAAGTAAATATACTGTTTCTAGCCCCTGGCTTAACTTTTTATATGTATTTCCTATTTCCCTATCTTCCCAGTGCTAACAATATCCCTATTATAACAGGCAACATTGTAATTTTTTAAAGTGGTATCAAGATCTAAAACATACATCACAGTTTCAGGTCACAGTCTAAGAACAAGAAAAAAAACAAATAAGCAACTTATGCCTCTTAGTTTCTGCCCCAAGAAATATCAATTTATCTGTTTGAATACAAGTCAGCCTCTTAGGATAATTTAGTAAAAACAAACCCTAGTCTTTAATATCCTTTTGATTCTATTTTTAGACATAGGGAAATCTTTCTGGCAAACCAATTTACTCATGAGGTATGATACTTACATTTGTAATCCTATTAGAATCCAGACAGCCCCAAGAATGGCAAATGAAATGGTATTTATAAGGGGCTGTCCAGATGGCAAATCACATGGTGTATAATAGAGTATTCCAGAATCCCCAGTCCACATACTGTTGAGTATGCAGGACCATTAATACAGTAAGTACATCAGACTCCACATGTTTGCATCAGTCAACAATTTGTATAAAACAGCTTCCTGTACTCTTGTAAAATACAAAGATTTTAGGATTGCCATAGAGGTTCAATGAAAAAAAAACTAGTTTGTGCAAAGAAGTTTTAAAATTTTCATCTTTATCTCACCTTATTTCTTCAACTCACTAGTTAAGCCTTCAGTATCAAAAACTCTGAGGAAAATTCATCTTGGGGCTACAAAAGACCTAGTATTGCCAGAAAAAAAACAAAAAAGCATAAATGCTGTTCTAGACAGTGGCCTATCAATTCCAAAGTAAAGCTGACTGTTGTCTATAGGTAATTACTATCATGGTTAAAAAGCTTCTTTGATGATCTTATCTAAGCACTGGTTGCATAGGAGCTGGAGGCAGGAGAACTGAAGTTCAAATCTGGTCTTAGACATTTACTAGTTTAGTGACCCCAGGCAATCACTTAGCCTGTTTGTCTCAGTTTCCCCAAGTGCAAAATAAAGATAATAAAAGCACCTATCAACTGGGTTGTTGTAAGGATCAAATGAGATAATGATTATAAAGCACTAAGCACAATGCCTAACACAGTAAGCACTGTAAGTGTAGCTATTGTTATTAAAGCCAAATGAAAAGTTACAAGATCATATTGACAAGCTCAGGAAAAAGGGTAAAGTCTGAACTGGTCCAAAGGCAAGTAGGTACTTTCTCCTCTTATTCCTTCGTATTCTAGAAGGAATTCCTAGAAGAAAGCCTGGCACATTAATAGGAAAAGGCATCAACGAAATTTAGAATGGAAGTCTTCAGACATCTCAGAAAAGTCTAACAGTGGGTTAAAGAGATAAGGAATGAGCCTCACTACAAAGGGTGAATTATGAACCATTTACATCTAGTTCTAGATGTAAACATCAGACATTCCTGATATAGTCTTATAAACAAAAGATACCTAACAAGGCTAGAAGTAGTATAAGTAGGTGCCAGGATATGAAAGTCTTTAAAAGACCAAGAAGCTTTTTACTGGGTAAGGGTGTAGAGATCAGGCCTATGTTATAGAAGTAACACTTTGGCAGCTTTGTGGCAGATGATTGGAATGGGGAGGGACTGGAGGCAAGGAGACCAATTAGGAGATCACTGCAATTGTCTAGGTGATGAGGGCCGAAACCTCGATGGTCACTATGTGAACAGTGATAAAGGGGACACACGAAAGAGATGATATAGAGGTAGAAATATCAAGATCTGAAAACTAATCTGACTGTGGAGAGTGAGGAGTAAAGGACAACAAAAAGGGTGAATGTGGATAACTACAGAGATGGTGTGATTCTTAACAGAAATAGAGAAGTTTGAAAGAAAAATGAGCTTGCAGGGAAAGATGAGTCCTGGTTTAGAGATGCTGCATTTGAGATGTCTATATTCACATGGAAAGGTATAAAAAGGCAGCTGCTGATGCATGACTGGAGTTTAGAAGACTGGATACAAATGTCATCTGTAAAGCCATGGAAGCTGATAAGGTTACCAAGTGAGAGTGTAAAGAGGGAAGAAAAGATTGCCATGGACAGAGCCTTCAGGTGCACACAGTAGGCATAACATAAAGCTCTAGCAAAGCAGAACCAAGACAGGTCAATTAAAAAAAAAACAAGATCTAAAGAGAAGAGAGTATCCAGGAGGAGAGGGATAGTCAACAGTGTCAGACGGCACAGATGGTACAGAGAACTCAAGAAGAATGAAGTTTAAGAAAAGTTCATTAAAGTTGTTAATTCAGAGAGCATTAGTAATTTTGAAGAGCTCAGTTCCAGTTGAATGAGGTGGAAAAGCCAAACTGCCGAGAGCTCATAAGAGAATTAGTGGAGAGGATATGGATGCAACAAGTGTAAACAGCTTTTTAAAGAAGTTTAGCAGAGAAATATATACATATATATTTTGTAGGATGATAGTGGGGATTGTGGGCACTAGGGAAGATTTTTTTAAGCATATCTGTAAGTAACTGGGAAGGAACCAGTTAAAAAGGAGAGGTTAAAAAAAAGAAGACAGTTGAAGATGCTAGCCAGGGCAAATTGCTGGAAGATTTGGGAGAAGATGGAATCAAAAGCAACAGGTAGTGAGATTGGCCTTGGCACCCAACAGTAAAAGAGTAGAGAATGTAAGGCTGAATCAAGGAGATGTAAGATGAAGAAAAGGAAAAAAAGGGAGCACAGAGGGAATGGCTCAATTTTCTCAGTACAGTATATTTTTCTCACTGAGGCCTTCTGCTAAGGTGAGGGGAAGAGAGGAAAGTGTGAGGAAAAAAGAATACTGCAGCAGTCTCTTCCAATGGGTTGGTAAATCAATGAGGAAAGGATAAAAGGACTGACTTAATGCAGTGTGGGCCCAGTGGAAGTTAGATAACATAAATGTGTGGTAAACCCAGCCAGCTCAATTGAGTGACTTCCTCCATTATGGAGCGTGTGACTAGGAAAGGCAATGGACAGCAGGAATTATCCAGGATTAAAGTTTAACAAGGCAATTGTGGCAAAATACAAGGTGACAAGGCATTTGAGCAGAGGGGAGGGAAAAGAGAAAATTAAGTCACAATCCAGGTAATGCATTGAGAAAATACTATGCAGGTGGAGAAACTGGAGTTCATAATGAAGAAAAAGAAGAGGAGAGGAAAGCCATAGGAAGGGACTGAATGATAGGTTTTGTTCAGACAGACTGAGGAATATCAGTTTTAGATCTCAAAAATGGAACACTTACGAGTAATATTAAAATTGAGGGTGTGGCCATCCCTGTGTGCGGCTGAGATGAAATGCAAGAATTCACGAGATTTGAGGAGACTGAAGAAATGGAACGTTAGGGTTAGCTTACAATTTAAAATAACTTAAAATAAATCATTAACTAAGGTTGGATCTTTTAACTACATCTTAAAATAAAAATTGAGTTCCATTAAATAAATGAGAATTCCTTGCCAAAGTCAGCACTTAAACAGCACACTTGAAGAAAATACTGTGTGTCTGCTTGAGTCTTTTAACCCCAAGAGAGCAACAGTATCTACTTCACAAAAGTAGCAGCAGAATTGTAGGAAGGCAAGGACTTGGAGATAAGAGATCCGAATTCAAACCTAGCTCTGATACAAGCTGTATAACCATGGGGTCACTTCACCCCTCTTCCTCAACTGTAAACAGGTAAAGCAATATGTACTACCTATACCTTAGAGCTGTTGTAAGCAAAATGCTTGAAAAACCACTAGGCACTCTATCACATGCAATTATTTTTAATGCTAAAGAGTTTATAAAAAATATAAAAACATATTAAGTTGTTAAGACCTGGGCACTGCAGAGATGGTAGGTACATTTTGGTCTTTTAAATAGCATCTCTGGCTGATGGCATTAACGGTTAACTTAGTAAAACTAGTGAGCAGGTTAGTCCAGAAATGTGAAGAATCAGCAAAACTGGCTTGCCACGAGCAGCAGCCTCCCTGAAATAGACTCTCATTTATTCCTCATTTCTTCTCCTTTTGAGTTTCTCTTCTCTTTGAAGCAGTCCTTGATTAGTTTCTTTTTAAATCCCCTCTTAATTGGGAAATAAAATTAGAAAGCTTATTTGATATCAGTAATGAGGTTTCTCTGTTTCTGCTTTGATCTGGTTTTGAAAACTGGATGCTGGAGGGGAAAAGGAAAAACAGACTGAAAAAGATTCCTTCTTTTCATGAGCCTGAAGCAAACATAAGCCATCAGATGGGTACAGAAAGTATCACACATGGGGCAGCTGAAGAGTAAAAACAAAACTGCCTAACTAAAAGCAAATTTATATAATATAATTCTAAAAAGACCTTTCTTTTCTCTTGTGCCTCTTCATGGAAGATAAACTCTTCTGACTGAGAGGTAGGAGAAAACATTAAAATGATCCCGCTAGTAGAATGTAAGCTTCTCATGGGCTGAGATGTCTCCATTTTGTAATTCTATCCCATCTCCAAGCATAATGCTCGGCATGTTGACTGTCTGAATATTGAATTTGTAGTGGGAAAGGACTAGAAACTGAGAGAATATTCATCCATTTCAGATTAGCTGAACATGGTATATGCATGTGATAAAATACTATTGTTCCCAGAAAAATGACAAAGGGGATGGTTTCAGAAAAATCTGAGAAGATCTGTATAAACTGTGCTGCAAAGTGAGCACAACCAGGAGAACATTTTATACAATTAACTGCTATATTATAAAGATACTCAACTTCGAAACACTTGGTAACTCTGATCAATACAATGACCAAGCACAATTCCAAAGAACTTGTGATGAAACATTCTATGCACCTCCCAATAGAGATTCATACTGCAGATTAAAAAAAACATATTTTCTTCTCTCTTTCTCTCTCTCGGATATGGCTAATGTGTGAATTTATTTTGCATAATTATAAATATTGTAATGGATTTTATTTTTCTTGTCATCTCATTGAGGGGAGAGCAAGATAATTCAGAACTGAAAATAAAATAAAATTGAATTTAAAAATTTTAAATGAACATGCCATTGTACAGAAATATATTAAGAGAACATGTTCCCATCTTATGTCGGAGAAAATGCCAAAGAATATGTGCACCCTGATCAATGAGCTTTTAACCCAAAGGCTTATCAACATCTCAATGGGACTGGTGACAGGGGAAATCAGAAATAATTCTCTTTTGATACTGCACAGCACAGAGGAACTCTCCTGAGAGCCTTGAGTATACATTCATTATACCAACCACTATGGAATTCAGGAAATAAATTGGATCCATCCCTCTCATTCCCAGAAACATCAATTATTACTTTTCCTCTAGTACAGTATGAAATGTTTTGTATTACTATTTCTTTGGAAGCTCTACATTAAAAACAAACAAACAAACAACAACAAAAAAATACCACCACTAAAAGCATACAGATGAGCAAAGGCTTCTGTAGAGCCTTAGCATTTAAAAATAATAGAATTTTTGTAAAGAATCTTGGAAATTATCCAGTCCAAGACTCTCATCTGTTCAGGAAAAGTCATCTTAAGACAAATAAAAATATGAATTTTATTTACTCACATACCTAAATACCCTTCTAAGAAGAAATAAAATACTAGAAAATCAGAAGAAAAAAATTTGCACACAGGTTCATTTTTTCTACAGCATTCACCCAGAATGCTTATGTTCTATTGATTCATAAAGAAGGCAGAATTACTAGAGATCAAGACTTAAGTCATTATCTCACAATCTACTGGGAAAATCACATGAGAATGTCTATAAAAGCATTTAATCATGTAATGTTTTTAAAAATTAAAAACGATAAAATTAATAACGATAACTTCAAAGACATAAATAGTTTGTCTAATGGAATTTCAAAGTCTGTTACGATTCACTCAGTGAATGATTTAGAACTCCTAAGTGCCATGATCCACACCAATATAAAAGCCTACGAGAATTTCAGGAATATTTTTCCTACCATTAATTTTCACTGGGTACTCTGTAGAAGGTTTTTACTCTGAATATGAAGACCATGAAATTATTTTGGCACTTTGCAAATGCACAAAATTTGTAACATCAGTCTTTGGAGAAAGAAAAAAAAGTAGTGGAAGTGAAATGTGATGTTTTTCTCACTCTGTGCAAAAGGGTCTGAAAAGAGTAGGGCAGGACTGAGTCTCTCTGGTGACACCAAAAGCAAAGAACTTATCTCAGATAAGAGCTGCAGGCACATTTTTAAAATCTAAGGACCAGAACTAGTGCTTCTCCTCTACGATGCAGCTTTCATTTTTCATTTATTCACATTTCTACAAGAGTGATATTAGAAGTTCATTTGTGCCAACAGAACAAAACCAAGTACTGAACTTCCCTTTTTAAAAAAACTGCTACTTGTTATATCATAAATAACAAAAAAGTTTTGAGAAAAGATTTTGCAAAATGATTTTAGAAAAAAAGATTACAGAAAACAAATCTAGCCTTAGTCCTACAGACAGATGACTGAGAGGAGAATGTACTCATAGCCACTGTTCAACAAAGAAAGTTAAAACAAACTATCCGAAGATAAAAGAAAAAGATAAATTCTCTCACTCCAGAAATGACTTTCACTTTCAGCAATTCTTATATCTGACCTTAACCTTTCCCTGGAACAACTGCAATTGCCTTCCTATTCTGCTTTTTCCTTTTAAACATTTCCATTCATTTGCCAAAATGCAAGCTTTTACAACAATGTATCTTCTAGGGAAAACTCACTGCAACACGATAAAACCAAAACTCTGACAACATGACCTTTTCTCACTTTCTGGAGGATTCTTGCGGCTGGGCCAGGTCCAATACAAGAAATTATCAGCATGGCTACTATGACCAAACTCACACCGACTTTAGCAGTCTTATCATGATATCACACGCCACCACACTTTTTGGTAAAGAACTTAAACTTTGAAATAGTTTGAAAATAAAAAACGAATAGCAGGGTATAGTTTATTAGTAATGGGTGGGATGTTCTAAGGCAATAATCTGACCCATTTCAAAAAAAAACTTTCTTACTCCAAAGCCCATATCAATTGCCTTTTTTTTTTTTTGGATAGTACTGTATAAAACTATTGTTTTAAGCCTGGAGAAGGCAGTTTAATAATCAGCACTCTCCTCAAAATGTTGAACAAAGGATTCAGTATTAGACCCTGAGTCATTGGATATAAAAAGCACAATTCTATGATATCTCCTTGAATTTTGTGGGAGAGGGTACTTGGATGGTTTTGTTTCTGTCTGGACCTGTGGTTTTATCAATTCAATTCATCAAGCACATATTAAGCCTAGGATGTGTGCCAGGCACAGTAAATACAAAGACAAAAACCACATAGTCCTGGCCCTCAAGAATCTTCCTTTATCTGGGAACTCCCAGTATTGAAATTCCCGATGGAGATGCAAATCAGCAAGTCATCCATAACATATAAATCTTGACGAGTTGCCTAGGGCACTAAATGACTTTCTTATTCTCATAAGGCTAGATTTTAGAGGTGGGACTAATGCCCAGGTTAATTCCAACCTGGGAGGCCAGTCCTCTATCTACCATGTCTGGCTGCCTCTAACTTTGACGGATAACGGTACAAATATGCTAGTACACCTAATTATACGATGCTCATGAATCTTATGGACTCTTTGGCACAAGGGGCATCATCTTGCAACTACCACCCAGGGTTTATAAGGCCCTTCAGGACCGAAAGATCCTTTGGCGGTAAAGAGCAATAACGTGAGGATACAAAATGTTATTTTACAACGTAATTATAGTTTGTAAAGCCTGCTGGGCTTCTTCGCTGGTAAAGGCACTACACTACAGAGAACTATTTATTGCTACTTTATTGGGAATAGGTTACCCTGTGCACCGGGTATCTCTCTCTCTGTAGCTTTCCGTTCTTTGGAGGGCACTGTGATTGGGGTCCAAAATGTTGTGCCACAAAAATTATAAAGAAAAAACACCCCTCCCTCGGCTGGGCCTGTAGCACACTGAAGTACTACTATAACAGAGAACTTTTATATAATAGGAGTATTGAATATCTCAGGCCCTGATTGCACAGTCCCCACCCCTGGTAATTGACAAAGAGGGTAGCCAATCACCAGTCAGGATCCCACAGCCGTAGCAAATGAGAATACGAAGGTGGGGTTAGGCTGGGCTCCGGGCTGCTCCCCATAACCCCCCCGCCCCCTCCCCGAGAACCAGGTGGAGAAGAGACGGATTGGAAGTGGGCTCGGAGGAACTCGTTACCCCCGGTTGTAGCTGTTCTCCTCCTCGTTCTCGCAGTCGCTGCAGTGCTCATGGCCGTTCCCGTTCCCTTCCATCAGCTGCGGCGCCGGAGGCCGCGGCGGCGGCTGCTTCACTGCTGTCTCACTCTCATCCGCCATCTTGAGTTGGGAGAGCCGGGCTCCGCGCCCCACTACATGAGGCACTGCTATTGGACAAGGAGGAACCGGCGATGTTTTCTGGGCTTTGTAGTCTTTACGGAAGGAAGCGAACGGGTAGAAGGGGAGGGCTCATTTTCTGAGAACCGATCAGAACGGACTACGTTACCCAGAAATCACGAGGTCGGGGGAGGATCGCTGCTAACAGTATAGTCTTCTTGGAGGAGTGACAGTCCCCGGAGGTCTTCGGGATTCGAGGAAAGAGGGGCCTTAAAGGTGGGGGAGGGAAGAGTACGAGCTGCCCCGTGGAATGCTGGGAGTTGTAGTTCTCAGCCTACCTAGGGTACCCCACATGGACTTTTTCAAGACCTGAGGTTTGACTTTAAACTATCCTTTTCCAACCCAAGTTCCTAAGCGAGCAGTATATTTGCTACCGTTAATAACCGTTACCGTTCTGGGGTAAGTGAGAGAGGCCCGAGGGTGCGGACAGGAGGGGAATTCTCCAAGGCTGGCGTGTTTCTTAGGGGAAGGGTTTGGGGGGAGAGGACTAACTGTGGGGGATAGAGGGGAATGGGAGAGAGGTTCTTTTAGCTCAGAAATAAAAGCTCAGATGGACCTCTATCCAAAAGGTGAGAGCTAATCTATCCCCCCACTCCACTTGGTCCCTGAGCATAGTGGAGCACATTAAATCCCGAAGTCTACTAAAGCCATCAATGAATGACAGGAGCAGCAGCTGTTTTATGGAGAGTGAGCTGGTTTCCCCTTTATAGTAGTTGGGGAGGTTCTTACATTGGTTATGATCGGTTTGGCGTCTTTGCCTCTTGAGGCTTGAGAGTTGGGTTAGGAGATTTAGCCCAGTCAGTGAATCAGTCAGCATTTATTAACAGCCCTTTGTGCTAGGCACTGTGCTAAGCGCTGGGGATACAAAGAAAGGTAAAAGACAGATCCTGCCCTCCAGAAGCTCACCAGCTAATGGACAAACTACTAACAATTATGAACAAACAAGCTGTACACAAAATGAATAGGAAATAATCCACACAGGGAAGGCTCTCTACTGTATGAAGCCTCCTTTCTGACCTAGCCTGACCATTACCAGGTGAATGTGAAGTAGCCAGCATTTTATCTGAAGTGTATCCTCTTTAATCTTAAGAACAGTCTTTATTGCATTAGAAATAATTTTTCTTTTATGTGGAGCAATGGATAGAGCATTGAGCCTGGAGTCAGGATACTGTGTTCCAATTCATCCTCAAACACTTGCTAGCTGTATAACCCTGGACAAGTCACTTAACCTTAGTTTCCTCACCTACTTTCCATCCTATCAACAATCTCCTTACAACTCATCAAGGTGGGGGAGAAGGCTAGGTGAAGGGACCTGGGACCAAAAGCAGAGACATCACTCTCACATGAGGACAATGGCTAAGGAGCCTACCCCATTGGCACTGAGTGACTGCCTAGCTCAGGGGTAGGGAACCTTCAACCTCGAAGCTACATGTGACCCTTTACGCAGGCCCACAAGAGAGGCCCTTTGGCTGAATCCAAACTTCACAGAATAAATTTCCTTAATAAAAGGATTTGCTCTGTAAAATTTAACTGCAGAGAGCTCATAGTCAACAAAGTATGATCCTGGGGAAGTCACTTAACCTTCATCTCACTGCCAAATGGGCATGATAATAGCACCTATCTCCCAGGGTTATTGTGAGGCTCAAATGAGATAATTGTAGAGTGTTGTGCATAGTGCCCTGCATCTGGTAAGTGCTATATAAATGTCAACTATTGTTGTATTCAGCTAGCTAAGAGCTGACCTTGCCAGATCCAAAGCTGTGAGTTGCCTGAGGGGGACCCATACCAGTTAAAAGAGGACCATCCAAAAGAGTTTAAAAAAAAAAGAAAGAAAAGAGGACCAGCTGTTACCACTCCAAACTCCCTAGAATTTTCTATGGACTATAAAAAACAACTGCTTGTGGAGGCTGTGGCTCCCTTGACATTCCCACCCTATTGAAATGTATTTAACAGCCCCTTTTGGACACTCCAGGACTTTGTTGCCTCCTGGTGTCCCCCCAATTGCAATTCCTTTGCCTCCATTAAAAAATCTTATTTTTTGCCACGTTGGTAACCTTCTTTATTTCAGGTGGACATATCTAATACCATCATCATCATTATTAAATATTTATTAGATGCCTACCATGAAGAGAGAAAGACAGTCCTTGCCTCCCCTCAGAGCTAGTTGAGGAAGATGACGCTTAAAAGAGGGCTGAAGAGAGTGGGGGGAGGGGGCAGTTCTTGGCTCTATTCTGCAAACAGTGGAACTGAGGCTTGTGATGAGGTGGAGTACCAAAGCTAATGGGATTTTATGGGATAATGAAGTTTTCCCAATAATAGAGTTATTGTTGTTGTTGTATCTGTCCTTTGTTTTCGAAGAGGACCATAACATGGGGGGCAGGGTGAGGAATGATGTTATGACTTTGATTTGAGTAACACAACCTGTGAGTAGACTGAGCTTCTTGAATGGAGACCCGGTCAGTTGGGTAACTCAGTTCATCCTCTCCCTCTCCCCTTCCCTCTCCTTCTGCCTCTCCCTCTCCCTCTTCCTCTCCATCTCCCTTTCTCTCTCCATCTCTCTCTCCCTGTCCCTCTCTCCCTCTTTCCCTCTCCCTCTCCTCCTTCTCCCTCTTCTCCAAAGGAAGATAAATTTCAATAATGGAGTATCTGGGACATGGTAGAAAAGTCAGATAAGTCCCAAAGTAGTGTTTCTAGGTAAGAAATGAGGGGGTGTTCTGAGGCGAATGAACTTCTTGGCACCTTCTGGAAAGAGGAAGGATATTGAATCTTTGTGGTGTTGGAATTGTGAATTGCCTTGGCCACATGTGTACCTATACATGTTTTTCATAAGTCTGGTGTACTCTTCTTCCTGGAGGGACTGAATGTGTTCATGAGACTGTGCCTCTGATAATCGGGAGAAATACTTTGTAACTCCTGACCTTGCTATATCATATGAGTTCTTTGCTAAAAAACTGAATCTACTGACTTGAGTAAAGGGAGGTCCACCAGTAAGAGCTCATGTTCTAGTATTTAAGAAAATAGTCATCCAAAGGGTTGTCCATAGGACTCAGGGATGGTAACAACCACCCTCTAGAGACCCAACCTGTTCCTGGTGGTGTCTCATGTCCTGTTTGGAATGTCATGCTATTAACATGTATTCTGAACTCTGGAAGGTCACAGCATGTCCTGAATTTATTTTTAATTAAAAATTTCCAACTAAACTTTTATTTTGTTTCTGTTCCAGGGCAGCTTTCTTTTAACTCATTTTAAAATTGATCCTTTTGATATCTTCAGAATTATTTGGAAACTTTTTAGATCATAATCTGTCTGATCTTCCCACCCTTCTGGAAGTCACCTTCTAGATAGTAATGATAGGGTGAGACTGAGACTCTCTTACTACAGGAGAATATTGTCAGTTCTTATCTTCACTTCTACTCTCATTCTTTCCTCTTATATTCCTAATCTCAGCATATCCACATTTATCAGATCACTGTTATTAGGCTCAGTGTCACATTCAGATTTAATGGCTTCCGTGGTGCTGTTGACTTCATCCTTAGTAACACTTTCCTTCCACTGAATATTAGTTTTCTCACTGTTTTTCTTGACTTGTAGATTTCATGCTTTAAAAAAAAAAATCTTCATATTCTCTTTTGTCTTGCAGAAAAGTCTTCTCTTTGTGCCTTATGGTTCTTTTGTGTTCTGATGTGAGAGAATTACGTTAAGATAAATTCATTTTTCTTTTATATTCTTTTCTCTTAGATTTTCTATCTTGTTCTCTATCCCAGCTTTTTATTCTATGTTTATACGATTTTCAGTTTTGTCTTTTTGATCTGCTTCAGGCTTGTTTATAAGATTTAACTTTAGGCTCAACTAGGAGATCTGAACATTCTAGTTTCAATGCAGTTCTATTTGTTTTTTTTTCTTCTGAACTTCCTTCTGTTTTCTTCTGTGTATTTTCTTTTAAATGAATGGTTGTTGATATAAACGGAATCTCCCATCACCTCAGGTCAAGGGGTAGATTGCCTGCAAGAGACTTATGACCTATCAGCTACTTTGTCATAGGTGAACCAGACCTATGATGGGGATTGGTGATGACTTTGGAGATACCATCTTTTGTGTGATGAACCCGATGCTTCTTGTGATGTTCCTGGTCATTATGAATGTCATTTGCAAGAAGATCTGCTATGACCTGGCCCTGATAATACTATCACTGGATGAATTTTTTTCTTAAAACAACTGTATTGTTTATATTTTTATGATTTGTATTAAGTTCCTCCTCCATAGCTGCTTATACTAGCTTCCTCTTGAAATCTGAAGAATGCAGAGGTAAGGGAGGATATTTTATCTGAAGTGTATCCTTTTTAATATGAAATAAAGTTGCATATATATACACACATGTGGGGTACAGTGACCTTTACTCAAATTTAACTCAGAAGCTTCTCAAGGTAGAAGGCAAAAATGAATTTATTACAATCTCATGAGAAGAGGCGCTTCCTGCAAGACTATGGGCAGTGTCAGCAAAGGAGTGCACCTGAGCAGAGCTGAGTATAACATGATGTGGAAGCCCACTAGCCTCTCTTCCCATTGGCTGGGAATCCAGGAGTACAGTCTAAGCATAGTGAATCTACCCCAGAGACAAAGAACATAAAGAACTTGGAAAGGATTGTTGCTCACCAATGAAGGTTTTTGTTACCAAATATGGAACTTAAGGGAAAAGTGCTGATATGGCATAAGGAGGTGGTGAAGGGGAAGTGAAGTGCGGGGCGGGTACACCAGGCCGTATGACTGGAACTTTGGTGGTTCTCCTCCATCCCTGAACATTTTATTTGCCTAAGGCAGACAGTTATTTTAACTTTGGCAAGAAGAGTGGGGGTTTTGGAGAATTCATGCCTGAGGGGTCTTCACTTAACCTGATTTCATTCAACATATATACATATATATATATGTGTGTGTGTGTGTGTGTATGTGTGTATATATACTAATATATATACTAATGTCTCATTGCATTCTAATCCTCACCTAGAATCACTGGATTGGTCTGAATTAGGTATGTCCAGAATACCATCTCTTAAAAATCACCTCTCCCACTCCTCACCCTAGTACTTCCATCTGGGATCCAACTGCAATAGAAACTCATCTTTATTGAGCTAGGCATACACCACTCCTGGTTTAGATCCCTTAAAAGGGCTAAAGGGTGGTCATCATCTGAGGCCTCTTTACTGATTTTATTGGCTTTTCAAAAGTAAATGGTTTATGGGCTTCCCAAACTGAGAGAAAACTGCAGGGAGGGGTTCTGCATTGGTTATTTGGGAGGCTGCCCTCAGCATCATCTTCTGCTCTTGTTGAGGCTTCTCTGTGGTGAAAGCCTTCCCATCCTCATACCTCTTCTTCCCCTATCCAGCACTCATAAATGAGTGCATCTGTGACTCTCTCATTAGCAGGGATGATTCCCAGTTCCTATCCTTACTCCTGCTCCCATTCTCTTCCCTATATCCTTGATCTCAGCAGGACTGAGCATATTTTCCAGCTTGACCTCTAAGGCTAAAGAACATAGCCATGTAACCTGTTGATTCCCACTCCCATCACTATTGCCTCTTATTTGTACTGTTAGCAAGTCCATCAACTGTTCCTCTGCTTAAAAAAAAGAAGACAAAAAGTCTTTTCTTCAGTTATTGAATGTTCATAGTTTATTCATTTCATTTTCCCTATGCTGTTGATCCAGTTTTCCAGCATCATTAACAATAAAAAAAGAAATGTTCATCTTGGCACTATCTTTATCCTCTATATCAACCTCCTTTAGCACCTACTAGGCTAATCCACTTGGGCCAGTGTGTGCCCTTCCCCTCCCCATCCCATTGAGAGGACTTGTCCACTGAAGTCAGAGGATGCTTTCCTCCACTTCAGTTATGTAGACCTTGAGCTCATTCTGATCTAATCTAGCTAATTAACACCAAATGTATGCCAAATACAACTCAGGTTAGGCCAGTGGTTCAGGCTTGGAGTTGGAACAAAATGACATACTTGCAAACCAGAGGTGTCAAATTCTGACTAGATAGAAGTAAAGCTTGGACCAGATTAAGATGTAATTAGAAAATGTTTAATAAAATAAATAAAAATACAGTCCAACATATGTGATGTTAATTCGTGTTTTTTCCTAAGTCAGTCACGGCAAAGATATGCTTCTAATTTGAGTTTAAAATCACAGTTGTAGACCACTTTACCGAAAGTTTGATTATTAACAATAGCACTTTCAGTCAGCAAGGGTACTGCACTAACTAGTTCCATAGATAAATTACCCCTTGTTTCTGTGTGGGAAATGCATCTGATCAAGTGGGTGTATCCAGTCAGATAGAGGTGGTGACTTGAATTTTACTTTTTAATGCTATGAAGAGGCTAAACTGTCTTTTTATATTTATGGCAGTGGTATATCTATCAAGTCTGAGGGACTCTGGTCTACCTGTGGGCTGTTTTTTTAACATGGATGAAAGGAAAGCTGAGTCAACTTCTTGAACCCTAGACCAGTTAAGCTTTGAGGACAGTTTCCCTGCGTTTGGAGGAAAAAAAAAAAACTAGTGAAGACCACATGTCATGGACTCTAGTAAATATACTACTACACCTTTCATTATCTCCTGGGATATAGGAGGTGTTTGGGGTGGCCTTGCATATCTGGTGTGAGGACTTGCTAAGTCCATTTCAGGGCTGCTCATCATTTGATGTCCGCCTATCACCCAACTCTGATATGTAACTCTAAGAAACTGTAGCATGCTCAGTGCCCACATCCTGGTAAACCATCTCAGCAGAAGTTCTGAACCAGATTGAGGGTAGCCGAAAGGCCTCAAAGCCTTCAGTGAGTTAGGGGGATGTCAACCCCAAGCTTACAAAGACTTCCCCCATTGGAATGGGTGGATGAGAACAATTTGTTTCAATGGCTGTGAAGGAGGTTGAAGCAGGCTCTGCCTAAGGCCCAGAGCTTATTCGGGCCATTCGACATGGAAGACACTAAGTTCATCTACTGTATCCTGGGCCATTACCAGTCATCTTGACATCTGTCCTGCCACTGGACTTTGATGACTTAGGAAGAGAGAATGAGATTGACAACTTTGTGCAGCTCTGCCTCACTTAAATCCAATTCATGAGCCAGTCAAGGACATCACTCCATGATGTCATTGTACCTCTTTGAAATGAAGAAGGAACAACAACATTATTTCCCTTGATTGTAAGCCCTTTGAGAACAGGTATCTCCTCCTGCTCATCTTTGTTTCTTTTGCTATCTTTCTGGATAAAATAGGTAGAAAAAAAATGGTTAATACCTTCTAGGTTGCAAAATGAAGTATGGAGAAAAATATAAATATTCTTATGGAGCACAGAAAATGATTCTAAAGTCAGTTCCAAAAGAGAACTTTCCAGAATGTCACAAATGCTAAATTTTATAAAAATAATAGTCACTTTTCTGTTATGCCTGGGAAGTCTGGTTGAAGGCTAACTCTGGCAGGGACCTTTTCTTAGAGGGAGTGTCTTATGTACTTGGTTTTTCTTTGAAGTGGATGGCTGGGAGTTGAAATTGTAAAAGAGAGGAAATTTGGTTTTGGTACACCTTTTCCCAGAATCCTACCTCCTTACAGGTGCCTGTTTGTTTTTTTTTTAATTATAGCAATACTTTGCTTTCAGATAACTGTCCTAATCCCCATTAAAATTAATTCAATTTGTATTCATTCAATAAATATTGAGGCACAGTATTGAACTTTGAGGAGCCTACGAAGAAATAGTAGTAATCCATTTTGGAGAAAGACACACGTGAAAATTTAAATAGCAACACAAGGGATTGGAATGTATAGTACAGGTGGAGCTGTAGGAGTCCAATAAAGAGAGAGATGACTGGGCTAGGTCTTTCAGGGAAGGCGTTATAGAGGAAATTAAGACTTTATCTTGACTTGGAAAGATGTGTGGGGTAATAGTCAACGTTTATATAGTGCAAAGCAATGTACACTTTATTTTATTTGATACCATTAAGACTGTGGAGGAGGAACAGCAGTCTCAGCAAAGGTGAGAGAGTAGGACAGTCTGGATCAGATTTAGAAGTGGAAGGGGCCTTAGAGATCACTCATTCCAGCATCCTCATTTTACCGATGAGGTTTATAAACAACATTTCCAGAGAGGCTTTCCCAACATCACACGGTTACTAAGTTGCAGCTCCTGGATCCCAATTCTCTGACTCCAAAGGAATTTTTCCCAAGTAACAGTTGCTAAATTTACTCGATAGGAGGAGGTGAAATTAGAAACTTGCCCTACATTCTAGTTTACGATTATTTAATAATTAGCCTTGCATTGCCCTGTAATTGGTAAACGGGCATCACTCTTATTTTTGCAACTAGAAGGTAAAGCACTCTGGAGAGGCTGGGCACCAAAGACAACTCGTTTGATGGATTCTCCAACTCACTTTCTTTCATTTACTCTCTCCTTCCATCCTCTACTTTAACCCCAGTCCAGCCCCGGGGGGGGGGGGGGGAGGGGTCGGGGGAGTGGGGGGGGGTGGGGGTGGGGGCGGGGACGGAGGAGGGGTGTAGAAGTTACGCCTCTCCTCGTCCTGGCTTCCGGCCCTGGGCGGGATCTCCCAACAAGCACAGCTATGATTGGACTGCTGGCAGGCTCGCCCCAAGCCGGCCAATGGCGGTGCTGCCTGTTGCTGGGTGGGTGAGGCCGCTGGAGCTGTTTGAAGGATAGGGTAAAGGTGGAGACGGGGCCCGCAGGTGGAGGTGAGCCCAGGGGGGCTGCTCCGGCCTGCGCCCCTCGCCCACTTCTCCTTTGGTCCCATCTCAGGCTTCCGCAGAAAGACGGGCGGTGACTGCGCGGTCGCCCGGGATCGTGCCCCGTGATCTCGGCCACCCGTGGCTACGGGAGCGCACGGCGGCCGGGCAGGTGACGGTGACGTGGCGCGTGACGCCGCGGCCCGGAGTCGGCCCCCTCCTCTCCGCTTAGTTACAGCCGCACGGCCCCTCTTCCGTCTTCTTCCGCGGGCCCCGGAGGCCAGGTAGGCGGGCAGGTGACCAGCCGTCCACCTCCCTGGGTCCCACGAGCTCCCGGAGCGGGGAGCACTGCCCCGCGCCCAGCTAGTCCGGGCGGACGACCGGCTCGAGGCTGGGGAGGAGGTTCCCGGCCTGGTCCTCCCAAGCGTAGCTCTGAAAGTGGTTTTCCGCTGAGTGAGGGGCTGTCCCGAAGCCCCTCATATAGAAAGAACCTTTAAAGGGTCCCAGCCTTTTGGGCTTGTGACCTAGATGATGGAGAACACGGGAGTTAGGTTAAACGATACCTCCAAAAACGTCACTCTTTCCTCTCCAAAAAGCATGTGTTAAAACTTCTAGGTGGGGAATAGGTGAGCCTCCAGACTGTTTACTTTTATGCTCAGAAAAGCCCCAAATAAGGTGATTTAGGGTCATCAGAGTACTACTCCCCATATAGAATCTAAGTTCCTTGAGGGCAGAGATTGTTTCATTTCTACCGCCTTCTCCAGTGATTGGCACATAACTAGTGCTTACCCTTGTCGTATGATTGATTGATAAATGTTTGGGTGGAGTCTGTCCATCTTCGGGTTTTTGTTTTTGTTTTTTTTGGGATGAGAAAGAGCATAAAAGTACCCCTAATCCTCAGACTGGAAAAGGGATTAGGTATGATGTAATAAGTTAGTGCCTCAATTGACTCCTATGTGCATTTGGGATGATGTCATCTTGGAGAGATGCAGCAAAGTAAAAGAGTGATGCAGAGGGTTTTTTTAGCTTTTAAAAACTCAGTAGGTGATGTGCAAATACATGTCTGTTCTTACTATGAGATCTCCCTCAATGCTGTCAGTCCCTTCTGAGTCACGTCGTAATGGCCTCGTCTGGAGAAACTTTGGATTTGTATCGAGTTGAATGTGTTCAGACTTCTTATTTGTAAGAGAACAGAGACATTAAAGGGGATTTATTTCTCCCAAATTCTTACTAAGTACAGTCTTTGTCATTTTAAGCTACCAGATGGCCAATACAGTGTTGTCAATACTTTGAACTCCCCTTATATTTTTTTGAAACCAACTTTAAATTAGTCTTCCTGGTACACCTTTCAGAGAAGGTGACTTTAAGAAGAAGCCAGCCTGCCTGTTATGCCAACCGCCTTCATTAACTCTCTTTTGGTTTTCCCCAATGCCACTATCAGTAAATTTACTTTAAATATAGATTGCACATGGATACTTTTATTACTGTGGAGACCATTTTCTTTTTTGTCTGGGAAGGGTTCCATCTTCAACTGATTGGAAGTAAAAGGTAATTATTAACTCAGGTGATGTCCCTAGCAACTTATTTTGCAAGATTTCAACTGAGTACAGTAATTCCACACTCTATTCCCCACTCACTCTTCTCTCTACCAACAAGCCAATTCATTTGAACATCTACTAAGTAGATGTGCTAGTCCCTGAGGGGCCTGAAAAGATTACTAAGACATAGGTCCTGCTCTCAAGGAGCTTTTAGTCTAGTACAAAATCTATACAATGGCCACACAACAATGTGTCAGAAGCAGGATTTGATCCCTTTTCTCTCTAATTTTAAGTTCAGCACTCTATCCACTGTGCCACACTGCTTCTTGTGCTACAAAATAGACTCGATGAATGACCCTTTCACTATGCAAAGATGATCTGACAATCCATTTATGTGAATTTGGAACTGGTGTAATAACTGAAACATGAAGATTGATGTGACTTTAGAACAGGTGTCCTAAAACTTGTGATTTAAAAAAACAACAAAGTGTCATTATAATTGGTTTCCTTTGTGGTCCTATGTATTTTTTATTTTAGTTTGTGCATTTAAAAACATTATTCTGGGAAGAGGTACATAGGCTTTACCATGGTACAGAGAAGGTTCGGAAACCCTGACTTTGAGGGAGTTGCCCCAAGGATCTTTCCCTGGCTTTTTGCTGTTTTACATTTTTATCAACTTGGATAAAGGCAGATTTGTTAAATTTACAAAATAACATGACACCTGGAGAGATAACTAGTATGTTGTATAACAGTCTGGATCCAAAAAGAGCTCATCAGACTAGAATGATGCAATGCACTGAATAACATTTCAACATGGGTTCAGCAAGTTAATTGCACAAGTACAGACTTGGGGGGAGACATGTCTAGACAATTTCTATGGGAAAAATTCTGGAGTATTTACTGGATGGTAGGCTTTTCAGGAGTCAATTTGATATAGAAGACAAACAAGTAAACGTGATGCTAAGTTGCCTTTTTTTTTTTTTTTAAAAGAAAGTCATAGTGACCCCAAAAGGAAAAAAATATACTCTGATCTGGTCAGGCCACATCTTACTTTTTTTCGGGGTGCCATGTTTTAGGAAACACACAGATGCTAATATAAAGAGGGAGACCAGAATAAGGATTGTAGAATGTGCCATGTGAAGATTTGTTATACTAATGAATGAAAAACTTTTGTTAAGTAATTACTATGTGTAAAGCACTTACGATACTGGTACAAAATTGAGACAGTCTTTTCCTTAAAGAACTTATATTTAAATGGTGAGATAATACACCTAGAGGAATAGTGACCAGGGAGAGGTGTTTTTGGCCTAAAAAGTCAAAGGGATGGTAAATGGAACAAAAGGGAAGTTGATCAACACAACTGTTCTGGAAACGCTGGCAGTATTATTTTGATTACATTCCCAGAGCAGGTGGCAGGTAAGAATACTGAAGCGCCCTAGATGGATAGCTGGAAGGAAGCATGGTCTAGTGATTGTTGGCTGGCAAAAGATAAGTGCTTTATGAGTTTCTGCTCATTGACTCATCAGTCTGAGTAGGGGAATTTCAAAGTTGAGTGGGTGACTTAGATTCAGGGTACAATCTTTGGAGGTTTAGTAGTAAAAGTGTGTAGGCAGCCTCAAGTCCTATGGCAAGAATATGGTGACTTCTTTGTTGTAGAATTGGAATTTGAAACTCTGTCATCCAGTCAAGTCACATAATTAACTTTAGAATTTTGTGTTTGCTTTTATTGTATAGGCTATCAACAGGTATTGATTAAGTGCCTACTATGCTGGGCACTCTGCTAAGCCTGGGGGAACAAATAAAAATGAAAGCCTCTCTTCTAAAAGTGGTGGGAGCACACAAAATCTACAAGTATAAATATATACAAAATACAAGGTTGTTTTGAAAATTGGGAGGCCGTAGCCCCTAGTGGAATCAGGAGAAGGTCTCATGGGGTCAAAGAGCATGAAAAACTACACAGAGAACTGAAGAAAGTTCAGAAGGGGATACAAACGATCAAGGTGATTTTGTTACTATTGCATTGAGTATATGCTTTTAAAACTATGTAACTAGTTTGCAGTTTCATGTATAGTGCTTTTCCATTGGTTGTATCTTCAGACGTTTGTGACTGTAAGTTTGCAGTAGAAAATAAAATGTATATTTTTAAAGACTTCATGTAGGTTGTATAAGCTAGACTTTGAAGGAAACTAGGGATTCTAAAGACAGATGAGGGTGGAGTGCATTCGATGATGATCAGTTTATGCAAAGGTAAGGAATTATGAGATAGATTGTCTTACATGAGGACTAGCAGTCTATTTTTGTTGTACTAAAAGGTGTGTGGAGGGGAATATAATGTGTAATAAAGTTGGAAAAGTAGGTTGCAGCCTAGTTGTGAAATGTTTAAAATCCTAAGACAGCTTCTACAGGACTCTGACCTAACAGGTGAATCTTGATCTAGCACTTGCCTTGATTACGAGATCTAGTAACTAGATTGCACTTGATCTCGAATACCCCCTGTCCCTCCGAACTGACCCTAAATTAGGTTGTTAGGAGATAGATAAGAGTATCTGTATTTTTTCCCCCAGCTAAAAACAAGGAATTTACTCAAGAGCTGCTACTGAGCTAGAAACATAATTTAGATCTCTAGACTGTCTGTCACTTACCCGGTTATTGTGATCTAGCTGTCTCTCTCAGTATAGGGTTTGATTCTGTTACCCTTATTATCCTTTCTTGAAAAGCCCTGACACCTAAGGGGTTGAATAAGCAGAGATGAAAGAAGGCAAGAAGACATACTACAAGCAGTATGGCTAGAGCCTGGAATATTTCAGGACCCTTTTTCCATCGGTTAAAAACATAGGTAGATACCCAGTGACATTTGGGGTGGTTTCACGAGAGTAAAGGACTTGGTGCTAGAACTCCTGGGTTCTTTTTCTCTATCAACCACTGAATGAAAATGTATCTTCCCTAAAATGAACTTTGGTTTCCATCTTTTCTGCCTGAGGACTGAGATTAGTTCTCCCAGGAGTAAAGGTGGCAATGTCCAGAGGGTGCTTTGAACAGAGAAAAGACCCAGTAGCACTGCTAGCCCTCAGATAAAATTAAGAGATGGCAGCCTCATGTGCTACTTAGAAGGGAGTGGCACCACCCACTGACTCATCAACATCTCTTCACTCTGGAGGCCAGTAATTGTCAGATTGGAGAGGAGTGAATAGTGCAGGCTGCTTAATAGGCTGAGTGAGGATTGAGAGCACTCATTGGTTTAAATAGCTGCTTCTCCCCCATAAGGAAAGATTAGGAATGAGGAAGCTGTATATAAAAATAGTACTTAGAAGTTAACTGTAAAACAATATATTTTTGCAACTATTGGTTCCATGAAAAAATAATTGGGTCCCAAGGCAGGGAATGACTCGTTTTCCTGAATGATTATATTGATCACTGGAGCAAAATATATACATTCCCTTTGGTAAGCAGTGGGAGGGTGAAGCTTCTGCCTTGTGTATATGCTTCACATGAAATCCAGGGAGCCATTTGAAAGGAGGAGGAACGTACTGCATTAAAGATGCAGGTTAATGAAGAAGAGTGCCCCTGGCTTTGTGCAAAATGAGAAACCCGAGGCTTGTTTCTCCCCTGAGTTCTGAGTTTTTCAAACAGGGTTGGAAAGGAGTTTCTTCTTTCACATCTGTTTCATACTCTCAGCAAATCCATTTATAGGATGTTTTTAAAAATTTCAGTGTGAGAACCTTGCCAGTGGCACATGTTTATGTGGAGAGATATCCAGGTAGATGCTCTTGATTCTAGCCCAAGGTTTGTCCCAGTTTTCTATGTGTCTTTGCTTCTTGATCTTTGTCCCGCATAAAAAAAACCATACCTTCTTGATCTTTGTCCCACATCAAAAAACCATGCCTACCCTGATGGAGTTAGGACCATTGGATCAATTCTCTGTATGGTTAGATACTTAGACCTATGAGATAGCCCATAGTTTGGAAAGTGGTGCTATTTTCACCCTCATCCTGCCCCTAAAGGCTTACTGTCTTGAACAGGGGTTCACAATATTTTTTTCGGTCCTTTATTCCTTGACTTTTTGTAAATCTTCCCAATAGCCAATGTATATGAGAAACAAGGAGATTAATGTTCCATAAAGAAACCTTTACTTGACTTTTTATTAGAGAGATGCAAATCAAAACAACTCTGAGGTACCACATCATACCTATAAGATTGGCAAACATGACAGAACAGGAAAATGATAGATGTTGGAAAGGATGTGGGAGAGTTGGACATTAATTCATTGTTGGTGGAGCTGTGAGCTCATCCAACCATTCTGGAGAGAGGTTTGAAACTATGCCCAAAGGGCTACAAAAATGTGCATACCTTTTGACCCAGCAATATCACTACTAGGACTATATCCCCAAGAGATCATAAAAATGGGAAAGGGTCCCACATATACAAAAATATTTACAGCAGCACTCTTTGTGCACAGCAACCTCCACAGTGTGTGAGAGTTTTTTCTGGTAGACTTGGAACTTCATAATAATTTTATTCTTGGTATGGTTTTTGAAAAAAAGCTATCTAAGTATGTTCATCCTCCAGTTTCTTTTGGATTTGATTGAGGATTGAAATAAGTTCTTATAAATAAAAACCTTTTGTGAGCACATTAAGTAAGAATGATATGCGCTTCTCCAAGGATACATCAAAAATTTTATCACTGAATTGATTAGAAATCAGTGTGGAGTTTCTGGTTATTTTAGTGGTCAATTAACTCACCTTTCACTGGATCATTGTTGCTGTTTTTTCCCCTTCTTTCCATATGAAAAAGTTTTCAATCCAAACTTTATCCCTTTGGTTTTGGTCAGCAGAAATGATCTTAGCAGCTGTCTCTTTCAGGTGTGTTATAATGCTCTTTGCCCCAGCCACTTCAGCTTTCTTCTTCAATGGACAACATTTTTCACCAGCAGTACTATTTCAATAGTATTCAATACAGTACAATATTTCTCCAAAAATGACAGACTTCTTCTGCACATACACAAAGTTAGGAATCTCTGGTCTAAGGGGAACATACATAAATTGATCATATATTTAGAGACTTTCGTAGGATCATAGAGTTGGAAGGAGAGTATAAACTCTTCACTTTAGAGGTGAGAGAGCTGACTCTCAATCTGTGACTTTTCCCCCCTAAATCACCCCCTCTTCACAACTTTCCTGCTACTGTTGAGGGCATTGCCATCCTCCAACTGGAGCCCACTTCAGCACTCAAACGTCTCACCTGCACTCACCCCACATACCCAATGATTACCATGCTTGTCATTTCTACCTTGCAATATTTCTCAGAGAGGTCCCTTTCTCTCTGCTTACACAGCTGTCCCCTGGTGCTCCAACTATTGCAGTATCCTTTTGCTTGGTTCCCTGCTTCAAATCTCTCAATTCTTAGTGTATCTTCTACTCAACTACCAAAGAGATTTTCCTGAAAAGAAGGTCCCACCATGTCACTCCCCTTTCAGTAAATTCCAACAACTTTTCATTATCTCCTAAACAAATATAAAATGTACTGTTCAGGAGTACAGTACTGGCCCCTTCCTGCCTTTCAAGTCCTATACTTGACTCTCCTGGTCATCCACTATTAATTATGCTGCTCTGCTGGGCTACTTGCTGTACCATCTCTGGACTCTGTGTCTTTTCATTGGCTGCGCCCCCACGCCTGGACTGTGTTCTGACCCTCTAGTGGCACCTTCCTTTTGAGGTCACTTTCATCTACTTTGTGTAACTTGTACATACATAATTTCTGGCAGGTTGTGTGCCCCTTGGGCTCAAGGACAGTGTTTTTTGCCTTTCTTCCTCAGAGCTTTGAGAGTTCCTGGCATATAGTAAGGACTGAATAAATGCTTGCTGACTGACATCATGCATCTAGAAAGTATCAGAAGTGGGATTCGAACCTAGGTCTTACCATCTCCAAATCTAGCCCTGTATCTGCTGCATCATGCTGCCTGCCTGAGGCCACTGTTATTTTTTTCCTCATCTATTACTAGTGCAGGTTTACTGCCCTTCATCCCCTTCCCCCATGCCTGAGGTTTCTCCTCAAGTTCCAACTTGTATTCCTCTAATGTGGAAATTTTTTGGGTTTTTGGGCATCAAGAGAATTTGCTTGTCCTCTTGTACAGGTGGTCTAACCCATCAATCAACAAGTCTTTGCTAAGTATTGTAAGTGTGTGTGTGTAAGTATGTACATATGCTGTGTGTATGCTAGGTGCCAGGGAAACAAAGATAAAAATGAGGATGATCCTTGCCCCCAAGGATCTTCTGTTGCTGGAGAAAACTCACACTTAATATAAATATATATATAAAAAAATCCAAGCTAATTTTTTTGGGAGAGGAAGGCATTAACAGAAGATCAGGAAAGGCTTCATATAGAGCTCTCTCTTCTAAATTTGTAATCTAAAAACTGTAAAGAAAATCCAAGAAAGAAGACAGTATGGGAGGTAACTCCAAGAAAGAGGCTGTTTTATTTATGGGGTGACCTTAGAACTGTGGTTTGAAAGAAGCTTATTTAGAAGAGAGCTTAGACTGAGAATTCCAAAAAAAGAAAAAAATTGGATGTAATTAGAATTGTGAACTGATTCCTCAGTGCCTTCTCTCTCTTGACTAGTGATTTAATCATCTGGGACTAATTACCAATCCATTCCTCAGTTTGCCTATTTAATAGGTTCTAAACTATGTGGTAGAAAGAATATTGAACTGGGATTAACACTTGGATTGTAATCCTGGTTCCTGTACCCACTACACTACAATGTCCAAGGGTGTGCTGGTAAATATTTAACAACCAGCTTTTTCATGTGTGTAGGGGGTGGTAGAAGAGAATATGGTCACAAAACCCTTTAAAATTTAATCTGCATTATTAATATTTTCATCACAATGAGTTCTTAAATCTAAGTAATTGACAAAACAGTAAATCAAGTCCTGATTTTGTAGCTTTTGCGGGTTTCAGAGATGTTGATGTTTAACAATGTGCTCTCTTGAACCAGTTCAAGCTAGATTCTGCACAACCCTGTATGTAACCCTGGGCAAGGAGTTCTTCTAACCTTTGGGCTTCTTCTGTTAAGTGGAAGGACTGGACAAATGAGTTTAAAATTTTCTTCCAGCTCAAATTCTTTGATTGTGTGATTACTAACCATGGAGTTTAACTAAATGGATGCAGGTGGTTGTCCTGGGGAAAAAAACTCATAAAAATTGGCCATTCATTCAGTAAACATTTTTGCTTTGTGGGGGTAGTAGAAAAGAAGTTCATGCCCAGGAGTACTTGTGGTCTTTGAGAATGCCCCACACATGACACTTTGTAGCAATAAGTAAAAGTCCCAGAAGACGAGAATTGGAAAGAGCCTTAGAGGTCATCCCTCATCTTCTAGCAGTGCAAGGTTTGTAAGCACTTCAGTTCATCTTCCTAGAACCTTTATTTGAGCAGCCACCTGGGGAGGAAGAGACTCCTCAGTACCTCGTTCTGAAGTTCATACTTCTTATTCATCTACTGGCATATAAGTTGTCCATTATTTTTTCAGCTTTCATTTTTCTGCCTTGTCTCCCTAACTAGACTACAAGTTTTTTGAGGGAACCCATTTTCTTATGTCTCCATACACAAAAGGACTCCGTGAATATTCGTACAATTTGTACAATTGTACGATAATTTTGTACAGTTAGTTATAGTGTACTCCTTGACCTTTAAGCCTAGGAGCCCAAAGCCATCCCATGCTTGTATTTTTCATGCTCCTGTCTTTCTGCAGAGAGAACAGCTGTGCTTTGTTTTCACAGACAAACACAGCAGATGAAATGATTTGCCAGGGATAAACCTGAGGCTAGAACTTGGGTTTCCTAGCATTGTATCCTGGCTGCATTGCTCTTTGTGATTTTGTCCAGAGTTAACTCTGTCCTTTCCATGAAGGGAGGAGGTGGTGGTAATAGTATGATATTCAAAAGAATCAGTAATGTAAACATCATTTTTTTTTGCCTCTGGAGTGTTATTATTGTTTCTCTCTCCAGTAGATTTATATTCCTAACTATGGTTTCAATTAGATTAATGTTAAAATAAATTTATGGTCTGGATATCCTGAGAAGAGCAGAGAAGGGACATAGTTCCAGTTTGTCACATTAGGTAGATTAGGAATCAGAAGACGGTTAAACTGCATGATCTTTGACAGCTTCCCTAATTTTCTATGCTTCTATCTCATCTATCAAAAGATTTGGGAATAACTATCTTTAAGGTCTCTACAAGCTGTAAAATTGGCTGATTCTATGTCCCTGGGCTTGGCAATAAAGAGGGTGGTGCCCTATTAGTACTGGGGTTCCATCCGCACTTCCTTAGTTAATGTCACCACTAAAAAATAAAGTCATGCTGCTTGATGATGCTGAGCAGAAGAAAATATATCCATTTTACTTCAGGAGAAATAGGCATGGAGTGGGAACAAAGAGCTTGGGTTCTAATGTATGTTGCTGGTTTATCCACTAGCTAGGTGATGCAATGGAGAGCGCAGGAAGGTTGGAGCTCAAATGCTACCTCAGATACAACTAACAATGACCTAAACAGGTCCCTTTACTTCTCTCAGTCTTAGTTTCCTCATTTGTAAAATGGAGATAATATTAGCACTAAACCAGAAAGTTTTGGGGAGGACCGAGTGAGATAATACATGTAAATGCTACAGAAATGCTAATTGTTTCGATTAGTGTGTTTTAGATACTTTGATCAGTGTTCTCAGGCTTATTTGAATGAAATTCTCCTATCTCTTCTGTTTGTAGTGTGGAAGTTGCCTCAGGGGACCTCCTTTAGAGGGAGAATGATTGTGATTGTGTAATACGAGTCCCTTGATTCTGGCTTACCATTTGCAATTCTTCATAGTGTCCAGTCACTTGTCAATTATCGGTGTGAATTTTCCATAACAAACTTTAAAATTCTAAATTGGCTTTCCCTAGCATAAATTTGGGTTATTTCTTCCTCCTCCATCACTTGATGTTTCCTTAGGGGAAGAAAATTAATTTCAGTATCTGCTAACATAATCATAATTAGTATAGTAAATTTGCTACTGCTGCAGAAAGTAGTAGTCATATGACAGATTTGAAGATCCATAAGAAATGGTTTTGGATTAACAGCTGTTTGGGGATTATCTGTCCTACTATTCCCTTCAATCTACACAGATCATTGAGCCCTGATTTAAGATGACAAGGGTGTGGCACACCTACCCTTCAGTTTAATTTGCATCTAGAATGCCCAGAAATGGTATCTCCATTTGTTCCATTAGCTACCAAAATGCAGCATTGCCTTAGCAATGAGATCATAAAAGGACACTAGAAAGATCTAGAGAGCAGAAAAGTTTTTTCTAAAATGAGTTGTGTCATGCCTTTTCCTAGAGGCGAGTAGGTGAGGAAGAGCAGAGTTCTAATTTGGCCAAAGACACTTACTAGCTGTGTGACTCTGGGCACGTCATGGAACCGTTTCCTCAACTCTAAAATGGGAATAATAGTACCGCCTGCTTCTCAGGGTTGTCGTGAGGATCACGTGATAATATCTGAAAGTCACTTAGTGCAGTGTCTGGCACGTAGTAGGTGCTAAATAAATGCTTGTTTCCTTTCTTCCCCACATCCCCAACTCCTTTTTAGAGTAGGAGTCCTAGTTAGGATTTTTCTCTGAAAATGAGATGGAAAGGTTCCATGTTTTAAAATCTTTGGTGGGAGATATTCATTAACAGGAAAAACAAAAACTTCATTCTTGCCATAGATTATATATTGGATTCATTTACAAGCAAAAACATTTCAGTCTGTAATATCCCTTCTGGGTCACAGAGCCTTCTCGTGGATTCTAGGGGAAGACCTAGAACTTCTGTTCCTTCTTTTTCCCCCCTCTTTAACCTGGCTTCAGACTAGCTGTGTGACACTTTGCTAATCGTTTAACCCTGTTTATCCTAGTTTCCTCATCTTTAAAATGAGCTGGAGAAGGAAATGGCAAACCATTCTAATATCTTTGTTAAGAAAAATCCCCAATAAAGCATCACAAAGCCTTGGACATGACTGAACAACAAACCTTTCTAGGCCTTAGTTACCTCTTTGTAACTGTATGTAAAATGGACTTGATAAGCACCAAGGTTCTTTTAAGGATTTGTGATCCTGTCATTCTTCAGGAAACCTCCAGGATGTGGGAAGAGAAAGGACACATCTGTGAAAACAAAAAAGCATGAAGAATACATGCAAGGAAAATGGGCAACCAAGTACATTGTAACTCATCACTTCTCATTAGTAAATTCCTCCTGGGAACTCCATTTTGAGAAAAGGCCCCTGGCCCTCCATCCTTCCAGTCCTCTCCTGGCTCTGCTTCTGATTCCAGTCTTTATTACTTTGTCACCAGTAGAGAACTTCACCCTTCCACCCACCCCTGTGTCATCTCCACCATTAGAATTTAAACTCCTTAAGGTCAGGGACTGTCTTTCTTGTGCCTGTTCCCTGGCTCTTAATCCAGTAGCTTGTTGATGGACTGACTGATAACTAGTGGTTGTAAGATAGTAAATGCTACTACTCAGCTTCCCCTCCAGTCCCCAAAGGGCACTCATATCGATGCCTTAGCTTAGCTAGAACCTCCCGTGAAGAACCATTTTGAGCCTTCCTCAGGCCCTCTTTGCCCTAGAATTTCTTCTTGGCAGAAACCCTTGCTCCAGCAGGCTTCGTGGCAGCTGAGCATAAGCTGCTGTTTGCGTCTGAGCTCCCCATCTGGACAACTCCTAGAAAAGAAAGGAAGGATTATTTAGCTCAGACCAAACTCACTCAGCCCTGAGTCCAATATAGGCCTGAATTGGGGGATTGCTTTGTCATCTTCCTAGGAGGAAACCTCGGAATTTCTGGCAAGAGGATTGGACTGAGTACCTGAGTACCTAGAATAGATTTTTAAGATCTCTAGTGATTTCTTTGTGTGCTTACGGGCATGATTTTCCCTTTCTGTGAGCCTCAGTTTTCTAGTCTGGAAAATGTCAGGTGACCTATTTTTTCCTTTTTAGACAGAGGAAGTTTTTTTACTCACATCTGTAATTTAATCTGTAGCAGCCTCTGCTGAGGAACTCCCGCTAGCCATACAGATCATCATTTTCTGTGTGATTGAGTCCTAGTTTACTGCCTCTGGCAATACAAGGTTAAATGACTTGCCTGGAGTCTCTGTGGTGGAATTTGAACCCTGATCTTCCTCACTCCAGGGTGAGTTCTCAAACCACTCTGCCTCTCAAGAGGTGGTTTATAAGGATGAAAGATTACATCCTGATTATTCTGTGGGTTCTCCATATACGCGACCAATCTGTATTCCTCCTGCAAAACCTGGCTCAGGAAAACCTGCATCTATTACAAGGGAAGTATTTCTTAATTAACCCCATTTGATCTTGTTCAGATGCTCTCAGCACTTACACATTCATGTAATACTCTTCAGGTGTGTAAACTCCATGAGGACAGGAATCTGTCTAAAGTATCTCAGTGTTGCTACACTGTAGCCACTATTTATGAAATTTAGTGGCTGGTTGAATGAGCATTGATTAAGCATTTAGTACATGGCTGACATTGCGCTAAGCTCAGGAATGCAAAGAAAGGCAAAAGCAACCCCTATCTTTGAGAAACTTACATTCTAGTGAATAATTTGCCATCATAGAATTTACAGAGTAACAGGTAGAATTTGTTGTTGTGGCTGTTCAGTTGTATCCTGACTCTTTGTGATCCCATTTAGGGTTTTCTTGGCAGAGATCCTGGAGTGATTTGCCATTTCCTTCTCTAGCTCATTTAACAGATGAGGAAACTGAGACAAACACGGGTAAGTGACCTGCCCAGGGTTGAGCTAGCAAGTGTCTGAGGCCAGATTTGAACTGGGGAAGGTGCTGGGGACATGGAAGAAGTCTGGGAAAGGTGTTGGGGTCTTCCTGATCCCAGGCCTCGTGCTCTGTGCACTTGGCACCACCTAGCTGCCCTAGTAGGTAGAATAGGAGACTTTAAATATGCAATGACTGTATAAGTCATCATAATGCAGAATAGAATATGATAGGAAGTACAGCATAAGACCTGAAGAAAAGGAAGTTTTCATGAAATAAATGGCATTTGTGCTTATTGTTGTTTCTTGATAAGAGTGTTTTTCTTTCCTTTCATGTCGATGTATTCTATCCTCTCTCCTTGAGGATAAGAGCTTCCTCAGACTATAAATTTGTCAAAGACAGACACTATATCTTTCCCTTCCCATTGTATCCCTTCCCCATGACAGACAAAAACATGCTTTATTGGAACAGTTTCACTCTTTCCTAAATTCCTGTCTTAATCATCTGTGTTTGTTTTGTTACCTAGGGATTCCCTGGCCCCTCTCCCATTGGGCTGGCTGAGCTGACCAGTCTTGCTGAGGCAGGATGTTCCTGGTGGGCCTGTCAGGGGGCATCGCTTCAGGGAAGAGCTCAGTGGTTCAGGTGTTCAGGGATCTAGGCTGTGCTGTGATCGATGCAGATGCCATTGCCCACCAGGGTGAGTTGGAGGATGGGGAAAGAGGGGATTCAATTCAACAGACGTTAAGCTCTTCCTTTGTTCAGAGACAGATATAATACAGGTCCTGTACTCAGGGAGCTTATAGTCGAATAGGCAGGAAACAGTAGACATCTCTTCTTCTTCCATGTCCCCAGCACCTTTCCCAGCCTTCTTTCCTCTCCCCTTCTTTCAGTGACCCAGAAGGAAATGAAGGTGTTCCCACTATTCCTTCAGGCCCCATAGGTGGCAGAGTTGCTATTTAGTCTAATTTCCTTTTCTCTTTTTCTACTTCTGTCACTGTCCTCTCTTATAAAAATCCTCTTTCTTTTGGAATCCCTTCCTTGACACTTGTGTTTCTAAGGTAAGGAATTACTTATTTTCCTTAGTTCTCTAATTCTGCATCTTTATTTTTGCAAGTGAGAAGGTAAACTATGTATCTCTTCCTTTGGGATATTCAGCCCTCATATAAGAGTACACTATCTGTCAGATTACATCACCATTCTTGCCCCGAGACTTTTTCACAGTAATCTTTCAGGGTCTAGTCCTGTACTTACGTCTTTCCCCTCCCTTGCCAGTGGTAAAGCCAGGCTACCCAGCCTACCAGCATATTGTTCAAGTCTTTGGACAAGAGATCCTGCAAAAGAATGGTGAGATCAACCGTCAGGCCTTGGGAAACATCATCTTCTGCCAGGCTGAGAAGCGGAGGCTGCTGAATGCCATCACCCATCCACACATTCGTAAGGAGATGCTGAAGCAGATCTTAAAGTACTTGATTCAGGGTGAGATACCAGAGGATGGAGACTGGGGGAGGGACAAGGAGGAAGGCTGAGGTGTGATACTTCTCTGGCAAATTCTGGAATTTCCTTGATGAATGTTGGCAGCAACCTTTGTTTTTCTTTTTACCTTTGTAGCAAGTCAATTATGGTGACGAGGAATGATGGTGGAGAGTTGGACAGTCAGGCCAGTCAATGAGAACATTCATTTGATATTGACTGGGTACAGAATTTTATTCTAGGCCACATGAGAAGAAGGATACATGTAGAAAAGAAGACATAGTGTCCTTACTATTGAGGAACTTAAAATTTTATATAATAATGCTTTTGATTCAATCTACAGGCTGTGGACTTGTAGCTGACTTTTCTCCCTGGTAGTAAGAATTTATTGTATTGAATTATATATTCTTTTTCCCCAATCTTCCTCCTAACATGTGGTATCCATTTATTTGAAAGATGGCTAATTTATGGTTTAAAGATGCTACATGTGAAATAGGAATTTTGCCCCATTGGGAAATAGGTAATCTTGGCCTTGGTAGCACCATGCTGGAAGTATCTGAAGTAACTGACCCCCAGACAAATGGAGACAATGCAGTCATTTATGAAAGTTGTAGAAGAATACATATATAAAGACTAATAAATATAATTATGAGGAGTAGCTAGTGTTGAAGGGAATAAGGAGCAGAATGGGACAGTCAGAGGTAGCATTTTCAATGAAGGTTTTCTGGAAGGAATTTCCCTAAAATAAAGGGAAAGGTATAAAGGAGTTCTCAGAGGTAGTCCAACTAGGGAAGACTAGCCTGAGGAAAGGTTTTCAGGTGTCAGGAGTCAGACATGTGTTTCTAAGGTAAGGAATTACAGACATGTGGAGGGACAGACAATAAGATGATTTGCTACAAAAATTGCTAACATTTTAAGAGGAGTTTAAGGTTTGTAAAATGTACCTTTTGATCATCAAAACACCTTTCTGAGGTTAGTACTACAGGTACCTTATCTCCATTTTAGATATGAGGAAACTGAGATTCAGAGAGGTTATGACTTAGCCAGGGCCACACAATTACTACATTTTGGAGGCAGGTTTTGAACACAGGTAAATCTTGATTCCAGATCCATCCACTCCTCTGGGCTACTTCCCTTCTAATATTGGAAATAATGGAAGAAGAAAGTAGTTTGAAAAAATTAGAGAGTAGGAGTCATTTGGCTAATGCTTAAGTTAACAGCCTTTCAAAAAATGCACCAAAGTTCCCACAACTCAAAAGGATGAAGTATGGCAGTAGCAACAGGGAAAATGTAACCTTCATTTTCTGATACATACACCATAGCAGTCACTTTCAGAACTGATGCATTTTTAATTTCCCTTCTCTCCTCCTTCTTCCCCCCAACTCCTGAAGGATGGCCAGAACTACTAAGAGAAGCAGTATACTTAGAACATTAGATTGGGAAGCAGGACTTCTCCGACCTGTTTCTGGTCTCCATGTAGTGTTTATAGCCGTGGTCTTTTCCTTGCCACTTTGCCTGCTTCTCCTTTACAAAGCCAGAAGACATTCCTTCTTTCTTCATCTTTCTTTCTCTCTCTGGGGGTCTTTGCTGACAGTATAAAGGCATCTGGTGACTGACTCAGGTTCAGAATGGGACTGTGAGCTGGGTTTCCTCTCTCCCGGTCTGGCTTGTATTTATCCTCTCTCTCTTATCTTGGTTCTGCCCTCCCCTGCCCTCTTTCTGGATACTTGTGCCTTTGTGCTCCTCTCCCTCCCCCCACCCCCTTGGCTCCAGGAATGGAACCCTCTGCCTTTCATTCGTGCCCTTTGCATTCCCTCGAAGGCCAGTTACAAGTACATCTGTAGGGCTCGAAGGCGGCAGCGTATCTTCCCTTCTGAGATTACTCATTGGATAATGTCACCCGCTCTGAAACATTCTCTGTGCTTCCCCCATCCCACCCTGCCTCACTTAAATAAAAGCCAGAAAGCTCTTTTCGGCTCGATAAGGTGAAAAATGGGGACGACAGCTGTGGCTTCCACAGTCCCAGTTTTCCCCTGATGAGTATAACAAATACAACTGTCAAAGTTGGTATAATCAAACGTCAGATAAGATCACCAGCTGTTGGGGGAAGTCTCTGTGTAGGCAGAAGAATGTCTTAATAGAGTCAGGCTAGTTTGTAGAGCTTATCAAGCAGGAGGGATGTGACAGCTGAATGGACCTTTACTGGTGAACCAAAACACTGGACACAGGCTCCCACGAGAAGCCTGGAGGAAAGGACAGATCGGAAGGAGAGGAGGAGATGGCAACGGGGAGGCAAAGGGAGATAAGAGGTTTTAAAAGGAGCTTGTGCTGGCTCTGGCCCCGAGGTGGATAAGCAGTGCTGCCAACCTCTGTTCTCAGTTTGCTCCATACAGCCTGGTCTTCATGGCTTTGGGGAATCCTGTTTGTTTCTTTTGGGCCTCTCAGTCATCAGAGCTAGACAACTGGGGAACAGGTAGCCTGGGTTTTCTCCCTGGCTCACTGATCTTGAATGTCAGCCCTGCTGTGAGTCAAAGAGTGAATAATCCTGGAGCATTTGTGCATAATAATAATTCTTCATATTTGTAGCATGTTTTATAGATACCTAAGCATTTTTTAGGGGGCAGCTAGGTGGTGCAATGGACCTAGAGTTAGGAAGACTTGAATTCAATCTGGCCTCACACTAGCTGTATGACACCATGCAAGTCACTTAACCCTGTTTGCCTCAGTTTCCTCATCTATAAAATGAGCTGGAGAAGAAAATGGCAAACCACTCCAGTGTCTCTGCCAAGAAATCCCCAAATGGGATCACGAAGAGTTGGATAGATCTGAAAACAACTAGACACATAAGCATTTTCACTTAATGTTTTCTCATTTGACCTTCACAAGATCCACTTGAGTCCATCAGAACAGGTAGTATTATCCCCATTTTGCAAAAGAGAAAACAGGTTGAGAGATTAAAAGCCTGGTGCTAATGTGGTTTTGTCCCCATCCAGTCCAGTTGCACACAAAGAAAATTTCCATTCTCTACTGAGAGTCTCATCCTTTGATTCCAGTCAGTCTTTTCACAGATTCCATTGGGTCATGAGGGGACTAGATGACTGCAACCCACCACCACACGAATAGAATTCCAATGATGTGTCCCACTGATATTTAAGGGGTGTCATGTTCAAATATGGCCCCAGCTCTTTGGAGAGAACATCCAGTCTGGGCCTTGGTAGCACTGGTTTCAAAGGATCCCACGCATTTTGTCTCCTTGGAGGTAGCTCAGCCTTGCCTAGAGCTATCGGCTTGGCCACCTCCTCCCTCCAACACCAGTCTCTGTAGTTGAACGTCCCAGTGTTCCATCTTTGGCTAGAATTCCTTCTCCCTTTCAGTGCCTTTGCATCTGCTTCTTGATCTGTCCTCACTTCTCTTCCTTCTATGCCACCCTGTCTCCCATCTAAAAAACAAAAGCAAAAAAGCCTTTGGTCATTCAGCTGCCTACTGAATAAAGTCCAATCTCCATACCCTCGCATTCAGTGCCCTCACCATCTGGTTCCACACAGCTTTTATGTTTCGTTTTATTCCAACCAAACCAACCAATACACGATCCCAAGGCCGTGCCATTTTCCTAGGTCAAAATCCAGCTTATCAGCTGAGTCACTGTGCTTTTCTTGGCACTTGGTTGAATGAAGAAAATAGGTTGTCTAGAGCAGGAAAGGCTGATGACTGGCTCTTCTTATTCTTTTGGGCGTTTTCCTTCCTCTCCCCAGGCTACCGATATGTGATCTTGGACATCCCCTTGCTGTTTGAAACTAAAACAATGTTACGATTCATGAAGCATACAGTGGTGGTCTACTGGTGAGTTGGGTCTCTTGGTTCTGAAGTAGAGAAGTATTGGTTGATCTTGGGATGAAAAGAGATTTCCTCAGGCAGTGGTGGGACAACAGTCAATGCTGTTCTTTCATTGTCAGGATGGGAGGTTAAGATCCCAAAGAATGCCTGAACGTTGACCAGTCTGATGTTATGCAGTTCAGGCTGGTGGGGAGGTGGTCCCATGCTTCCTGATTCTTGTCATTGGTTCTCAGGATGTTTTGGTACATGAGGAGAGCTCCCCCTGCTGGCTCTTACAGGCAGTTAGATGAGATCGCTGTCATCGATGATAGCCTTTCGTGTTCAAAACAGATTGCTTTCATGTCCATTTTCATTTTATCCTCCCAGCAAAAGGTATGACAGGGATTATTATACCCATGTTGCCAATGAGAGAGCCTAATCATAGAAACACAGACATTTAGCGACTTGTCCAAGGTCACACAGTGGTTGAACTCCTAAACCCTTGGGGAACTATGAGAGTACCAGTGAGCAAGTGAAGCTGCTCTATTCTGCATTGTCCCCTAGGGGGTAGTGGGACAAGGCAAATAAAAATCCAGTCTTGGCAAATGGAGGAGGATCAGACTGTCAAGGAAAAATGAGTCATGGTCCATAGTGGTGGAGTGAGCAAGGACAGATGAGATCCTGGGGCTTTTCTGCTCAGCTGCTTCCTGGATGCCTCCCACAGTCCTTTGGGAAACACTTGGTTTCTCAGGTGTTTTGGATTCAGGATGATCCTTAGGAGAGGATATATAGGAAGCACGTAATAGGAGGTATAGCCTAGCATTCTGCCTTAGTACCCTAAATATCCAAGACTGCCTATTTTGTGGCTCTTTACCTTATATTATCATAAAGAATGCCCTATTTTTATTCCAGGAAGTGATTATACTTGGGTATAATCAAGTCTTCTGAACTATTACGTAGCTGAATGGGATCTTACCTCTAGACTCTTCAGTTCCCTAACACTGTAAGAATGAGCCAGGTTTCAAATTCCTAGGTTTCCAGTTGACTTGCTTCTTTATCTGTGAAATGGGTATGATAATACCCATGGTACTTACCTCACTGTGTTGTTGTCAGCAGAGTGCTTTGTAAACTGTAAAGCATTATATAAATACGAGCTGCTATGATTAATGCAGGAAGTGACCCCATGACTTTAACCTTCTTAGCTGTATTCTGCAGTGAAATGCCAGTAAGAGTGTGGGTGAGAAGAGCATGTTGTATATATCTAACCTGCTTCTTCCTCCTTAGGTTATCTTTCCACATTCCAATATATGACATAATCTTCCTATTTTTCAAATGGAGAAATTGAGGCTTGGTGGAAAAATCCAGGAGACCTGGAGGCTGCTTCATAGCATAGTTGGCAAGAATCAGCTTTTATGTCCAAATTTCATTAAAAGCTGCTACTAAGCTCTGCTTTTTTCCCATTTTTTTAATTACCCAAGGTTATCCGCTGATCTAGTAGATATAGGAATAACAACATTTCGAGGATCCTATGTAAACAGCTAGTTCCTTTTGCATTTGGGGGAGACAAAAGGCCCAGACCAGGAAGGCACTTGGGGGGCTACAGGGCCTAAAGCTCATTTCTTCTCCAGCCTGGGTTAGCTTCCTTACAAATTCACTGCTTTACTCAAGAGAGGAAGGACCCCTCAGGCATAACAGGGAACCTACTGAATAAGGAGTCTTGGGACCCTGATAGCAAATTCTACATGTGAGAAGGATCTTTGGATTTCTAGCAGAAAAACCATTGGAGCAGCAGGTAGCCTTACATTCCAGTAATTAGCTGACCTCAAAAGCTGAGGTCATTTAAAATTCCTTCCAGCACTGAGCACAGTGCTTTGGACACAGAATGCTTTTGATAAAAGGTAGTTCAGTGTTGACTAAGTAGAAAGCCCTTAGTTCTTTCTAAACCTCCCTGCTGCCCAAACACACATAACCCTTTCCTTAGCCACACTGGCCACATCCCCAGCACAGGTTGGTAACTCTGCAAAGCATTCAGGATGTGGGGAGAGGGCAAGTGGGAGGACTTGGGACAGATCTGCAAAGGAAGGGGAAGCTTCATCATAGCCCTAGGAGGCTACTCAGAATGCATCCAGCAGCCCTGGGGCCTCAGGGGAGCTAACTGAAAGGGCTTAGCTGGTGGAGACAGCCCTTTAAGTAAAGGTCACACTGACTTGGCCAGAAACCCTAAGGGGAGAGGAGGAAAGAGCTAATGTCACCAATTTGGACTGTTTATGAAGGGTTAAGTTGGAATTCTGGGCTGCAGGGCCATGGCATAACTAATATTTTGTGTACCAGGGGTTCATTCCAAGACTTAAAGAACTGGAGAAAAGAGAAAAGAGATGTTCAAATCCACATTCAATACTAACCTTGTCTGGAGGCAGGGATCTGCCCTCTCTGGGCTGGGGGTGGGGGGTGGGGTGGGACTATAGTCGAGCTGGAACTGGGGTATCTAAATGAGCGGGACCCAATACGTTCTGAGAAACATTTCTCTGTGCCTTTCTTCCAAGATAAAATGTCCCTGGTGGGTGGAAGTGGGGTGAGGGTCACCCTCCTATTTGAGCACTGCTCTCTTTCCCTCTCTCTTCTTCTTACCAGTGACCCCCAGACCCAGATGTCACGGCTGATGCAGCGGAATGGATTGAGTCGAGAGGAGGCTGAGCAACGGATTGCAGCCCAACTGCCCCTGGAAGAGAAGCTCCAATTGGCCCGGCATATCCTGGACAACTCAGGGGAGTGGGAGGTCACTCGCCAACAGACCCTCCACCTGCATTGCCAGCTAGAAGATTCCCTGGACTTTTTACCATTGAGGCTTGGCCTGTTGACTGGTCTCATTGGCATCATATACCTATTCTCTCGGCAATTCCTGCTTTAATAAAGTCCCCAGCCCCTTAAATAGCCATCTCCATTGCTGACAGCCCAGCCTGATGATGCTGAGGCCAAGTAACAGGGTCCCTCCCTTCCACAGACTGAGTTCTCTCCTTCTTCTTCTGTTAGGCAGGCCTACTGGGCTGAGAGATTGGGGGAAAATTTGGCACTATTGTCACAAAAGAGACAACCTTTGGAGGGGGCACCGCCCAGTCCTGAGTTAGGAATCAATTTGCTAATATCTTTTTCCTTATTCTGTCCTAGTGGCATCTTTGTGTACAGGGCAGGAGACTGACTTAGTGTGCATCTTTAAAGAAAGATTCCTCCCTTCCCTTCCCCCCTTCATCTGCATTCGAAGTGGCTCCTATGGAGCTTTGGGTAATTGTAGCTCCCTCGTACAACATGTTGTTCCTTGCTATTTCAATAAATGTCCTTGTATGACCCCCTTCAGTTCTCAGAGGCTGTTGACCTATGCCCTCTGCTCAGAGTCCTCCTGGGTGGGTGTGCATGCGTGTGTCTTGATATATAGACAGGGTGTAGTATCCTTTGTGTAGACCATTGGTTTGGAGTCCATGCACCCATTTTTGCAGTCTTGGGGGCTTTCCTGATGGTATGTCTACAGTGGAAGGATGAGCCATCCCCCTCCCCGCCAGGTTTCTCCAGTGTCATCATTCCCCTCCCCCAACCCTCAGATTAGTGAAACTTTGCAAGGGGAATCTCCCTCCTAGCTCAGCATTCCTGCCTGACTTGGAACTTGGGGGTGGGGGGGTGGGGAATTGTCTACCTCCAGGGTACCCATCTTCTCTGGCATTACTGCACCTGGGGAAGCTGTGCTGTTTGTGTTGCCTTAGTTATGCCACTGCCTTAGAGTGACAGCAACATTTGAACCTGACTAGCACAGGATTTTTGGGTTTGATTTATCACCAAATGGGAACTCAGTCTGTGTCCAGCTTTGAAACTGATCTCCTTTCCACCAACCCCCCACTTACTCTTTCTGCCTTTGTTCTAGCCCCTCCACTTGGCTGAAGTTTAGATCCACACCTAAGCCCTCCAGTGACTCTGGCTCAGCCCCTGCATCCCCTCCACTCTTTGGTATTCTTTGCCTCACCTACAGTGCTAAGTCTTTTCCTTCAGAACATAGTGAACCTGCTGCTGATGTGTTCATCCTGGGGCAGGAGCATCCTATTAAACCTAGAAATAATTGTGATAAATGCTAATAGTGCAGCAGCCACATTTTGTGCCTCTTTCCTCCTAGCTCCTTGTGCTTCAGAGACATCAGCTCATTAACGCTCAGCAAACCCCCAAAGGGAAATAGGTTCTTCTGGTTCACTGGCTGAGGAGAGATAGACAAGGAGAAATTATTGTCCCTGTGGCCATTGGGGGTGGCATTACCATGGGTAGTCAGGGCTTCCCAGGTCACCAAAGCAAGCTTTTAAATGTCTCATCCTCTACTGCCTTAGAAGGAGAAGAAGAGACTGGAAACTTGGGGAGTTTCAGAAGAGGTAACCCTGATAACTGTTCTTAGGGGATGGGATGGGGCAGAGGAGAAGAGATGAACAGCTCCATTTCTTCTCTTACCCCACCCCACCACTTCAGGGCTTTCTCTGCTGCTGCTTTTTAGGGGAATTCATACAACATGTTCATTGAGTCATGTAGGATCCCCAAATCTGCCACTAAATGACCTGGAAACTCCTGTTTTGTTAGAGTGCTGGGCTAAGACTGGCTAGAAGAGAGAACTCAGGCCACCCAGAAACAATTGGAGACCTGTGGTATCCACCCTGAAATGAACACAGAAAACAGATTCCAAAAGCCCTAGAGCTAGTCACACAGAGGTAAAGTCCCTCTTCCACCAGTAGATGGCAGCAACATCCTGAAATCAGCTCCAGAGGAGAGCTGAGAGATGGAGACACTTTTACATTCTCCCAGCTGCTGCCATGGCCTGACATTTCCTTCTGCCATTTCTCCCCATCTTGGCTTTGAGAATGGGCATATTCACTCTCCCTCCCTCTTCCCTTTCCCCTTTGGTAATCTGGTGAAGCCTATAGGCCTCTTCTCAGAATAATATTTTGAAATGTATAAAATAAGATTACAAAGGAAACCAATCATACTGAAATAGAGTTATCGATATTTTTTAAAACTAAGTTCATGAACCCAAAATTAAGAACCCTTGCTGTAGAGGGAAGGCAGACCAAAGGGGAATAAAAAAAGAGACAAGAGGATAACTATAGCTTTGAACTTTCTAAGGTCTGGGGGCTTTCATTAAAAGGCTAGGCTTCTGGCATCTTTATTCCTTCAAAAGTAGGGGTCTTGGACCTGGGGTCTGCCTGACCATTTACTTAAATTACCCAGCAGGTATTGCAAAACATACTCCAAGATCAGGAGTTATTTTCACCTTTAATATAGGCACAGAGACAAGAGAAGGTTAGGAATTTTGATCCATGTGAGATTTTGTGGTAGAATCCCATGAGTCCTACCAACCAAGCTTTGCCTCTTAGGCACTTAACCCTTTTCCTATCCTTTTGCCACCTACCTTAGAAGGTAAAGAAGAAACTCTGGCAGAGGTTGTAATCCCAGAAACAAAGAATGGGTCCAATACATTCAACAAGCATTAAATTTAACAGATCTTACTATATGCAAGTTCTTAAGGCAAATGTTGGGATATAAAGATGAAGAATGACATAGTCTCTTCCTTCAAGGTGCTTACTGTATAAAAAAACTGACATGATGTCTTTGCAAATAAGTATGCTACAAGGTAGGTTATGAGAAAGGCCCAGGAGAGGTCTAGATAAAATACTTAAAAGAAAATTTGAGGAGGAATGGATCTAGCTAGCCCAGCTTCCTGTGTTAACAAACAATAGCATCATGGGAAGAGAGATTGGGGAAAATCCTGTCACTGACCTTCATAAAGTCATCCTCAGATTAGGAAGTGTACCATGAGATATTCCTAAGGTCCCTGTATTTACACATCAGGGATCTATAGATGATCTAAGAGTCATCACTATATTTTTGACCCCCTATACACTGGGGAATTAATTTCATTTGTTTATTGCTTACTTTGTGTAGAAGCATCTTTTGATTCCTCCTGAAAAGAGGGTATATATAAGCATTTAACTTTTTGTGTGATGAATAATGCTAGTGGGCTTCCAATCTCTTAATAGGAGGTGGAGAGGAAGGCAAAGTTCATGAAGTCTGCTACATGACAGGGACAGGAACAGAGAAGGTTCTTTCACCAGGATGGGAGGTGAAGATGGGGTTGGAGCCAGTGTGAGAGAAGGGTCACTCAAAGCCTGCAGCAGACAGACATAAGAAAAGATAGATACGTAGCTCAGGGCTTGTGACAGGTGGAAAGGCAAGTTGCTGTACTTCCTTTAGTGGCCTTAAACTCCTATCTCCTCCCAGCACAACTTTCTGGAGATCAAGACAAGTCTGATTTTCAACCCTTGCCTCAGCCACAGCTGGTATAGGAAAGTCTCCTTTCTTTTGCCTTCCATTGCATCGCACCCCAACTCCTCCCTACCCTTCCAATACACATTCCAATACAATTTTCAGCTAACCAGTACGTCAATAGAACAAGCCAGGCGACCAGATTGTTGGCCAATTACAGGAAATCATTCTGCTCCACAGCTCCTTTGAGAGCTCTGAAAGGGATGGGGAGGAGTTGGGAGCCTGTACTCAGATTCCCCATTCTCCCTGCAACCAAGCACATGACATGTGTGTGTATGTGTATATGTGTTGGAGGAGGTGACTCAAGGGCTGATTTGGGAGGGGAAAGTATTGCAGTCCACCTAGGTCTTTGTGAACAGATTGGAAGTAGAGGAGCAGAGGGGAAAAACTTCTGGCCAATAGTCCTAAATTTAACTGTCTCCTCATGTTTATTCGCCAACCAATATGGAACCTACTCATTATGTGGGAAAAGGGACCAGGAGTTGGGAATTGAAGGGGTAAATCAAATCGGTCTGATCTAAGAGGGACAAGGATAGGGGTTATGTTTGGGGGTGGGGAGAAGGAAGGAAGTCTTCCAAAAAGGATAGATAATTCAAGGTCATAGGAACTGGGAGGTGGAGGAGCACCCTTTTGCATATAGAAATATGCTATGCATTGAAATAAATGGAAAGGAGAAGTCTGGAATGGAAGCAAAGGGAAACTTTAGCGAGACTGGGGCTTATTGAGGCCAAAATGCTGTCAAGTCAGGAAAACAGGAATATAGTGGAGCATGTATGATGTGGTGAATAGAGAACTAGATTTGTACTTCAGATCCTGAATCTACCTGGGCTTGATACAGAGAAATGCTTGCTAACTGATTTCTGTTTCTCATCTGTGTTATTGATCTTTGGCAAGTCACTGGGCCTCTGGGCCTCAGGGCCTCAGTTTATTCATCTGTAGAATGGTCATGGTCAGGGGTGGTGATGTGGACTAGATCATTACAACGGTCTCTTCCTGCTTGAAATCCATGATCCATTCACAAGGATCTCTCTCTCTCTCTCTCTCTCTCTCTCTCTCTCTCTCTCTCTTTCTCTCTCTCTCTCCCTCCTCCCTCTCCTCTGTCTCTCCCTGCCTCTCCTTTCTCCCTTTCCCTCTCCCTCCCTCTCCCTCTTTCTCCCTCTCTCTTTCCCTCCCTCTCACCTTCTCTCTCTCCTCTCTTTCTCCCTCCCTCTCCCTCTCTCCCCCTTTCCCTGTCTGTCTGTCTCTCATCTTTCTTATTGATATCCATCCTTCTCTGTGTGTCTCCTTGTTTCTCTCTTCCTGATACTCTCTTTGTCTCTTTGTCCCTGTGTCTCTTTCTGACACTGTCTCTGTTTCTGTCTGTTGCTATATTTGTGTGTCTCTTCCTGACACTGTCTGTCCCTCCCTTTCTAAGTTCATTGTTTTCACTTCTCATCTAGCATTCATCATATATGGATATATGTACCATGTGCATATGTGTATATTTAACATTTCTGTATCACCTTTCCTTGCCCTTCAGACCTTTCTTATGCCTTCTCAGATGGAGATGGTTACAGCAGTTTACCTGTGGTCACTGACTCCCCAGCAACACAGAACCCAAGCTGAGTCGGTGCCAACCCTCTGAAAGTTGTCAGAAATTGGGCTCTGGGACAACTGGCTGTTCTGTCCTGATTCTACCTACTCAAGGAGGCCTGTCTTTTCTTCCATTTGGGCAGGGGCAGGGGAGAGGAGTCTTTGTTCCTGCTGGGGGGCGTCACACATCTTATCCTAAGCCCGAGTCCTCTCTGCCGTCCAAATCCAGGTCACGCCCTTCCCTGGCACCCACGCATCTTCCAACGCGTCCTCTGTGATTCGGGAGAAGGAAGGAGAAAAAAGGCATCCCATTGCCCTCGTCCTCCTCCTGCCTAGCGCAGCGGCGGCGGTGCGGGCCGAGTCAGAATGCAGAGAGAGGAGCTGTCCGTCCCATCGATCCGGCCCACGGGGAGCCAGCCCCGCAGCCCGCCCCACCGTTCCCTTCCCCTCCACTACATCACTCGCTTTTAATTGAAGTTTGTTTGAGCAGCTCGCTGAGCAGGCAGAGGCAGAAACCAAATATTTAGCTGCTGCAAATTGGCAACTCCAGATCAATTACCCACCCAGTGTCAGGGCCTCGCGCTCGCCCTCCTCCCACCCTCTCAGGGTTGGAGAGGAGCAGAATGCCAAGCATAAGCCCCCTCCTCCCTCGATGGCCCCCCCCCCAATCCTGGTCGGGCTGCCCCTCCCTCCACCCCTAGCCGGCAGATTCTGTCGCCTCCATTCCAGGACACGTTTCTCATCAGACCCAGTCATACATCATCCGGGCCCAGGAGGGGAATAGATTTTCAATGGGAAAAGTTCTCGATGAGGGTCCTAGTTGTGGATTCGCGCCGCGCCCCAGCTCTGTCTGGTTGCGACAGTCCCTGTCCCTGTCCCCCGCCCCCACCGCGGGCTGCGGGACTGGGGAGAAAAAGCCGAGGTTTTGTTTGACCTCTGGGAAGGGCCTTCTCGGGGCGATGAGACCCCGGGGGTGATAGAATTTGTTCAGTGACTGGCAGTCTGTGGATACAGGACAGGCTCCTGGGAGGAGGAGGGTGGAATGGATGGGGTGGGGGCGGACTCAGGATGGGGGATAGCTGAAAGAAGCCAGTCCATCTCTGCCACTTCCCTTTCGGGTCACCGGCAGATGTGACATATTAGACTAGAAAACTCCAACTCTGTGTGTGTGTGGGGGGGGGGTTGGGGGTGGGGGTGTGTGTGTGTGAGTGTGTGTGTGTGTGTGGGGGGGGTGGGTAACAGTCAACTAGCATTAATTAAGCACCTACATCGTGCCAAGTGCTGTGATAAGTTCTACAACACAAAGAAACTAAAAAACAAAAACAAAAAGCAGGCACAATCTAATGGGAGACACACCATGTAAACCACTAAGTACAAACAAGTTATACACATAAGATAAATTGAGGGTAGTTTCAAAGAGAAAGCACTAATATTAAGGAGGACAGGGAAAGGCTTCTTGCAGAAAGTGAGACTAACTGAGACCTGAAGAAAGCTAAGGGAACCAGAAGGAGAAAGCCCATTCCAGGCTTGGAGGTCAATCACTGAAAATGCCCTATTCGGGAGATGGAGTGTCTTATTCAAGGAATAGCAAGAAGGCCAGTTATTCTGGAGAGGAATAAGGTTTAAGAAGCCTGGAAGAGTAGAAAGGAATCAGGTTATGGAGGATTTTAAAAGCCAAAGAATTTTCTATTTGATCCTGCGTTTATCTCTGGTCACAGGTGATAGTGATGTGGGGGGCCATCTATCTGGCTGTCTCCATGCCTGAGTGACTTAATTTCCTGTTCTTCATCTTTAAAACTGAATAACAGTATTTACATATCTGTGTAATTAACATACCTGTACTAATGTATCCCCACCCCACCCCCAAATATTAGCTTCTTGAGGGCGGTAAGTCCCTATTTTGTCTTTGTATCACCCCTACCACTCCTTCTCCCCAGAAACATCATAAGCATAGTAGGTGCTTATTGAATTGAATAGGGTTATTGTCAGGAAAATGTTTATGGATCTTCAGGAGCTATGGAAATATATGTTGCTGCTGTGTACTATTATCTCAACCCCAGCAGTTTTTATTTCTGTCCTCCCTCAACACACACATACACACAGCCCACTCACACAAAAAACATACATTGTCAGTCTGTCAAATTTGGAGTATTTTTTGAATGCTTACTGTGTACATGCTCAGCATTTGAAGAAGCAGGGAAGAAAATGTGGAAAAAGTGAGTGGGAAAAAAGGTCTGGTTCATCAAGGACTTTCCAACTAGTTAGGGAGGAGCAGTGCTAGAGAAACACCTACGTAGAGTCCCCTCTCCTACTCCCTCATCTCAAATCCTCTTCTTTCCTGTATGGTACACACTCTTAAGTTACCTAAGAGCTCAGACCAGAAGGTCAAAAGAGACTAGACCTCAGGTCATAGTTGATCCCTTAGGTCATCACCCCCACTTCCCACATCACCCACATTGGACATGTGGATTCAGAGTAGAGCCAGAGGAATTGAAGTGTAACTGAATCATGGATGTACTATTCCTATGCTGCTATTGTTCGATTAAACGACAGGAATGGGGGCTCACAGATATGATTCCTTAAGAGGTTATGAGTTTTAGAGTCCTAGATTTTAGTCCTAGATTTTAGATTTAGATTTTAGATTTTAGTCCTAGCCCCTAGATTTTAGAGAGCTAGGAAAGGTGTGGAAGTGTAAAGGCATTTGGTACCATCAGAGGACAAGAAAATAGACATCTTGGGACAACTTAAGATGAGCTAATTAAGACTTACACAGGTTGGGGGTACAAAGAAAGAACCAAGAAGCTAGTGGAAGGAATTTCAGTAGGTAGAGGTTTAGGGATGCTACTTTTGACCTTAGACTTTGCAGGGGACCCAAAGCCAAGAAAATAAAAGATTTACTATCTTTGGTAACTAAAGGAGCAAAGAGAAAGGAAAGAGAAATGTTAGTCTGGGGGTGAACTAATAAGAAGGGATAGTGACCTCAAGGATGTGAACCAGAAATGGAGCCAGTTTAATGGAAGAGGAGGGGAATAGGAAATGTCTGGAGGAGATTAATTCATGTTTTAAACTTGGGCTAAGTAAACAGGATAACTTGAAACTTTGTGCCTTGAACTGACCAGTTCTGTATGCTTCATGTACCTTGTGCTTCCTTGGAATTGTAGTAAAATATATGTGCACTTCCTAAATGGATAGCCTCAAAGGTAAGTGAAAAGAGTAAATCCTGCATCCCAAAGGTATTTTTTTCAAGAGGAAATTTCCTTACTTTATCTCCTGGCTTCTGCAATGGAAATTTACCTAGAGAAATGGGAAGATGCTCTGGGGGCCATGGTTAAGGACTCCCAGTGACTTCTCTCCCCTTCCTTCCTCCAGGGCTAGTCAGTGGATCCAGGAAATTTTAAGGGTCAGGTACCAGCATGGAAGAGGACAACTTAACTAAGAGAACTTACCACCTGTAACCTTGGGCAAGTCATTTGATCTCTGGATGTTAGCTTCCTCATTTGTGGAGTGAGATTAAACTAAATGATCTCTGAGTTTCACTTTAATCCTGACATTCTATAATCCTAGACCTCTTCCTCTCACATTTCTTCCACCTTCTGGTGGAATCTACCATTCTCCCTAAGATGCCACATCTGTTGGCACTCTTTCCTGGTCTAGATGCTTTTTCTTGAATGTCTTGGTCTTCACTGTCACTTGCTTTTCTTCTTTTTTTTTGTCATTCAATTTTATCTTCAGTTCCAAATTCTCTCCCTTCCTCACATCTCCCCTTCCCTCATCCATTGATAAGTCAAGAAATATAAAACCCATTACAAATATGAAGTCATGAAAAACAAATTTCTATAGAAGCTATGGGAGGGGAAAAAACAAGAAAAAAAGAGAAAAACATATGTTTCAATCTACACTCTGTGTTCATTAGTACTCTATCTGGAGGTGGATAGCATTTTTAACCATCAGAACTTTGGAATTATGGGGGTGGACAGCCACTGTCTCAATCACTTACTAAGTCTTTCACAGTTAATTGTCTTTACAATATTGTTGTAACTGTATAGATTGTTCTCCTGATTTTGCTTATTTCATTTCACATCAGTTCATACAAGTCTTCCCAGGTTTCTCTGAAATCATCCCCTTCATCATTTCTTACAACACAATAGTATTCTATCACATAACTTGTTTAACTATTCCCCAATTGCTGGGCATTCCCTTAGTTTCTAATTCTTTGATATGACAAAAAAGATGCTATAAATATTTTTGTACATATGAGTTATTTTTCTTTGATGTCTTTGGGGTATAGACCTAGTAGCCGTATTGCTCCATCAAAGGATATACACAGTTTAATAGTTTTTGGGCATGGTTCCAGTTTCAAGAATTGTTGAACTAGTCAACAGTGTATTAGTATACTTATTTTCCCACATCTCCAGCATTTGTCATTTTCCTTTTCCATTTTCTTAGCCAATTGGAGGGGTGTGAATCCACTGTCACTTTCAGATCCTCTCTCCATCACCTTAACTCAGTCACTGTTTGCTACTCCTTTAGAGTTCATATTGATGAGGAAACACAAAGGCTCACACAAAGCAAAGTGATTTGCCCAAATTCACACAGGTAGCGAATGGCAGAGTCCAGATTCTAACTTGAGTTCTTTGATTCTAACTCCTGTAAATTTTCCACTGTACCATAATAGAGGAAAATTCCAGAGAGGCTGAAAAAGTGAAGGAGAAGAAAAGCATAGTGATTGGGGGAGGGCTAAGGGCTGAGTTTTAATGAGAGGGGCAAGGCAGTGACTACAGTGTCAGCCGGCTAGTATGTCCAGATCTCTGTGGCTGTCAGATGTTATTCCTTCATTTGCCTCCCCCTCCAAGAAGGTCAGTAGTACCTGGCTCACAATTTTCTTCACCCCAACCCCCAACCCCTTAAAACACTTGAACCTTCCAGGTTCTTAGCCTCCCCAACCTTCATAACCTCAGATTTCTATTTACCTCAAACATGCCTAGGAGTGGCCTTTACCTCTCTTTACCTCCATCCCTATCCCAACCAGCTCAACTGAATTTGTGCCAAGTGCCAAAATTGTGCTCCATTTAGGAGATGCCTTATTTCCCCTTGAGTCCCCAAATGACTAAAGTTGTCCCAGATGTCGCCAAGCTCAGCCTTATCACTACCAGCTCTTGGAATCATACTCTATCTTGATTCTCTCTGACACTGCCCACGGATAGATTGGTGCAGAAGTTCCATTCAAAGTCCCTTGGACTCCACAGTTGTTTCAGGAAGGAGAGGAAAGGAGGAAGGGAGGAGGGGAAGAAAGGTAGGGGATTTAGAACTACTTCCTCACCCCTCTTTTATTTAGGAAGGTAGCTCAGCACCCAAAGCCCTATTAGATAGAGTTTGGAAAAACAGACTGACCTCTGACCCAGGAGTCCTGGTCTCCAGCCTGCAAATGCCCTACCTAATAATTGTGATGCATCTCCCTAGATAATCTATAAACTGCCTTCTCCTCTCAGTTTCTCCATCTGTGTAATTGGATCATAGGTCCTTAGTTGCTCACTGTATGTCAGGAAATGATCAAAAACGGGGATCCTTGAAATTATAAATGCACTCCAGAGGTCATTGAGTATTTCCTCTTTCCTTCAGCAGGTCCTTATTCCAAACCACCCCAGAAATGAAATTGACTTTTCTGAGGAGGGGCAGTCTCACCCTCCTTGAGAGTGATTCTGTCCAGTGGCCCAGAAAGTCCTTCCTAGGCTCTAGCTTGCCTCCTGAGTTGGGGAGGGGGGAGAGAATTAAGAAGCAAACAAAGGAAGATAAATGCCCCCGTATGGGAGACACTACACTATTTAAATAATAATAAAACATAGCCCCAAAGAAAGTGGGAGGGGGAAATTACCTTCGGACACAATGCTCTTTAGACTAAACATTGTGGTGATAAATATAGCTATGTAATTTTTTTTTCTCCCTGGCAGAGAGAAAGGCTGAGACTGGGCAAGAAGGCAGAGGGACCCGAAAATATAAATCAATATGTGACTTTAATATATGTGCTCTCGGTGTCTGTGTGTGCTGGGGGATTATTAGTAACCTTGATTCCAGCTCTGTGTCCATGCAAGGCAGGGAGATGTGGGGCCCCCGGGGGAGGAGAAGAGAAATTAGGAAGCCAAATTCTCCTTCTGATTGACACCTGAGTAAACATTTTCCTGACAGAAGGAGAAGAAAGATGATCAATGCTGGGTATTTTTAATCACGTTCTAAGCATGGGGGGAAAAATTAAAGAAACAGGCCATTGCTTGATTTCATAGCTCTATCTGAAAAGAGGCATGGAAAGGGGTCCAGGCAGCAACTTCCTCTCCCTCCCACACATTCACAGGATTTAGGTATTAGTGGGCAGGAAAACTGGCTGGGTTACCAAATCCCTGGGGAATGATGCTTTCTACAGGGACCAGATCACTGGGGTTACCAGGGATGGGGGAATAACTATGGCTTTTATAGGAAACAGGGGGCAGCTGTTTTGACAGGCACTCTTCCTTCAATGGACAAAAGTCACTGACTTTAATGGGAGTTTGGAGGGCACCAGCTTTAATGGAGGTGGGGTTCAGGAGGCATTGTGTCTAACAGGAGGTCAATTACACTGTTTCTAATAGAGGTTCAGGAATGCTGGCTTTAATAGGGGCTTTGGAATCCCTGTGGGTGACTCTGGTCCATTTGTGGAGGGTCGTCTAGAATTGTATGGAGTCCTCTCTTCTGTGTCCAGTCAGGAGGTTCTGGAATTAGGAAAGAAGTCTGCTTCTGAATTGAACAACAAGCACATGCTGTACCTGCTACTGACACTGCAGAGCTATGGCTAAGAAAGACACAGAGAAGTGGAGAAGGGAGCTGGAAATCTCCCAAGAGTGGAACACTTTGTGGGGAGATAGTGAGGGCATGGGGTCACCGAGGTCTCTCCCTCCTCTCAGTTTCATCCAGGCAGTTCTTTTATTTATTTTATGATTATCATCATTGTATCAGTTATTTTTCTATTCATTTATTTATTTGTTTGGTTGTTCATTTGTTTATTTACTTATTTGTTAAGTTCTTTCCCCTACCCCTGGGATTCACAATAGATCCATAGCTGTTACTGATACCCTCAAGGATCTCTCCAAGAGTGACTCAAAAAAATCATAGATTCCTTAGTTAGAAAGGACCTTAGAAAACATCTAGTCCAAGCGTTCTTAGCTTTTGGGGGGAGTGCATGGACTACACTGGCAAACTGGTGAAGCCTAGGGGCCTAGTCTCAGAATAGTGTTATTAAATGCATAAAACAAAATATGTAGGATTATAAAGGAAATCAATTACATTGAAATACAGTTATAAAAATATTTAAAATCAAATCCTCAGGTCTCAGGTTAAAAACCCTTGATCTAATTTAATACACTTGGGGGAACTGAAGCTGATAGGGGTTTATCCAAGGACATATGGATAAGTAAGGAACAGCATCAGGATTTGAACCCAAGCCCTCTGACTCCAAAGTCCAGTATGATTTCCACTAAATCACAATGCCAACTAGGAAGGAAGATTCTGGTGATAATTAGATCTGAAACAGTGTGTGACTTGCCAGAAATGACTCAGCCAAGTCTGGGACAAAGTGGAAATACACTAAGATTTGACATGATGGTTTGGAAGACAGGATGCCTAGATAACCTATTGCTCTGTTCCTTTTAGCACCAGAGAAAAGAGGGAAGGGCAAGGAATGCATGAGAATTTTTCTCACAGAGGTGGCACTTTGGTGACTGGGAGGCAGGATCTTTCTACCTTTGTATATTTGTATATGTAGCTGCTAAAAACTGGAGCAGGAGGCAGAGAAGCAGAGAGACTATATTGGAACCTGAAATAGACTATTCCTAGAGACTGATGAGCATAGTGGCATCAACAATCTCATTGTGTCCTCTCATCTTCCTGCAGAGTCTGTCTCTGTGATGGAGAGATAGAGTCCCTGGGAGTCCCTTGGGGTCAAGAGTACATGTAATCATATTAATCCAATCCAATGGAACAAGCACCTCAAGGTTTCCAGAGTACTTTCCTCACAGCTTTATCGTCAAAATCAATCAAGTCATAAAACAAGGAGATGTTACTTGCGAACAGTATTGGCCAAAATAGTGGATGATGGAGGGGGATTTCCTATAGGTTGTGTTTTTCTATTCCTATTAACTGTTTAGGACTCCAGGTACCTCATCCAGAGAATGGGGATAAAAAATAATAATTATGCTACCTACCTTACAGGGTTGTTGTGAAAAAAGTGCTAAATAAATGAGTTTTCACCCCCCACTCACAATTTTGTCATGAGGAAACTGAAGATCTGATAATAACCATGGTCTGGTTATGCATCGGGTACGTACAGGAAACAGCACTCAACTCCAGGTCTCCTAATACCATATCCAGCACTGTTCTTCTCCCCAGTTGCCTCACGTATACGTAATAGGATGCACTGTGGTGCAATGGAAAGAGTACCAGAGTGGAAGTCAGAGGATCAGAATTTGAATGATGACTCTTCACTCACTTTCCGGTCCATGTGACTTTGAACACTAAGGCAACCACACTATAACACATGGTCTAGATGATCTCTAATGTTCCTTAAAACTCTACATTTATGATGCAATAATCTGGATGGTCCTTTACAGCTCCAACCCTATGCTTTTCTGTTCACAGATACATTCATATGTTCAATTCAGTAATCACTTGACTTATCTGTGACCCAGTTTCCTGAACTGTAAAATGGAGATAACTTACAGAGTTGTGAGGATTAAAGGAGATAATATATGTAAAGCACTTAAAAACTTGAAGCCCTATATAAATGCTAACTATTACTAACCTTCCTTTTCAAACTTATCTTCTTTTGTCTCCTATTTTTTATCATTCAGTCATTTCAGTCATGTCCAGCTCTCTGTGATCTCATTTGGGGTTTTCTTGGCAGAGATACTGGAGTGGTTTTCCATTTCCTTCTTCAGCTCATTTTACAGGAAAGGAAACTGAGGCAAACAGGGTTAAGGGACTTGCCCAGGATAATGCAGCTAGGAAGTATCTGAGGCTGGATTTGAAATTCAGGTCTTCCTAACTCTAGGCCCAGTGCTCTATTCACTACTATTTGCTCTATCCAAACTGGTCTGGGGAACAACTTACCCAGCATTTCCCAAATATGCCTCATGCTTTACTCATTTTATATCTTTCCATACTTAAGAAAGCTCTCCCCAGCCACTATCCATGCCAATTGAAATTCTCCCTAATCTTCAGAGCCCAGTGCAAAAAATCACATCTTCCATTAAGACTTCCTTCATCACCCCACATAAACACTCTTCCTCCTCTGCTCTACTATGGCATTATTTGCATCATTAAGGTGGTCATTTAACACAAACTGTCTTCTATTATGATTATTTATGTACTTGCCACATGCCTGTTTCCCTGACTAGAAAGTGAGTTCTTTAAAGGCAGAGACCCCATGGTTCAGGGTCTCTTCACAAGGTAAGCATTCAATGTTGGGGAAATGTGAATGAATGTTTTTTGGAAAACAATTTGTATCTATGCTAGAAATCATTAAATTGTTCATACTTTTGACCCAGAAGTCCCCCTGCTGGGATCTATCCCAAGGAAGAAAGACCTCATATACACCAAGATGTTTATAGCAGCATTTTTTGTGATAGCAAAAAACTGAAAACCAAGAAGGTGTCCATTGATTAGCTGATAGCCAAAGAAATTGTAGTTTATGAATATAATGGAATAATATTGCTTGGTAAGTAAAAACAATAATGAAGAATTCAGAGAAAATTTGGAAGACGTACGAACTGATACAAGGTGAAGTGAGCAAAATCAGGAGAACCCTATGACTACAATAATATAAAAGAAAAAAACATTAAAAGGATAAATATCTCAGAGCAATTGTAAAGATGAGTCTTGGTCCTAGAGAATAGAGAGTAAAATGTACTTTCCTCTTTCTAGCAAAGAGACAGCATCGTAAAGTGGAAAAAACACTGGCTTAGCTCAGAGGATCTGAGTTCAAATACTGCTTCAGACACTATGTGGGTGACCTTGGGCAAATCACTTAACTCACCTTAATTTCTTCATCTGTAAAATGAGGCAGTTATACTAGTTAACCTATAAGATTATTTCCAGTTCTTCATCTATGAACCTATCAGATCAGTGATGAAGATTGTGAGATGTGTATGCTGTCAGGCAAAATCAAGGCATCAGCTTTTTTTGCTTAATATTTTCTTTGTTACAAGAATGCTGGTTGTACATGTGTATTTGGGGAAGAGTGATGCTGCTGAGATAGTATATCCAGAGAATATTGTTATATAAAAACAAAAGATGTTGATAAGATCTATTTTAAAAATAAATGTTGTATGAATGAATGAACATATTATATTTATCTCACACATATTGTACACACATGTAACTGGGTACCAATAGGTTTTGCAAACAGAGGGATCTGGTCCCAATTTGAGATGCAGGAAATCTACCCTCAGGGGCATGCTAGTAAATGTGTAACAACCAATTCTTCAGGAAAAAAAAAGTACACATGATATTTTTTTTAAAAACTTTCATTTAAAAAAATTTTTTTTCAGTTCCAAATTCTCTCCCCCTGTCCAGGCTTCCCCCAATCCTGAACTGAAAAGGCAAATAATATGATAGCCATTATACATGTGAAGTCATGCAAAACATTTCCATGTGACACACTTTTAAAGTTTAATCTGCATTATTAATATTTTTTCATCACTTTTTAAAGTCTAAACAATCAGCAATAAATCCAGCCCTGATTTGCCTGTGCTGACTCACACTGAACATTTAACAATCAGCTCCCAAGATAGTTCAAGCTGATTCCAGGATACCCCTGATAATAACGATGGGGATTATAACAATTTTAACTAACATTTATGTGCCAGGTACTGTGCTAAATGCATAGCAATTATTATTTCATTTGATCCATAGAATAACACCTAGGAGGTACTATTAGCATTCCTACTTTACAGATGAGGAAACTAAGGCAAACAGCATTAAGTGACTTACTCGGGGTCCTACAACTAAGAAATGCCTGAAATGTCTGAAAAGCTAAATTTGAACTCAAGTCCTCCTGATTCCTGGTCCATTGGTCTACCTCACTTTACTACCTAACTGCCACAGAAAGTCCCTGTCGTCGCTCCAACTCTGATCTATTTAATGGTCTTGATGAACTCATTTTCTCATGCTTTGTCTACGTCCACATCTGTATGTCCTCAAGACTCCTTGCCCTACATACATACTATAGAGGAAAAAGGAAAGAGGAAAGACATAAGGGAGTCCTCATTTCATAGCATTTCAGCTTCCTGTGATGCCTGCCTCAATAGCTCAGTAAGATGTCCCTGTGTTCTTCCTTGGAGAGGCAGCCCTCATGCTGTCACCCAGTCTGTCTGCTTTCTCTTGTCTTCTAGCTTATATGATATCACCCCATCCTCTCAACTCTCCTGGACTCAGGCAACCTTCCCCATCACTGCTCAGCTCTCCCCCCAGTATCTTTCCAGCTCCTGGCTTCAGGCATATACTCTCTCTCCGGGCTGGGCTATTTCATTTTTGCTCCTAGTCACTCTTCCCTTTCCAGAGGACCTCTTAAATAAAGAAAATTAGCAACATGTATGTGACTAACTATGGTGTGGCCCTGTTTAACTGATTCATGCACATTTTAGAAAGCTTTCTGCTCTATAGTGTGCAGGCATATCATTCATACTTGATTAACTAGGTTATTTTGGTCATTCCTATAAAAAAGTGGACATCGGGCCCTTGGTCTGGAATGTCAGGCCTTATTATAACATCATTTCTTTGGGGAAAATGTAATTCAACCTACATCATTTTACTTGTGGTACCTTTTCTGGAAAGAAAATCAGCCATAAGCTGGAGGACTCCCTGTAGAGGTGAAAATGCTTTGTAAATAAAAATTCAGATTTTATCTGTCTCCTCCCAAAAATCTTTCCTGACTCATCTCCAACCTTGGCTCTGTTCCTTACATTCTGCCCGCACCCCTCCCCATTCTTATTGCACTAACTGTAAGACTCACAGAACTCTAGAGCCGGAAGAAACCCTAGAGATCATTTAATTCATACCCTTCATTATAAAAAGGAGGTAAGTCAGGCCCGGAGTGGGAAAGAGACTTGCCCAAGGTCATCTCTAGTTCTGTCAGACTGAAGAGTCTTTCCTTGAGTCTCTTCGGGGCTGTATTGTGGAAATGTATTCTGCCTCAGCTATCAGACGGCGAGTCTTTAAAAGGTTCTCAGTTTCCCTTCAGACTGTTTTTCTCCTCTGGGACACCCATCTTCTCCCTCCTAGTATAAGACCTTACCCACGGCCTCATTCTTTTCTCAGAGGCTCTAGGGCTGATCTGGAGGCAAGGGAGGTAGCAAAGATAAGTCCCAGGCATTCAATCTAACCATCCAGCACCTGGAACCCACTCCCAGCTCTTCCCTGTTCCCCTCACATTCCCAATCTGCAACCTCAGCACCTTCCATCTGTCCAATTAACTCAACTGATTAATTAAGTTCTAACTAGAGTGGTGACTGACTCACCCTGCCAGCTGCTGACCAGGAGGTCAACTGTGCCAAAAAAGTTGAAAGGAATCCTAGGTGTGGCAGTCAAGAGTGTTGGAGTGGGCATGAGGGTCCAGGAGCCAAGATGACTCCCAAGTGAGGGCTTCCTGGGAATGGGATAGTAGCATCCAACTCACCAAAGTTCAGTCAATCAATCTGTCAGCAAGCTTTTATTAAATGCCTATTACATCGTTACAACTCTCCCAGGAGCCATAGTACATATTGTACATGTATATGTGAGAGAAGGAGAAATAAGTGGCAGAGATAGAGAGTCAGTTATGGTGAGCCATGGTGCCACATCAAGAGCTTGATACCTTCTTATACCTAGTAAGATGGAAAGGACTAAGTTGGGTTGGGGGAGAGGGGTGGAAATTAGTGAAGGAATGTCATTGGCTAAGAGTCCTGGGATGGTGGGATGGGTAAGAAAGTCTAGAAGTCTATTAAAAAGCAAATGCTTTGGTTTCTGGAAGAAGGAGTCCAGACACCACCTGGATATACCCAGCCAACAGCAAAGTCCAGACTCCAGCAACATTTGAGCTGGAACCTGGCCATGGAAATGGCCAACTCAGCACCTCTTCTCACCAAAATAAAACACCCTATAATCTGGCCAGAGCATGCTAGGAAAGGGGCACACAGTCGGAAACAGCACCACTGCCAAAACAATATTTTAATATTGGAAGATTGTTGCCTTGGGAAACAGATCAGGGTTCTAATCTCAGTTCTGATTCTACTAGTTATATGACCTTGAATAAATCATTTGGTCCTTTGGACACCAGTTTGTTCATCTGTAAAATGAGAGGGTGGGCTGGATGATTACTTCCAACTTCCACTATTTCAGGGCACCCCCCAGCTACCATACTGTACTTCTCTTCCTTCTTTCTGGGCACCTCCTTACCATGGCAAGATCAAAGCAAAGTGTATACCCTTTCCCCATGTCTCCTTAAGTTCTGGAACTATGAACTACAATTAAATCAACTCTACTACTGTTTCTGAATGGGAAGTGTAGATCTTTTCCCCTATGGTCCCATTCACTATTTGTGTAACTCTTTGGTTCAAAGTGCCCCTCCCTGACCACAGCTTCCCTCTGTGTGTTGTTTCTCCCACTAGAATGTAAACTGTCTGAAGGCAAAGACTTTGATGTTTCTATCCCCAGTGCTTAGCACATAGCAGAACTAAATATATGCTTTTTCATTTATTTTACTCAACAGAACCCTTACCACTACATGGCAATTCTATCTCCTATCAAGGAGTTGAAAGCACTTTATGTACCTCTAACCTCAATCCAGGCTTAGCTATTATATTGTCTTGTGGTATCTCATTGCTCATCCCCTTCCAGTACCACTTACCTGCCTGATAGGGAAACTCACCTTGGTACTGAGTGAGAGTATGTATAGAGCAGCAAGTTTCCTTTATAGTTCGCTAAAGTCCACTGTCACTGAGCAAGCTGGCAAATTCTTCAATGCCTATAAAATCTGCTAGGAGCAGATCAGAGTCAAGCCAAAGGGCAAGCATTAAGGAGAATTTTTGTCACTGGAAGCAATCAGGGGACTGGGAGAATGAGGGGATAAGAAACCCTGAGGCTGATTCTATAGAGAAACAACACAGCTGGATTAGGAGGAGTTCACCTGGAATATCAGACAGCCTTGGGATACAATCTCCAGTGTGTGCTGACCTTCCCCTTCATTTTGCAATAGGTGGCTTATGCAAATTGCTCTTAATCAGGTACTGATGCTGGGGGAAATGTACTCCCTCTCTCTTAGAGAATCCAGACTATTCCACTTAGTCAAAAACAATTTTTCCTCTCCCCCAAACCCTGGAAAAAAGAGGGGAGTGGGGAAGGTGGCAGGGGTGATATGGTAATGAGGAAAGACATGGCAGCAGTCACCAGTTTCAACCTTAGAATGTGGTAAGAATGATGTGGGATGAAGCGACCATGGTGCTAAAGAACAGTCATATCAGAGGACCAGCCCAACCCAGGATGCCCTCAAAATTTTGTTGTCCTAGGGAAAGTCCTGTTCACCCCAACCTAGTTATGGCTCTGATCATAGCAATGACAAAAGTCTCAACATTTGAACAGACACAGAGATTATATAGTCCAGCATCTATCTCGTCATTACAGAATTCTCTTCTAGAGCATCCTTGATAGGTGGCTATTCAGCCTCTGATTCTAACGTTTGTCATCCTTGACACTGAATCTCTCCTCATTCTTGGCACTGAGACCTCAGTTCTAGTATTGAATCCCCCCCTCCCCCATCTCTGGCATTGCATTGGGAATCAAGGAGTCCTGACTTTGGCCAAATCACCTCCTTTCTCTAAGCACTGATTTCCTCAACTAGAAGATGAGAGGGTTGCAATAGATGATATCTCCAGTCTCTCTCAACTCTGCCATTTTATAACTACCTCCAGTTTTACTGAAATAAACATCTGGAAAACTTCTCTCCCTTTCAACTTAAGCCTAAGTATGAACAGGTCACATATCAAAGGTTCAGAGATCAGAATTTGGAGGAATGGTTCCTTCTCATACGAACATTGCTCCTAAAACTTTGGGAGGGGACATTTGTCTTGTTACATTCTAAATCAGAATGGTTTGTATTGGGCAGGGAACCCTCTGATGTTCTAGTACGTTACGCCAACTTTGAGTGATAGGGTGACCAAGGAGACCTACAGATACAGAGAAAGAATAATAACTGTAGTTAGTTTTTATATAGCCCTTTAAAATTTGCAAAAGTACTTCACAAATACCATCTCATTTGATCAATACAACAACCCTAAGATGTAAGTACTATAATTATCTCCATTTTGCACATGAGGAAACTGAGGCAAACAGAAATTAAGTGACTTGCTCAGAGTCATACATCTAGTAAGTATCTGAGGCCAGTTTTGAACATGTCCTTTCCTGCCTAATTCAAGTCCAGTGTTCAATCTATTGTGCTACTCAGTTATCTCCTACACAGAAGAAGTAAGCTCCTTGAAGGCAGGGATGATTTCATTTGTGTCTTTATATACCTAGTGCCTATTATTGTACCTGACACATAGTAGGTGTTTAATACCTGCTTGTTGAATTCAGTGGTCATACTCTACCTCTAGAGTGTTAGAGAAGAAGGATGGAAGAGAATCCCCCAGATGTGGGAGGAGGATCAAGGAAAGCCCCCTAGACAAGAGGAGTATAAAACACAGCTGGAGAGGAAGGACCCTAGTGTCAGGGTACTGTGGCCACTGACAGTCAGACGAAATAACAGGGAAGGGTTCAAAAGGCTTCATCATAGACAAAACAATCATTATGTCATGATGCAGTTTTGTCTCTCCTCAACGTTTTATATACCTAAACCCTTAGGAAGCTCACAGTACAGCCTGATACATCTCTCCAAAGACACATATGACATAGGGAAAAACCACAAAGGTTACCAGACTCCCCAGAGCTGCACTACTCTGCCCCAGGAAGCCCTGTCTCACCCAGCTTTCTAGTCTTGATAAGTTAAATCACCAAGCTTAGGTAAAATGGATGACTGGAGATAGGGGGAAAACCCCAACTGATGGCAGGTATGTCTACAGAACCCCTGCTAGTGATTTTTTGAAAGAAAGAGGTGATCAGAAGAGAAATTGACAGATTAAAGAAGGGCAAATGTTGTCCTGATCTTCCAAAAGGGAAGAGAATGGAATTTATAAACTATAGGCCAGTGAACTTGACTTCAATTTCTGACAAAATTAGGAATATATTATTTAAAAGATGGTTAGCAAACATCTAGAAAAGGAAATACAAATGAAAAAAGAGCCAGCAAACATCTGGAAAAGGAAATACAGATGACAAAAGAGCCATCATGACTTAAGACCAAGTTATGACAGATTATTCTTATTTCATTTTTTGTGGGGGTAGGGTGATTAGATAGATGAAAATACTATGGATCAAGTTTATCTATACTTATATAAGGCAGCATGACTTAGTGAAGAAAGCCCTGAACTTGGAGTTGTCACCTCTATAATACTATCAGTAGGACCATGGACAGATCATACAACCTTCTCAGTCTCAATTGCTTCTCCTATAAAATGGGGATAGTAATACCTGTAGTGCCTGCTTTACGGATTGCTGTGAAATTCAAATGAGATAATGAATGGAAAAGGATTTGTGACTTTTAATTCATTATATAATGTTAACTAATGCTGTTATCTAGATTGTAGAGCAGGGAATAGAGTACCAGACCTGAGTTCAAATATGGCCTCAAAAACTTATTATCTGGGTGACCCAGGGACAGTCACTTAACTCTGTTTGCCTCAGTTTCCTCATCTGTAAAATGAGTTGGAGAAGAAAACGGCTAATCAGTTTGCCAAGAAAGCCCCAAAAGGGGTCACAAAGAGTTGGACAGGACCGAAAAACAACTAAACAACAAAGATTTTAGCAAAGCATTCCAAAAAGCCTCTCAGAGCCTTCTTGTGGAAAAGATGTGATAGTATAGTTAGGTGGACTAAGAACTAGTTAAATGACCAGGTCCAAGGAGTAGCTGATACCAATTTTGGAAAAGGACAAGCGTTTATTAAGCACTTGCTGTGTGCTAGTCACTGTGATAAACATTGTAAATACTATGAATTTATAATATTATAAATATTATTTGGGGCCAGCTAGGCAGCACACATAACCCTGATTGCCTTGCCTTCCCCTCTCCAAAAAAATATTTTCTGATCCTCATAACAACCCTGGGAGGTGGGTGCTGTTTATTATTTTCCCCATTTTACAACTAAGGAAACTGAGGTAGACAGAGGTTAGTTGACTTGGCAGAATCACAGAGCTAATGACTTAATTTGCCCTTAGGTCTTCTTGATTCCAGGCCCAGTGCTCTATCCACTGAGCCATCTACCAGATAGTGTCCCAGAGAGTCCTACTCTGCCCTGTGCTGTTTAACATTTTTATCAGAGACTCAGATAAAATCTTTTGTAGCATGCTGATCAAAATTTCAGATGACCCCATACTGGGAGAAGGGGTGGCCAATAAGCTGGGTAACAGAATAAGGGTAAAAAAGGCTCTTGACAGGAAAAAAGAGGGATGGGGTTAGGGTTAGGAATAAATGTAAAATCTTAAACGTAGGTCCAAAAGAAACTTCCTAAGTACAAGATGACAAAGATGAAGCTTTGTAGTAGTTTGTCTAAAAGAGATCAGTGGTTCTCAGTGGATCAAAAGTTCAACCTAAGTCAGTACTATGATATAGGAAAGCCCTCTTCTCAACGAATACAGTCTTAGATTGCCCTCAGCCCAGAGGCAGAATGGAGATGACCAGGGAGGAATTGTCCTACTGTACTTTGCCTTGAATCATCTACAGAATTGTCTTCCATGCTCAATGTCATGTTTAAGAAAGGATAATTAATAAGCTCTAAGACATATAGAAAAGGGCAACTGTGATGATGAAGAGTCGTGCACCAAGGATGGATGAAGTCAGAATAAAAGGGCTGAGGATGTGAAGCCAGAAAAGAGGACAGAGGGGATAGAAATCAAGCCTCAATTATATTGAAGATTCTCTATGATTTGGCTCCAATTTTCCTTTACATTCTTAGCTCCTTCTAACACTTTTATCCTACAAACTGACCTTTTCAAAGCTAGGTGGTGCAGTTGTTGAGCACTGTGCCTGGAATCAGGAAATCTTGAGTTCAAATCCAGCCTCTGACACGTCCTGTCTGTGTGATCCTGGGCAAGTCACTTAACCTCTGTCTGTCTCAATTTCCTCAACTATTAAATAGGAATAATTATAGCTCCTAACTCCCAGGTTTGTTGTGAGGATCAAATGAGGTCATGTTTATCAAAAACATTTAATATAGTGCTTGGCACATAGTAGGCACTTAATATATGCTTGTTTCATGGTTATACATGCATAACCTATATCAGATTGCTTGCTGTCTAGGGGAGGGGGGGAAGGGAAGGAGAAAAATTTGGAAGTCAAAATTTTATAAAAAATGAATGTGGAAAACTATCTATACATGTAGTTGGAAAAAATAAAATACTTCCTCTAAAGTATTTAAAGAATTGTCACATAGAAGATGTTTCGTCCCAGAAGGTAGAAATAGGAGTAAGGGGTGGAAGTTACAGTCTGGCAGATTTTGGCTTATGTCAGGAAAAACTTCCTAATACTTAGTGCTGTCAAGAAGTGAACTAGCCTGTGTTAGGATGTGGTGGGTCCTTCTTCCCTGGAAGTCTTTACCAGAAAAAAAAAAAAAAAGCTGGAGAGCAGCTAGGTGGCACAGTGGATAGAATACTGACCCTGGAGTCAGGAGAATATGAGTGCAAATTCGGCCTCAGATACTTACTGTCTGTGTGATCCTGGGCAAGTCACTTAACCCTGATTGCAAAAAAAAAAAAAAAAAGCTGGCCAGACTCCTTTGGGCTAAGTAGTATAGGGGGTTTGCTTTCAGTGCATTGTTTCAAGATTAAAGTTCAGTGGATTAGATGGCTTCGGAGGTCTCTTCCAACTCTGAGATTCTTTCTTTTTTGGAGAGGCAATCGGGGTAAGTGACTTACTCATGATCACACATCTAGCAAGTGTCAAGTGTTTAAGGTTAAATTTGAACTCAGGTCCTCTCCACTCTAGGGCCATTGCTCTCTCCACTGCACCACCTAGCTGCCACCCCAGCCCTGAGATTCTTGCTCTAACTCCTGTCAATGCTTTCGGATCTGTAATACACAGAGTCCATTTAAGAAATACCATCCCAGAAGCCTGGGCTAGCTCTGGTTCTATAAAAGAATTATAGATACCCTCAGAGTAGGAGAGAGGCTGATCTCATTTGGAGAATAAGCAATAGCTACCATCTTTCTGCTCTGATTTCACCACCCTTCTAGCCATGGTAAGATTGTGAAAGGTATCTGGAGTTAGGGGAATGAATGACCTTAGCATAGGGCTAGAGGCAAATTGTGGGGGCGGGACAGTGACGTGAATTAAGATTAGAACCCTTGCCTTTCATTGATCAGAACTAGGATTAGGAGAGAAAGGTGAAGCTAAAATAGTGAAATTTCTCTCCCTGAGGGGGTGGGGAGGTGGGAGAATTGGATAGGGGAAAACAAGGCATGGTAGAAGGTCCGGTCTAGAGCAAAGGTCCCAGGGAATTCAATGACTTGGGTGGGGATGCTCTGGCTCTATCTAGCACCCAGCCTCAAGCTGTGACCATTATTAGCACAGTTTTCCTTCTGAGAACAGAAAGATCAAGAAGTTGGTCAGCTGGAGACAATGGCCACATTGCTCTGGGGGGAGGGGAGTTCGTCCAAGATGCAGGTCAGGGCTCTGATCAGTGATTACAAACCTGCCGGGCTACTCCTCTGAGTCTATCCCCAGTCGCCAACCCCCTCAGATTCAATTACCAGCCCAGCTTTCAAATCAGGCTCCAGCCGGTAACTTTACCCGAGAAAATGATTATTTGATTATTTCAACCTTGCTCCAAACACTATTTTAATTGAATTGAGGAGAAGGCGATTTCAACATGAAGGGGGACACAGGGGAAGGCAGATGCGTGGGAATGTAAGGGAGGGGAACATAGATGAAAAGCTCCCAAGCCTCTGTTAGGATAGAATAGGTCCTAATTGCCTGACATTGACCTCCTCTGGCCCAGCAGTGAGCCCCCAGGGGCTGATCTGAACCCCACATCCCTGGCACCGAGCCGCAGCTCTATCACTAGACCTTTCTGTCTCTGATAGGAGCCTTGATCTCTGATACTGAGTCCTCTGTTTTCTTTACTTTTTTATGTAAATAGTATTTTTTCCAATAATATTACATGAGTCTTCAACATTCATTTTTTATAAGATTTTTGAGTTCCAAATTTTTCTTCCTCCTTACCTCCCCTCCTCCCTTCCCAAGACAGCACATGATCTGATATAGGTTATATATGTACAATCCTGTTAAACATTTCCACATTATTCGTATTGTGAAAAAAGAAACAGAACAAAAGGAAAAAAATACACACAAAATACCAAAGAAAGTGAAAATAGTATGCTTTGATCTGCATTCAGACTCCATAGTTCTTTCTCTGGATATGGACAATATTTTCCAGCATGAGTCTTTTGGAATTGTCTTAGATCATTGTACTGCTGAGAAGAGCCAAGTGTATCACAGCTGATCATCATATAATATTGCTATTTACTGTGTAGAATGTTATCCTGGTTCTGCTCACTTCACTCAGCGTCAGTCCATATAAGTCTCTCCAGGTTTTTCTGAAATTCACCAGTCCTTCATGTTTGACAGTGGTACCCCTATCCTCAACACTGAGTTCCTTATTTCTAATACTATATTCTCCCATTCTCAATACTGATCCTTCATCCCTGTTGCTGAAGGCTCATCCTTGATTCTGAGCAGCTATCCCTAACACTGACATTTTTCATCCCAGGCTCAGCCTTCACCCCTGAATCTGAACCCTTCCTACCCTAACACTGAACTCTTTTATCTCTGATATGAGTCTTTATCCCCCCAAAATGATGACCATATCCCCAATCCTTGACTGTGGCCTTCTATCCTCACCATCTCCATCTTTAACACTGACACTCATTTTTAACACCAAACCTGTCACTGGGCCCACCTTCATGCATAATACTAAGCTCCCAATCTCAATAATGAACATTCCTCATTCTATACACTAAAACCCCATCCTTCAAGCTGAACTCCTCATTCCTAACACTGAGCCTCCAGCCATGACTCTATACTTTTTCCATCTGTGACATTAAGTCTTCTTACCTTATAAGTGAAACCCCCCATCCTCAACATAGTACTCCCTATTTCTAAGACTGAAACCCGTCCTCATTCTCATAACCATCATCAACTCCCAGTGTCTAACATGCAATAACTTTCCACAAACCATTTGAGGAGTAACTACTTTACCAGGTGATAAATGTAATATTGGCTCATAGTATCATAGATTTAAAGTTGGAAGGGTCCTTAGAGGCCGTGGTATCCACCCCACTCATTTGACAGAAGTGGAAACAGAAAATGAGAAAAATTAAGTGACTCACTCAATGTTATCTGACTGGTAAGGGTCAGGAGGCAAACCCAGGCCTTCCTGGCTCCAAGTCCAAAACTCTATCCACTAGACCATATTTTCATTCCTTCCATGAGCCTTACAAGTCCCTCAGGGCCTCTCTAGTCACCTGAAAAGAATGATAAAAAAAAAAGTATGTGTGTGCATATGCATGTACATGTATATGTGTATTGTGCATATGCATGTGTGTATATTTGTACACTCAAATATATGTGTGTGTATGTACATACACACATATACACACATGTGTATGTATGTATGCTTGAGGAAAAACTGCTTTGTGTGGGCAGAATGACCCCATTAGCAACCTGAGGGCAGAAACAACATCTCTATCATTCATTTCAATTCACTTCAATTGAACAAGCACCTACTCTGTTCAAGGAATTGTACTAGATCCTGGGGATTCAAAGACAAAAATGGAAACAGACCTTGCTCTCAAGGAGCTTATATTCTTCTGGGAGAAAACAATATGTTCACAGATAAGTAAATACAAGTGTCTCCATCAGATCGTCTGGGGGGAGGGAAAGGCTCCTTGAAGATCAGATCACATCTGTCTGTCTTACTGGATAGACCCAAAAGGTGGAGCTCAACACTGCCTCTCAGAGACCAAGAAAATTAACTCAAAGTTGACTATCCTGCATTTACTCTTCTAGGACTTGGCTAGGCACAAGGACTGCCCTGGATATTCATTTACCTTCTTCCTCTTTTCCCTTGCTGCCTGGCACTGGGTAGCAAAGAGATCCTACCTGGGAGGATGGAGTAGGTGTTATGATTAATAGAGCATAAGACTTGAAGTCTAAAAGATCTCAATAGTCAAATAAATGTTTATTAAGTGCCTACTATGTGTCTGACACTGTGCTAGGCACTAAGGATGCAAAAGAGGTAAAAGATAGTCTCTGACCTTGAGGAGTCCACAATCTAATGGGAGAGATAGCAGGTAAAGAAATAAGGACAGGCAAGTAATATACAGGATAAATAAGAAATAATTGAAAGAGAGAAGCTACTAGAATCAAGAGGGCTTGGGAAAGGCTGCTTGAAAATGATGGGATTTTAGTTGGCACTTAATCTTAGTTTGAATACTGCCTCAGACAAACTTACTAGCTGTGTGACTCTTGGCAAAACAGTTCCTCTCTGTTAGCCTCAGTTTCCACATCTGTAAAATTGAATAAGAGAACACCCTCAGAGAGTTGTTGCAAAGATCAAATGAGATAATCTAGGTAAAACTCTTTACAAACCTCTTCACAAAACCTGTGAATGTTAGCCATTGTTACACAGCACCACAGAGTTCCCTAGTCTTCCATCATGTATGTGGTTTACAGTCCGCCTCCCTTTCCTGATTGAGGGTGGTACCAGGAGTCCATGGAGTCCAGGAGCCCATGACATATACTAGGGATTCCTCACTGATTAGCATCCACCCCCAAGATGACATAGCTAGTTAATGACAGAATCTAGATATGAGGCATAGTCTGTCATTCTTTCCACAGCCATGGAGGATCCTAAAATGTACTTTACTAGAAAACACACACACACACACACACACACACACACACACACACACGACTAATTAGTCATCACTATTACCCTTAGAAGTTAATATTTGACACTGCTGTTTCAATCAATCAATCAATCAATTGATGGTTGTTGTCTTTCATTTCTGAAGAGGACAAAAATGACATCGCTAGGTTTGAGTGAAGATACAGTGTGTTTGACTGTGACTGCTTAGACCAATAGCAGATTGGGAGACTCTACACATAAATAGTCCATTTGGAGTGGAGAGGGCTCTAAATTTGTTCATCTCCCATTTCTTTTGAGATTCTGCTCTACTCAGAGCACAGTACCTTCTTTGATGCGGCATACTATGCTGTTTGGTCCTTTTCTAGTCTCCCATGTCATGCAATTATGTGGTTGCAGTGGATAGAATGCTGGGTCTATAACATCTTCCTCAGTTCAAATCTGACCTCTGACACTTACTAGCTGTGTGACCCTGGGCAAGTCACTTAACCCTGTTTCCCTCAGTTTCTTCATCTGTAAAATGGGATGGGGAAGGAAATGGCAAAGACCTCCAGTACCTTTGTGAAGAAAACCCCAAATGGTATCACAGAGTCAGACACAGCTGAAAAAAATGACTCTACAACAACAATAAGGTCTGTTCTAACTTGAATATTCTCTAACTGTGGATTTATGCAATACGTTGCTTTCCTCTCAGATTGGGAACTAACAGTGAAGGCAGGTAGAGTCTCCTAGAAGTATTCATTTCAGAAGAATTTCTGGGGCCAAGGAGACCTATGTAAAAGATCCAAACAGGACATATCTGACCCAAATTTCTAATCAATCAATAAACATTTATTAAGTACCTATTGCATGCTAGGCACTGTTGTACTAAGCACTGGACACTGTGCTAATTTGATGATGGATCTCAGCTCAGGGTCACAAGGAAATGATGAGAAGAGAGTGTATCCTATCTTAGAAGCTTTCCTGGAAGAGTATGAGATCAAGACCAGTCTAGAAACTATGGTGATTGACTCCTAAACTTGTTGTCATAGGAAATGTGTGATGCATTCTAGAATAGGGGAACAAAGGGAACAAATGTGGGTGGAGAGGAGCAGACATGGTAAACTTTAGGGCACTTTGGGCTGATCAGCCAGAGTCTGGGTCAAAGACTAAAGACCTCTATTCCATGAAATCCTTAAGTTGGAGTCAACCTGGCAATAGGGTCTCAGACAATCAAGAATGCCAAGCCTTTCAGCCAAGCACATCACTGAAGATGAGTGTTTCAAAGAAACCTATGACATGAGGAGGAAAATTATATTGTCAGAAAAGAAAACTGGAGCCTTCTTCATTCCTTCACTCATTAATTTCTGGGGAAGTATTACCTGTCAGCAACCAATGGCTCTCAAAGTCAAATTACAAAATTTGAATTCTTAATTTCTCATAATCCATCATTGAACTGCCTTCCCCGGGCTAATATTAGCAGCACCACTCTGTTCGAAGTAGTCATTGATGTCTCCCTCCCTATGCAAAAAATTCCAATTGATGGAGTCAGGGCCAGGGCTGAGGGGCAGAAGGTTATATGAGGGACAAAGTAAGAATTTAAAAATGGAGGAGAGAGATCTGGAGAGGAAGACCGAGATGGAGAGTCACAGAGACAGAGAATTAGAGAGAGGGGGTTCATAAGGGAGGTCATTCAGTTCACAAGTGTGTATGAACTGCTTACTATTTTTCAAAATGTGCTAAATACATGCTAACACAGAGGATATAAAGACAAAAATAATTCTTGCCTCATAGACCTTGCATTTTGATGGGGAAGGGAGGGGAACACTACATGTAAACAACTAGGTGTAAACAAGATTTATATGGATGAAATATAAAGTTATCTGTGAGCTGAGATTTGAAGGAAGTCAGAGAAATTAAGAAACAGAAGTAGGGAATCGCAGCATTTCAGGCATGGGGCACAGCCAATGCAAAGACGTGGAGAGGGGAGATAGAAAATCCTGTTGAGGAACTTCAAGTTGATCAATGTATTTGGATCATAAAGTTCAGGAGAGAGGTGGAGACACACAGAGAGAGATAGAGGCAGAGAGGCAGAGACATAGGGATATAGAAATGGAGAAATGGAAAGAGAGACAATGAGATGGAGACAGAGAAAAATGGAAACAGTGATAGAGATATTAGGACATAGAGAGGTGGAGGTATGATGCAAGGAAGAGGACAGTGAGGTCAAAGACAGATATAAGGCAAATATAAGGGTTTTGTTTTTCTTTTCTTTTTTAGTAGGTAAAGGGAGAAAAGGTTTAGAGATAGAGTCTCTCCTCCTCCCTACCCCAAATGAGAAGAGGGAAAGAAGGATAAGCATTTATATAGCACCTACTATGTGCCAGGCACTGCTTTAAGTGATTTTTACAAATATTTTCACACTTGAGAGAACAGAAGGAAAAGCTTTAGGAATTACAGACAAGATGGACAATCTTACCTTTTAAAAATGTATTTATAAAGAAATTTGTTATTTCGTTGTTTATTCATGTTATTCATGTTTATTCATGTCTGACTCTTCATGACCTTATTTGGAGTTTTTTTGGGCAAAAAAAAAACTGGAGTGGTTTGCCATTTCCATCTCCAGCTCATTTTACATATGAGGGAACTGAGGCAAAGAGGGATAAGTGATTTGTCTAGGGTCATACAGGTAGTTACAGTCTGAGGCTAGATTTGAACTCAGGTTTTCCTGACTCCAGACCTGGCCCACTATCCACTTCACCACCTAACTACCCCTAAAAAAACTATTTTTTTTTTCAAGGAAAGCAAGTGCAAATAACAGATACTTACAATTTTAAGTATAACTGTCTCCTGTTCCACAGTGTATATGGAAATGCTTATTTTATTTGGTATTTAAGTTCAGGATAAAAAGTCAAAATGAAATTAGAAAGAAGAACCAGAATGCAGAGATGGTAATACAGGACAGATGGAGACAGAAATGGAGACACCAGCCAGGTGGAAAAAGAAAAAGAGATGTGACAGGAAGATGTAGACAAGGATGACATGGAGAACCTCTCAATTAATTTCCATTTAAAAAAAATTTAATCACCCCAATCATTAGGTGACGTAGACAAAATAAGTGCTTGCACGACTAATTTCTTTGCAAATCATTTTCGTCCTGAAGCTGTGTAGACACAGCCATTGTTCCCTCATATTGTGTTCTTCCTCTCCTCTCAATCACAGCTCTAAGTTCTTTTCACTGAGATGCCATCCTTCCAGCCTTCTCCCACAGTCCTTGTCCCAGCTCTGCCTTCTTAGTACATTTTTATAATTGAGTGATGAGATTTGTGATCTGAGTCTATTAAAGTCAGAATATGGTATAATATAGACCTCTCCTCTTTAGTCTTGTCCAAATTTAGGGAGAGGATTAGCTCCTAAAGAGATCAGAAAGCCTTTTCAACGTGAGAGGGGAAGGAGGGAGAGAACTTGGAACTGAAAATACAACTAAAATCTATATTAAAAAAAGAAAAAGGCTCAGAAAGTTCTTGTTATGCTGTGATCTCATCAGAACATCATTCTAAAGGAAAGAGCAACAGTGCAGGATAACATCTTACAAAGTCTCTGGTATACCAATAACCTCCCGTCCATGATGAATATTAGATTATTTACTGTGGTCTTAGCTATTTCTTGTTGATTCTCCTCCATTCCAGTAAACCATGATAGCCAAGGGGAGGAAGAAAGGAATGTAAAAGCTGAAATGCAAGAAGGGAAAGATGAGATAGGAGCCTCATGTGTTGACCATGGAAGCCACAAGAGCAGAGATGTAACATGTCAGACATGTCATAACCAAAATAATCAGGGAGTATCTCCTTAGGAGGACAGTGTCCGCTCTCTTGCCTGATACAGAATTCTTATTTCTACCATCTGCTAACGTAAGATTCTTACCATCTTGAATTCTCTCTGACAACACATTCATACCATCTTTTAATGCAAAGCCTGTATGCCCCAAATCCATTCACTTAGTTGTATACCATGGGCTGTCTTGGACTAGACTGATTCTTTCCTTTTGGCTGAGAATGACATTTGTATAATAAATCATCTTTAGTTTTTAGGTTAGAAAATAATTAAATAATTAGATTATTACCATTTAACTTGTCAAATTAAGGTATAACCAGAGCTATAACTAGGAATTTTGGCACCTGGGGAAAATCGCATGAAACATGCCCTCAAATTAACTTTTCAAGGCAAATTTAGTCTGGAGGGAGATTCCAAGATGCCATCCTACGATATGAGTAGATAAAAATTTTGGGATACCTTAAGGCTGCTACTGGTAAGGTTGTCATGGTTGGAGTGGGGAAGGATCTGAGTGATATAGGACCTGGGAAGAGCTCACTTGAGGGTATAGTGGAGAAAGAAGCTGGCATCTAATAAATTCTTATTTTTGCTAATTTTTCTTGCTATAGCTAGGTGCTGAACTAGAATTTGAACCTAGGCCTTAGGATTCCAAAGTTGGTGCTTTTTCTACTAGGCCATCTAAGTATTGTATAAATGTAAACTATTATTATTGGACCACTATGGAAATTCAATCTAGACATAACAGCCTGATCCTCAAGGTTTTCCACAATTTGGATCCAATTTGCCTTTTCTTTCTTGTTGTTGTTTAGTCATTTTTAGTCATGTTGGATTTTTAGTAACCCTTTTTGGTAGGATTTTCTCGTCAAAGATGCTAGAGTGGTTTGCCCTTTCCTTCTCTAGCTTTTTACAAATGGGGAAACTGGGGCAAACAGCAATTTAATGACTTGCCCAGTGTCATACAGTTAGGAAGTATCTGAGGTCAGATTTGAACTTGGGTCTTCCTGACTCCAGGCCTGGCACTGTATGTACTGTGCCACTTAGGTGTCCCCTTCCTTTTCTAATTTTGTAACATTTTATTCCAAACTGAACTCATTATTTACTGAGCATCTGGGTGGTGCCGTAGATGGAGCATCCTGCCTGGAGTCAGGAAGACAAGTTCAAATTCAGACTAGCTTAGTGACCCTGGGCAAATCACTTAACTTCTGTCTGCTTCAGTTTCCTCAACTGTAAAATAGAGATAATCATAGCATTTACCTCCCAGGGATGTTGTGAAGACCAAATGAGGTAATATTTCTTAAAAAAAAAAAGTTTATCACATTGTAGGTGCTAATAAGTGCTTATTTTCATTCTTCTGCTGAGATCACTTGTCCTCAGCTGGTTCTCTCCTCTTCTTTTTTATACAGATCATCCTTTCCAGCTCTCAATCAATCCAGTTCCTGGCTCTCCCACTAAAATTTGTGTGACCCTGGGCAAGTCACTTAACCTTTTCTGGCTCTGGTTTCTTTATCTGTAAAAGGAGTGGGTTGGAATAAATGGCTCTTGAAGGATCCTTCCAACTCGGTCTATGATCTGAGGAGCTCCATATCACTTAGCATATGCTGCCACACTGTGCGCTTTCTAATGTGTGAAGGTCTTGTTCCTGAAACCAGTCTCTAAACCGCTCTCTGGCAAGAACCATGTCTCACACTCTTTTGCGTGCCCGAAATATCCCGGCACTGTGACTTGCGCAGTGAAGGCTCTCAGTAAATATTTGTTGAGCTATTGATTGATGGAGGCAGAGACAGAGCAAGAGATAAATGGAAACTGAGAATTCAGCAACATCCTTTTCAGCTCGGAGTAGTGAATTCACCAGGAGAAATGTCAGAGAGACAGAGAAGTAGGAAAGAGATTCTGTCGCCCACCACTCCAAAATCTCTAAGAGATGCGCCCTTTAGTGTCTGTTTCAATGGACAGGTTACTACATCTCTTTCCATTGCTCTTTATTTACAAAATAGGGGGAGGGGTAGATGAAAAGATCTCTAAATTCTTCCGTCTTGTGATCCTCAAATAGCTCGTCTGTAATCTAGTCGAGGACCAAACTCGGCTGGCAGATGTGCCTAACCAGATGTGTGCATTATACTGAATCAGATTTCTGGTTTTATTTCAGCATCCTCCCCCCATTTAATGATTTTTTTCCAACCTCCCTAATAACCTCAAGGTTAGGGGATTAAAGGGATGGGACCGAAGAGGGTTGTCCCTTCTGCTTAGGGTATCCTAGGCAGCTAGAGTTTATTCCAATCTGAGGGTGGGGTGGGAGGACTTAAAGGTGAGGTTATCTTCTATCTTGATGCTTTTTGGGGTGGAGGTGGGGGAATTCCTGATGTCTCTTCCCTGCTCCAGCGTCTTTAGGCTGTCTCCAGAGCTGTTCTCTGCCCTTGCTGATATTGTGGAGGGAGCAGCCCACTCACTGTAGTGAGAAACAGCAGACTCACCACATCCTCCAACCCCTCATCTTCTGGGCCTTCTGTCTTTGAGGACCGTCTTCAATGGGACTATTTTGGGCTTCGTTGCTAAATTATACATGACCAGTCCAGTAGCTCCAAATCTATCTCCTTACCCTAGTAGGATGAGGTGGTGGGGGCAGGGTCCCAAAGCAATCACCATTTTCCTCTCTAGGAAGCTTGTAGGTAGAAGGGGTGGGTGGCTATTCAGTTTCAAGGGTGTATTTCAATTTGTGACTCTCATGACTTAGATAAATCCCTTTCCCTTTCTGGGTCTCAGTTTCCTCCTTTCCAACATGGAAGGACTGGACAGAATGATTTCATAAGACAGCACCAGCTCTGATGTTCTGTGGTTTCATGAGACTCTCAAGTATGTCTATATTTAAGGATTCTCAGAGGTCCAGAAAAGCCAGAGACTGTTAAAAAAAAAAAGACATGAAAACAAAAGAAGCACCTACCCTGCGACCCCCCCCCCCCACCAAATGTAACATAATTCATATTTTTTTGTTTAATCAATTGACAAATATTTATTAAGTACTTACTATGTGCCAGGCATTGTGCTGTGCACTGAAGAGTCAAGTACAAAGAATGAAAACAATGCCTACTTGCAGTAAGCTTATATTCTAATGGGGAGACAAGTATATATAAAAATTAAATATATATATATATATATATATATATATATATAATATACACACATATGAGTGTGTACATATACTTATGTATATATGCCATCAATATAAAGTTAATAAATACAAATACATACAAAGCAGTTAAATGCGAGGTATTTTGGGAACGAGGGCACTAGTCATTTAGGGAGATCAGGATTTAATCAATGTGTTCCTAGGGTTTCTGTGCAAACCTACAAATCTTGGAAGAGAAAATAAAACTTTCATTCTCTGTCGCTGGTGAAATTGACTAGCAACATTTCTATGTTTCTGTCCTGTAGCTGAACAAAAGTAACAATTTTTTGCTCAGGGCAGGGGCAGCTAGGTGGTATAGCAGATAGTATGTTGGGCCTGGAGTCAGGAAGATCTGAGATCAAAAAGTGAGATAAATGCTCACTATGTGACTTTAGGCAAGTCACTTAACCCTGTCTGCCTCAGTTTCTTCATCTGTCAAATGAGTTGGAGAAGAAATGGCAAACCACTACAGTACCTTTGCCAAGAAAACCCCAAATGTGGTCAAGAAAAGTCAGACAAGACTGAAAGACAAAACTATTGTTTTACCTTCCCAATTTGAGTCCCCTTTTAAGCGTGAGGCCCATATCAATTGGTTTTCCTATCTTATCTTCCTCTAATTGGCCCTTTGTAAGGATAAAAGGGTGTGTTTCCTGCTAACAATACTCAGGTCCAGAGGGATACTGGTAAATGTTTAACAACCAGCTCTCTGAAAAATATTTATATAGGATATGCTTTTAAGTTTAATGTGCATTATTAATATTTTCTCCATTATTTTCTTCAGTCTAGACAAGCAAAAAAAATAAATCAAACCCTAATTTGTAGCATTTTTCGCTTCTGATGTGTAAATGCTTTACTGAAAATTTAATCATCAGCTCTCTAAAGGTAGTTGGAGATGGCTCATGTCACTCCTCTGCTCATAAACCTTTAGCGGCTCCCTCTTGTCTGATAAGTAAAGTCCAAATTTCCTCTGCCTGGTATTCAAGGCTCCCCACAATTTGGTGCTAATGTCCTACTTTTCCAACATTAGTTCCTACTTCTTCCCACCATATAGTCCAAGCTCTCATCAAACTGGACTATTCTCTTTTTTCTTCAACGTGCCTCGTGCTCTTTGGACTCCATTTCCTATGCTTGGAGTGTACTCTCTGTTTATTTTCATTGCTGACCTTCTTTCCACCCTTTAAAGCCCAAACCAAATGCCATCTTTTTTCTGAAACCTACCCTGATCCATGTCTTTGTTTTATACTCTCAGAGGCACTCATAGGTAATATCATTCATGTTATCTGAGTCTGCATCTTCTCCTTTCTTCCTTTCCCTCCTTCTTCCTCTTCTTCTATTGTGTCTGACTCTTCATAACCCCATTTGAAGTGTTCTTGGCAAAGATACTGGAGTGGTTTGGCATTTCCTTCTCTAGCTCATTTTACAGATGAAGGACTGAGGCAAACAGGGTTAAGTGACAAGGTCACACAGTTAGGAAGTGTCTGAGGCCAGATTTGAACCCAGGAGGAAGAGTCTTCCTGACTCCAGGCTTGGCACTTGATCTACTGCAATACCTAGCTTCCCAGGCTCTTATTCTTCTACTAGATTATAAACTGAATTATAGGCACTGAATCCTATCTAAACATCATGGCTAACACAGTGCTTTTCCTGCAGTAGTCACTTAATAATAAAATTATTGAATGACTTGAACAACCATTTATTTTTTAAAATAAATTTTTTGATGTTTTCTGTCTTCTACATTATCATCATTATCCCAATTATCCCTCTTTCTCTTCCCCACCTCCTTCCAGAGTCATTCCATATGACAAAATTTTAAAAAGAAAAAAAATTGTACAGTTGATCACTATATCAAAAATAATTTATCAAAAACTTATTATATACAAGGCACTGTGCTAGGTATGGAGGCACAAAGACCAAAATGCTCTCCATTCCTGCCTTCATGAAGCTTACATGAATATATAGGACAATGAGGAAAAGTGTGTAGATATGAGTGTTTTATCTATGGGAATGTATCAGGGTCAAGTGTGATGTAATTTTACAAAGATGGGTGAGCAATGAATGTGTATCACGGTACATTGAGTGATTGAATGTGTAGGTATGTAGCAGTGATTCCTCCTCCGTGGGCATGAGATGTAGTTACTCTCCTTGTCCAATACCCCATGAATGGAAGTGTCTCTGGGACAGTGGGAGCTGTGGCATGATTTTGGAAGGGGTAATACTTCCTTGGCAGAGGGTTACCCAATACTTCCCTCTTCTTGGTAACACTTTCTCCCCCCCAGCCAGACATCCCTACCCACCTGCCCACTTCCCTACCTACCTCCCTATATCCCTATCTACCTATCTACCCACCTACCCACCTATCTACCCACCCTCCTACCTACTTCCCTATATCCCTGTCTACCTACCTATCTACCTATCTACTTACCTACCTACCATGCTTGCATGGGTCCCAGGAGGGGAGAGAAGGGTTAGATCCCATCTTTCGAATTCCTGAATCTCCTCACTGGGCTGTCTATCAGAAAGGTGGATAGCCTCATACTCCATTCAGGCAAAGTATATAGATGCTTAGAATCAATATTCTCAGACAGATTTTAGGGGGCTTGCCCTACTCTTTTCTCTCATTGCCCTATTCTAAGTAACTTTCCCCACCTCAGCTTCCCTGGACACTCTGCCCAATTCAATTCACCAAACATTTATTATGCCCAGCTTTCTGAGGCCAGGGTTATCACACTCACCCACAAGACAGAAAGGATAGTAATTAACTCATAAGGGGGGTGAGGTTCTAGATGAACAGTCAGGGATGGGAGGGGCAAAGATTCCCCAGCTGGGTCAATTTCCTCCCTGTCCTATTTCTTCCTAGCTTTTTATCTGTGTTACTGTGGTCTCCCTACCTCGGGCACCTCCAAGTTACTCTCTGCCAGTCAAAGTCTCCACACTCTTCCAACATTGAGGGTAAAATGCCCTGAGAGACAATCAACTGTTACCCCTTCATTTTTTAGAAATGGAAACGGAGGCCCCACAGAGTAAATAGTTTGCTTAAGGCCCCATGGTACCTATGCAGGGACTGTGATTCCAGTTTGCTCTTTTCTATATAACAAACTATCTTTCTTCTGGTCCTCACATGATTACCACCATCATCATCACCACCACCACAGCATTTAGAGCACCTACTATGTGGCCGGCACTGTGCTAGGCACGTTAAAAATACCTCATTTGATTCTCACAACAATCCTGCAAGGTAGATGTTGTTATAATTTCCATTTTACAGTTGAGGAAACTGAGGCAGAGATTAGCTGACTTGCCCAGGGTCCCAAAGCTAGTAATGACAATAACTAATATCTATACAGCACTTACTACATAGTCGGGCACTGTGATGAGCCCCTTACAGTTATTACCTCATTTCCTCCTCACAACAACTCTAGGGGGTAGGTGCTATGATTATTTTCCCCATTTTACAGATGAGAAAACTGAGGCAGACAGTGGTTAAGTGACTTACCCAGGATCATAGAGTTATTAAGTGTCTGAGATTTTGAACGAAAGTGTTCCTGCCTCCAGGCCTAGCCCTCTGGCCATCTGCTCCCCCATACACCAAGAGGAATGAACTCAGCTTGGAATGAATTACTTTTCACTGCTGGAAGCCCTGCTGAGTTATTTTCTTTTAATTTTTCATGGATTCTCCCCTGCTGGATTGTAAGCTTTCCAAGGGCAGGGATGAGTTCACTCATTTGTTTCAGGTTCACCCCTCCCCCCCGAAGAGGGCACAGGGAGAGGGGTCCACACCCTGGAGCCATTTAGTCAGTGCTTGTTTGAGTGACAGACTGATGGACTGCTGAGGGAGGCCTCAGAGCTGGGCTTGGTGTCTGGCTAGAGAGGCTCAGGGTCGCAGGGGGCCAAGGGACAAAAGAATGGATTCTCCAAATAGCAACAAATTGCTCATTGATTTCTGTCCAGTTGGGGGGAGCTTTGGGACCACAGGAGAATGGGATTGAGTTTTAAATAGAGAGGCTGGAGAAATGACTCATCTTGGGGCATGGGACCAGCAATGAGGACACAGAAGTCCCCCCTCTGCTCCTGTCTCAAGCAGCCTTCACACCTGCCAATCTGATGGGAATGTTGTATCTCATGCCTCTGAGGACCCGAGACTCACTGGCAGCTGGAGCTGGGTCATTCTACTGAACCTAATTGGATTGTACCAAAAGAACTAGGAGGAAAGCAGAAATAGAGGGAGGGAATTCTTTGGCACTTTCAAAAGGAGAGACGAGAGTCTCTCTGTCCTCAGACAAGGCTGCTAAACTCAACTTTATCCCTGTGTGACCTTGAAGAAGTCACTTTAGCTCTGCAGGACTCAGTTCCTCACCTGAACAAGAGTGAGATTGGACAAGATGATCTCCAAGGACCTCTTTTAGCTCTGTGTTCCTAACAGCCTTAGCCTGGGCCTGATGAGCATGTGCTGTGTGATTCTGGACTTCACCCTCTCTGAACCAAAGTTAAATAAAGCAATGGCTGCAGTTCCATCTTAACATTTTCACTTTCTCAACCTCTTACAATTTGTGAGTGACAAGAAGAAGGGGATAGTAATGGAAGATAAGATTCAGGTGACATTCTTGGCTCCTCTTTGCCTCTGAATTTATTTTCAATTATTTCTTTTCAATTTATTTCTTTTTACTCTGCATGTATCTTGGATCTATATATTAATTTGTGGGTTGTCTCCTCCACTAGAAATGGGAACTCCTAGGGGGAGTTTTGCCTTTCTTCATACCAGCTGAACCGGACTCATAGCAGGCATAATAAATTCTTGTTGACTGACTACCATCTCCTTTACTCCTCTTTGCTTGGGAATTAAACAACATCTAGTGCCCTGACCTGTATGCCTGAAGGCCTTTATCTTAGTTCAGCCAAAAAGCCCCAGGCAAGAAGGGATGAAAAGGAATTAGGGCCAGGCAGACTTTAATGAAGATCTAAGCAAATTATTAACCCTACTCCCTCTCCCCACAAAGCCCCAAGTTCAGAGCAGAAACCTCCCAGCAGGGAGGCATCCCATCCCCTTGCTGATACCATGTAGCTATCTCTGTTTATTTCCTTATCCTTCTAAATCCCACAAGGATGAAACAGTAGGAAACAGTGTGTCCTCTGTGCTCAGCTGAAGTCAGATACGTTTGCAGACACCCGTATCATCCCAGAACTTCAGACCAGGAGAGGATTCCCCTTGTAAACGGTTATCTGGCTTACTTTCAAAGCTTGAGGACCTTCTGTGACAGTAAACTCACTACCTTCCAAGGTAGCCTAAGAGAGTTTTCTAAGATTCTCTTGCTTCTGGGCAGCTCTAATTTTTAGGAGGTTTTTCCTTCTGTTGTGCCAAAATCTTCCTGCTTAATGACTTCCATTCAGAACTTTTTGTTCACGTGGTTTGGAGTATGTGGTGGCTGAAGGTGAGTTCCTCAGGTACTTAGGTATAACATTGGCCTTCCCACTGATAATGTTTAAGGATACGTGTTCACAGCAGCAGGAGCCAAGGTCTGTGCTTAGTCCTATGCCTGGTCTTCATGAGAGGACCCCGGTTAAAGAGGGATCAGGTTTACCAGATCCCTTAACAATCCAAGAAATCGGGTAGAATTAAAGACTGAGAAAGTCAGGAGGCTCATTACCTCCTGCTGAAGTTGGGGAGTTGGGGAGCATTCCAGTTCACTGGATCAGGAAAAGATTAAAATAAATAGTGAAAAATGAAATTCTTGGAATTAAAGACAAAGCTAGGCAGATAGAGAATCAGGAGGAAATTACAATATTCTCCTTTCCTTCCTGGAAGGGTCCTTCCTTCATCAGAGTGACTGTCATTCAAAACTCAATATATCACTGGCATACAAGGAAAGAGAGCAGGGATGAGGCTCCCCATTGCTCAGATGGGAAAACTGAGGCTGAGGGAAGGAATAACAACTTTCCCAGGTTCACACAGTGAGTCAGAGTCAAGCATGAGAGCAATATTCATACGATTTTTTCCCTGGGTCATCTGACTGGGGAATGGATCCTGGGAGCCTTGCTTCTCAGTCCTAAATTCTGGTCTTACAATCTAGAACAGGGATAAAGGATTGTGGTCTCCTCAAACAGATTATAATGGTGGGAGGGCTCAGCCCTCCCTTACTTAAAAAGCAAAGTCAAGTGCAAGTCATGTCATCATTTCTCTGATGGCATGGTCTTCTTCAGCAAGGAAGGGTGAACCCACAATGGTGGGGCAAAGGGAGACTGAAAAGTGACTAGTATATTCCCACCTCGGGGGCCAGGGCCCCAGCTGATGCTCCCTGGAACAGTGATTTCCTGTCACTGGCCAGCCTGACTGCACAGGGTAGCTGCTACCTCTATCTAATTAATGGCTCCTATTTCAGACTCCTTGATTAGGGGATAATGAGCAGTTATTCTGACTGAACCACGAAGGAGTTCTTCATTACCAGTGGGGTCAGAAATTATTAGAGAGAGAGTACAAGATTAAGGTAGGGGTGAAGGCCAGAGAAAAACCCCACTCCCACCACATTTTCCGCATAGCCACTCTCCTGGATGTCTCTCTGTCCCCTCCCACCTCCCTCATCTCTTATTGTGTTCTTCTGTCTCCCATCTTTTACATCCTCTTATTGTCTGTCTAACTTTTCCTTGGTCTTCCATGTCTGGGTCTTTTCCCTAACTCTAACCCTGCCTCCTTGCTAAAGCTCAGATTTCTGCCTCCCTCTCATCTCCTCTCTTATGCCTTCTTCCTTTGGCTGTTTGGATCAAGCTGCTAGGGCTACTGTCTTCTCTGACCCCTGCCACCATTACTCCGACCTCACCTTTCTTCATCCTTCCACTCTTCATCCTCAAACCACAGGATTTAAAGCAAGATGGAACCCTAGAGGTCATTTTGTCTCACTCCACACCCAACCTCCTCAAACAATTTTTATAGATGTGGTCACTGAAGCCATTTATATAACCTGTGTGACCTCGAGTAAAATCCTCAATCTCCTTGGGACTCAGTTTCCTTTTCTAGAAAATGAGAAACTTGGACCAGGTAACCTCTAAGATCTAGGAGTCAATGGACTTGTGGCAACCCATGGTAGCAAGTAGCGTGTCTGGTCCAGAAGGTTCCAGCATCTCTGTTTACCTAGCTCTGGGGGACACCTGAGAGATGAGAAACTCCATGTTTCCTTCAACATCTCCCTTTGAATGAAAGGATCTACCTACCTAGAAAACCAAGGAAAGGGTAGGAGAGTCTGGGTTCATGTGACAGAGTTTGGGTTTGGGTTGAAAGTTGGGCTCCCAGGCTAGTGCTGCTCTTTGCTTGTTGATCTGACAGCTTAAGCCTCTGATTCTGGAATTTGAACTGGACCCTGGTCTAAGACAAGTGATGGTGCTGCCTCCCCCTATTCCTGGCTAGCCTGGTTCCTGTAGGAGAGGGAGAGGGGTGCAAACAGAAGGCAGGGGACAGAGGGCAGAGCCCCCCTCTCCCTGGTCATTGAGAAAGGAAACTGTCTCAGCCAGCAGCTTAGATCAACAGTAGCAATCTTAAGGATCTCACCAATCAGGGCTGGCTCTCTTTGCAATGGAGATAAGCCCCCTGCCCAGAGGAATAAACCCAATAGACAGTTTCTCTTGACAACTAAGTCCCTGGCTCAAGTAGAAGAAAAAAGAGGCCATCAGCCCTTCTGGAGACCTGATCCTTTGGGAAAAAATTGGGGGAGGGGAAAGAGAATGAGGAGAAAACCCCTCCCTGCTCAAATTAGGTCAGAGGAAGATGGTCAGTGTTGACTGGTCAGCCTTGGTTATTTGGCTCTCATGGGTTTCTAGGTAGAGAGCTGCGAAGAATTGTAGAGACCATCTAGTCCAACTTGCTCATTTTGCAGAGGAGGAAACTGAGGCAGACAGAGGTTGAGTGACTTGCCCAGGGTTGAAGAACTAGGGAGTATCTAAAGCTGGATTTGAACTCAGGTCTTCTTGATTGCAGGCCCAACTCTCTACTTATCTATTGTACCACCGAGCTGCCTCTGATGCTGCATAAAGAAACTGGGGTCCAGAGAGGCCTAAATGACTTGCCTAAGGTCACACAATAATGGATTCAAACCCAATTCTTACTCCATAGCCAGCTCTCTTTCCAATATAGGATGCTGGACTATATGGGATGGTCAGTTCTCCATAGTCACTGTTGGGTGGTAAATACTGACTGTTCAGCTAGCAACATTGTCTGGTTAGTGTTGAGGTAGGTGGTCATGTTGACTGATTATCATTGGAATGTTAGTACTGGGTAATTAGTCATGGTTGATCCAGTGGTTGATTAGAGTGGTTGATTAGTTCTGTACTATTGCTTTTCAGGTGGTAAGGGTTACATGATCATCCATATGTACTCAGGCCTCCTTCCTTCTTCCCTTTCCCCACCATGTTGCATTCATTGGCCTTAATAGCCTGGGGAAAAATCACTTTTACTATTACTTTATTATAGCAATTAGCATTTGTGTAACTCTTTAAAGTTTGCAAAATGCTTTACATATTTTATTTTTGGGGATGATCAGGATTAAGTGACTTGCCCAGGGTCATACAATTAGTAAGTGTCTGAGGCTGGATCTGAACTCATGTTTTCCCCACTCTAGGGGAAGTACTCCATATACTACACCACCTAGCTGCTCCAGTGTTATCTTAATTGATCCTCACAACAACTCTGTGAGGCAGTTGTTCTCCTCATTATACAGATGGCAAAACTGAGGCAGAAAGAATGATTTGTCCAGGGTCACATAACTAGTAAGGGTCCAAGGCAGGATTTAACTCAGTTTCAAAGACTCTATTTACTATACCATGTAAAGATGACTAGGAGAACTTATAAAGGGTGAGGAGGAGTGGGAGGAAGGAAACTAAAGTTGATCATTAAGGCAAGGTCAATCCTGAGCTAGGAGTCCAGCTTCCTACCAGATTTTGCCACAAAAACCCAGAGTCCGTGGAGTGGGGAACCTGCCCCAGTGCGTTTCCCTTGGTGTGATCGGTAGGCGACTCCTTTTGTCCATGGATGAACAGGAGGGGATTTTTATCTTCTAAGGGTCCTCCAGGGCTAGAAAGGGCAGAGATGCTGGATCCTTCTGGACTCATGGGAAACATCGCACAAGGCAGAGGAGAAAAGTGGAATTAAGGGGCTAGTATTGATGCTCCTCCAGGGACTGGGGGAGTGGGAGGGAAGAGCAATCATTGATGAATCGATTCTCATTATTGGACTGCTTGGAGAAACTCCGAAACATAGAGCTGAGGGAGAGGGTGGGATCCTCATGGAAAAAGACACAACCCGGCTCTGCTATGCGGAATACAAATGAGCCAGTCATCCTGGCTAGCTCTTTCTAGACCCCTGCAGTACAGATCGCAGCATGGGAGCAAAACCCCAACATCAGTCAGTTGGTCAGTCAATAAGCATTTATTGTGAGTACTGTGTGCCAGGCCCTCTGCTAAGCACAGGAGAACTGATACAGAGTTCATAGACTGTTCTTACTCTCAGGGAACTCACAGTCTAAAAGGGGAGACTATAGGAAAACAGTTGTGTAGAAACAAGATATCTACAGGATAAATTGAAGTGATGGACAGACTGAAGGAACTAGCTTCTTATAAGAAGGAGGCTTCTTATAGGATTTTAACTGGGAGTTGGAGATAAAATGGGACGGCATTCTGGGTCTGGGGAGCAGCCAGTGAAAATTCTTGGAAGCGATGATGGGGAGCCACTGAAGTTTATGGAATAGTAGGGGAGGGGAGGGACATGGTAAATTTTAGGAAGATCAGTTTGACAGCTGAGTGGAAGATGGACTAGAATGGAAGGTAACAGGCAGAAAGACCAACCAGCAGGCTATTGTAATAATCCAGAGAAGAAGAGGTGATGAAACCCTGTACCAAAACTGTGGCAACATCAGAGGAGAGAAAGGCACACATACAGGAGATGGTCCAAATGTAGAATCGACAGAATTTGGCAGCAAATTGGATGTGGTGGTGGGAGTGAGGGGTGTGAGAGTGAGAAGTTGAGGATGATTGTAGGTTTACAATGTACCAATGGATTGTAGAAGTCAGTGCTGGACCCCAGGATGGTGTAGATACGTATTGTGGGATGGATTCCACATGGCTGCCAGTGACTGATGCCAATATGGTCCTGGGCAAAGTTTCAAAGTAGGGGAGATTGGTTTTAGACACTAATCTCAGTATCCCCTTCCCTCCCAGCTCAGTCTTGCCTGACCTTACAACCACTCCCTGCCCCTCAGCCTAAAACTTGTCACTATCAGTCTCTCCCACAGAACCTTTCCTGATCTATAATCCCATCCAAAATAGAGAATCAACCACCTCATCTAAGCAGTTAATCTCTACTTATTCCCTGTAGCACCATGCTTGGCACAGAGTAAGCACTTAATAAATGCTCATTGCCTGACTGCCAAGGTCAGTCAGTTAATAAATATTTATTAAATGCTTACCATCATTCAATTAGGTGGCGAAGTGGATAGAGCGCCAAGCCTGAAGTCAGAAAGGCTCATCTTCCTGAGTTCAAATCTGCCCTCAGACACTTACTAGTTGTGTGACCCTAGACAAGTCACTTCACTTTGTTTACCTCAGCTATCTCATCTGTAAAATGAGCTGGAGAAGGAAATGGCAAACCACTCCAGGATCTTTGCCAAGCAAACCCCAAGTGGGGTCATAAAGTATTGGAAACAACTGAATAACAACATTAATCATGATTTATTAATCAACTGCTATGTTCTAGGCATTGTGCTAAGTGCTGACGATACATAGAAAGGCAAAAATAGTCTCTGGACTCAAGGAGCTTATATTTTAACAGGGAAGAAAACATGACACAAACTATAAAATATATACCGAGTAGACGGAGAGTAATCTTACAGGGAAGGCAAAAGCTTTGGGGGAGAGGACTCAAAGGAGGTAGACTTGGAAAGGCCTCGTATAGAAGGTGTGATTTGAACTGAGTCTTCTTGAAGGAAGCCATGGAAGCAAGGAGGCAGAAATGAGGAGAGAGAACATTCCAGATAAGGGGAACAAACAGTGAAAATTCTCAGAATGGGGAGAGTCTCATCCTTCCTCCTGTGGGAGGACCCACATGGAGGTCAGTGTCACAGGATGGCAGAGTACATGGGGAGGGAATGAAAGGAAAAGTAAGGTGTAACAAGGCTGAAAAGGTAGAAAGGGGCTACGTTGACATTTGAATGTCAAACAGGGTTTTATATTTGATTTTGGAGGTAATAGGAAGCTACTGAAGTTTATTGAGAAGGGAGGAAGAAGATGATGCATCATTTTAGGAAAAAATCATGTTGGTAGTCAGTCAAAGGAGGATGGATTGGAGGAATTGATGGGGGGGGCGCATTTAAAGCAGAATTAGAATTCTTGGAGGGAAAGGACAAGAAACGGAGGATTTTGGCTGTCAGCAATGAAGATGTTTTTAAAAATTAGAGTATTCCAGAGGCATTTTGGTGTAGTGGGTGGAGGGTCAGGTTCCGAGTCAGCTAGGCCTGGAATCACATCCTCTGACATGTTAGCAGTATGATCTGGGGAAAGTGACAACATTTCAGGACTCCCCCCTCCCCCCTCCAGCTCTTTAAGTTAAATAGTAGTTGCCGATCTGCAGAGGTGGAGGGATTTTTCTCATTTCCACATATGGGAAATTCACTATACCAATGATATCAGAGGTGCAGACCAAAAAAAAAAAAATCAGAGATATCTGCAATTGAACCAATTACTGGGTAAGGAAAGTAACAACCTCATCCTTGGAAATGTTAAAGCAGAACCTCTTTGCTAATATTAATAATACTTTGCTTTTAAATAGCATTGTAAAGTCTACAAAGCAGCACTGTTAGAGAGAATTCCTTTTTAAGTGTGGATAAGACTAGATGCAAGGCAGCTAGATAGTAAAGGGGATAGAACACCAAGTCTGGAGTAAGGAAGACCTGAGATCAAATCCAGCCTCAGACACTAACCAGCTGTGTGACCCTAGACAAGTCACTTAATCCTGTTTACCTCAGTTTCCTCATCTGTCAATTGAACTGGAGAAGGAAATGGCAAACCACTCCAATATCTTTGCCAAGAAAATCCCCAAAGAGGTCACAAAGGGTCAGACACAACTGAAAAGGACTTAAACAACAACAGATTAGATGCCCTTTGAAGTTCTTTACTACTCAAAATCTCCCTTTCTTTGAATAAATCAACTTTTAATAGTAGCTCAAAGAGTCACAGAGTTGGAAGGGACCTCCCTGCCTGGTAAATTTAATCCATACCTAAAAAAATCCTCTCTAGAATATATCTGACAAATGGTTACCCTTCTATTGTTTGAAGATCTCCAAGAAAGGGCAACCCATCATCTCCTTAGATAGCTCATTCCATTTATGGATAAGTCTAATTCTATGGATTTTATTTTATGCATTTAAAAACACTCCTCTAAGGAGGGCCCTGTAGGCTGCCAAAAGGGTGTAATGTTAAGGGAATTTGAAAATCTTCCCTGCCCCTTAATAGACCCATGTGACTTGCTTTGAGCTCTGGTCCAGCCCACAGCTTGATTCACATGGAACCCATAGTGAGAAGAGCTTCCCCAATGGGTGGAGCAGGAAGAGGGAGTGAGGCAGAGTTGAGGCAGAGCAGCTAGCATGAGGGAGAGAGGGAGGAATTTTGCCTAGGGGAGTTTGTTTGTGAGGAGGCCTAAGGGAGGGAAGGCTTGGGGATGTGGGTGCTCCCTGGATTGCTGATGTGTATAAATTTCTTTGTTACCATGATAGATTTGGCTTTCTGGTATCTGAATAAATATCTTGGTCTCATCTTTGGGGAGGAGAATTATTTATATTTGCAAATTTACCTTGGAAATACACATATTCATAGCAGCTGCTATGGGTATCACATTGGCATTACAAGGGATCCATGATACAAAAAAGATTAAGACTCCCTGGAATAGGTTACATTGTTGCTGTTTGTCCTTTGTTCTCAAAGAGGACCATGATATCAGAAAGATGATGCCATGACTAGTAAGTGAACTGGATTTAAGTGAAGGAGGACTGTGCAAGGTCACCAGCACTCTGGCTTTCAGGAAGTCATGCTCATTTTTATTATCTAACTTGTTAGTGACTCCTATCATGGGGATTTCAGCCTAGTATGAGCCAGGCAGAGAGGTATTAGGTAAGGTAGATCCTTTCTTGAAATCGGACGAACTAGATTACACCAGACAGTTATTTGAAATTATGATTGGGACAATTTCAGAGAAACTTGGGAAGACTTGTATGAACTGATGCAAAGTGAAGTGAACCAAGAGAATAATTTATTTAACAACAATATTGTAAAGACAAACAACTTGGAAAGACTTGGGAACGCTGATCAATACAATGACCAACCATGATGTCAGAGGACTTATGATAGAACATGCCCCCCACCTCCTGAGAGAGAGAGAGAGAGAGAGAGAGAGAGAGAGAGAGAGAAATGATAGATTTCATAGTGATAGAGACATATTTTTTTTTTGACATGGTCAATCTGGCAATTTGTTTTTGCTTGTTATATGTTTGAAATAGGACTTTTTTTTCTTGCTTTTTCAATGTGTAGAGGAGGAGAGTGAAATTGGAAGGGAGGGAAGAAGGCAGAACTTAGAAAATAAAATTCAATTAAAAAAGATTATACTAGACAAAGGGGGTGGGAAAATAGGCTCACCATTTCTGACTCCATTGTAATTATGTTTTTTCCCCCAGTAGAATACAATCTTCTCAAGGGGAGAGATTGTTTCATTTTTTTTTTCCCCTTTGCATATCCAGCACCTAGCACAGTACGGAAGTATGGAATAGTAGGCTGCTAATGGGGCCACAAACACAAAAATAAAGCTCTGGACACCTATGGAACTTCTAGACCATACCAGTCCTAATTCCGCATTCTTATTCTATGTTATTAATTTATAACTATTAATAATAACAAAGAATAAGATATAATATAGCTAGCTATACTTATTATTAATTATATAATATTTTAATAAAAGTAGGCAAATCACTTTACCTATGTTCTCTTACTTGGGCTTACAACAATGTGTGAGAGTTAGGTGCTTTTATCATCTCCATTTTATAGAGGAGAAACTGAGGTTGGGAAGTTAAGCGCGTCTGAGGCCGGATTGCGATTCAGGTCTTCCTGACCTTTAGGTCCTACTCTGCACTTCCTGTTTCATCTAAGAATGTCTCCTCAAACAGATGTGAGCTCTATTAGTCAAGACTCATTAGTTTCCTTTCTAGTAGCCATAAAACAAGGAAGTACTGTTGACTGACAGTTGATATCGGTGCTAGAGGAATAGGGAAAAGATGGAGAGCATAAGACCAGGTAGAATGAGAAGGCTCCCAGAAAGAGAGAATTATAGTTGGAAGAAGACTGGAGAAGAAAAAAGAGGAGGGGTCACGAGGCATGGGGGAGGGGCAGAGTGAGGAGGACAGGCATCTTGGAAAGGAAGAAATGGATTGTAGGAAGACTGTAGTAGTATAGGGACTGGGACAAAGGAACAGGAGGCAGATTTTCTAGGTCTGCAGAAAGAGTCCTAGGAATCCCAGAGGTGAAATAGGAGACAAGGACTTTGTATAACCAGTGCTTAGCCTAGTGCATGGCACATAGTAGGTTTTTAATAAATACTTGTTAGCTGACTGTTCACCTAATGGAGGAATCCCAAAATCACAGTTAGAGAGGCTTTTTGGGGGTAGGGGGGTGATTCCCTTTACAACTTATCTGTCAAGTCTCACCCAATCTCTCTTTGAAGACCTCTCATAAAAGAGAGCCCACAACTTCTTCAGGAAAGGTAAACCACTTTGGTATCACTCTACATGTTGGAACATCTCCCCCTCCATCCTGTCTTAATGCACTCTTTGTAACTTCCACCTCTCTTTCCCAGTTTTTCCTCTGGGATCAAGCAGAACAAGATGAGATCTCCCTTCCAATATCTGATGACAGCTATCATGTCCCTCCCCTCCTCTCCCATCTCTTTCCCAGATAAACTTCCTTGATCCCTTCATTGGACCCTCCTATAGCATGAACTTGATTGAGGCCCTTCTTTACCCTAGATGCCATCCTCTAGATTCTTTCTAGTTTATTAATGTCATTTTCAAAAGTGTATTACCCAAAACTGAATACAATATTCCAGATACTGTCTTACTGAGTCAGAGCACTTTGAGACTCTTGGTTACTTTTTCCAACAAGTCGTGCCTTTTTTCATGTAACCCAAGATCCAATTGAGTTTCTGGGCTGCTCCCATCACCTTGTTGGTTTTAATGAGCTTGTAGTTCACTAACACCTGTAGATCTTTTTCAGATGGACTGTTATCTAGTCACACCTCCCACATCTTGTATTTGTGGGGTTGGCTTTGGGGACCTGAGTGGAAGAATTTATTTTTAGATCTGGCCCAATTTTCTCTCCTGTCAAGCAAGACCTTTTGGGATCCTGGACTCAGGGTGCTAGCTATCCTTCCTTGCTCTGCTTCACTCACATATTTAATAAGATATCCATTCCTTCATCCAAGTCATTGATTAAAATGTTGAAATACACAGGGCCAAGCCTAGATCCAAGGTATCCTCTTGTCTATAAACCCAAGGGTTCCTTAGAGCCACCAAAGATAAATGCTCCAAGTCCACAACTAAGGGGAAATAAGGAACCAAGTGTTCTGAGCCATAGTTGACAAATGGATTCTGCTTTTAGTGTTACTCTTAATACCAACCCCCTACCCCCTTCACGCATCTACCTCCAAGTCCCTAAGAAATGAATTAATTTTTTTGAAACTAGCAGGAAGATTATTGGACTCAGAGAATATCAAAGGTGAGAAGGGCCTTAGAGATCATCTAGTCTAATCCTCTCATTTTACAGTTTCTGCCAGGGAGTGGAAGTAATTTACTCAGGGTTACATAGTATGCTAGTGAAAGAATCAGGGGCTGGAACCAGAGATGTGCTGATAAATGTTTAACAATAGGATCTCTGACAAAAATTACACGACACACTTTTAAGTTTAATCTGCATTATTAATATTTTCTCCATCACTTTCTAATGTCTAGGCAAAAAAAAAAACCCTAAATCAAGTACTGATTTGTAACCTTTGCCAGTTTCTAAGGTATAAATGCTCACACTGAAATTTTAATCATCAGATCTCTTGAGGTGGTTCATGTTAGCTTCAGAACGTTGTTGGTAGAATCCAGGCCTCTTGACTCCTACTGGGTCCCTTTGCCCTGTATCACAATATCTCTAATTCTCAAGAAGCAACCCCTATATTACTCAGTATGTCATTCTTTCCCATCCTTCCCTAAAACAAACTGTATACACACACACTCACACACACGCATACACACTATGAGTTTTCATGCACCACAAAGATCACAATTATATACATTAATGATGTATTTATACATCTCGCAGGTGTCACCTTCTAAAGGAAGCCTTTCCTGATTTTCTCCCACTTATTTTGATGTTCACATCTTTTTGAAATTATTTGGTTTTATTTTTTATGTATTTTGTATTTTTTGTGTACATGCAAGCAACTCATCAACTCATCTCTTTACTAATAACTCCTAAAGATAAATCTAGATCAGACTCTCTCCTGAATTCCACTCTCTCATCATCAATGGTCTGTTGAACATTTCTAACTGAATGTCCCAATGGGCATTTCAAATTCAATGTGTCCAAAATGGAATTCATTATCTTTTCCCCAAATCCATCCCTCTTCCAAATAAATTTCCCTAGGTGGTCAAAGATATCACCTTCCTTACAACTTCAGTGTCATCCTTGATTCTCAACCCACATATCCATCTAGTTGCCAAATCTTGTCTTATCTATTTCTCCAACATCTCTCAAATCTGTCGCTTTCTCTCAATTCATACAGCCACCGTCTTAGGTTATGTGTTCATGACCTCTATCCTGGACTATTTCAATAGCCTCCTCTCTTCCCTCTTCAGTACATTCAAAAGGAACTACTTGCCTGTGCCTTTAAACTCAATCACTCTGATTCTCACTGAATGGCTGGCCCAAGCCTCACTTGCTCATTGTTTGGGTTTTGATAGCTCAGAGTGGGTGTAAATGACAATTGTTCTGACCAGAAACTCTGAGGGTCTTCCCTTCTCAGACTGATTCTTTTGTAAAGTCAAGTATGCCATCTTTGGCCTCAATTCTTACCTAGCCTTTAACCACTGAATGGGTATTACCTCAGACTAACCAAGACCTGGGAAAGATCATAGCTTACAAAGACCAAGGTCTTCTCCCACTGTATCTGGGGCGCTCACTAGTCAACTTGACCTGGGTTTTGCCATTAAACTCTGATGACTCTGGAGGAGAGAGTGAGATTGATGACCTCGCACAGTTCTCCATTACTTAAATCTAATTCACTTGTGAGTTAAGACATCACCCTCTTGATGTCATGGTTCTCTCTGAGAACCAAAGGATGAACAACTACAAATATACCACCCAGTTGCCTAAGTGGTTTTTCAAAAGTTTAGGACTGGCTATATCAGTGCCCTATTTTACAAACTGGAGTGGCAACTCATTTCTTCCACGATCAAATATAAATGTTTTGTTTGGCATTTTGAGCTTTTTACAACCTGGCTTGAGCCTGCCTTTCCAGCTCTTTGACACATTACTTTCACATACACACACAAAGGTTAACAAAACTGGCCCATCTCCTTGCCTTTGTACTGGCTTCCCCCACACTGGGAAAGTACTCAGTTCTCCCCAATGTCTTAGAGAATCCCTGATTTCCTTCAAGGTTCAGCTCAAGTATCACCTACATGAAGCCTTACCTGACCACCTCTGGTGACCAGTGCCTTGTCCCCAAATTATCTTTATTTTTACATTTACATAGTTCTTTTTGCTTTTTAAAAAAAATTTCTTTTCTTTTTTTATTGTGAACTTAATCATCAACAAGCATTTTGACATACAAAGAACACCAAAGAGGTTTATATTTTATGTCTATATGTATACATATGTATCTCCACACATACATATACATGTGTGCATATAAGCTATTGAAAAACTGAAAAACTACTGAAAAACTGTAGTAAGACATGGGACAGGGCAGTCAGGTGGCACAGTGGATAGAGGACTGGACACAGAGTTAGGAAGACTCATCTTCCTGAGTTCAAATCTAGCCTCAGACACTTATTAGCTGTGTGACCCTGAACTTAACCCTGTTTGCCTCAGTTTTTTTCATCTGTAAAATTAGCTGGAGAAGGACATGGCAAACCTTCCAGTATTTCTTTCAAGAAAATCCCAAATAGGGCCACAAAGAGTTGGACAAGACTAAACAGTAACTGTATATACCTTCTCCTGCTGTGTGCGTGTATACTCATGTACTTGTGTGTACACCTATGTGCACATGCATGCATAAGCTAATAAAGTTTAAAAACTGCACTAAGATGTGGGACAACCTGCATGTATGCATTCTGTCTTTCTTGCCCAGTTTGTAAAGTCCCTTCAGGACAAAAACAGTTTCACATTTTTTTTTTTAAGTTTCACTTTTAAACTTGTTGTTATTGATGAGTTGTTTCAGTTATATCTTACTCTTCATGAACTCATTTGGGGTTTTCTTTGCAAAGATACTGGAGTGGTTTTCATGTCCTTCTCTAACTCATTTTACAGATGAGGAAACTGAGGCAAACAGGGTTAAGGACTTGCCCAAGGTCACGCAGCTAGTGTCTGAGGACAGATTTGAACTCAGAAGATGAGCCTTCCTGATTCCCAGTCCAGTGCTCTAGCCACTGTACCACCTAGCTGCTCTCTGAGCCTCCAAGTAGGTACTTAATAAACCCTTATTGACTGACTGTTTCCTCACCCATAAAATGATCTCTAAATTCTCTTCCAGTTGTAAACCTGATGATCTTATGCTCTTTCCAGCTCTGGTAGTTCTATTAATCGAAAATAGAGAAGAAAGGTTATCCTTTAACACCTTTATTGACCGCCTGCTCTCCACCCTACTGCCCATTCCATCTTCCATCTTAGAGCCTGGGCTAGTTGTACCAGCCCTCCCCAGAGGTGGCTACATTTGAGCAGATGTGATGGAAGAGAGGGAGGGGAGACTGAGGACCTTGGCTGTCTGCTTCCTAGACAACCCTGCTTACCCATTTCTGTGAGTACTATTTTTTCTCTGTTCTCTTGCCAGAGTTGGGCATATTTGTATGCCCTGGGAAATGTTTGGGTAAACCCATCCCACCTTAGACTTGGAGCCTTCACTAAAACGCACATGACAAAGACACAATGAAAGCCTGAATGCAGGATAGCTGAATCTTCCAGCATTAAAAATATGTACACTTAAAAAAATACATGTTTTTGTATAACCTATATCAAATTACTTACTCTCTCAGGGAGGGGAGAAGGGAGGAAGGGAAGGAAAGAATTTGACCCACAAAAATTTTTTAAATGTTAAAAATTGTTTTTACATGTAATTGGGGGAAAATATTAGTTAAAAAATACATGTTTAAAGTATCCTTCCTTCTGAGCCCTTGCATATTTGTTGAATTGAAATTGAATACATTTGTAGATATCTAAGTATATGTATATATATTTATATACACTGTAAGAGTAAATGAGCATAATTATGTGGTATGTGAGGCCAACTATGTGAGTATATGTGAATATGTGAGCATATGAGTGCATGCGCATGTATGTGTATGCACACAAATAAGTTGCACACTGGGGAACGGCCTATTTTGTCTACACTTAGTCCCTGCTCCAGTCTCAAGGGGTCTCCTCTGAAAGATCCCTCACACACCATAATTCAGAGCAGGCCCCACCTCTGTCCTTGCCAGGCCTCATCCCTCTCTCATAATTATGGAGAACAAACAAGAGCTGCGGATGGTGAAGGAGATGCTATTAGCTTAACCTTTAAGGGAGCTGCTGGCTGGGCAAGTGTCTCCCCAACCCAGGTCTAGCTTCTGAGGGTTCCTGGAGACAAGAAAAACGGGTTTGGTTACAGGAGAAGGTGGATGGAAAGGGAGGAACCAGAGAATAGGGTATCTTCATACCAGGTTACTCAGAGGATGCAGGAAGGGGAAGGGGAGGAGGGATGGAGAAGCTCAGACAAGAAGGGTGGGGGAAGAAAATGGTAGAGAGATCAGATATTTGGAACCCAAATTACAGGTTACACATGGAGTAAAAAAGTTACATTGGAGCCGCTAAATGTCTCCTTAAATATTATCTAGATCAATCTCATTATTTTATTTAGTTTAAATTTTTTGGTGAATGCGGGGGGTGGGGTTTAATAAGTATTTATTGCTAGAGACTGGGTGGCAGGGAGAGGCAAAAAATATTTTTAAAACAGATAAAAGAATTCAAAAAATGCTGCAAACCAGAGCTAATACTAAAATAGCCCCCAAAGGTATATATTAAAATATTGTATAATAATTGATTCTCATAATCATGACTTCAAGTCATCATGAAAAAGTTAACCAACCTCATTATTTTAAAGATGAGAAGACTGGTTTTGTATGACTGCACACATATAATCTATATCTAAGTGCTTGATTCTTGAAGAGTGGAGAGGAAAGGAACGGAGGAAATTTGGAATTCAAATTCTACATTAATTGTAAAAATTATGAAAGTATAAAAAAATCCTAAAAACTGCTTTTATATGTAATTGAAAAAAAATAAAAACATTCTTAGATAAAAAAACTGAGGTCCAGAAAAAGAAAATGAACTGGGGCAGCTAGGTAGCACAGTGAATAGGTCCGGCCCTGGAGTCAGGAGGACCTGAGTTCAAATCCGATCTCAGACACTTGACACCAGATGTATGACCCTGGGCAAGTTGTTTGATCCCAATTGCCTAGACAAGAAAGAAAAAGAAAGAAAATGAGCTAATCCTAGTCTCACTGAATTAAGAACAAAGGTAAAACCAGAATCCCCATCTCTTCACTGAAACCTAAGAATCCTTTTCTAAGATCCTGTTCAGTTTTGAATTCTGTGGAAGAAGGCAAAAGAAAGGGACCCCCTTCCTGCTGTATATTGGACCTCAATCTAGCCTTGCTTCTTAGGAGAGAGTAAGCATGAGATCAGAATTCTAAGAATGCAAAAATGGGGTTGGGATTTAATGTTTCCAGCAGTCAGTATTTGCAGAGTGGTCCAACTTCTGATTGTACCAGGATAAGCACCCCCCCAAAAAAGGGGAGCATTTCCTGACCCTCAGTCCCTTTCCTCTGACCCTTAGCCAGTGGCATTCACAGTGCCCCTGCACTTCTTAGACCTATCTCAGGGTTCCCAGAAGAAGGAGGATGGGAAACAGCAGAGCTGGGGGATGAGGGATTGGGAGGGGGGCCTGACTCACATTTAGCCCACAGCTTCGGCAGCGGCGAGACAGCAAGGAATATTTTTAGGAGCTCATTAAACAGGGAAGAAAGAAAGGGAAGGGAAGGAAGGAAGACGCGGATTATGCATTATTTTTCATCCGAATGACAGCTCTGAGCATCTCCACTGGATCTGTCATGCAAAAGAAATGGCATGTCTAATATTATTATAGAGTGAGTGTGTGTGTGTGTGTGTATGTGTGCCCAAATACACTCATGCTCGTGTGAAACTGACTGGGTGGTGGGTCTGACTTCTGAGTGTGAGTCTGTGACAGTCAGAGACAGACACAGATGTACAAACAACAAGACATGTTGGAGTAGAAGACACAGAGAGAGAGAGAACTGGGAGATGACAGTGCATGAGTGTGTAACACATTTACATTGGGGTGAGACCAGAGGATGACTTACGAGCCTGAGTCTATGTGCAAAACTAGAGGCTGGGTTTGGAAATGTGTGTGATTGTCACTGTGTGTGTGTGTGTATTTATGTATGTGTGTAAGAGAGGGACAAACCAAAGTGTGTAATTTTGATTCTGGGAGATTTTGTATAATGGAGTGTGAACACTGAGGAGGCAACCTGACTTCTGTGTGATGGGGTATGGATAATTCTGGAAGCCTAACAGATGAAGGGAGAGAGTACCCCGAAAAATGTGGGCAGGGGAGTGACAGGTGAGATTGTATGAATGGAATGGAAATCTATAGCTTGCTTGCACATGTGTGTGTAAATGGAGGGTGAGCATGAGTCATGGCTGAAATGTCCCCAGAGGGTAATGAAGAAACTCAGATTGGTGTTAGAAAACTGCCATACTTGTCCTTCTCTAGATAGGGGTTAGAAAAGAGGTGAAGACTTAAGGTGGGAGTGGGGGGGGGGGGTGGCAGTAGTGAGTAGGAGTCTGTTTCTAAGAGAAAGGGAAGGGGGAGGTTGTACAGATCTGTGAAGGGCTAGGGGAATTGTATGAATGAATGAGTGAATGAATGAATGAAAAAGGGTTTTCTTAAGCGTTTACTACTACGTGAAAAGCACAGTGCTAAGTACTGGAGATACAAATAGAAAAGCAGAGACAGTTCCCACTCTTTTAATGGGGGAGGCTTGAAAATGATAGTAAGTCATAACAATGTAAATGAAAATAATAACAATACTAGAAAGAAAAGAAAACGACAACAGCAAAAACCCCTCAACCCAAAAACTGACCTCTGTGTAATTATAGTGACAAAGCTTGGCCCAGAAGAAGAGATGAGGGGGATAAAAGGATGATACTCTCCCTTCTTTGAGGAGGTGGGGAACTATGGGTGGGAGAATTGGGTATACGCCATCAGACTGCATTGATCAGGTTGGGTAGTTTAGCTGAAAGGTTTTTGTTCTTTCTTATAAGGGATGGGAAAGAGAGGAATGAGGGATATACTCAGAAATTAAGGTGATGTAAAAACAAAAGCTATCCTCCCCTCAAAGTTTTTATATTAAAAGTAAGAATAGAGTGCTTTCCACGGTACCTCTGAGCACCCAATTCCCATTTTATTCAAGTTGGGACAACAGTAGAGATCCCAGCCCCATCTTTGCATCCCTAGAATTTTAATGCCAAGGCTATTCTCTCCTAGGGAGCAGGGGTAGATTGGAGTCCAAGTCTCCCAGTACATAAAAGAAGGGAGTCCCTTTCTTTTGCTTCCTTCCATAATATTTAGAGTGGAACAGGATCTAAGATATTATCTAGCTAGAGGTTCCTAACCTGAGCTCCATGAACTTTTTAAAAGGTATTTTGATAATCATATCTTGATGGTGCAGTGGATAGAGCACCTGACCTGGAGGCAGGGAAACCTGAGTTCAAATCTGACCTCCGATGCTCACGGAATGACTCTGGTCCAGTAACTTAACCCTGTTGACCTCCGTTTGCTCATTTATAAAATAATGGAGAAGAAAATGGCAAACCTCTCCAATATCTTTGTCAAGAAAACCCCAAATGGGGTCACGAAGAATCAGATACAACTGAAAAAACAATTTCAATATAATTGGTTTCCTTTGCTAGCCTATGATTTTATTTTATGCATTTAAAAAAATTATTCTGAGAAGGTGTCCATAGGTTTCATGAGACTGCTGAAAGAGTAGTCCATGACACACAAAAAAGTTAAGAACTCCTGGTCTAAATAAACCTCTTTATTTGGCACCAGCCTGTCTGGCAGCAGTCAGTAAGTAACATAGCTACTTTTTTTTTTGAACCTGTATTCTTGGACTTCAAATGCATTCCTTCCCTAAGGAGCCACTCCATCTCTACTCTGGGATCTGTGGCTGGCCATAATTTGGGAGAGAGAAGTAGATTTGGGATCTCCTGTGGGTGAAGATTCAGAGTAATAGTAGTAACAGTAACAGCTAGTATTTATCTTGTTTAATTTTAATTTTCCAATTATATGTAAACAAACGTTTTTAACACTCTTAAAAATTTTTTTGAATTGCATATTGTCTTGTCTACCTCCCTCCTCTTCATCTCAGAAGGCAAGCAATTTGATACAGATTATACATGTGCAGTCATGCAAAATATTTCCACATTAGCCATGTTACCAAAGAAAACACAGACCAAACAAAAAAAAAGCTTTTTTTGCTTGAATTTGTATCCCAGGCACTTAGCACAATGTCCCTGCCAGAGTAGTTACTTAAATAAATGCTTGTTGAGGACTAACTCAGCGCTTTATGGTTTATGAAAGAGCTTTACACATGTTATCTGATCATCACAACTCTGGGAAGCAGTTGTTCTTATCATCTTCATTTTACAAATGAGGAAACTGAGGCAAACAGGTTAAATGACTTGCCCGGAGTTGAGCAGCGAGTAAGCGTCTGAGGCAGGATTCCAACTCAGATCTTCCTAGCAACATCTTATTCACCCTGCCACATAGTTGAGAGTCCTCCCAGACAATTTATGGCTACCAGATCTGGGGAAGGGGCTGCCTTGGTCCCCCAAGCTGTAGCTTCAATCGGCGTTCCTTTAGGTTGGGCGAACGCTGTACAGCTTCAGTCCGCCGATAGCGCAGGCTTGTCCAAGACAGGGAAAGGACATCACGAAAGATCTGCAGTTTTGGCCTGGACAGCACTGTGTAACTAAAGCCGACCTCATAAGTGACTAATTGATTTCTGTTCCCTGATTAAATGTTCAGCACTTTACATGGCAGCAGAAGGAGGTCAGCGCTACCTCCTCCCTCCCCCCCAACCCCCTTCAGCAACTCGTGGGGAGAGACAAAGAAATTGATTTTCCAATCGATGCTCTGAGCAATGATTAAATGTTCTCTGCACAACGGCCCTAATGAGTCCCGGAGGCGCGCCGGGCCTTTAATTAGAGACTCCCATGGGGGCCAGAGCTAGGGGGCTGCCCAGGGGCTGGGGGCTGGCTGAAAGGGTTGGGCCCCGGGAGATCTATGGGCTGGTCATTTGGGCAGAGACCCTACAAAAGGGTCTAAAAGATATGTGTGTGTGTGTGTCTGTGTGTGTGTCTGTGTCGGTGTCTGTGTGTCTGTGTGTGCGCGCGCGCGCTCAGAGACTTGGGTGTGTGTATGGTCTAGGATACCACCTGCACCAACATGTAGCATATTAGTTTGAATGCAGGTGTGTTCCAGAAGCCTCGGCTCCCCAAATGCTCCCTGACCCCCCACCCTACACACTCCTCCCCAGGACGTCGGGGTAATCAGAGCCAGGGGGCGGGCTCTCAGTTCTGCCTCGAGGTCAATTTGGTTGCTAGAATGGCACCCGGAGGCTTGGGCAGGAAATGAATCCCCCATAAACGCCACTGTGTTTTCATTACTCGCTGCCCGGCCCCACTGGCCTAGCAGCCCTATTGGAGGAGCTCAGACTAAAGACTTTAGAAATTCAAATGAGGCTCTCGGGGGAGAACTGGGCTTAAACATTCCCCAGCGCAGGCGGCTTTATTGAAGGAATAAACTATATTTGCAAAGTAAGATATTGAGCCTGTCACTTTCTCTTAGCGTTATAATGAGATCGAGGGAGGGAGGGAGGTAGGCAGGATGGGGTCCCCAGGGGGAAAGAAGCAGGAGCAGGGAGCTTCTCCCACCCTTCACTCCCCACTACCAACACCAATACCACCACCATCACGCCCCCTGCCACGGGGCTATGGGCAGAGATGCTCATTCCCCTCCCTCTATTTCCTTTGGTTGGGAATTCCCACTCCCTCATCTAACTCCCCTTACCTTTTTCCAAGACCCCCAGGATGACAAGAGGTCAGAGTGTAGACAAGAGAATGTTCAGAAGGGTATCTGCCAGACGCTGGAAGCCCGAATCAATTTATTTCCCTTCCAACTCACTCCCGAAAGAATCCCTAACCTCTACTCCATAGTCTACCTCATCACGATATACCTGGGGCAGAATTCTGTGCCAGGATCTGGGGAAGAGCTAGAGGGGAAAAAATTCTGTTCTCTGGGGTTTCCTAATCTTTTGAAGGTGGTAGGGAGCAGGGAAGGGAGCAGGAAAAAAGACATATGCCCCAGAATTAGACGGAGACTGAGAGGACAGATGCTCGGGAATAGGGGAGGAGGGAGTTATGATGAGTCAAGACAAATTTCTTACTGAAGTGGGGTATGGAGCAGAGCTGGAAAGGATAGAACGGAGGGAGCAATAGGGCAGAGAGGAGATTCACATGCCAGGGGGTGGTGGGGGAGTGAGGGAGGATTTATCCGACTGAGGGAGAGAGTATGAGGGAAGAGATCCCCACATATCAGGGTCTCATGGACCCCTTTGGCAATCTGGAGAGGCCTGTAAATTCTTCTTAGAATTATGTTTCTAAATGCATAAAATAAAATTCATAGAATTACAAGGGAAATAAATTTCATTGAAATACAGTTATCAAAAGATTTAAAGTTCCAAGTTCATGGTCATCTGTTCACAGATCTCCTTGGGAGTCTAGGCACCCCAAGAACCCCTCTCAGAGATGAAGGGGTAAAATCCTGGCATGGTAACAGATTCTAATTATAGCTAAAAGAAAGAAACCCAGGGTTCTTTGGCCATGAGTCAGGTCCAGATGTTTCTCCTAGGGACTTTTCTCAGCTTCTCTATTTTAGCACTGGTCATGGGGACCAGCTGTCCAATAAGGGGAATGAGGGACATACTGGCACCATGAACATAGCATGAGGGTATAAAATGCCAAACATGTCACTCTTCGCTTGCTCAGGACTGCCCTCTCCCACACCCCCATACATATTCAGTGCAGGGTCAGGGAGGGAATCAGACACCTACTGATCAAATGAAGGACATCTTTAATTTTATTTTTTCCAAATGAAAAAAAAATTTTAATTTTTATGACCATTTTAAATTTCATTTTTATTTTTTTCCAAACTGAAGGACAGGGTGAAGTCAGGAATAAGCTGGTACAGGCTTCTGGGCTTGAAGCTCAGTTTTACAAGCCCTGTTCTCAGAGAAACCCCTACCAGCCTTAAGCCCAGCTTTCCCCACCTCTGGGGCCTATAGTGCCAACCAGAACAGCTGTGGTTCTGTGACTGTGCCATGTCACAGAATGGTGCCAGAACTGGGGGAAGAAGCATCTAGTGTGGCAGGTCATGGAACAGCTGGCTTGTCACTTGTGCCTTGAGCCCCAAGAAGAGATAGAAGCTGACAGTGTGGCTGGTAGAGAGGCGAAGAGAGGGATAGACCAGGAAGGGGCAGATGAGGCCTTCATGGGGCAGCAGGATTAAAGGCCTTCATGGGAACAGGCCTAGGTGGGAGATACTAGATCTTCTCTGTGGAATCCTACTCCTGTAGAGAAGCTCCCCTCTTTGGGGCAACATTCTCTCTACTTTCAGAGTTTTGGCAGCAAGGGGAGGGGTGGAGGCAAACCAGGGACCCTGCACACAGAGAGATATTCAGGGCAGCCACATGACAAAGCCAGATATCTTCATCCTCCAGACATTTGAGACCTAGGAGGAAAGACAAGACTGGTTATAGGTAAGGAAGGAAACAAACATTATTAAGCACCTACTACGTGGCAGGCACTATGCTAAAGGTTTCCTAAATATCTCATTTGATCTTTGCAATCCTGGGAGGTAGATGCTGTTACGATCCTCATTTTACAGTGGAGGAAACTGAGGCAGACAGAAGTTAAATGGTTTGCCCAGGGTCACACAGCTAATAAGTGTCTGAGGCTGGATTTTAATTTAGGATTTCCTCCCCACTGCACCACATAGCTACTTCCCTTCCCTGCCCCCCCCCTTGTTCTTTCTCTCTCCCTTTTCTCCTCCCCTCTTCCCTCCCTCTCTCTCTGTATAGGTGTGTGTGTATGTATGCATATGTATGAGGCAGGCCCCAGACTTCCTGTGAACCCCTGCACCTTTTCCCTGCCCTTTCATCCTTATGCCCATGGTTTAGGGTGGTTTTCTTGCTTCTGCAAAAGGCCTTTGCTCCTCAATACTTATGTCTTCCCTATGAGATTATCTCCAATTTATTTTGTATATATATCCTGTTTTTACAAAGGTGTTTGCCTGTCCCTCTCCCCTCTCCATTAGACTGTGTGAGCTCCTTGAGGTCAGAAACTATATTCCTAGAGCTTAACCATGGTTCCTGACACATAGAAGTGGTTAATAAATGCTTACTGATTTGACTTGACTGTTATTTCTGGGGCCCAAGAGGAAGCCTGGCAGTGTCAAGAGGTTTGGTTGCTAATATCCTAATGTGATTTTCTCCTCAATGGCCTTCCCTGCCTTTCAGTCTCCTATTAAGGAGGTAATCTAGCTCCTACCCCATTCCTATGGTTCCTGAAGATACAGGTAGCAGAAAACATGTCTTTAATGGGTACGGGAAAGGATCCTGCCTGTGCCCTGGTGGCTTCTCCTGGTGGCAGATGAGGCATGCAGATGACATTAACTATCAAGCAAGGGAAAGGTCCCTTATGAAGAACAGGCTATAGTTTCCCCCTGCCCTCCCACCCATCTCTAACTGTGGGAAATGTTGCCTGAATGTCAACCTCTCTTGGCCCTTTCCCTGGATCTCAGCTGTGCTTTCTATGGGTGATGAAATGGGCAGTGATGGGTAAGCTTGGCAGCAAGGCTATAGTGGCAAGGCATGCCCGCCCTCGGCACTTTTTTCCTGACTTGTCACCACTCCCAGGCTGCCCAGCCAGCCATCGATGCAAAACCACAGTGACAAGATCCAGAGAGGGAGGGAAGGGGAGCTGAGCCTGGGGTGTGGGGGATGGGGAGAAGGGAGAAGGGAGAAGATGTAGGGTAAGGGTTTTTCTTGCAATCCACTGGAACAGTAATGTGACAGCTTCCCATCTGGGGGCCAGTTCTCTGGTAGAAAAGCCAGAGAGAGCAGTGGGAATCTGTCTCTATGTCTATCTGTCTTTGTTTCTGCCCATTTCTGTCTTTTTCTCCAAGACTGATACTAATTCTCTCTCTTTCTCTTTTTTTTCTGTCTCCTTTATCTATCTCTGTCTCTGCCTTTGCCTTTGAGTCTGCCTCTTTTCTCCCTTCCCTCTCTTTTTGTCTGTATCCCCTCTCTCATGGTCTTTCTCTCCATTTCTCTCTGACAATGTCCCTTTCTATCTCTGTCTCCCTGACTCTCTCCCCATCCATTGCATTTTCTGCTTCCCTCTGTGCTCCTTTCAATTCAGTTCAGTAAGTTTTTATTAAGCATTTAATATGAGCAAGCTACAGGGTTGGGTGCTAGAGATACAGAGACAAAAATGAAGCAGGTTCTACTTTCAAGGAGCTTTCTTTCTGTCAGGAGGATATACAGATAAGTAAATATCTCTGTCTTTTTCTTTTTATCTCCGATATCTCCAGAAGTGAAACAATAAAGTTTCCACTTGCAACATAATTAATCAGGACCCCAGAAACTGGGCCTTCTGTTCCTAAAAATAGGTGGGTGTTTAAAAGAATATATATGTTGCTGTTCAGTCATTTCAGTTTTGTCTGACTCTTCGTAACCCCATTTTTAGTTTCCTTGGCAGAGATACTGAAGTGGTTTGCCATTTCCTTCTCCAATTCATTTGACAGATGAAGAAACTGAGGCACACAAGGTTAAATGACTTACTCTGGATCGTGGAGCTTCTCACAAGTGTCTGAGGCTAGATTTGAAATCAGGTCCTCCTAAAACCAGGGCTGGTGCAACCTAACTGTCTCTGTGTGTTAAAGGATATATAAGAATATGTGAGAACATGTGACTGTGTGTTTGTATGTGTGATTTGTGTTCAAGGCAGAGGTTTCTGGGAGTTTATGAATACTGTATCTCTAAAGCAGATGCTCAAACATCTTTTGAGAGTGTGAGGTGGGAGTAGGGGGGTTATTTTCTTCTAATATACACTCTGACCATAGCACGAAGGCTCCTTGAAGCCAGGACCTTAAACTCTGGTTACTGCAGAGTATTCAAATGCTTTGTGCTAAAACAGTCATAGTCTTCCCCGTAGAAGGAGTGCTCACAGAATCCCCAATTCTAACCTGTTCTCCCATACACCAGCCTCCCTCAAATCAGGTCAGGGTTCTGGCTAAATCAAGAGAAGTGGATGGGAGTGCCTGGTAGGGTCCCTACCCCCTCCCTCTGCTTGTCAGCCACTGATCTGTTCTGTGTTCCTATAAATATTTACAAATCCCAGTTGCTGAGAAGCAAGACATCTTTCCTCTGGCTGAAGCCCATAGGCTGTAGGCTTAGCAGGGAGAAACCAGCAAGGATAGGAGGCAAGGAAAGAATGTAGGAGTGGGGGTAGGTACCAGGACTTCAGGTTTCTAATCTCAGATGTGTTTGAGCTAATACTGTGTCCTCCAGCATCTCTGTGACTTTTAAGAAGATAGAAATCTAGATTCCCCAGGTCCAGAGAGGTCACTCCATCTCTCCCTTATGTGGTATCACATCCTTCCTCCTGACTGATGGAAGTTCCTGTGGCAGCTGTCTCCCCTCTTCTCTGAACTACCACTAAGGTCCATCCTTCTGCCTCTAGGCAAGTATGATACATCCCTGTCCCTCAGAGCAACTAGCTGTAAAAAAAGAAAAACTCTAGAAAATCTCTTTGGGACCCAATGTTATTATCTCACTGCTCTTAATGTTGTCCTTAGGGCACCCCCAATGAACTCATCTACAACCTTCCAAAACAGAACCTTAGGAAGACACTACCTAGGCCTGAAATCAGGAAGATTATTCAGATTTGGGCTCAGGCACACACTGGCTTGTGTGAACCTGGGTGAGTCACCTCACCTGCCTTCCTCAGTTTCCTCAACTGTAAAATGGGAATGATAATAGCACCTTCCTTCCAGGGTTATTTTGAGGATCAAATGAGATAATATTGGGAAAGTCCTTAGCACAATGCCTGTCATATAATGGGCACTTAATAAATGCCTATTCCCTCTCTCCCTCCCTCCCTTCCTCCTTCTAAATCTTCTCCCTGAATAAGACTGGGAATTGGAGAGGATTATCTCCTTGTTTTAGAACACTCTAATTTACTTATTAAGTAATATTATATATTGCAGTTATCTTTCCTGATAGCTTACACTTTTATTAACCTATAAGCTCACTGAGGGCAGGGGCCATGTCTTTGTATCCCCTCTAGACTGATTAATTTCTTTACTTGTGTAGCATGGAAGAGAGAGAGCTAAAGTGAGAATCGGAGAGACCTGTTTTCCAATTCTGTTTTAGATACCTACTAGCTACGTGACTCTGGACAAATCATTCAATCTTTATGAATTTCAGTTTCCTCATCTGTAAAATTGGGATAATAAGAGCACAGTCTCTAGGAGCAAATGAGATTGTCTATGTAAAGTTTTATAAAATTTGATGAGCAATAGAATGTCAGTTGTTAAGATAATGGTGATGACATTCTCCAAGTCCTTTCTCAGTTTCTTCTAGTAGTAAGTTCGGTCAAGCTCCACATTCCAGAAAGTAGCTCTCTGGTTCCCAGATGAAGTGACCCCCTTGTTTCCACAGTTCAGAGATAATGAAGATTCCAGAGCAACCCCAGGCTCCAATATTCCCTAGGATCACTACAGTCTTGGGGCTCCCTGACCCTGTGTAGACTCCCTGTGTTATCTTCTCCCTAGCTGGAAAGGACAGGGTTAATATCTGGTCCTCATGGCCAGTTTCTAATTGTCCAAACTGTACTCATGACCCTTGTGGGAATGATCAGGAGCTAGGAAGGACTGAAGACCTCAGGTTGTAGAGTAGGAAGGAAAGCTTTCTACTTTGGAGTGAATCAGTTTTCCCTTTGGAAGGATTAGGCATCTTGGTTGGTCAATGACCAAATCACCTGAGGGGAGAGTGGAACAGGGGCAGAGGTAGAGCAGCACATCTGCAGGTGAGTGGAAAAGAGATCTCTTTCTTTTTCTCTTCCATTCCCCCAATATTGCTTTGCTCAGGATGGGGAACTTAGGGACACTTCAATTATATGGATTGGGAGAGAGTGTGGGAGAAAAGATAGAAGTTGACCCCTCAACTTTCCACAGTTCCTTTTGTCTACATTAAGAAAGCTGGAAACTGGTGGGAGAGAGATGGAAATGAATGAGTGAGGAAGAAATGAGTTGAGGAGAAACTAGGGATGAGGAAGAGAAGGGGGAGGAGCATAAGGCTGACAAGTGGGGTAAGGACAGACTGAGGATCTGATGTTAAGAGTTGTTTTATTTCCTGAATATGAGATAAGAGATCAGTAATCTCCCTGGTTCCTAGGAAGAAAAAGCAGGGAATTTGGGGGGGGGGGGGAGACCAGAATATAATTATAAAGAGAGGCCCAGGAGCGGCAGAGAAAGAGTTAAACAGATTCTGAAAATAACCAAGCTGAAGCAAAAGCTGAAGCTGGGCATGGTGAGTGCCTCTCCCGGAGAGACGGATCTATAGAGGGAAAAGTCAGTGCCGCTCCCCTCTCTGCCGCCCGCTGCCTGGCATTGGTTGCTAATTAAGTCGCCTCTCCATACCCCCTCCCCTTTTCTGAACTGACATGCTGAGGATCCCCAAGCACCATCAGCTGAGAGATTAGAAGAGGGGTGGGTAAGGGTGGACAAGTGCCTCCTGACCAACTCCAACAGTGACCCAGAAGGGTGGTATGTAGCCCCAGTGATCACATGCACAACCCTGACCTGGGGCTAGAACAGACAGGAAAAGCTACAGAAAGACAGACAGACCTGGTGGTGCTCAATAAATCTTTGCTGCTTGCAGAGGCAGGGGAGTCTGTAAAATACCTAGTGATGGTGGAGGAGGACTGAGACCAGATGAGAAGCAGACAGATCATAACGCCCATAGAATCCATCAAAATGCTCAGTTCAGGATATCCTAGAGGCAAAGTGAATGGAGAATTCAGAAAGCCAAGCCATGCCCTTTCCTCTGAGAAGGAAGGGCAATACCTCAGTTTCTCCTACCCTCCCAAAACAGGGAGATATTTCCTAGCAAACAGTCTTGCACAGAAAAGGTCTGGAGGGAAAGGCAATCAATCAGTCTTTCGCTTTGTTTGAGAACTCCCTCAGAAAAGGCAAGGGGCTGGTCCCTTCGAGCCTCAGCCCAAATCCCCCATTTGTTTGCTTCAGCAGCTCCCCTCGCTGCTGTACATGCTCTTTTTGGAGGATAGGCAAGGTGTCCCAGAGGGAGAAATCCTAGAGGTCCTCTGAGAGCTGAGAAAGGAACCGAGGGCATTTTGATCAGCAGAATGAAAGCGCCTTAAAAGTGGAATGAAAACTCTTTGACTGAAGAGATTGTTTTTGTCCCTCTCTTGCTAGCGCCTGGCACATAGTAGGCACTTAATAGATGCTAATCCAGTGAAATGGATGACCCCTGTCCTTCTCTCCAGAGGGGAGAGAGCTGGAATAAGGGACCCAATATTTCCTATCACCCCCCACAAAACGTCTCCACCCTCTCCCATGGGCTCCCACAGGACCAGCAGAGAGCTCTTTCCCAGAAATCCATGAAAACATCTGCTTTGCTTCTCTCTTCCCTGCCAGTCGCTGAGCTTCTCCCACACACATACACCCCTTTCCCTTAAATAACACACATACACCCCTTTCCCTTAAATACACATAAACACTGGAGTGGGGGTGGACAGCAGCGAACTTGGGCACCCAGAGGATGCAGAGGAGGTCAGAGCCCCATGTGGAGGGAGCATGGAAAAGGAACTAGAGACTCATCTTCACTGGAGCTCAGCCTCCTGCTCCCAACTCTCCCTGTGAGTCGGAGGCATAATTGTGCTGCCTGTCACTTGTTCATAACGCTATCTGTCTCGGAGGCTGACCCCGTAACACCCGCCATTATATTGGCTCCTGTTGGGGCTGCCGAGCCTCATTACTTATACATGCAGCTTGGAGGAGCGGGCTGGGCAGGGAGGGGGGAGATGGCCCCTGTGATTAGGCAATTTTCCTGATCCAGGGCCTTTGGGGAGGGGGGGGGGTGAGGAAACTGTTTTTCCATCTGCTCTCCCTTATCTCCTCCTCTGTTCTTCCATCCCTATCCAGAAGTGAGATTTGCGGGGCAGAGAGGGATAGCCTCCCCCTGCTGGTAAGACAGGAGAGACCAAGAGGGCTAAAGAACCCAGGGGGCTAGAGTGGATAGGGCTCAGGCCCCAGCTGCTCCCTCAGCTGGCTAAAAGAGTAAACAGAAAATGGACAAATGCTTCCTCCTGCCCCCCACCTTCAGCATATGTTCTCTGAGTACCATGAATAAGAAATCCACTCCTCTCTCCTCCCCCCACCCCCACCCCACCAATCTCTGAGACCATTAATCTAGGATCTGGTAAAATGCCTTGCCTGAGTGCTCAGCCCATGTTTTGAATGGGGGCAAACTAAGGATACCCAATAGTGTTAAGCCAGCTCACTCTACCCTTCCCCAGAGAGAGAGGAGTAAAAACTTCATTTCCCACGTCTCTCTCTATGGAGTAATAGTTCATATTCTAGCCACCATACCCCTCCAAGTTTCCACTAACATACACATGTAGGAATTTTCTCAGCAGCCTGGCACCTTGGGAGATTGAAAGAGTTTTGAAGAAAGCCCCTGTCAGCATCATCACATTTAGAATTAGGACTCAGGAGGCCTGAATCCCGGAGCTTTGCTGAATCTTGTTTCTCCTGACATTGCCCCTACTCAGATCACATCACAATACCCAAAAGTACACACAATCCTTTTCATTGCCCCAAAAGATAAACCTTAAAAGGGGAGAGGTGGGGGAGGAAAGGAGGAAGGCCCCTTAATGGGTCTTATGTATTTTTCAGTATTGAATATAAAATCAGTGGATTTTCCTTTAATATGTCAGAGCTGGAATGGACCTTAGAGGTCTTATTTTTCCTCATTTTACACACAGAGAAACTGAGGCCCAGAGAGGGAAAATGTTTTGTTAAAGATCATACAGCCAGTTGGATACAGCCATGACTTGAAACCATGATTTCTGTCACTTAAAATAGTGCTTCTCCTACTATATTATGTTAGAAAATCAGTATTTTGGGGCACGAATAAAAAGAAAAAAAACACACACCCCCCTCAAACAAAAAAAAAAATCTTATTCCACCAGAGACCACAAGGGGGGGATAAAGCTAATAGCTTGAACTGGCACTAAAGAGAAAGCAGAGACCCAAAGAATGAATGAACAAATGAATGAGAATGAATGAATGAATGAATGAAACTAACAACAAGGCTCTAGAAGGGAATCTTTAGTTCTTCAAAACTGTGCAAAACTTAAAAACATGATCTAGAACTGTGGGAAGGCTCAATTCTATATAACTCTCCCCAAATTTGGGTATGTCCTTAAACCCTGTGTGCGTACTGATAGGGAGTAGATGGTGTAAAGCAAAAGGGGTATCATCAGATAAGGCAGAGAAAGGGAGGGAGAGACCAAGATGCAAGCACCTGATCTTTTGACTGATAAATGCCTACTCCTGCCTTCTATCCCCAAATGATAGCTTCAAAGAAGGAAGAAGCAATGACCAGTGAATCAGGCATGTCATCACACACTCCCAAAAATACACACCCCTAACACATTCACACATATTCATTCAACTCTATTCCACCATAAGCATTCACATCCACATTCCAACTCACACTTCCTCAGAGTTACAAGCATTCACATTCTCTTTCTGTTTTCCCTAACTCTTTTGCTCCAGTTGTGAGTATCATAGGGAGTGATGGGAGGTGCTGAAGGACTTCTTACCTACAACCTGAATGTAGTAAAACAATATAAAAAACCTCAAAGGAAAGTTGAAGACATTCAGTTCCCTGTCCTAACCTGGTTCCCAGACAAAAAAAAAAGATAAGCTCCTGCTGTGTGGGGCTTTATCTCCTCACCCACCTCCACCCCAGTATTTCATGTTTCTTTTCTACTAACCTAGGTTCCCAAGGAGTCATTTATTCTAGGCAGCAGGGAAACTTACTATTCTCTCAATTGGAAAATCCATCACCCTTATTCATGTCTTTGCATGGACTATGTGCCCCTTTCCCCCACCTTTTCAAATTTTTAGTTTCTTCCAAAGTTTAGCTTATGTACCACTTCTGGAAAGAGACCTTTCCTGACTCTCTCCTCCCATCAAGCTCTCTCTTCCCTTGAATTATCTTGCATTTACCTGTTACATGTCATTTCCTTCTAGTAAATTGTAAATTCCTTGATGTCAAAGTTCTACTTAGCTTTTGTCTTTGTACCTGAAGCCCCAGGCATAGTTCCTGGTACATAATACATACCTAATGCACATTTGTTGGGACTATAAGTAGTTTTGGAGAGAGAGCAGTTTTAGGTATCTAGATGGCTGGGTTTCTATTCCCCCAGGCAAAAGATGGAAAATCAAGATATATCATTTGTCCTGTGGCCCAAAGTATCCTTTGTGTAAAGGCTGTTGATCAAATGAAATAATAAATGTCACGTGCTTATTAAACCCTATACTTCTATCTAATAATCATCATAATTATTGTGATCAAACAATACGATGTTACACAATAATAAATGGCAACATTGATAACATGACAAATAATGTAATAAATAACAATAATTATAAATATCGCTGTCACCGTATTCCTTTTCCTGGCCTATCTTACAAGACCAGGCAGGAACTGGAATGGGTTTTGACAAAAAGAGAATGATAATGATAGCTCACATTGATATACAGCTGTATAGTTACAAAGACTATTGCATACATTATCTCTTTCTCTCATCATAAGAACCCTGTTGTTGAAGAAGCTGTATCGTATGGCAGTAGAGTACTGGCCATGGGGTCACACAAACCTGTGTTCAAATTCTGCCTCTGGCGTTTATCAGATGTGTGATCCTGGGTAAGCTATTTCAACTCTCTCTAAACTTCAGTTACTCTTTTTTAAAGATTCAGTTATAACTGTAATACCTATGTGGTAGGGGATTACATGGAATCTATTTAAATTACTTTAAACACTGTTTAAAACCAGCTATCACCAACATAGGGCAGTTAGGTGGCACAGCAGATAAAGCACCAGGCCTGGCATCGGAAAAACTTGAGTCCAAATTTGACCTCAGACATTGACTGGCTGTGTGACCCTGGGCACTTAACTCTGTTTGCCTCAGTTTCCTCATTTGTAAAATAAGTTAGAAATGGAAATCACTCCAGTACCTTTGCCAAGAAAACTCCAAATGGGTCTATGAAGACTTGGAAACAACTGAACAGTAAAATCACTAACATACCCATTTGTAAAAATTTTGAGAAATTATTATTTTCCCCAGCTGACAAAACTGATCAGACTGGTAAAACGTCTTTCAGACTTACACAGCTAATAAATGAGAGCCAGGACTCAGATCCAGATCTTCTGACTAAATAAGAACTGTTTCCATGACCCCCCAAACCTAAAGATGGTAGGTAGAGTGTGGCCCCTGTCTGGGGTTCAAAGAAAGAATTAAGACAGGGAAAGCAACTGATTCAGGATCTGGGGCATGACTGATTTGAGGATTTCCAGGTTTGGCTGTCCTCACCCAAACTAGCCAGTGATGGCCACATGATACCAGACCAACAAGTAGAGTGCCCAGGAGCTTAGGCCTCTGCTGTTCCCTCCTCTCAAAGAAAAAAGCAAACAGTAGGTTTTCTCTCCCCAGGGCATATGATCACCATCCTCTTGAGAAAGTCTACAGTCCTGGAGGGTTCCACTTTCTAGGATTTGGACAGGGCACTCACCCTTACCCATCTAACTCCTTGGAGGCTGCAGAAACAGTGCTGGCGGCATCTATTGGCCCAGGCTCGAAGGCCAAGATGGTTGTTAATTAAAGTGCTGGCACCAGATCCTCTCTGCAAAGTTTGAAGCCGTTATTTTCCACTCCAGCGAAGCGGGGAAAATCCGGCTGGGCTCACAGAGACACCAAGCCGAGCCAGAGGGAGCCATCTTTCAGGATGGGAGCTGAGGGGTGCACTAGAATAAGCTTGCCTCTCCTTAGTGGCATATGTTGTGGGGGCACAACCCCCCTCCCAAGCCTGACTGGAAAGGGAAGGGCAGTCAGAGAAGAGGAACGTCTCTTCCAACAGCTCCTGGAGAGGAGAAACATAGAGCATCACACAGAAGGGAACTTGGGGGACAAACCCCAAAGATTTTAGGAAAGAAGGAGGAGATCCTGAAGTGTCATTTTGGGGTCATGTTGTCTATACAAATCATAGAACCATAGGATGATAGATCTGGAAGGAGGCTGAGGAGGTTTAACTTTAGGAAGCTACTTTATACAGAGGAGGAAACTGAGACCTGGAAGAGAAAATAACTTGCCGAAGGCCACATCGTCACTAAGTGGTTGAGCAAGAACTTGGGCATAGGTCTTTTGATTTAAAAACCAGGGGTCTGTCCAGTACTGTGTGCTGCTTCTCCATGTGCTAATGACAACGCAAATTTATATCTAGTGCTTGAGTCAACAACTCTTCCATCCTTACCCATAAACCTGAAGCTCCAGCTAGAAACAACTAGGTGAAGTCTAATGGGGATTTTGTTCTCCACTCCTGATGGTAAAGGATGAGTTCTGAAGCCCTGAATAGCACTGCATTCCTTCATCCCTTTCCTTCCTGGACTTCACCCTGGCATTCAGCATCCCCATTACACCCATATTCTCTGGCACTTAGCCCCCCCACTTTGGGAGTTGAGGGCAGTTTAAAATGCTCTCCAACTCAAGACTCAGGGGGAAAAAATACCTGCACACATTTTGAAAGTTTCCAACCTTGGGACTAAACACCACATCAGTCATGCCTTCAGTGCAGTCCTTTGGTCAAGGAGTCCAGAAATTCCTAAGAAGAGCTTGGTTCCTGGGGAGAGAGTCTTCCATCAGGAGGGGGAAGGGTAGGGTGAAGAAAATTCAGCAACCTCACACCCTGGTGATTTCTCAGAGACTTGATTTTTACTCCCTGGCCTGGTTGGAGAGGGCCTCTGGGGAGGGAAGGCAGGAGAGAAGGGCACTCACCCTTCAGCCAGGAAAGGAGGCATCGCTTGAAATGGCAGAGCCCCTGTCGGGCAAGATAAACAGAGGGTGGGTGGGGGAAGCAGTAGAGCAGTGCAGCTCTCTGCCTCAAATAATGTGACAAATATTTTGATGGAAGGAGACACATCTCAGTTTATGCAACCTAAACACTTTAATGCAATAGAGAAAAGGGGAGCAACCCAAACTTAATGGGAAAAAGGAGCTGAGTGATGAGATGTGGGAGGCTGGGGGGTTTGGGAGTGGAAGGGGTAGCGAGTGGGAGATTAACCCCTTGAATACCAAAGGGTTCCCTCTGTATACATTGCAGTCTTAGAAGGGACTAGCACCTGTAGAAAAGCTCTTTTTTTCAGACATTGGGGAAACAGATCAAATCCCGTCAGTTTTCTCCTGGGGGTGTGTGGTGGTGGTGGTATTTCTCCACTGACAGTAAATTCAGGGTTGGGGATGGGGGAGTGCTTCAGAGCGAAATAAAAAGGAAGGGTGGTGTGGCCAGTTGCTTGCTGGGAGCCAAGTACGAAAGGAAAGTGCTGGAGGATTGGAGGTGATGGGAAATGACTGTCTGTCTCCAGAGGTTGAGTTCCCCGGTGGCAGATGTGGCAGCAACCTGGCTGTCAATTCAGGGGATCAGGAGGCCTCTTCTAGAGCAGCCCAGGCTCTTCCAGAAGCACTCGGGCTGGAATCAAAGCTTTCCACTAGGCGCTGATCAGTCAGGTCACTATTGATGAAATGTTGGTTTTCACAGCCGATTAGATCCAAGTAATCCCATCTCATTTCCATCTCTTCCCGCACCGCAAGAGTCCTGGGCTGTGGCCCCTACTTGTCGGACTTACCCCATCCTGCCTTTATCCCATCTCCCCCTTCCCTCCTCTCCCTTCTCTGCCCTTCCTTTTCTCTGCCTTCTCTTTCTCCCACCTGTCTCATTATCCCTCCTCCGCCTATCCTCCTATCCTTTCCTTCTCAAACACAAGAAGCGAAAGCCCTTTGAGAACCTCCAAAGCTCGCACAAATGAAAGCGGATTGATATCACCATCATGACTACCCTCGTGGTACTCATCACTCTTTGTCCACTTCAGTTCTCACTTTGTCGTGTGCCTGTCTCTTGGAGCTCAATCTCTCTCTCTCTCTCTCTCTCTCTCTCTCTCTCTCTCTCTCTCTCTCTCTCTCTCTCCCTCTCTCTCTGTCTGTCTCTCCCTCCCTCCCTTCCTCCCTCCCACTCTCTCTCTCCCACTCCTCCTCTGTCAAGATAGACACTTTGTTAGTCTCAATCCTTTTTTGTCCTTTTCCGAGTCTTTATTTACTGTCTTCTTTCCTGTTGGTCACTCTGTTTTCCTATCTTTTTCCCTCTTTCCTTCTTGGTATATCTGTCTAACTCCTTCCCCTCCCCCGTTTTCAGTCTCGATTTCTCCCTCTCTCTTTTTTAATGTGTCCGTTGGTTTCTTTCTTCGTCTCTCTGGTAGCACCCCCTCCTCCTCAGCCCCCACCCGTTCCCCCTCTCCGGAGGCGGGTCCCAGCCTCCTGCAGCCCAATTGAACCCTAGCCCCGCCCGGCACTCTGCCGGTCCTCCCGCCTGCAGAGTCCGGGAGAGCGGCCGGGGGAGCGGCCGAGGGGGCGGGGCCCGGTCGAGGGGGCGGTGGCCGCGGCAGCTGTAGGAAACTGGAGGCGGAGAGCGGGCGGCGGCGCTGCTCAGTCCGGGCCGCGCCGCGGGAGGGAGAGAGGGTGGGAGGAGGGAGAAGGGCTAGGCAGCGCTGTGCGCTCTGCCCGGCCCCATGCCCGGAGCTCCGCAGGACCGCCCCTGAACACGGGCGCCCCACTGGTGCCCCCCCGCCCCGTTGGCACCATTGCCCCGACGGCGCGACCGGGCGGCCCGGCGCTTGCTAGGCTCCGCGCCGGGAGGAAGACGCTGCTGGCGGCCGCAGTGGGAGTGGTGATGCTGTTGGTCCTGGTCGTGCTGATCCCCGTGCTCGTCAGCTCTGGCGGCCCCGACGGCCACTATGAGATGCTGGGCACCTGCAGGATGGTGTGCGACCCCTATCCGGCCCGGTCCCCAGGCTCTACCACTGCCGCCCGCCCCGACGGTGAACCCCTGAGCGAGCACAGTGGCGCACCCCCTCCCTCCACCCTGGTGCAGGGACCCCAGGGGAAGCCTGGCCGAGCCGGGAAGCCTGGACCCCCAGGACCCCCAGGAGATCCCGGTCCCCCGGGCCCTGTGGGCCCCCCTGGGGACAAGGGTGAGCCCGGGAAACCTGGTCCCCCTGGGCTCCCGGGCCCTGGAGGTAACGGTGCCATCAGCACGGCCACCTACACCACAGTGCCCCGTGTGGCCTTCTACGCGGGCCTGAAGAATCCCCACGAGGGCTACGAGATCCTCAAGTTCGACGACGTGGTCACCAACCTGGGGAACAACTACGACGCGGCCAGCGGCAAGTTCACGTGCAACATCCCCGGCACCTACTTCTTCACCTACCACGTCCTGATGCGAGGAGGAGATGGAACCAGCATGTGGGCAGATCTCTGCAAGAACGGGCAGGTGAGGACCAGGAGAGACTGGGCTGGGGTGGAGTGGGGAGAAGGGCAGGGTCGTGAGAACAGAGAAACTTTAGCACAGGGTCACTGAGGGGGCTATCAGGGCGTGGGGGTGAGGAAGTGACTGGGAATAGGGAGTTCGGGCTCTGTGCTGGTACGATGTGTAAAAAGCACTGGATTCGGAGTAAGTACCTGGGTTATAGTCTTCTTTTTGCTGCTATGACCTTGGGCAATTCACTTCCCTTCTCAGGCCCTCAGTTTCCTTCTCTGTATAATGAGTAGGTTGGAGCAGATGATCTTTAAATTCTCTTCCAGGTGTAAATCCTAGAATCTGAAGAGGGGAACGACAGGTGGGCACTGAGAGTGGGTGGGCACTGAGAGTGGGTGGGCACTGAGAGTGGGTGGGCAGGGCCCTGGGGAAAAATGCCTAGAGAATGCCCGGCTTAAGATCGCCAGGGCACACATGTGCTGGAAACTCACCCTCCCGGGCCCTATAGCCTTTCCGGACTTTCTGGCTGACCTTCTTTCAAGTAGAAAGATACTGAGTATATCAGCATCCAGCCCCATCCCCATCCCCCAGGACTTAGCAGGGTAGTCCCTGTGGGAAAAGTTTTCCTCCCAGAGACATGGTTTGCGGGTGTCTGAGTTCTGCTGCAGTTCCTCTCTCTTCCTTATTTGCTTGGGATGGGGGGAAGGGTGGCATCCAAAAATCCTGCTCAGGAGAGTCTTTCCCCTTTTGCCTCCTACTTCGAATCCCCAGGAGCCTATAAACCTGGGATCGAACTCCCAGGAAGCTGTGGCTGCCTTCTTCACCTTGGGGGAGAAGGGAAAGAGGAAAGCTTCTAATGCCACCTCCCCTGCCCTGTCCCAGCCCCCAAATTCATTCCATAATTATTCCTTTGACCGAGTCTGGGCTGAAATGTCCTCATAGCTGTCCACTGACCTAGGGATTAGGGTCGATGGTCAAGCCAAATCCTCAGATTGTGGGGGCAGGAGGAAAGGGCTCTCAAGAAACTGAGCAGAGTAGGGAAGGACTGCATTGGGATCTTAGCATCAGATTATTCTTTTCTCTCAAATAGCCCTTGCCTTATCAGACTCTGCCTGCCTAAACTGAGGTTCATAAGCGCAGCTAAAGGTGGAGGGGATGGAGATCGGGAAAAAGTCATGGTGGTATGTTTGTATCTCTCTCTTATCCTTTCTTATTCTTCTTTCATCTCTGCTCTCAGTTGCTAAATTGGGCAAACCCCAGGCCCCTTTAAGGGGTTGGCCTTGATTAGAACACAGTTCTCCTTATTAATCACCAATAAAAGATTCAGCAATGTCACCTTTGAATCCTGAGCCCCGAGTTTCTCCTTTTTCCCAAAGTTTGAATTCAGAGCTTTCAGGGGTTGGGATGAAGGGCTGTGAGCTTGGTCTTTCCAAGACAAATAAGATATCCACCCTTCTCAGCCCTGCCCGAGGGGAGGTGCCTAACGCTAAAAATACACTAATATCACTTATGGAGAAATAATGACAGCTTACTTCCATCACCAAACAGAAAAATAGCCTTACATTCAGGCAAGGGGCATGGTCTGGGCAGAGCCAGGCAAATCGGGGCCCTACTCTGTGAGATGGCATGTGGGGATGGAGAGAAGTTCAGGGGCAGTGAATGACTCAGGGAAGCAGCCAGTGGAGGAGGAGAGAGTCCCACCATTTGGACGCACAGACACCTTTAAGCTTGTAATCATTGCCTACAACCCCACCCACATGATCAGTCTCTAGACCCCTGGCACTAGCCCTGACACACACTTCTCCACCCAGCCAAGCTGTCCTTTTGTTCATGATATTCATTCTAACCAGGTTTTTTTGGGGGAAGGGGGAGGAAGGGAATTTAATGTGATGTACTCCAAGTCAGCACCCTCTCCACCTTCTCCCTTCCAGAACAACCCTGAATGTGGGCACCTGGGACTAGCCTCATAGGAAGATACAAGAAGGAAGAGACAGGGAAAGGAGCAGAGATGGGAGGAGGGATAGGGAACAGGGATTGGGAGAAAGGGAAAAAGAAAGAGACCAGGGGAGGAGCAGCAGATTTGAGGATGAGCCAATAGGGAAAGTTGTTGCGTGAGAAGAGGAATTCTTTCCTTTTCCCCCTGGTTCTCTACCCTAAAGCCCAAGACAATGGGTTTCCAATCATTATCCAGAAGTTGGTTTTCCCCAATTCTTCATTCTCCTCTGCTGGGGGTGTCTTCCTGGATGCTCTGGGAAGATCATTCATTTCTGTATTGACTTGTTCTCCTAGCGCTGAGGTCCAGCCTGCGCTTTTTGTTTTCTGTTTGTGGATGCTCAAATTCCCCTCAAACCCTCTCATCTCCCTGACCAACACCCTACATCCCTGAACTCTCTTGAAGGAATGAGTGGACAGGTCCTTAGATCAAGACCCCAGACAGTTGTAGGCTCCTAAACTGAATCCTTGGGTGTGGGGGCAGGGAGGAGGAAGTGATGGCTTTGACCCAGCCATGTGTTAGGCAATGCAGTTATAAAATAGAAGGTTGTTCCACCACTACCCAGGTCATTTATAGGGGCTAAAGAGAAGGGTTTTACAACCTTGGAGTATATAAAGGGGTGTGGAAGTCTGTTGGGTGTGGGGCATAAAAGGAATTCAACACCTGTGGCAGGTATTAGTGACTAAGAGGGATTCTGATCCTAATTCTGCCACTGTGTGACCTTGGGCAGGTTATTTCCCTGCTCTGGGCCCCAGTTTCCTCTTCTGAATAACGAATAGATTGGACTAAATGATCTCTAAGGTCCGTTTCAGCCCAGAAATTCTGCAATACTCATTCTAGAAGAATAAGTGGGTGGTTTTTTTTTTTCAAATAGGAAAAATGGAAGACTATTGAGATATGGTTTTTAGAGGAGACTGAGGCAAGAGTTAGCTTAATAGAGGAAGGCAGTATAAAAAAGATCTGGCTTCTTCCCTTCTAGTGGGTTCAGGAAGGAAAGATTCAGCCACAACTGGTGACCAGAGGTGAACTATGTCAGTCATGGCCCGGGAATCCATTTGAACAGAGATGTTGGAAGGGAGGCAGCCCTGTCATCTCTCCAAAGAAAGTGAAATACATTTACCCTGTTTAGTTTACAAATTGTGTTGGAGCAGAAGACTAGGAGAGGCTGTCTGAGAAGCCACTCTATACATCTAGGCCGTTAGTAGGGTCTGCTTACTGAGGGAACGCAGCATCCACTCATGAGTCAAGAGACTTTAAGGGACGATTCTTCAGTGGCTGACTTCTTTTAAAGTCTCTACTCAAGTCCAAGGCAGGTGAACCCCAAATAAACGTACTGACCAAGAGAAATTTCAATAACACCATAAATACATAATTCAAGAAATAGAAGAAATAGAAATGATTAGACTGTTTTCAGCATTTTTTCTATGGAACTGATACCGGTAACATTGTTTCACCTTTTCATGGGCCTCATTCACAACCTTAAACTTTCATCTTAGACCCAGGGTAGGAAGGAACATTAGAGGCAATTTAGCCCAACCTTTCATTTGACAGATAAAGTAACTGAGTCCCAGGGAGATTAACTGACTTGTCCAAAGTGATAGAGGTAGTAAGTTTCAGAGGAATGATTTGAACGTAGATCCTTTTACTCCAGACATCTTTATATACTGCCTCCTGTTTTTCAGTTTCCCCTCCAGGGAACTGGTCAAAAGGAGGTGACCTCAGCCCTGCAAGAGATTGAGGCCAATGGGGCAGTGGCTGAAATTCCCAGTTCTCTTCCTTCATGGGAATCATAGAAATCTTAGATTTGGAAGGGACAATCTAGCTCAACCCTACCTAAGCAAGAAGGGGTAACATGGACTTGTAGTCAGGAAGATATGAGTTCAAACCCTGCATCATACACTTACACCTTACTTGAATAAAACATGAATAGCTTTATCATCCTGAGCAAGTTGCTTAAACCTCTTTGAGTCTCAATTTCCTTATCTGTAAAAAGTGGGTATTGTTATAAAGGTCACACATGATAATGTATGTAAACTTTGCTAACCTTAAAGTCAAATGGAAACGCAAGTTTTTATTACATATTCTACGTTATCACCAACAAGTGGTTATCCAGCCTCCACTAGAATACCAGACATCCAGTAAATGGGTGTTTTATGTTCCCTTTCCTGATCTCCCTCATCATTTAGTAATCCCAAATACCTTCCTCCTTTCTGTCTCTTAGGTCCTGATACTGGAGGTTCAGTTCCCTGTCCTTTGGAATAGGACTGGAATAGCATAATCTTGATGCCTCATTAGACAATTAGGATGATTTCAAGGACAACCATAGTAATTAATAAACAATAATCATAATACTTCTAGATGCCTTGTCATATCACCAGGAGATTTCTAATGCATGATTATTATATCATCCATTCAACAAATATTAAGATGGATTTGATTATTAAAAATACACTGTCCTAATGAGTTACGGCCATATTAATCTGAGTAATAAAAATAAATATCAGTAATGTATTAGCAGAGATAACAACAAGCATACACAATGATAAATGACACTAAGATCAGGGAGAGAACACCAAAAGTTAGCTGCTTATTTCTCTGGAGTACTCAGCATTTCAAAACCTTTCCCCAATATTAAACCCACCCAAAGCCCTTATTTCTTCATCATACCAAAAATCTAAACTGAAAGTATCAGCGGTAAAAACAGAATCTTCTCATTCATCTCCCAGATGGAGAAACTAAGTTTCCCCACCCTACCCCAATCTTCCCCTGGGTAAGCCCACTAGAGAGTGATTATGAAACCAACCAGAAGTTTTTCCACATACAGCCTGGAATGTGTCAGGAAAAAGGGACCAGAATTTGGATGTTTGGGCATTAAATGAATGGCATGCAAAAAAATGCACTCCATCACTGACCTGATGTACTTCTTTGAGTCCAGGGTGGGCAGTCAGTTCTCTGGTAGTACTCTGCCCCTCAATTGGCTATCTTAGGATCATAAATTGGAAGGACAGTAGATTGGGGAGAATTAGGGAAAGGTGCATATCAAAAGGGACTCATTTTGCTCCTTAAAGGATCAGAGACGTTTCTAAGGTTATAGGCAAGAGTGGTGACTAAATGTCTCTCTTGCTTCTATGAGGTTGGCATTAAGATTATTTCAACCCCTTCTACATCCTCAAGTGACTCCAGATCTTGGGATTCAAGACTCAGTGACCCCAACTGTACAGGAAAAGGCAGAACAGAGACTCACCTTTCCACTGGGCCACAGCTAGAATCCCCTACAACTATACATACATCCCCTACAGGCTAGAGCAAAGGGACCGTTCCATGAGAGGGAATGTAGAACAGGGTAGAGGGTGAAAGCAACCCTTCAGAAAGGGCAGTGGGGAAGTAGTTACCCTTCCCTTTGTCACATCAGTGGGTGAGGGTCAGGGAGCTTCTGATATAAAATTTCCCCAAAGTCCTGGTTCAGTTTTAAGTTCAACACTTTTATACACTGCTTCCCATATGTCAGTTTCCTCTCTAGGGACCAGATGAAAAGGACATGACCTCAGCCCTGCTACAGATTGAGGGTAGTTGGACAGTTGCTGCAAATTCCCCATTTTGTTCCTCTGTAGAAATCATAGTCTCAGAATGAGAAGGGACATCAGAGGCCATCTAGTCCGATCCTATCTAAGCAGATATTAAAGCTTTAATAGCTTATATTGTGCCAAGACTTTGAGGATACCCTGTATTATCCCACTTGATTCTCACCTGGGGAGGGAAAGCAACATATTATCCCCATTTTACAGATGAAACAACTTGCCCGGAGTCACATATGTCGTGAGTAGCACAACTGGGACTCTAACCCAGGTTGGCTAATTCCAAGTTTAATACTCTTTCTAGTTCCTTAAGTTGCCCTCAAAAGCAAAGAACCTAACCAAAAGCAAAGATCCGGAGATTTAAAGTCTCAAGATAAACCAGAGAAGGAGAAAAATATTTTGACTGGCATGCCTATTCCCTGCACTGAGCTGCTGATGCCTCACTCCTTTTTGTTGTCTCTTCATTTCTATCCCTGAAAGGAAGAAGGAGCCAACTCCAAAGCTGGAGAATCTTAGAGGGAAGAGACCATGTGGCCACATCCCTGGTCATGGGTTAGGTGGGGTCTGCAAACTCAACTTCCATTTGAGTCGGGAGATGGAGGGAATTCTTCAGCCTCATTCTTCAAATATGAGTCCCTAAGTCTTAGTGTAGTTTTTAAGGTAGCTTGAAACTAGCATCTCCATTACCCTGCCAAGCAAAATAGGAAGATTCCATATGAGTCCCAAAGTGCAGCAATGAGTAGACTCTGGCTTATTTGGGGGGTGGGGTGGGGAAAAGGCTCCCTTGTCTTCTTTTAAATTGTTTCCTTCTGATAAAAGAATTACCTTTTTTGTGTATAGTAATGGAAAGACCACTGGACTGGGAGTCAGAATAGCTGGGTTCTTTTCCCTACTACCAACTAGTAGGTAGATCTTAAATGTGTTATCATAAACCTTGAACCTCAGTTTTCTTATCTGTAAAATGGTAATAGTAAACACATGCTCTACCACTTTACAGTTGATTGTGAAAAACAGATGAGATTCAGTGATGTAGGCCAAAAACATTAGTTGACTGTAAAACTCTTTTCTCTCTCTCTCTCTCTCTCTCTCTCTCTCTCTCTCTCTCTCTCTCTCTATATATATATATATATATATATATATATATGTATATATATATATATATGTATATACACACACACATATGTATGTATGTATATGTAGGAAAAATTATCATTATTGAATGGGAGAAATTATTAGGAAAGGAAGAAAGATGACTTTTCAGCTACAAATGCCATCCCAGTCCTTTTTTCAATCACTTGGGAGTTTGGGGTGGGGGAGGGGCAGAGAACAACTGTAAGTTTTCTGATTCCCCTCCTCCTTCCCTGTACCTAATTAGCATCTGAAGATAGAATAAAGTACAACTGAGCTAAAGAGGTCCCAGAGATGACCTGGTTCAGGGTACTTTGTAAAATAGTGGGGGGCCTATAAACCTGTGTACAAGTTTCCTCTTCTGCACCACTCCCCACCCACACTCAACCACCTGGCCAAGCCAAAGAGGAACTTAACTCCAAAGTGCAGCAAGGAGTAGACCCTGGCTTGGATTTTTTGGGGGAGGATGGGGTGGGAGGAGGGAAAGGGTTCCTCTAGTTTTCCTCCAAATTGTTTCCCTCTGATCAAATAAATGAAAAAATATTGGAGATCAGACAACTGAAGGAGGGAAAAGAGGGGGCCATGGGGATTCTCTGTCCCTTTGTTTTCCAGAGGTGCAGCAGCCCAACTGTACGCGGAGCTAACTGCAAGAATTGTGACATTCATTCCCCTAATTTCTCTCCCCCATTTCTGTCCCTCTTCCCCTCTCCCTGTCCTCCATTCCTTATCCTCTGCCTTTCTTTCCTTTCTTCCTTTCCTCTATTTGCCCTTTTCTTATCCTCTGCACCCCCACGCCATCCTCTCTTCCTCTCCTCTGTGTTCTGTCTCTAATCCTCTGCCCCTCTCCTCTCTGTTCTTCCTTCCCTATTGCTCTGCCCCCCTTGCCTTCCTTTCTCTTCTGTTCCTCCCTCTGTATCTTTCCCCCGATTTCTCTACCCGAACCCCACCTCGGCACCCAGGTCCGGGCCAGCGCCATCGCCCAGGACGCTGATCAGAACTATGACTATGCCAGCAACAGCGTGATTCTGCACCTAGATGCTGGGGATGAGGTCTTCATCAAGCTAGACGGCGGCAAGGCGCACGGCGGCAACAGTAATAAGTATAGCACCTTCTCCGGCTTCATCATCTACTCCGACTGAGAGAAGGCAGGGCGTCTCTCCCTCTTTCGCCCCTCCCTGACTCCCCTCCCATCCAAGCCATGCCGGAGGGGCAACCTGGACCAGATGAGAGGAGAAGAGAGAATGTCCCCGGGCTCCTCCTGCCTCCTTCCCTGCCCCCCACCTCCCCAGTGAGACCCCCGAAAGGAAAGGAGGGGCTGGGGGGTGGAGTATGGAGGTAGCTTCAGCCTGCTGTAACACCAGGGACCTTAGGGGCCACCAGGTGTGCGGCTACAGACCGGGGCCCCGGGGTAGCTCCTGCTCACAGACGTCCCCTCTGGTCCCGGGGCTGTAAAGACCTCCACCCCTTCTGCACTGTATATATGTATAATAAGACTGTATATTGTCTCGGAGTGCCGCGTTCCCCTCCCAATTCTCTTAATCCCGGGGAAGGCTGGGGAGGAGGAATTATCAGAAAGGTAAGCCTCTCCTCCACAGGGGCTCCTCCCGCTCTCTGCCTCTCACCCTGGGGAGGTCAAGGTGGGGGGTGCCCTTACAGCCTTCCTCATCCCCCCTATCCCCTTGCCCCCAGCGATACCCAAAGCCCCTGGCCCGGCTCCGCCGCGCCCCGTCTGACCAAAGCTATAATAAAAACACACAAGTCCATCCCATTGGTTCCTCCTCCCATCGGTCCGAGATGTGGAGGCTGAGTGAGAGTGGGGTGGGAGAGGGGCGCGATGTGGCCGTGACACCGACCCTTGAGAGATGGAGAACAGGTTAATGTGAGAAGGCCTGAGGCCATGAGTGACGTGCGAATCCTTTGTGAAAGGAAGAGTTTGAACCAGGTGATTTCTTCCGGCGCTCATCCTCGATGATTCCCAGCGATCTAGGCTTTGACTACAGTTTTCCCTTGCGATCCGTGTGCTTGAGACCCGAGATACTGGGGAGAAGCGCACTATCATCTACTCTCATTTACCCTGGCTGGGCTTCCTGGAAATCATCTTGTCCATTCTCTGCCTTCAGACCAGACCAAACCCATACAGAAGAATGGGCCTTCAGCTCACCTTGCAGGGGCCCTATTTTCCCCCCACAACCAAAGTGAAATGTGAGTCATCCAGGGCAAAGAATTCACATGGGAAGATGCAAAAGGAGAGAGTGTGCAAGTCAGTTCTTCCACCTAAAGATTAAAATTATTTCAGTTATCAAGTCCAAAATAGAACGTTTGACCATCTAAATCCAACTCCAGATCAAGTCTGCAAGGCAGGGGAAAAATGTCTGGTACAGCAGTCAATGCTACTGTCCTTGCTCCCCATTCTTTCTTTTAAAGAAATTATTGATGCCCTTTGGTTGGTTGCTATATCACATTCATTTTCAAATATATCCCTCCCTCCACCTCTGCTCACCCTTTCAGGAATATATATATATATATATATATATATATATATATATATATATACATGTATATGTATATATGTGTATGTGTGTGTATATACCAGTATACCACATCCAGAGTCCTGCCCCTCTCCCCTATTTCTGAAATAAGGGAGGTGCACAGTGTAAAGCTGCTGTGCAAACACTTTTCTAGTGCCAAGCTTGCTTATTCACACAGCATACCCCTTTCATATAAATACTTTTCTGCATTCCTAATATTCCTTCTTTCTTTCACACATCATAATTTGTTTAGTCATTCCCTAATCAATGGATGCCTACTTTGTTATCAGAACTATGAAGTGCTGCAATTAATATTTTGCTATATTTGGGAACTTTCTGCCCAGGAAAGTCTCAGGATATATGCCTAGAAGGGGGAATCTGAGTCAAAAGGTATGGACAATTCAGTTAGTTTCTTAGCATAACTCCAAATTACTCTCTAGACCAGTTGGACTAATTCAGAGTTCTACCAAGCGTGTATTAGTGTGCTTTTTTCCCATAAACCCTTTAACATTGGCTGTTGTCATCTTTTGTCATCTTTCACAATTTTCTAGGGGTGAAGTGAAGCCTCAGGGATATTTTAAATTAGCATTTTTCTTATTTGGAGCAATCTGTCAAATGTTAATAGTTTGCAATTCATCTTTGGAGACCTGTTTATTCATATTTTTGACCACTTTTCTATTGATGAATGCCTCATGGTTATATGTGTGTGTGTGTGTGTGTGTGTGTGTGTGTGTGTGTGTGTGTTAATTCCATATATATCTTGGATATCAGACCCTCACTAGAGATATTTGATGAAAAGATGTTTTTCCCCCAATTGATAGTTTCCCCTCTTATCCTAGATGCATTGATTTTGTTCTCCAAAACCTATTGGTCTTGTTTCATAAAGCCTACCAGGAGAGAAAACTGACTAAATTCAATGTCACTGGTTTTGAGTTTAGCTGAGGACTAAAAAAAAGAAAAGAAAGAGATAGTTGAGTCCAATTGACTGAAAGAAGGAAAAAGGAGGGGAGGAGTGAGAAGGGGAAGAAGTAAAATGTAGGAGTAGGAAAGGGTGGTAACAGTGTTGGAAGTTCTATCTTCATAATCTGGGGAGATTGGTATGCCTAGGAATGAGTCCATTTTTATCAAGATCACATATCTATCCCAGGAAGACATGTCATTTCCGGTTTCAAAATGAAGCATAAATATACTCAGTTCTCAATTATCCACCCTAGAGGGGTAGTAAGGGATGAATGTAAAACAATAACAACAGGTAATGCAGCCTTTAGTTTTATTTGCCAATGAAGAGCATTAAATGGTTTTTTTTTTCTCCCATTTATGAATTTCTTTCTAAATCTTTTTGGCTCAGGCTAATTCTAAAATGAATTTGCATTCCCTGAGTACACAGTCATAGAACAGGGATTAAGAGGAGAAGTCTTTAATATTTACCATTGGACAACTCAAACTTTAGGGGTCTCCTATTCAGGCCCTGGAGAGGACCTCATGCTGTGTAGGCACCCATTGCAAACAAAACCAGTTCCCTCAGACACTCCCTGTTGGTGATGAGATTATGGCTACCCTAGAGTTGGGCATTCCAGTTTTACTGCAGGCAGAAGTCTTGTGGGTGCCTTTGATACAGCTGCTCTTTGATAGAGGCAGTCAGGATTAAGAGACATATCCAAGGTCACACATTGGGTTTTGGCAGTCAGTAGGCAGTATAGTCTGAAAAAAATGCTATATTTGGAGGCTGAGAACCTGGAATCTAATTCTGACTGACATCACCTGTATGACCTTAGGCAAGTCATTTAAATTCCCTTCATACATATCAGTAAGATGAGGCAATTAAACTGGATGATCTTTAGGGGCCTTTCCAGCTCTAAATGCTCTTAATCTTACTTTTTAACCTTAATCTTACCTCTTAACCTTTTCTCTTAATCTTACTTTTTTCTTGGGAAGAAGAGTAGGAATTGGATATTATGACAGATATCACCACTGCTTAAATTCCACACCTTTCCAGCTGAGGTTAGGAAGTGAGAATGGGAAAGACACAACTTCACTGTCACCATCCCCAAGCTAGCCTTTATACAGCACTTTAAGATTTGCAAAGCACCTTATAAATATTGGTACTTATGAATCTAACCCTGGGAGACAGGTGCTATTAATATTCCCCTCTTACAATTGAGGAAACTGATAGAAACAGGCTAAATGCCTTGCCCAGGGTCATACATCTAGAAAGTGTCTTAAGACTGGATTTGAACCCAGGTCTTCCTAACTCCCACTCCCTCCCCCCATTCCTGAGTGCTCTGTGCACTATGGCACCATCTAGTTGCCATATTAAAAATGTATTTCTAATATTACAAACCCAGTTTTTAAGGTATTTTTTGTTTTGATGGCCTGTCCCTTTTCCCAGAGAGAGAGAGAAAGAGAGAGAGAATCATTCACCATAGCACATTGCAATTGTAAGGTACGCTAATTCTTTAAAGCCCTTTTCATTACACTGGTATATACTTCTCCACTTCAACACTGCCAATAATTGAGGTTTGATCATGTGTGTACACCCTATAAATACTCCCTCCTTTTTAATTCCCTAAGGTCCTGGAGGCAAGAAATTCACATCTGTCCTATAGTTGTTGTTTCAAAAATCACCCTTCTGCATTCTCTATTCTCTCCATCCCTCTTTAATCCTCTCCAGGGATCCCAGATCTCCAGAGGCATCAAAGTCTTCACTTGTCCCTATCATTCCCCCAAAGGGGATGTTCTCTCCACCCTAGTCCTAGCACCACTTCACTCTTGGTCTTTTAGCTACCTTGGCAGAGGAAGGAGATGTGAACCCATACCTGGAACAGCAGTGCCCAGCTTTCAGGACCCCTCATTGACCAAAAGATGTAAAAGATCTTGTGCCACTAACTTGGAACAGTCTTTACTCTCCTCTGTGGCAGAAGAACTTTATTTAGGGAACTTCACCGCCCCAAATTACCCATGCTCTGGCACTAAAACTGAAGGCACTGGAGCTAGGGTCTTCCAATTTTGCCCTGTCCACTTAAAAGTCTTCAGGTAGGACCAAGCCTAAGGGATTCCTGAGCTCTCTCTCCTCATCCATTATTTTTTTTGGAGGCAATCAGGGTTAAGTAATTTTTCCAAGGTCACTCAGATAGTAAATGTCTGAGGTCATATTTGAACTCAGGTCTTCTTGACTCCTGAGCTGGTGCTTTATCTACTCTGCCATTTATGTGCCCCTCCCATCCATTTTTGATAGTTTTTTTTTTTTTTTACTGGGGACATGAGTCTAGAACTCGGAGAGATCTTAGAGGTTATTTAAATCCAAACCCCTCTTTTCACTGGTGAAGGTATTGAGGCTCGGAGATTAAGCAACTTGGCTTAAGTTACACAGGAAGTGAAGATCTGAGATCTGAATTCTGGTTAGGTGACTCCAAATTCTTTTTCTACCAGATGACCTTGCTTCCCTTCCCAATTTCAACTCCATATGTCATGTTCCTTGGAGCCATTTAATAAAATTAGTTTAATGGGGATTTTTTGTTCTTTGTGGATATTAGAAATAGAAATCTGAAGGGTCCCTGATAATCTTATTCCCATCCCCATAACTTATTGCCTGTCCAGTGCTTTGCAAAAAGTCAGAGTTCAATAAATATTTGTTGAATTAATAATAATAGACCACATTACTTTAGTGCTTTAAAGTTCAGCTTAATATAGTCCAATGGTCCTCAAACTTTTTGGTCTCAAGTTATACTCATAAATTACTGAGGATCCCCAAGAACTTTTGGATTATATTCATCAATATTTCCCATGTTAGAAAATGAAATGTCTTAGTGTTATTATGAAAATAATTTTGACCTTACAGACTCCCTTTCAGGAAGTCCCCAAATAGCATTTTGAGAACCATTGGTGGCAGGGGTGGGAAACCTGTGGCCTCAAGGCCACATGTAACTCTCTAGGTCATCAAGTGCAGCCCTTTGACTGAATCCAAAATTGACAGAGTATATCTCCTTAATAAAAGGATTTGTTCTGTCAAACTTGAACTCAGTCAAAAGGCTGCAACCAAGGGCCTAGAAGACCACAGGCCTTGAGGCCACAGGTTCCCCATCCCTGCACTAGAGAACGAAAAGTACTGAATATGAACTCAGGAATCCCAGCCTTGCCTGTTATTAGTTGGGTATCCTAGGGCAAGTCTTTTCATAGGATTATAGAATTAGAGCTGAAAGATCCTTGGAGGCTTTAAAGACCAATCCACTCATTTCACAGATGTGGAAACTGAGGAAGAGAGGTTAAATGACTTATTCAGGCCCACACAGCTAGTAAATGTCTGAGGTAGGATTCAGACTTTTGTCTGTCTTACTCAAAAGTCCATTATACCACCTTGCTGTCCAAGCTTTTTTTTTTTTAGCTTCAAGTTCCTTATCTGTAAAAATGCTGGGGTTAGATTTGATTAACTTTAAAGTCCCTTCCAGCTCTAAATCTATGATCCCCCAAACCCAATCCTATGAAATAGATATGCATATTTCCTAATCTTTGCCATGTGGTCCCCATATCAAGGTCTGGGAATAATGGAAAACTCTTTCCATAGATCAGTGGAAGATGCCAGAGAATACCTTTGAACAGCTGCAAACTGTGTGACCTAAAGGCCACCCCACCCCCCCGCCCAAGGCTTTGGTTACTCTGGGACTAGGGTGACAATAGCCACAACATGACTGAGCCATGAAAATGGAACCTCAATTATTAAAAAAAAACTATCTAAAGGCTTTTTACATGGAACCCTGCTAGATGTAGGGGCTACAAAGACAAAATAATAACAGAAAACTTCAGTTCCTGCCTTGAAGGAGCTTATATTCTATGGGGTAGGAGAGTGGCTACACTGTGAATAGATAAATACATACATGCATAACTCATGGCCCTCGGAGACCTCTAGCCTCACATAACCCAGGGCTAATCTTGGGGGCTGACCCCATAACAGTTTCTCTCACTGGATCTTTGCCCTTATCTGGAGTTAATACAGGAAAATCTCCAAAAGAAAGTTTAGGTATAATTTTAAGTTCTTCCAAATGTAGGTAACAGTGTCCTTGATTCAATGTTTAATATGGGTATTGGGAATGGGACTGCCTTTATTTCACCTCGGAGAAAATACATAAGGAGGTGAAAACTCACAGGGGACCATGACCTAATAGGAAAGAGGGAAACAATCATTTATTATGGGCCTACTATGTACCATACACTGTGCTAAGCACTTTATTAATTAATTATTTAATATTTCTATTATCTCATTTGATCCTTGCAACAATCCTGGGAAGTATGGGTTACTATTATTCCTATTTTACAGTTGAAGAAATTGAGGCAGATAGCGGTTAAATGACTTGCCCAGGGTCACATAGCTAGTAAGAGTCTGAGTTCAGACTTGAATTCAGATCTTCTTGGACTCCAGATCCAGCACTCTGTCCACTGTATCAGCTAGCTGTCTCCAGAGAAACATTAAACATTCAAATAACCTGCATTTAAAGGAGGAGGATTCCTACCTCCTCACTACCCCTGTCCTACATTCCCCCTTCCCTTAAAGAACATATCCTTGGGGATGATACTGACTTGAGATTGTCATTATAGAAAATTTCTCTTTTCCAGAGTTCTACATAGTCTCCCCAGGACTCATGATATCACCCTGTTGAAATTCCCCTAAAGAAACTAAACATACTTCAGAGTTTGCCAAACAAACAAGCCTCTTGTCATCAAAACTCCATGGTCCAAATCACTCGCTGGTTTTGTTCTCCAAGAAAGATGCTGCATAGGAGCCAAGTGGACTATATTTTTCTTTCTCCAAGAGGCATGCTGTTTCAGGGAATCTTCTCTCTCTGGAAGGTCTGGTGTCCAAACTGACAAACTCAGGAACACTCAAACTTGCATTACCTACAAGGCAACCAAGAGCTAATGCTGCCCAGGAAATCTCCCTTCTCTGAGTAGAAAGCTAGGTTCTGGGACCTGCTTAGGATCAAAACTCCTGTAACACCAGAGGGTAAGGTTTGGTAACAGACCTTGAGCAGGTACAAGTCATGAGCTTCTGCTGTAGATCACCATTACTGTTCCAAAAGAGTGGTAATACCTTTGATGCACTTCAAAGAAGGCAGAATAAGGTTGGAGGAAAAAGGCACAAAGAGAATGTGTGTGTGTGTAAAAGAGACACAGAGACAGAGAGAGACAGAGATAGTGAGAGAAGAGAGAGAGAGAGAAAGGGGGGAGACAGAGAAAGGAGGAGGGGAGAGACACAAACAAAGAAAGGAGAGAGAGAAAGAGAGATTACTTTTACAAGAATCAGCTTACTTTTCAGAGGCCAAAAAGAGGGGTGATTTATCCTGAGTCAGCTGGTTATAAAGAGCACCCTATATCTTATCTATCACTTGCCTCTGCCAAAATGGCTTTCACTCTATAATTTCATCAGGTTGACTGGGGAATTCAAATTTGACCATGGACTCTCCCGATTTACCCCAATATTACTTGCAAAGGGAAGACCCCTAAGAAGTCATGGAAATCAGGGAAAGCTTCCTGTAGGAGGCGATACTTGGGCTGAGCCATGAAGAAAACTAGGGATTCAAAGAGGCAGAGGGGATGAGAGAGTATATTTCAGGTCTGGGGGCTAACTTAGACAAAGAAACAGAGAGGGAAAAGAACTCATAAATCAGTTTGACTGAAAATTAGAAAGCAGGAAGGAGAGTAAAATGTTGTAAGAATTGGAAGGTAGGCTTGAGGCAGATTGCAAAGTGTTAACAAGGAAGGAAAGAAGGAAGGGTTAACATCAATCTGGAGGCTGCTCAGCCATCCTTCATCACCTCAACTCAGTTCCCACCCACTCTTACCCTAACAGGAGAAACTGGATTTATTTATATACATGTGTCCATGGCACACTGGCCCTGGGCATAGTCAGTGAATCAGATTCAATCTGGGAATGCCCCAGGAGACAGGGACTATCTCTATCCTGGAAGGAGATTGTGGCCTCCATGCTGGCCAGGAAGGTTGACCTCCGGCATCTATTCCTTAGGGACCCACTAGTTAAGAAGGGACTCCTCTTTCCCATTTCCCCTATTACTCCTCTGCAAATCTTCGTATCATCTTCCAGGGAGAAAGGTGGAGAGATTGATTCTCAAGTGTTTGAGAATGCCACCCAGATGTTCCCAATAGTGCCACGGGAGAAATTCCCTCTCCTGAGTGGTGACTTCTTTTTCCTGAAAACTCAGGAAAGCCTTGGCCACAATTCACTGCATTCTCTCCTCTTTCTGGCCACCTCCTCCACAAACAACCTCTCCACAGGGTATAGAGCCTCCCCACCTACAGTTCTAGAACCCTGAACCAAGATCAAATTAATCATTCTTGAATGGGTGTGTCAAGTGACCATCGCTGGAACTTTCTGGACCAAAGTGTCCCTCCCTGCTCATAACTCCCTTATATAAATATAGAACATAAACTCCTTGAGGACAGAATCTGTCTTTGCTTATGTGTGTGTCCCCAGCACTTAGCACAATGTTTAGCACAAGGCAGGGCCCTTGCTTTATTATTCATTCATTCATTCACATCATCTGGGAAGACAGGATTTATGTATGAATTATAATCCCCTTGGATGAACTAGACCAGGGTGGGGAACCTGGGGGCTGGAGACCATGTGTGGCTCTCTAGGTCCTCAAGTGCAGTCCTTTGACCCTTATCTGAACAGGAGAACTTTTGAGTTACTTTCCTTCTCTGACTTTCTATCCTGCTATTCCCACCACCACCATCCTCCAGCTGTGGCCATTTAATAAAATTAAGTTAATGCTTGTTCGTTCCCTGTGGGGTCTGGAGATTGAAATCTGCGGGTCCCCACAAACCCAATAAAACCCCTGGCAGGTCAAGATGGAACTGGAGCCTCAATGGGAACAGTGATTAGATTAGTAGATTTGCTTTCCCTTTTCTCAATCACCCCGCTGTAGCCCCCAGCTCTTCTCTAATGACCATTGATAGCCTAGAATAACCCACCAGGGGCTACCCAGGTGAGAGGGAGCAAAGCTACTCCTGGGGACCACAGGCCTCACCAGCTTAATTAGAAAAGATAAAGGAAACCATGCTTTGCAAGAGTAAGGTGCTTTACTGTTTCTCAGAGACCCTCTGACTCTGTGGTCCTTTTTTATCCTGATGCCATCCCTGAATGGTAGACCCTGAATCCTGTTTTTGAATGAGGAAACAGATGCTTATAGAGATGAAGTCATTTGTCCAGGATAAGTAGTTGAGGTAGAGGTATGTCCAAAAAGAACGTAAGATGCCTGACTCCCTTCAAGTGTCTCTCCCTTAAATCACACAGCTCAGCAGCTGTCTGGGGAGGGGAAGAGGAAGTTCACTAATGCTCTCTGGCCCTATATCTCACAAGATCATCAAAGCACAAGTATCTGTGAAGTGCAAGGTGCTAGGGATACAAAATCAATGAATGAAAACAATTGCTCTTCACAATGAGCCCCCATTCTAGTGGACTTGGATGTAGAGCTGACCTCAGAAGTCATGGACTCCAACCTTTTCATTTTTCAGATGAGGCAAGTTCAAGGGATTTGCCCAAGGTAGTCAGCATCAAAGATAGAATTCAAACCCAATGCCTCTGACTTAAAAAATATTGCTCCTTTTTATTGCAGCCCACCACTTCCAATATAGTTCCAGGGAAACATGACAAGGATTGTCTCCCATCCGACTGGGAATTTCTTAAAGGCAGGGACTCTATCTCCTCCACTGGCCTGGGTACGTCAATTAGGCAGGGGCTATAATGTCTTCCAAACACACTGAGAGCTCTCTAAGGGCAAGGTTTGTGTCTCTCCCATTAGGCTAGGAACATTACTGAGGGGAAGCACTGTATCTATTTCTCCAAACACATTGAGGACTCTCTAAGGGCAAAGATTGTATGTATCTTCCCCAGAGGCCTAGGGACTATCCCAAACATGGGTCTCTAGACCCAGAATAGTTTGGTGGTGGGGAGGTGGAGGTGGGATGTGGGATAGATGGACTGAATGATCCATACTGCCCTAGAAAACAAATACCATCTGAGGGTGTACATCAAGAAGGACATGTTATTAATTAAGGAAAAATATCCACTCCAAGGAAGGGTATAAGGAAGGAGACACCCCTTTTAGAGTAGTCAGAGTGATTGTGTCCAGGGGCCTGCAGGTCAGAAGAGCCAACGCTGCTCCTGGATATAGGGGTTAGGGAGGAGGGGCAGTGGGGTCCCATTGCTGGGGACTTCCCTAATTGGATGACTTTGCAGGAAGGCCAGTCAGGTGAGTTCCACTCTCTGCAGCTGCTGGCGGCAAAACACATCCCTGATCGCAAGGTCTTGGGGTTAATTGCCTCCAATCTCACTTGCAGGAACTGATATTTCATTTACTGGTCTGAGGGGAAGCTGCCCAGAGAATCAATTCAGGGGCATGGAGTTGTGGGGGATTGGGGAAGATGGACAGACTAGCACCTGCTTTGCTGGGGATTTCTAGATACATCCAACAGAGCAGGAAGTGAAGACCCAGAGATGACTAGTGACTTCTAGGGAAAGCAGCCTGACCCCACAGCTGCCCAGTCATGTATGGGGGAAGAGTCTGGGAGTCCAGGGAGTGGCTTTTTTGTGGATCACTCCTCCCCTACTTCTTTTCCGTTCCTCTCACTCAGATTCCCACTAAATTTATCAAGCCCCACCCCCACCCCCCACCCCGGCCAGCTGTGACAGGTTGGATACGTTAGCAGGGTTATTTTCACAAGTGAGGAAGGTATATTTGAAAATCGGAACCAGAGGTGTGAGCTCCTCTTTCCCTTCCAGGGCCTAAACCTTAAAATCCTACAAATGAGGTGAAAATAAGGTGGGAGTGAAAAAGCTACATACAGCCAAGGCTGGGGGTGGGATAGAAGGATTTGGAGAAGTGGAGTGGGGGGCGGGGAGGGCAAGGTAAGAGGCAAAGCATATTATTCTATTGCTTCCAATCAATTTCCCCACCCTCAGGAATGAGAACCATAGAATGTCAGAAGCAGAAAGGACCATAGAAGATAATCACAGCTGACATTTATATAGGCTTTCAGGTTTGCAAAGCACTTTAGATACATTATTTCATTAGATATTTACCGGGGCCCTGGGAAGTAAGTATTGGTGTTTTCTCTATTTTAAGGGTAGGAATAGGCATTGAGACTCAAATAGTGATTTCATTGGTATAGGAAACTCTCTTTACCAATGCGCCTTCTCTTCAAGTTGTAATGGTGGGGTTTTCTAGGACATTTGGTGTTTAAGTGACTTGCCCAGGGTCACATGGCTAGTCTCTGAGGCAGGGCTCCTTTAATTCAAGTCTTGCTCTCTATCCATCGTACTACACTGTCTTATCCTCATTTTATAAACTAGGAAAACAAGGTTTATTGAGGTTAAATGACTTGTTCAGGATCACACAGTGAGCTGAGGCTGGAGTTTAGAGTCTAATCTAGAGTCTCACACTTTGTGTTACCAAGTCCATCGCTTAATCAACTCCACTAAAACTCCTCACTTAGAGATTCTCTATTCTAATATTCTCATACTGTAGCTGAGGACCAGAGAAAGGAAGAGACTTGCCCAAGGTCTCACAACATTAATTACTGGTAAAACCAAGTCAGATCTCATATTCCTTTCCTGTTACCATCCCTCTTGTATAAATAAATTTGAATCAAATCCTTTGTTTCCTGGTGCTCATTGTCCTACCCTGAAAAAATGGAGTATCAAAGAATTTGGTGACTCAGTGGATTGAGATCTCACCTTAGAGTCAGGAGGACCTGAGTTCAAATACTGCCTCAGACACTTCCTAGCAGAGGGACCCTGGATAAGTCATTTAACTTCCATTTGCCTCAACTTCCATAACTGCAAAATGGGAATAACTTAAGGACCTGCCTCCCAGGGTTGCTGTGAGGAACAGATGACATAATAATTGTAAAATGCTTAGCACAGTGCCTGGCATGTAGTAAGTTCTATATAAATATTAGCTATTATTTTTGGTGTCTTACTCTGCGTTACAGACCTTTTCTAGGCACATGGAAAGGATAGAGAAGCCATGGACTGTCTGACAGAGTGTAAAGAAGCCTGATCCTGAGTTAGAAGACTCTTACCCTGGTTCTGACATTCTGTAACTTGTACTGTATATAATCTTGGGCAAGTACCTCAGTTTCTTCAGCTGTGAAATGGGAATATTAATACTTTCCAGGCTCAACTCACAGAGCTGTTGTGAACAATAAGCCTTGTATAGCTTAAAGCTCTCTGTGAATGTGAGTGATTACTGTCATCCAGCACAAGGAACCCGAGTACCTCCCTTGTTCTGGGAGTGGAAGTAGGTCTAGCGTGAAAGTAGAGTTGTGAAGGAGGGATAGCACAGGGGGCTTGGGCTGGCCCTGTCATTAACCAGCCACAGTAAGAGACCAAGGTGGGGGGTTCGGTGCCTCATTTTCTTCAGCTATGAAACAAGAATAATAACACTTTTTCATTGTCTTCCTTACAAGATTACTATGAGAATGCTCTATATAGTATAACGTACTGTATACATGTGAATTATTATTAAACTGTAAAGTGCTACATAACGTAGGTTGTTACTAGAAATGGTAATAACTATCTAGCTTTTACATAGTGCTTTAAGGTTTGTCCAAACATTTGATAGATATCGTCTCATTCTATCTTTACAACAGTTGTGGGGGGAGGAACTATTATTATATCCATGATAAAGATGAGGAAACTGAGTCAGAAAAGAGGTTAAGTGACTTGCCTAGGGTTATGCAACTGGTCAGTGTCTGAGACTGAATTTAAATTCAGGTCTTCCTGACTCTAGGTCTGATGGCTTTGTCTACTTCAAGCTGCCAAAAAAAAAAGGAAAAGAAAAGAAAAGAAATGAATTAGCATTTCACTTATGTAAAACCATGTGAAAATGTTATTAGATTTTCTGGGGATCATCTGGGAATCTTGAACTGTGGCTCCGAGTGAGTGAATGGATAAATTATTAAGTACTTAATATGTACCAAACACTGGGTTATATACTAGGGATACAAATGCAAGCCAACAAGACAATCCTTGCCCTCAAGGAGCTTGTAAACTAATAAAGGAAGACTATACACTAATACAAACATATGTATGCATACATATATGCACATGGCACATGTATGGGTGTGTGCATATACATGCACTAAACATACACACATGTATGTATACACACGACCGCATGTGTATGTGTACATGCGCATACATGTATGCGTGCAATAAAAATAATGTATATGTATGTACATGTATGTGTATGCCTATGTACATTGCCTATCTGTGCACGTGTGCATGTGTATGCACATGTGTACATGTGTGTGTAAATATGTGTGTATATATGTATATACTGAAATTGGAAAGGAGGGCAGAAAGGGGACATTTACCCTTGTTGGCATGACTTAGAGATGACAAGATAATGCTATGGTAATCCTGATTCTGGGTAAGCTAAGGTGAAAAGTCCCCAATCAGAACCCAGAGTCCCAGGATTGGGGAGGAGAAGGTCAGAGTGCAGGCAGTCAGCACTGTTTGGAGAAAGCTAGGAAGAATTAGAGAGATTTCCTCCCCCTTATTCTCTCAGCCCTTCTCTTCTTCCAACTAAGTTATTATCTATGCTCTCTTTTCAGTAGAAGGGAGGAGGAAAAGGAAGATACTAGAGGAGGAAAGATTTGAACCTAACAGAAGCCTGGTCAGTCTCTCTGTCCTGGTCCCTTGGCTCCCCTTTGCCCCCTGGCCCTTCTGGCCCAAACGTGAGGGGTAACTCAAAAAGTGGAAATAGGAGAGTGGGTGGGAAACATAGATCCTATCAGAGTCCCAGAAATGGGGTTCTGCTTTGGATAAAGCTCTTCTATGTGACTTTCCTTCTTTTTCACAAAAATGCAGGGAGGAACCTGACTCCTATTTCCCCCACTTTCCTAGCAGAGTATGACCCTCTGCCCTAAGCCTCTTCTCAGTCTCTGAAAGTTTGTTCAATTGACTTGGGATATCTAGTAGCTCCTGTCCTTTCAGATTAGCAGGGTACATGCTCGTAATGACAGGCCCCCAGTATAGTATACAGGGACTGAGGTCACTACTGCTCTCTTCCCTTTTGCCCCAAGCAAAGTGAAGAGACAAGGATCCTTACCAGACTCTCTGGCACAGTTCCAAGTGACTTTTGTGGGAGAAATACAGTCAGCTTACCTGGTTGAGGCAACTGTTGGTCAGTCAAGGAGAAGAAATGAAATCCAAGAGGGACCCAGAGAAGATCTCGTCAGTATTGGGATTCTGCTAACTTATCGACTACCTGACCTGAAGCTAAGGCTTCATATGGTAGTGAGTGTCCCTTCTGAAATTACCTGTGAGATGGATAAGGACAGAGCAGGCACGCCCTGAGGCAAAAGACAAGTATTGGAACCCTGTCATGGATAGTAATAGAATCATGAATTTCTGTATCCTGAGCAGGTCCCTCTTCCATTGTAGTCTGGGAACATTCCCGCCCCCCTCCACACACACACCCCGCCTCATGTTGTCACTACATAAGTCATCTAGAAAATTTACCCAGTTTTCAAGTAACCTTTATGTCTTCATATACTTAAAAACCACAGCTCACAAGCCCCCACCAATGTGTTTACTTTTATTAGTCATCCAGAAGACATAACTAGTTCAAAGAAAAAAAGTAACTTAATGAAATATCATAGTAACAAAGATAGAAATAGAACAATTTCCCATAAATCTGGGGCACACTGTGACACAAATACATACCACCCATAGGAAGAGTTGACACATCCAGAGAACATATATGAAAAAACACACACATAGCAAACATATGTGACCAGGAAATATACATAGAAAGCAACTCATGGAGATATCATCTTACTGTTCTCTGCTGGGTCTGCTACCGATGTATTCTGCATCCCACTATATCTCTTCTGCTGGGCTGTTTTGGCCAACAAATATTTTAACAATTAAGTGGCACAGTGGATACAGCAATAATCCTGGAGTCAAGAAGACCTGAGTTTAATCCCACCTCAGACACTCCCTCACTGACCCTGAGCAAGTAAGTCACTTAACCTCTATCTGCTTCATTTTCTTCAATTCTAAAATGAGGATAGTAATAAATAGCACCTACCTCCCTGGATTGTTGAGAGGATCAGAAGAAATAACAATTGCAAAGAATCTTAGCTTTATACTTTAGCACAACACCTAGAATGTAGCCAGCATTTAATACATAATTGTTCCTTTTCCCCTTCATTTGTTCTTGCTATGGCCATTCACTGGGTATCATATGAAGTCCTCATCTGAGGTTCTACCATATATTTATAAGAGAAGTGGATTTTTCCAACTTTCTTTTACTAGAGGTACCAGAGGCTAAGCTATAATTCTTTTAGTGAGGAAAGTGGGAGGAAACAAACATTTATTAAGTGTTTACCATGTGTCAGGTAAGGTAGCTAGATGGCTCTGTGAATTGAGCACTGGGTCTGGAGTCAGGATGACTTGAATTCAAATTCAGTCTCAGACACTAGCTAGCTGTGCAATTCTGGGCAAGTCATTTAACCTCTGTTTGCCTTAATCCATTGGAGAAGGAAACGGCAAGCCACTCCAGTATCTTTGCAAGAAAACCCCACGAACAGTATTGGTGTGATATTCTACGAGGTTACAAAGAGTCAGAAACAACTGAACAAGAGTGTGCCAGGTGCTGTACTAAAAGCTTCCCAAATACTCTTATTTGATTTTCGAGGTAGGTACTGTTATTATCTCCATTTCATAGCTGAGGAAACTGAGGCAGAGAAAGGTTAAGTGACTTGCCTAGGGGTTACATTGCTAGTAAGTGTACAAGGTCACATTTGAGTGCAGGTGTTCTTGAGTCCAGATCCACTGTACTACCTGGCTGCCTTTTGCAGAATGACTCTCAACAGACTTGGAAAAAAAAAACTATCACAAAAACCCAATACTTGGTATCTTTTTTCTACATAAGAAAAGGATATACCAGTTTCTAGAACCTTAGCCTCCTAGGGCCAAGATCTTTTGGAACACAGACCAGGCATTTAACCTGTTTTTAAACCTTTTCTTCCTGCTAGGACCATCCACATCCTTATTCCAAGTCTCTTACTGGTTTGTAATAGACTGAGGCTTGATCCTATTCTCCCTGACAGACCAAGGCAGTGTGGTATTTTCAGATCCAATATTGGAATGAAAAGAAACATTCATACAAAACCTGACAGTTAACAAGAGGAAGGGTATTCAACAAGGAGATCACTACAGTGATTTGGCTGAGCCCAGCTTCCTTGCTTTCTGGGTAACCCATGGTAGTCCTCAGGCCAGATATCAGGGCACAGCTGGAGCTCTTTGTGATGTTTTGTACTTGGGTAACTAGGAAGCCACATTATCAGCTCAATCCTCAGGTGAGCCACTTAAGCTTTGAGAAGAGTTTCAATTCCTTTTAAGGAAAAACTAGCCTACTCTACATAGGGCCAGGCCTTAGGATATTGCTTCCATCACATGCCTTAAGGTTAGTCAGAGTCCCTGAACTCCAAGCTATATACAGCCCAAACCATTTAAGTGTCTGCCTTGTCTACAAATATTATCTATATCTAAGGTGCCAAGATTATTCTTAGATTCTCCAAAATGCCTTAGTTTTCTCACATAAATACAGCAGCAACAAAAACTTAGGCGGAGCTAATATGAAGGATTGCATGGCCTCTACCTCAATCCTTTATTCTGAATTACTGCTTTTGTTTTGTGTAACCCAAGAAGCAGAATTGGACTTACAGGGGTGGAGTTCAATCTTAGGGGCTATAGCAAAAATCAACAATCTCTGTGACCCATGTGCCCCCATCCAAAGTTGTCTCTTTGAAATTTCAAAATATAGTTCAATTAAATGTGGCTAGAAAGGATCACTGATCCCTTACAAAAACATACCAGATATGTTGTTGTTGAGTTTTTCAGTCATGTCCATTAAAACAACCTTATCCAATCCCACAGAAAAAAAACAATAAAATATGTATGTGCATACACACACAAACACACATGTATATGACTTATAGTGGCCTGTAATAAATACATATAACTCTCTCTCTTTCTTTGTATCTCTGTCTCTCTCTCTCTGTCTCTCTCTTTCTCTCTCTTTCTGATAAAGTCTAGAGTCCTAAAGTCTTCGAAATGGATAGCATCATTCTTTGGTTTGCCCTTCCTTCCCCTTCTTCCAAAAACTTGAGTCTCTCTTTCACCCTAAAGACTAATATAGGTATCCATCTTTATGGTGCTACCCTGAAGGTATGAGGATTCCCTCAGAAGGGAAATGAGTTTGGGGTTGCTAAAGTGACAACTACCTTTCCCTGCCCTATCCAAATAACTCTTGGTATGTGTGTTCGTCCTTTGTTGCCAAAGAAGACCATGCCATTAGAGAAATGATGACATGACTTGCACTTGATTTATTTTGAGTGAGGGAGCTGTGCAGGTCACCAGACTCACTTCTCCTCTAGAGCCATCTGAGTCCATCCTGAATTCATTAGGATGACTGGAGATGACCCAGAATGAAGCAATTGGGGTTAAGTGACTTGCCCAAGGTCACACAACTGGTGAGTGTCAAGTGTCTGAGGTGAGACTTGAACTCAGGTCCTCCTGACTCCTGCACTGGTGCTCTATCCACTGCACCACCTACTCTTGGTAATAACAAAAAGCAACGATGAGGATTCTTGTTCATCCACATCACAGCTTTAATCCCTTACTGATCCTATAGCTTCTAGGACTATGTGCTTGATCCTATTCTTCCCAAGATATTTATGCTGTCCAGAAAATTTCCCTTCTCCCTTTAGGAAGCTGGATTTGGAACCTCTCAAACTTGAGGTTGCCAAAAAGGCAGGCCCCAGTGATTCTGCCCAGGAAAATCCCTTCTTCCTACTGTAAGACCAGATATTGAAAATATGCTACTAAGGTGAGAAAAAAATACTTCCTCCTCCAGTATTTTATAGTTTGGAAACTTTCACCCCTTGATCATGTGTCTCTCCTGTCTACTGTTGCTTTTTCTTGTGTTAATAGGTTACACTATTACCTTTCCAAAACCAATAACTCCAGGGAAGTGCGAGCAAGGGGCTTTATGTAGTCCTGATATGCCCCCTTTCCAAAACATCTACTCGAATATGACAATATGTATAATGTTCCACATCCTTAGTCCCCCAGTTTCTGCAATGGAGAGAGAGAGAGGTGCATTTTCTTATCCACTCTTTGGGAGAAACTTGGACTTTATAATGTCACACTTTTCAGTTTTAACTATATTGTCCTTTCTATTTCCATTGTGGTTTACTTTGTATATATTGTTTTTCTGGTTCTGCTTACTTCATTCTGCATCAGTTCATATTGTTTTCTCATGTGCAGCTTCCATTTTTTTAGAGAAGCACAAAGGGTTGATCCCTCCTAAAACATGTCCCCACCACTGTGCTTCCCAATAATATGCTAGCATATATCAGCTCAGAGCATTTGCTATAATGGCACAATAAGAACCATAACTACAAAACATTCCCACCATAAATCCAAAGTGTATTCTCCCACAAATACACACAGCATCCTTGGGAATAATAGGCATAAACTTCCATAAAAACTTCACGAAAGTCTGAGCCAATCCATATATCCAGTAATTATAGAAATTCACCATCTAAGAGGCACCAAGGGCACTTTTCATTGGAAGATATAATAAAAAATCCTAAAGTAAAATTCTCCATCCTATAAACCCTATAAGCTAATTATGTCTCCTGATCAACCTCCAGGATAAGTCCCTTATCTTCCAAAGTGCCAGTAACCTTGTGCTTGATCAGTCTCCACATGTGACAGCAAATTCAATAGCCTTTTCCAGAAAGTCTGTAGATATTGTTACTGTATCTTTAAGAAGCAAAAGCATCTTAGACTATTAAAGTTTAAACTATCATTTGATCAGGAGTCTGAGTGTTTGTCATTCTAGAAAGACTAACTGTGATGGCTGACCAAAAGAAAAAGACTAAGAGAACATATATCCTGAGAGAACTGACTAACCTTTATCTTGCAAAGAAACATGAAACTTCTTGAGAAAACACTTAAATTTGTATCTTGAGAGAACTAAATGGCAGGAATCCCAGAATTAAGAAATTCTCAGTTTTAGTAATGGTTAAAGGTAACTTTGGCTATAATCTTTCTCGTAACTGATAGATTGTAACTAATTATGCATTTGTTGTATCATTTGTTACATTGTTAATAAATAGTAACTTTTGGACGGACACAGACAGAGGTCTAGGATATTGAAGGTATGTGTAGATAGATAGTAAATACATGGGAAAACACTTTCTCTAGCCTATTAAATAAATACTATTTAATGTCCTAGGTAGAACTCAATGCTAGCTGTAGAGTGAAAGAGAAAGATATTAAAATTTTCCTAATTAATGTGGAAATAGCAGAACATATGCTCCAATTACCTTAGACCCTGAGATGAAACCAAATAAGGCAACCAGTAAGGAAGGTAAACCCCCCAAATCCCTGATATGTGTGTGTATACATATATACACATATGTACATATACATACATACATATATATGTGTAGTTTTCTAGGCTTTGAGAAACCCTTCTCTCTGTCTGTCTCTCCCCTGTCTCCCCATTTCCCTTAATTTTTACAAGAAAAGGCCTTTCTCAAGGCTTTCTCTGAGCTCAGTAGAACCACCTCACCTCAATGGGTCTCAATTTCCTCAACTAGAAAATGAAGGATTAGACTAGGGGTGTTCTATAGAACCCTTGTTCCACAAAGTATACTATTTCCCAGGCCATGTTCCTCCTACACATACACATTGCTTCTCCTGGAAACTGAATGTACATGTTTGTGGGGAGGGGGTACTATGAGCTAGACTCACTGGGAGATACTTTCCTGAAGTCACTTTGTACCATCCCCTACCCCAATTCAACCAAATTTTCCTCCACTATATCTCTGATGATACCCCCATATATAAAGTGGTGACTTAAATTCTGTCACTGCCAGTGTTTCCTTAATCAAGTGTGAAATCCCTTTGACAGGTTAACTCCCTGATAGGGTGTGAATTCCTTACCTTGTCCTATATACTTGTTGCCTCATTGACACCTCATTGATGATCATTACTCCCCTTCACTTACTCCAGGTTTGGCCAGTCTGGTCTTCTTCCATTTCCCAGAGCTCAGCATTCCAAACCCTGCCTCATGGTCTTTACATAGGCTACCCCTGACCTGGAATGGATCTCCCTCCTCATCTCTGCCTCCTAGAATCCCTGGCTGCTTCCAACGCTCAGTCTTTCTTGATAGGAAGGAAGGAAAGAAGAAAGGAAGGGAGGGAGGGAGGGAGGGAAGGAAGATAGGAGAAATGGAGAGGAGGAAGGGAAAGAAAGAAGAAAGGATGGTGGAAAAGAATGAGGGAGGGAGAAAAGGAAGGAAAGAAGGAAAGAGGAAAAGAAGAAAGAATAAAGGGAGGGAGTAAAGGAAAGAAGGAGAGAAGGAGGAAGGGAGAGGAGGGAAGGAAGACAGGAGAAAGGGAAAGAAAGAAGTGAAGGAGGGAGGGAGGAAGAAGGAAAGAAACAAAGAAGCAAGCATTTATTAAGCCTTTACTATGTACCAGGCATTGCTCTAATGTACTTTACAAATATCTCATTTGATCCTAACAACAGCTCTGGAAAGTAGGTGCCTTAGTATTTCCATTTTACAGTTGAGGAAACTGAGGCAAACAGAGGTTAAGTGACTTGCTCAGAGTCATACAGTTACTATGTGTCTCAGGCCATTATTTGAACTCAGATTTTCCAGACTCCAGGCCCAGCACACTGTTCATTGGACCACCTAGCTGAAAGTTGTTTATTTTCTCTCCCTCCTCTTCAAATGATTAGGTATATACTTATCTATTTATATTTCCTTAAAACTCAGGAGAATATAAGATCCTTGAGGGCAAGTGGTGGTTTTCATTTCATCTTTGTCCTCTTGGTTTTTAGCATGGTGCCTTGTACACTGAAGTACTAAAAAAAAAATGCTTGTTGAATTGGACCAGGTCTGAGATCAATTTATAGAACTGGACTTAACCATTGGCATCTGGCCTTTAAATAAAAGACTCTAAAAGATTGGGAGGCTGGAGAGCTGGAAGGCTAAGGAGACTCACATGGACTCAATCTGCTGGAGAGAAATCTCCTCAGCCATATGAACCCTCTAGGTTACCATTTTTATCAGAGAACCGTGGTCTTAAAGGAAACATGAGTTTTAGGGAACCACTCTGCTCTGGAGATGGCATTGGAATGAGAAGGCTATAGAGGAACCACAATACCATCAGCGGTATTTTTGGACCAAGTCACTTGAACACAGTAGAGGAGTTCCTGGTATGCATACAGAGTATTTCCAGGGGATGAAACATTTATAACTGGAGAGATCAGGATAGATTTCCACTTTGAAGGAAACCAGGGATCCTGTGAAATAGAGGTGAGAAGGGAGAGAATTTCAGATAGAGGGACAGCCAGTGCAAAATCAGTCAGCCAATAAGCATTTATTAAGTGCTTACTGTATACCAGGCACTGTACTAAGTACTAGAGATACAAAGAAAGCTAAGAGACAATCCTTGCCTTTGAGGAGTTCATAAGCTAATATGGGAGATGACATGCAAAAAAACTGTGTACAAACAAGATATATACATATATATATATATATATATATATATATATATATATATATATCATTTATATATATATATATATATATACACAATCAACAGGGGGCAGGTGCTAGAATTAAGGGGATTGGGAAAGGCTTTCTATAAAAGATGAAATTTCAGTCAGGACTTGAAGGAAACCAGAGAAGACTGAGGTGAGGAGGGGGAGCATTCCATTCATGGTAGGCAGCCAGTGAAGATACTGAGTTGGTAGATGGAGAGTCATGTTTGAGGAACAGCCAGGAGGCCACTGTCATTGGTAGTATTAAGAGTATTAGTGGGGATGGGATGAGACTGTAAGGTGTAAGAAGTCTGAAAAGGTGATAGGACTTTGAATGCTAAACAGAGGATTTTACATTAAATCTTAGAGGTAATAGGGAGCCACTGAAATTTCTTGAGAAGGGTAGATGACATAGTTGTACTTTAGGAAAATCACTCCAGCAGCTTGGTGGAGGACAGGACTGGAGTGGGAGAGATTTGTGTCAGGCAGACTGATCAGCAGACTACAGCAGTAGTCCAGCTGTGAGGAGATGAGGGCCGGGTCCTAGCAGCATCAGAGTAAAAAGGGGGACATATTTAAGAGATATTACACAGGTAAAATCAATAAACCTTGGCAATAGTTGGGATGTGGGAAGCAAGGAGGGAGAGAAGAGGTTTAGAGAGAGGAACTGAGGATAACACCTAGTTGTCCAGACAAGGGACTGGGAATATAGTTGAGGGTATGAGTTTGAAAGGGCGGGAAATTTGGAGGAAAAGATTGTGAGTTAAATTCTGAATATGCTGAGTTTAGTAAGTCTACAAGCCATCTGGTTCTTGAGATATCTGATAGGCAGTTGGAGATGTGAGAATGGAGGTCAACAGAGAGGTTAGGGCTGGATAAGTAGATTAAAAAATCATCAGCATAGAGATGATAATTGAATCTAAGGGAGCTGATGAGATCACCAAGTGAAAAGTTTAGAGAAGAAAAGGGACAAGAGATGTAGGAGGAATAAGCAGGCCAGCCTGGGGGCCATCTCCAGTCATCCTGATATATGTCTTAGCACTGGACCCAGATGGCTCCAGAGGAGAAGGTGACACTGTGACTTTGCACAACCACGCCTCACTTAAATCCAATTCACTTGAAAGTCATGACGTCACCTTCCCCAAGTCATTGGCCTCTTCGAGAACAAAGGACAAATGGCAACAGTACAATCACAGATCTAGAGCTGTAAGGTCATATAATCCAAAATAATCAAAGCTCATATTAAATTGTGATCTCATTACACTGTGAGTTCCATGAAAGCAGAGACTCATGGTCCTCTTTGAGAATGAAGGATGAAGGACAAATCACCACAACAAATAGGCCAGTCTATCTAGAAGATGGCCTGAAGGAGAGTAATGTACAATATGGCTAGGAAAAGAGGTTGAAACCAGGTTGTGAAAGGCTTCAGATATCAAAGAGAAGAGTTTGTATTTTAGCCTATAAGCTAAGTGGGAGCCACTGGAACTTCATGAGCTGAGAAGGGAAATAGTCAAATTTACAATTTAGGAGTATAGATTTAGTAGCTGAGTAGAGGATGGGTTAGAAAATGGAGGAAGAGAAACTCCTTATAGGTAAGGAGACCGATTAGGGGATATGGCAATAATCCAAGTGAAAGGGGATGAGGGTCTGCACTAGAATGGTGATGGCCTGAGTGGATGGAAGAGAATGTAAGATGCATTATAGAGGTAGGATCAATAATACTTGGAAATTGATTAGATATAAGGAGTGAGGAAGAGAATTATTAAGGAAGATGCCGAGGTTGCAAACCTGGGTGACTGGGAAGATAGTGGTCACCTCAGCAGAAACCAGGAAGTTAGGAAGAAGGAAAGATTTTAACAGAAAGATAATGAATTCACTTGCAAGTCATGACATCACCTTATGTTTAAGACATGTAGAGTTTGAGATTCCTATAGAACATCTAGTTGGAGATGTCCAGTAAGCAATTGGTGATGTAGAATTGGATTTCAAGAGAAAGACTGGGATTTGGATACTTCCTGGCTGTGTATCCTCTGGGCCTCAGTTTCCTAATCCTGAAAATGGGAATGACAATACTTGCTCTACCTACTAAATGAGGTCATTGCAAGGAAAGCTCATGCTAGCTTTGAAATGCCATTAGAAATGTGACTTTATCATTCATCACAATCAAGATGGATCTGAATTAGTCAGTTCTGAAAGAATATCTGATTCTGGAAAAAACAACTGCGTGTCACATCCTGCTGACTGCGGTAGGTTTGTCAAGTCTCCTTAATAGCTCTGTTCCCTTCATTTTCTCCCTGAGAGAATGGAAAACTGTGTTTTTAATACTGCTTCACTCTGCCATCGTGTGGCCATTCCTAGAAACTGGATCTTCCCCAGAGGTCTGGAAGGAACAACCAAGGGTTGGAACCGAGCAACATCCCCTCTCATCAGTGACAAATCATAAGATCATAGTGGGGCCATCTCCAGTTGTCCTGATCGATATCTGGTCACTGGATGCAGATGACTCTGGAGGAGAAAGTGAGGCTGCTAACTTTGCACAGACCTGCCTCACTTAAATCTAATTCTCTTGCAAGCCATGGCATCATCTTCCTGTTGTCATGATCTCCTTTGAGAACAAAGGGCAAACAATTAAAACAACAGGATCATAGATTTAAAGCTGGTAGGTCATATAGTACCAAATGATCAAAGCTCACATTACACTGTGATCTCCTCATCACACGCTGAGTTCCATGAGATCAGAGACTGCTTTTCCCCTTCCTTTTTTGTATTCCCAATGCTTAGTACATTCTTTGGTACATACTAAGGACATAACAAAAGCTAGTTGATTGACTGTCTAATGAGGTGCTTGCATGTTTACAAAGTGATTTCCCCACAATAACCCTGTAATAATACAAATATTGTTATCCCCATTTTAGAGATGAGGAAAGTGAAGCGCTAACAGATGAGATGATTTGTTCTGAGTCACATAACTAGTTACAAACAGAGCCAGGGGTTGAATCCAGGACTCCTAACCCACTGTTTTTGTTGTTTAGTTGTTTCAGTTGTGTCTGACTCTTGGGACCCCATTTGGGTTTTCTCCTCTGATGATTTGGATGAGACATGTGGTGTGATTCACCCTATGCACTGTTCCCTGGACTTCAGACTCTCAACCCTGCCCTGAAGTATCTATCAGTGACTACCCTGGTAAGAATACTTTCCATGTGGAAAGGGTTTTAACTGCTGAAAGCCTTTTCACGTAGATTTGCTCATTTCAGCCTCATAGAAGCATAAGAGAAGTAGATATTTCATAAGTTATCCTCATTATACAAATAAGGCACAGAGAGATCATTGGAATGAGAGCTGGAAGGGGCTATAGAGTTCATCTAGACCAACTCTCTTATGTTACAGATGAGGAAACTGAGGCACAGGGAGATTAAAGTAACAACCGACTCCACACAATTCAATTTAATTCAAAAAACATTTAAGCTCTTATATACAAAGCAAAAGAAGAGCCTAGTATAGTCAACAGAGGATTGGTTTTAGCAATAGGAAGATCAGAATTCCAGTCATACCCCTGATGCATGCTAGTGGGTAACCATGGGGCTCTTGATGACACAGGCTCCTCTCAGACTATAAGTTAGGAGCTTACCTTTTGTCTTTTGGACAGCATACAAACTTTTCTATTTGGCATTTAAAGTCCTTTGCAATCTGTCTCCAGCTTAAATTTCCAGACTAATTACACATCATTCCCCTCACTAAGCTCCAGTCAGACTGTTACTGGCTGGACCTTTTATCTCCCGATTCTGTACCTTTGTACAAGCTATCCCTCATGCATGGGATGCTCTCCCTTCTCACATCCACCTTTTGGACCCTGGCTAACTTGAAGGCTCATGCTCTTTGTCTGTCCCCTCCCCACTATGACTTTATATATACTTTTTATATTTCCTAAATATATGTACTTGTGAATATCTTATATCCCCCCAATAAAAGCAGTGAGTGCCTCATTTTTGTACTTGGATCCCTAGATCCTGCCAAAATACCTGACATGTACTCAAAAATTCAAATGGATTTGCGATCTCATAAATTCAGGATTTCCCTCCAAGGGTACAGATTGCCACTCACCCACACTTAAACCATCTATGTAGGTCTTATCCATGTTATCCCAAAAGTTCTCCATAGAAGATCCACCCAACATACTAGAGACCTTCTCTTTCTCCTGATATCATGGTGAGTGAGGACATTCTAGCTTTCCACCTGTCATGCCTCATTCTTACAGTGTGATCAGAGCATCTTCTCTTCCTATCATATGATTCCATGATAACATCCTTTCTTTACTCCTATTCTTCCAAAATCCTACTTGGTTGTATGTTATAGCCTGATCACTCCTGCCCCCCCACCCCCCAGTTAAAGATTTTTGTATTTTATCCTAGAGGCAGTAGGGAACTACTGACGAAGTGGCCAGATCTGCGTATCACAAACTTGAATTTGGCAGTCATGTGGAAGACAGGAATTTGAAAAGGGAAAGACTAGAAGTAGGAAGAGCAATTAGTAGGCTGTTGCAGTAATCTAGAGTGGGCTAGACAAGTGAGTAGGGAGAAGGGAGCAGTCTTAAGTAGCAGAGCCAGGATTTTCAACCCAACTTCTTCCTCCAAAGCTAGTCTTCTTCCCATTATACTATGATGCCTCTTAAGTAACAAATTACGATTTGAACTCAGGTCTAATACTCAAATCCACTCCAGTATTGCACTGTGTGCTGTTCCCCACCCACCCCCTTTTAGGAGAAGGGCAAAGACCCTGTCACTGGTGTGCAGGCATCCACTATGATTAGAACAGAAAAAGAAAAAAGACTTGGAGTTCCAAAGACTCATCTCTGCCAGGTCATCCTCCAACAAGCTGATTGTCATGGTAGCTTTCAATATACTCTTGGATAATGATACTGAAACTTGAAGAAAAATGACTGGGTCCCCTGGGACTGGAAATATCAACCATCGTGGCTTCCTCCAAGCACTAGCTTGTAATCACTAACACTATCTCTGCCAAATGAGAAAGCAGTCATGGATGCTCTCAGGGGTCCCAGAAGCAACGTCTTAATGATGACATCATGGTTATGAAATCAGACCTTGAAGCAAAGTCTGTCACTCTCCCATTGTGTAACCTTGGACATGTTCTTTCAAGTCCCCAGCTCTCAGTTTCCCACCCCTGTAAAATGAGAGAGTTGGATCAGAATATCCCTAAGGTCCTTTCTGGCTCTGGCATTTTATTAATATAAATTTACTGCAATGATACATAATGCACACTACATTTTTAATACACCCCAAGTGCTCATTACTAATATATCATAGAGTGGCTCCATGTTAAGACAGGTCATCTTGAGGTCACCTTTAAGGAACTACTCCATGAGGGAATCTTTATTGGGTCTGCAAAAGCAAATATGAGGGCAGTTAGATGGTGAAGTGGATAGAGCAGCTGGGTTTAGTCAGGAAGATTCCTTTTCCTGAGTTCAAATCTGGCTTCAGATACTTTCCTAGCTGTGTGACCCTGGGCAAGTCATTTAACCCTGTTTGCCTCAGTTTCCTCATCTGTAAAATGAATTGGAGAAGGAAATAGTAAGCCCCTCAAGTATCCACTGCCAAGAAACCCCAAATGGGGTCACAAAGAGCCAGACATAACTGAAAAACAACAAGGGAAGACTTTGCCATTAGCAGTATGGCCTGATGGAAAGAACATTGGATTTGGGGTCAGGGGACGCTGGTTCAATTTCTGGCACTTTCTTACTATCTGTGTGAACCTGAGAAAGCAGCTTCCTCCCCTGAGTCTTGGTTTGCTGCCCTGTAAAGTGAGAGGCATAGAAAATGCTTCTGTTACAAATTTACTTCTCAGTAGCCCCAGATAACTTTCTTAAGAATTTATATTTTATTTTTTTCAATTATGTATAAAAACCATTTTTAACTTTTGTTTTTTAGAATTTTGAGTTTCAAATTCTCTCCCTCTCTCTTCTTCCCTCCTTGTTGAAAAGCCAAGCAATTTGATACAGTTTATACATATGCCCCAGATAACTTTCTAAGACTATTATTCTGTTCTACGTTGATGGAGAGAATTTCCACACTGGGAGCTTCTCCTCAACCTCCAATACTCCTGCAATCCCATTCCAATGGAATCACTTTTCTTGCTGTTCAATTATTTTGGCCATGTCTGACTTTTCATGACCCCATTTGGGGTTTTCTTGGCAAAGATACTGGAACGGATTGCTATTTCCTTCTCCAGATCATTTTACAGACGAACTGAGGCAAACGGGGTAAAGTGACTTGCCCAGGGTCACACAGCTAGTAAGGGTCTGAGGTCATATTTGAACTCAGGAAGATGAGACTTCCAGATTCTAGGACGGCACTCTATCCGCTGCATCACTTAGCTGCCCAATAGAATCACGGATATGAACAACAAGAAAAAATGCACTGCTACCCAAAAGCATTCAATGCCACTTGAAAATCTAGTCCTCTGGCAGCTTTTAGTTAAGCTTGGCTGCCAGGACAAATTTACCAAACTATTAATACCAGTTCCTGCTTTAGGCACAACTCTAAAGTAGGTTCTATACCCCTTAATTTCCATTTCTTCCCCTTCCTGAAAACCTTCTTCCCCTCTAAGTCTCCTGCTGCCCCATCAGATGGCTCAGGAGAAGTGGGGTTGGTGACCTGAACAAAACAAGGTCAACTGTAAGTCATGTCATCATTTCTCTAATGGCATGTTCTTCTTTGGCAACAAAGGACAAACACAATCCTGTGAGTAGATGCAGCTGACTGAATGGGGACCCAGCTAGCTGGGTAACTCAACTCCTCCTCTCCTGTCTGCCTCCTCCTCCCCTTCCTTCTCCTCTCCAAAGGACGGTAAATTCGGATGGCCAAAAAATACCCAGTTGACTTGGGTTTCACTGGCCCCTTCCCTTCCCTTTCCCTTCTCTCCCCTCCCCTCCCTTTCTGTTCCCCTCCCTTCCCCTCTCTTCCCCTCTGAAACAGGATGTCTATGGGCCCCTTCCTGAGGGTTCCTCTTGACCCTCCTAGCTTTAGAGTGATTATCAGTTGTAACTGTTGCTGTTTCCCACCCAGCCTGATGTCTTTCTTTTTCTTGGCCTCATTAAAGGCGCCATGCCCTGACTACTTCTTAAACAGGTCTATTCAATGAATGGGTGTTGCCTCACCCTAAGTGTGTCCCTGCAATGACCTTGGACTAAAGGGCTCAAGGTCTCCCAGTGCATTCTGGGTCATCTCCAGTCATCCTGATGAATATCTGGTCACTGGATTCAGGTAACTCTGTGGTGAGGCTGGTGACCTACACAGCCCTCCCTCACTCAAAACAAAGTCAAGTGCAAGTCATGTCATTACTTCTCTGACTGCATGGTCTTCTTTAGCAATGAAGGATGAACAGAAAAAACCCTGCTGCCCCATCTGTCTGTCCTATCAAAGAAAAGATGTTCTATAATGGATGAATATACCCATTCAGCTGCTGAGGGAAACTAACTTAGAATCAATTGCTCAGAACAGAATCATAGATTGTTAAAAATGGAAAAGACGTTGGAGGTCATATTGACAGATGAGGATACTGAGACCCAGAGGGATGAAATGATTTATTCAAGGTTACAAAGCTGGAAGACCTGGGTCTCAAACTTAATGTATTCTAGGTTTTTGTTTTTAACTCCAAGTTCAATGTTTTTTCTATGACACTTACTCCCTCCCACAGTATTTATATTTTTTTAGAGAAGGCTACAGAGAGAGGGCAATGCATACTTCAAAGAATGAAGTTCTAATGGTAGCATTTCAGGTACTGTGACACCCATATGGATTCAATCAGTAAACATTTATTAAGCACCTACTCCGTGCCAGGCACTGTACTAAATACTAAGGATACAAAAAGAGGCAAAGATAGTCCCTGCCCTCAAGGTGCTTACAATCTAATACGGGAGATAACATGAAAATAAATATCTATGAAACAAGCTATATTCAGGATAAATAGGAAATTATTAACAGAGCAAAGGCACTGGAATTAAGAGGGGTTGGGAAAAGCTTTCTGTATAAGGTGAGATTTTAGTTGGGGCTTAAAGGAAGCCAGAGAGGTCAGTAGCAGGAGCAGAGGAGGGAGAGCATTTCAGGCATGGGGTACAGCCAGACAGAATGCCTGGATCCTAGAGATGGAATGTCTTGTTTGTGGCTTAGCTAGGAGACCAGTGTCACTACATCAAAGATCAATGATCACTAGATCGTTTTTAAACATCTGGGGAAACTTTTCCAACCCAACAGGGTATGAGCATCATCAAAAGCCTGGGGGAAGAGTCATCCAGGAATTGCTATATGCAGATGACTCTGTCCTTAAAGTGTGCAAGACAGCCAGCAATTGGTCCTGGGAGACTGTAGGAAAAAACTGTAGAAAGACCGAGACTCTGTATGGGTCATTTTACAGAGAAACTTCTCAGTCTGAAGTTTTCACAGGGAACATTGAATTGAAAGTTGCCAGAGAACTGAGCCACACACATAGACCAATGAAATGCTGACTGGGAAGGGAAAGAAGAAGGAAGGAAGGAAAAGAAAGGAGAGAGAGGGAGAAAGGAATTGAAAGAAGAAGTAAGGAAGAGAGGAAGGATTTATTAAGTGTGTATTCTGTGCCAGATCCTACGCTAAGAACTTTACCAATATCTCACTTGATCCTTTCAATGGATACGGCCAATAGGAGTTATTATTACTGCATTTTACAGTTGAGGAAACTGAGGCAGTCAGAGGTTAAGCGACTTGCCCAGGGTCACCCAGATAGTAAGTGTCTGAGGCTGACACTGGCAGGGAGGAGTTATTATCAGTTCCTTTTTACAGCTGAGAAAACTGAAGCAGTTAGGAGTTAAGTGACTCCTCCAGGGTTGTGGAGGAGTTAGTTGTGGAGGCTCACTCCAAGCCCAGCCCCATCTAGCTACCTCCAACAGAATGACAAATAGAATAGAGCTGAGGAGACTGGTAAACAGATTGTGGAACCAATATGTTTGTTAAGTCCCAGGTCAAATGAAAAATTTCAAGACAAGTCAGCAATATGCTTATTTGAAGCAAAGAGAAAGAGCAATGAAATTAGGATGAAAGGATCTGGATTCATCCTTTACTGTTATTTACTATCTGCAAATCCCTGCATGTTACTTAATCTGCCTTATCATCTGCAAAATGAAGGGGGTAAAATAAATATACACCTACCTACATACATACATACATATATATATACACGTATATACATATATGTACACCTATATATTTGTACAAATATATGTACACACCTATATATTCAAATATATAGGTGTACATATATGTATATACGTGTGTGTGTGTGTGTGTGTGTGTGTGTGTGTGTGTGTATATATATATATATATATATATATATACACATAGGTCTTTATGTATCATGATGTGCTTCTTGTCTGAGTCTCATAGCAGCAGGGAGGTACTACAATGAATATTATTATGTTTTATTATCCATTTTTGCAGATGAGGAAACTGAGATTTGCCCCTTGTCATGAAGCTACTGAGTATCTGGACAAGATTTGAACCCAGATCCACCACTCTATCTCTGATACTATGCCATTTTTAAGGCCTTTCCCCTCTTCTATAACCAGAAGCCTATTATAGCTGAAATAATGAAACCTTCCACGCAACTCTCAGCTGAATTTTTAAGCATTTCCATCAACACCCACTATGATCCCTAAAGATTATATTCTGGTTTCATTGGAATTCCAAGGGTCAACTCTGCTGACCGTTCTCCAGCATTTAGCAGTTTTGATCTCTAATGAATAATTAGTTGGTCAACTTTACCCATAGACTACTCGATATTCTTACAAATCTCATATATAGTGTGTCCCAAAAGTCTCAGTAGAGTTTTGAGCTTTAATAGCTTAATAATAGTACAATTTTAAGCTTTAATAGCTCAATATTGCACTGTCTTTTGGGTCACCCTGTATTCAGGTGAAATTTATTGAACAACATGAGTTAGCCCAAAGATTGCACCACCTGGTGCATGCCTGAACTTATCTGACAATCTTTTCTGAGAGCTCATTGGTCAAAATATACAAGACTCATTTGTAGACCATCCATTCCATACTCATGATGGTCACACATCTGCAATAGCCTGTTGTGTGGATGGAAATATAAGATGAAGCGAGTCCCATAATTAATGTTAGGATCAGATATGTTATAAGATAAGTAAACTTACCTCAAGATGGGCAATCTGTTCAGCATACTAATCAACAGATTAGTATCAACAGATACTAATCAACATCCAGAGAATGACTGACAAGAGCTGCTATTTTAGAGTGAGGAAGGCAAAACCTTTCATAGAAGTTAAAAAAGGAAGAAAATCCTGTTACACTTTTGAAAAGCAAATTTCTAGGACAATAAGCAACAAGCTTCAAAGAAAACTGTTATTTAGTCGTCTTTAGTCAGACACAGCTGTCTGACTGTGACCCCATTTTCTTGGCAAAGATACCAGAGTGCTTTGCCATTTCCTTCTCCAAGTCATTTTACAGATGAGGAAACAGAAGCAAACAGGGTGAAGTGAATTACCCAGGGTCCCTCAGCTAGAAAGAGTCTGAGGTTGGATTTGATCTCAGGAAAATGAATCTTCCAGATTCCAGATCTAGCATTCTATGCACTGTGCCACCTAATACCCTCAAAACAAGCTACCAACTCTTAATACTGCAAGTTAGGACTTCAGATTTTTCTATATATTGATCAGTTTTACTAAAACTATTTTTTTCTTCCTTTGTTTCCAAATATTCTTGGGATAAGGGAAGTTCCTCTGGGAGAGGGGAGGAAACAGGATTTAGAAGGGGAAATCTAGGCAATGCAAAGACCAAAGGATATCAGCAAAACCAGTTTTAAAACTCTTAACATGCAAGTAGAAAGGATTACAATAAGTTAGACTAAATACATTTTTTTTGTTTGAAAAAAAGAGTATCTCAAAATGAGGGTTACATAAGTGTAACCCTCATCTTGAGATACTCCAGCCCTGCTGGAGAACAGTTTGGAACTATGCCCAAAGGGCTATAAAAATGTGCATACCCTCTGACCCGACAATACCACTTCTAGGTCTGTATCCCAAAGAGATCGTAAAAATATGTACAAAAATATTTATAGCAGCTCCTTTAGTGGTGGCAAAGAATTGGAAATTGAGGGGATGCCCATTAACCGGGGAATAGCTGAACAAGTTGTTGTATATGATTGTAATGGAATTCTGTGATTGAGAAATGATGAGCAGGCAGATTTCAGAAAACCTGGAAAAACTTACATGAACTGATGCTGAGTGAAGTGAGCAGAACCAGGGGGACATTGTACACAGTAACGGCAACATTGTGCAACAATCAACTTTGATAGACTTACTATTGTTATGTTCATCTACTGTTTTCAAAGAGGACCATGACATCAGAGAAATGATGACATGACTTGCACTTGACTTTGTTTTGAGCAAGGTCGTCAGCCTCACTTTCTCCTCCTGAGCCATCTGGATCCAGTGACCAGATATTCATCAGGATGACTGGAGACAGCTCAGGATGCAGTGGGAGACCATGGCCTTTTAGGTTAAGGCTTTTTCAGGTTTAGATCTCTTTAAAAAGAAGTCAGGGGATGGCCCCTTTAAATAGAAAAGAAAATAAATAGATAGCTAAATAAATAAACAAACAAATAAATTAAGCTGGGAGGGGCAGGAGCCTCGGGATTGTTGTTTGGACCAGAAACAGTTGCTATTGAAATTCACTCTAAGGCAGGAGGGTCCAAAAACCAACCAGCAGGGACCGATTGTTGTTCAGTCTATGGGCTTCAGAGTGCACCGGGTCTAAGGTTTTAGGAAGGGAGGGAGGAAGGAAGGAAGATAGCTCTTCTTCATAATACAATAATCTCCAAGACAATTCCAAAAGATGGAAAATACTATCCATATCCAAAGAAAGAACTATGGAGTCTGAATGCAGATTGAAGCATACTATTTTCACTTTGGGAGGGAGGGTTCTGGGTTTTTTCCTTTTGTTCTATTTCTTCTTTTACAACATGTCTAATTAGAAATTATTTCGTATAATTGCACATATATAATCTATATCAGATTACTTGCCATCCTGTAGAGAGATGAGGGAGAGAGAAAAATTTGAAACTCAAAATGTTTCAAAAAATGAATGTTGAAAATTGTCTTTACAGGTTATTGGAAAAAATAAAATACTATTAAATTTAAAAAAAAATTAGTGCTTTCTAACATTCTGTGATCTCCATTTCTGACGACCTGGGGAAGGGGCAGATCATATGGAGGATTAAAGAACACTAGATTTGGAGACAAGAGGACTTGGGTTCAAACCCCAGCTCTCTGACTAACTTCCAACTCTGGCCTTCACTTTTCTGTTCCATAAATGGTTGGATGAGATGATCTCAAAGGATCCTTCTCTACCAGCTCTGGCAATCTAGTTCTGTGGAGAATCACAGTGTAATACAGCGGACTGAGCATGTGCAAAGAATGGGTAGCTTCTGGATACCCTAGCTGTTGGTGTTCAGCAAACCAATGTGGTATTATCAGCAAAAAAGTAAAAGTGCTTTAAGTCGCAGATTCTAGAAGAATAAACAGGGGAAGAATAGGATGGAGGAAAATACACAGTAATCATAGCTGTGAAAAAAATTTTACAGCAAGTTTTTCTGATAAAGTTCTCATTTCTTCAACATATAGAGAACTGAACCAAATTTATAAGAATACAATATAATTTATAAGAATCCAATTGAGAAATAGTCAAAGTTTATGAAGAGGCAGTTTTCAGATGAAGGAAACAAAGCTATCTATTGTCATATGAAAAAATGTTCTAACTCACTATTAATTAGACAAATGCAAATTAAAACAACTCTGAGGTATCAACCCACACCTATCAGATCGGTTAATATGACAGAGAAGGAAAATGACAAATGTTGACGGGGATGTGGGAAAATTGAGACACTGGTTGGTGAAGTGAATTGCTTCAACCGTTGTGGAAAAAAATTTGGAACTATAACCAAAGAGCTATAAAACCATGCATATCTTTGACTCAGCTATTACTACTAAGTATGTATACCAAAGAGATTTTAAAAAATGGTAAATGACCTATATGTACAAAAATATTTATAGCAGCTCTTTTTCTGGTGGAAAAGAAATGGAAATTGAAGGAATTCCCATCAATTTGGGCAGACATGCAGAACTTGGCCAAAATTAAAATAGGCTAAACTTCTTTGGGTCACAGATAGGTTAAACTAGAGACAGACTGCTAATGGTTGGTGCCATAGGGCATGTGACAAGCAGGAGAGAGTGCACAGTAGCAGCCCTACATTTTTCTGTTGGTCACCTTGACAGGCATTCAGGGTCCTCAGGCTGTATATTGTACAGGTCTGATTTAGGGAATGGTTCAACAACTTGTAGTATATGATTGTGATGGAAAACTATTGTGCTATAGGAAATGAAGAGCAGGATGCTTTCAGAAAAACCTGGAAAGCCTTATATAAACTGATAAAGAGTGAAGTGGCAGAACTGGGAGAACATTGCATATAGTAATAGCAATATTGTATGATGACTGACTGTGAATGACTTAGCTTTCTCAGCAATGCAATGACCCAAGACAATTTCAAAGAACTTAAGATGAAAAGTGCTATCCACCTCCAGAGGAAGAACTGGTAGAGTCTGAATGCAGATCGAAGCATACTTTTAAAAACTCTGTATTATTTTGGGGTTTTTTTGTCTGTATTTTCTTTCATAACATGATTAATATGGAAATATGTTTTGCATGACTGCATATATATAATCTATGTAAGTTGCTTCCCTTCTCAATGAGGGGGGAGGAAAGAGAAGGAAAGAATTCAGAACTCAAAAGTTTAAACAAACAAATGCTAGAAATTGTTACTGTAAATAATTGGGAGAAAAGTAAAATATTTTTTAAAAAAGAAATCATTGATTCTAAATTGAGCAATGCACAGGGCTAAGCCATAAATGCAGTAGATGGAACACCCTAGAATGATTGGAACAGTCATAATGAATGGAGTTGTTTATTCTGAGTATAGATCCTAAAGACTGGCCCCAACCCCAGGCAACAGCCACAATAAGTTTAAAGGGCTCAAATTCCCCATGATTCAGGAGCCCCTACCAAATGAATTTAGCCTTACTAGTTAGCCAGAGTATGCAAATAGTTCAAACCAAAGGTATTTTATAGAATTTCCTTGGTAGGAAAATTAGCAACAACATTATATTTCCCCCCATTATCCTAGACCAAGCTCTCCTACAAATACATACAGAATAAGTGAGAAGAGTGGACACATTGAGGGAAAACACATGCAGAGTCACACACATAGGAATCATTTGTGAATAGCATACGTACATATGAGACAACTCAATTTCTGACACTGCACAGTTATTGATGCTTTCTAGGGCTGTAGAGAACCACTGATGACTTCTAGGGATGTCACACCCTCACACCAGGCCTGTTTCCCTGTGGTCTTATAATTTCTGCTGGTTACCATTCCATTGCGCATGGAATCTCCTTTACTCTGCTGGACATAGTTTCTTTTTGTTCTGGAAAAACAGGTTTTATTCTGAACATAAGCACCAAAAAAAGATCATTTATGTACTTACAGAAGAACACAAAAAGATTCCTTATTAAACCATAGATCACCATTCCACATAACTTGCTTATTTTTAAAAGTGTAATAATAAATTCTCCACATTACTTTTAAAATTGTCTTGCTCATCTATATTTCCTTCTAAACTTCCTTCTGTTCCACAATACCACAATATCCCCCTTGTTGCTCTCACTATGGCTGACCTCTTCTCTGTCTCCCCCAATTCCAGTTGTTAGAGGTCCTCCTTGGTTTTTGAAAAGGACCAGTGATTTTATGGGGTGATGAGTCATAAGTAAATTGGATTTAAGTGAGGCAGAGTTGCAAAAAGTCATCAGCCTCACTATCTTCCAGCATTATCAAAGTCCAGTGGCAGTACAAAAGTCAAGATGATTGATCGAAGGCCTCGAATGCAGTGGATGACCTCGATGTCTTCAACGTCTGACCAAGGTCTAAGTGCTCCTCAGTACCTCCTTCAGCCACTTTCATGGTTGGAACAAATTGTTCTCATCTGCCCCATTCTATGGGGAAAACTCTTCATGTGCTTGGGGTGGACATATTCCTTTCAGTTATCAAGGGGTTTGAGGCCCCTTGACCTACCTTCAACATTGTCTGCCAAGACATTTTACTGGGGTGTGGCTGCTTCTTGTGGTTGTTTTCGAAGTCAAAGTTTCTCTTTGAAACAGCCACCCTGAGGGTCTTGTCCTCCCACCTTGATTTTTTCTTCTTTTTCTGATTAAAGGGGGCATCCCTTAGCTACTTCTTAAAGAGGTTTCTTGTGGTACAGCCTCTTGGAGCCATAGGTGAGAGTTGAGTGAATCAGGTGGGCACCAAAGGTGGACAAGCAACCTTCAAAAGGGCTCAGCAAGTAGTCCTCCTTGAACACCCCCCACATCTCAATCCTAATTAAAAACCAAGAGAAAGAAAGAGGGGAAAAAACCTCTGTAACAAATAAACACAGTCAAACAAAACAAATTTATCCTGCTCCTTTGGATATGGAGTTTCTATCAGAGGATACTATGCTCTGCTGGCTGCCACACTGACTCCAGTTTCTGGCTCAGCTGAAATCCTTGGCTAGCTCTTCCTCAAGGAAATACCAGCTGTGCCAGGATCTGTCAGCTTAAAGCCATAGGCTTCCCATACCCCCTGCTCTTAGAAAAGGCAGAAAACATTGTACACAGTGTGCCAGGACTGTTTCTGATAGACTTAGCTCTTCACAGCAATGCAAGGACCTAACGCATTCCCAAATGACATCCACATTCAAAGAAAGAACTATGGAATTGGAACACAGAATGAAGCAGAATATTTTCTCTTGTGTTATATTTTGTTTTATTTTGGTTTTTCTCATTTAAAAAAAATTCTTCTATACAACATGACTAATGTGAAAATGTGTTTAATAAGAATGTATGTATAGAACCCATAGAAGATTGCATGCATCTTGGGGAGGGAAAGTGAAAGGGGGAGAAATTTTAAAACATTTGGAAGTGATTGTTGAAAACTAAAAACAAATAAATTAATAAAAAAAAGAAAGAAAAGGCAGAAAACCCTTGCCTTAGGACTAGCAAAATCGGCCCCCATTTTGCCCCTGAGAGAGGTGGCTGTTAAGGTCTCTTATTTCCCAGGAAGATATTCTCTGCCCCAGATGCCAAGCTCTTGAGAACAAAAAGTAGATGTGCTCTCATCTAAGTAACGTTCTCCATATTAATCTTTATTTTTGGACTCTCTATTCCTGATCCAAAGGCTTGGGAGCCTCTCTCAAAGACCTTATCATATCTTATGGTGAGTACTTCTTTGACTTCCCAGTTTTCAGCCTCTGAAGATTTTAAGCCAGGTAAAGGTTGTTTGTTTAATCACTATCGAACAACTCTGAGATTTAGTGTTTCTCAGTTTTTGAAAATTAGGTCTTTTCTTTTTTTTAATACATTATTTACTTTTAGTTCTTAACATTCACTTCCACAAGAATTTGAAATCAAAATTTTCTCCCCATATCTTCCCACCCCCCACCCCAGGACAGCTTGTATCCCATCCACTCCTTCTTCAAGTCTGTCTTCCCTTCTATTACTCACCCTTCTTCCATCCCTCTTCCCCTCTATTTTTCTGTAGGGCAAAAAAGTTTTCTATACTCCATTGCCTGTATAGTTTAATTTCCGGTTGCTAAAACAATTTTTTAACATTCATTTTTAAATCTTTGAATTCCATATTCTTTCCCTCCCTCCCCACCCACCCTCATTGAGAAAACAAGCAATTCTGTATAGGTCATACATGTATAACAATGCAAAACACTTCCATGGTAGTTATGTTGTAAAAGACTAACCCCATTTCCCTCTTTCCTATCCTGCCCTTCATTTATTCCATTCTCTCCCTAGACCAATCCTCCTACAATAGAGTTTGCTTCTGGTTATCCTTTTCCCCAATTTGCTGTCCCTTCTATTATCTTCCCTCTCCTAGTCCCTTCCCTCTTGCCTTCCTGCAGGGTAGAATAGATTTCCATATCCAATTGAATGTGTGTTATTCCCTCCTTAAGCCAAATCCCATGAGAGTAGGGTTCAATTATTTCCTTTCATCTCTCCCCTCTTCCCTTCCATTGTAAAAGCTCTTTCTTCCCTCTTTTATGTGAGGTGTTTTACTACATTCTACCTCTCTCTTTCTCTTACTCTTAATACATTCCATTCAACAGTAAATTTTATTTTTTTAGGTATTCTCCCTTTATATTCAGCTCACCCTGTGCCCTGTCTATATGTGTGTGTATATATACACACACACACACATACACACACATATATATACATATACATATATACATATATCTATGTACATATGTATACCATACATATATAATATATACATACATACCCATATATACCTATACACACACATATATATGTATATATGTATGTATATATATATATATGTATTCCCTCTAACTACTCTAATTCTTAGAAAGATCTCATGAATTACATGTTGGCATGTAAACAGTTCAACTTTAATGAGTTCCTTGAGGCCTCTCTTTCCTGTTTATCTTTTCATGCTTCTCTTGATTTGTATTTGAAAGTCAAATTTTCTACTCAGCTTTGATCTTTACAACAAGAATGCTTGAAAGTCCTCTGTTTCATTGAAATTCCATTTCTCCCCTGAAGTACTATACTCAGTTTTGCTGGGTAGGTGATTCTTGATTTTAATCCTATCTCCTTTGATTTCTGGAGTATCATATTCCAAGTCCTTCAATCCCTTAGGGTAGAAGCTGCTAAATTCTGCAATATCCTGATTATATTTCCACAATACTTGAATTGTTTTTTTCTGGCTGCTTGTAATATTTTCTCCTTGACCTGGGAACTCTGGAATTTGGCTACAGTATTCCTAGGAGTTTTCCTTTGGGGATTTCTTTCTGGAGGTGGTCAATGAATTCTTTTCATTTCTATTTTACCCTCCAGTTCTAGGATATCAAGGCAGTTTTTCTTGATAATTTCTTGGAAGATGATGTCTAGGTTCTTTTTTTGATCATGGTTTTCAGGTAGTCCAACAATTTTTAAATTATCTCTCATGGATCTATTTTCTAGGTCAATTATTTTTCCAATGAGATATTTCACATTGTCTTCTATTTTTTCAGTCTTTTGGTTTTGTTTTATAATTTCTTGGTTTCTCATAAAGTCATTAGCTTCCATCTGCTCCATTCTAAATTTTTGGGTTCCACATTTTCTCCCCATTTGTGCCCTCCCCCCTCCCCAATACACTGAACATTCTTATTTCCCCTATCACCAATCTGCCCTCCTTCCAGAAGTCAAAGGAACTAGGTCTAAAACCAAGAATCACCTACCCAGCAAAGCTGAGTATAATACTTCAGGGGAAAAAATG
>CM053770.1:522430842-522517344 GCA_028658325.1 Potorous gilbertii
TGATAGAAGAGAGGGCAGATTGGTGATAGGGGAAATTAGAATGCTCAGGGTACTGGGGTAGGGGCAGGGGACAAATGGGGAGAAAATTTTGGAACCCAAAATTTTGTGAAAATGAATGTAAAAAGTTAAATAAATAAATTTATATTAAGAAAAATAATTAGGTACCAAACTGACTATAGAGATGATCCTTTTATACAATTTCGACAGGTTCCTTGAGTGAATTGGAAAGGGAGTAACCCACAAGATGACTGGCAATAGACCAGTCATTTCCAGTTGATGTTTAGAATTCAATCCAGGTAGAAATGAGTCTGCAAGGGAACCCTGGCTTCTGATGAGAGATAGTAGATAGAGTTGGGAGACTAGAAATTCAGGGAGAGGTGGCCAGCACAGAGAATAAGGCCTGGACTTTGGGAGCAAGACTGGTCCAATCAGGCAGGAAGAATGTCCATATAGAGGCTGTGTTATTGAGTTATGCCTCTGACACTACAGACCCCAAGACAGAAATTTCATTCTATGTCACCTGTCTTTTTTTAGGTACCTTCATGGGAGTATGAAGCATTTTCTACTGGATACCTGTTTACTTTTCATTGTTTTAGATGTTTACTTTGTCTATATAAATAATGTTAACCATTGGCCTTTGCTAGTTTGGTTGTATCTTTTAAGGAGGCTATCGAAAGGAAAATATCTCCATAGAAGAGAAAGATCTAACGCAGATGTTTTGCCAGAAGCACTGTCTCTACTGGGGTCTTAGAGGTAAAAGAAAAGATAAAGAGAATTACAGATACTTTGATATAAATTCCCAAAGTAAGAAAGCAGTGTTATACTGGGAAATGAATCAGTGATAGGATGAGAAAGGGGCTTATAGGAAAGGCTGTGTTTCCTCCATCCCACCAGCACTACACCCAGCATCTCCCAAGCCAGTGAGTTTAGCAACATACTTTTAGAGACAATTTTTCCTACCTCGGTTGTGTCCTGTGACAACAATTCTAGACCAACCATAAGACTGGGAAGCAGCAGCAATGTAAGTCAGGGGATAGGATATTTGTGAGCAGTGAATCTTGGGGACCACAACCAAAGACACATGGAGATTATCAGCTATTTATCTCTTTACTTACACTTTGCTTCCTTTTTCTTCTGATAAACCTCTTGGGAGTTTAGTCCTAGACAGAAGAATTGGGAGTGTGGCATCTAGAATCTAAATTCTAGGACTTTGGAATAATTCATTCATAGATAACCCCAAAGAGTCTTGGCTTCTAAGAATCACTTCAGGAAATCTACGGCAGGCCCTAATTGTTTCTGATGTAGAGTTGAATTCACAAATTAATAGTCAAGGAGCAAGTTTCTTACTCTAGCCAGGGGTAGGGAACCTGCAGCCTCCAAGCCACATGTGGTCCCCTTTGACTGAATCCAAACTTCACAGAATAAATCCATAATAAACAAATCCATAAAAAGATTTGTTTTGCGAAGTTTGGAGTCAGTCAAAGGGCCCCACTTGAGGACCTAGAGGGCCTCAGGTTCCCTACCTCTGCTTAGTCTCTGTTCTCAGTGATTTCCAAATGAGATAAAATGCTTCCTTTAAACAAAATAGCTTCATCTTCCTTTTTTTGTAAACCAGTTTGTTTCTTATTTACCCCAATAAAATTAAGAATTTATTATAATTCTTATCATAATTTCTGTAACAATCCATAAATCTTACATATATTGTAAAGTTACATAACATGTGTCAATAAGATCTTTTGCCGTTTTCATATTTACAGCTTGTACAAATAAAATCCAATACACTGGTGATGTGATAGGTGAGCTTGTTTGGAAGCACAAAGCTTTTTGAAATATGGTATCATTAATGGCTATTTCTACTTATAATCCTTTTTCAATCAGTGATTAAGACTGATAGCTTGTTGTCATGGAATCTGTAACAGAAAAAAAACTTTCATTCAAACAAAACTTTATGAATAATAGAAAAATATATTGCTTTGGTAAGTCAGAAATTTGTTTATTTACCCATAATGAGGATTATCAGGGGAATCCACCTGATCAGTTTAACTGGGGTCCCTGCCCACACATGTTCCCTAGATATTCTCAGTAAGATTTTCAGGTCAAATGCTTGTTTCAATGTACTGTCGCAAGATGAGTATGTTAATTTAACCATTCCTCAACTGCAGCAGGGACAAATGCATCCTGTTTGTCAAGTGAATTCCTTATATTTTGAAATATATAGGCTTTTTAAATAAAATGAGAACTATTTTCTGTACCATTCAAATGATTAACAAGCAGGTCTTTATTTTATTTCATTTAAGGGACATTTTTTTAAAAACTGAAAAATATTTTAAAATATTATTTTGTATATTTATTATCCATAGTCCTAACTTGCTATACAAATTCAATCACTTTATCTTTCTGGATAGAGTATAAATTTGGGTATCTTGCATTTATTTACTTAGAATATCCAGTTTTTCTAAACTATATAGCAAAGATGCAAGTTTCAGAAGGAAATATTTATTATAAAATTGATTTGTTTTCTCTTTATTATTGTCACATATAATGAAAATGGCAATTTCTTCTTTTTTTTAACCCTTTGATGTAGGTTAACATGAGAACTCTCAATCATCTAGAAGTCTTCTATACTTTGTTCCCATATCAACATATAATTGTTCAAAAAGTCTTCCCTTTAATGAACTGTTTTTATAAAATTGATTTCTCTTGTAACAACTTGAAAAACTGTATGTACCCTCTTCCTTCATATTCCTCAGTACAAGTGAATGGCTGTGAAGCATATGATAGGTCCAAATTACATAAAGGCTGAATTTAAATTTGTGTATGTAGACCTGTGTTTTGTCCTGACATTGTACAGTTCAGTACAATTTTCCTATAGCATAAAATTCTCATTAAAATTCAATTCAATTGAAAACTTATATTGACATGGAAGTACCATCAATAGGTTTGCAGAGTAATCAATCTCTGCTAGCGTCAGTTTTAACAATAGATCTCATATGTAATTATTATAAACTAGAATCATTGCTTTACCTACTTTAACATACAGTAGAAAGGTTTTAGTTTCTCACATAACTGATGGCAAAGATCTTCAGATATATAACCAATTCTGCATCATGCCATATTATCTAAATGTGGAACCATCAAATTCCTTTTCATATAATTCATCAAACATTGTTTAGACCATATTGATAACTGTAGGTCATACCACTATTTCTTCCATCAAATGAGACGTTTTACTAACAATTCTGTAAATAACAATATGCCACGCAAACAATCCTTTGATGCCATGGATATGGTTTTGAAAAAAATTGGTCCTGCTTAGTATCTAACTCCCTCTATAAAGTTTTGGTGCAGTCAATGTATTCCACATGTACACTTCATGCTACCATATTTCTGCTACTTAGACAAATATTTCTAATATCCTTCTATATAAATTAGTTCCAAAAATCTAACAGAGATTTTTCTCTTTAAAGAGGTTACACATTTATCCATTATGAAGGGACAACATTTTACTTTCTGAAATTAAAGACAATAAAAAAATTTAATTTGGGATGTGTGTTGCCTATCTAAGATATGTATATAGTAACATGGGATATCTAATTGTATAGACAGGTGGCTAGAGGTGATAGTTATCTCTGGTATTTTCCTCACCTCTTTCCAAGGAACATTGTGATTCCTGCCTTGAGGGAAGCAGGAAAGGGGCCATGAGGCTGGCTGGCCTCTCTATTCTCTGAGAGAGAGGCACCAAATTAGAATGATATCTTTTCACTCCTCTTAATACTGCTGATCTAGGGGCACAATATTTAAGTTTTAAAAGCTACTTTCTTCGCCATTATTTCTCCATCACCAGATGGTCAATATAGAAATCAGATTGATTATATACTTTGCAACCAAAAGGTGGAGAAACTGACTTTTGCTCAGATCATGAGTTTGCAAAACTTGGAATTAAATTGAAGAAAGCAGGAGAAAACCATCAGACTGTACATGTAAGGTATATGACCTTAATAATGTGCCTTTTGAATATGAAGTGGAAGTGAAGCATAGATTTAAGGAATTAGATCTCGTAGATAGAGTGTCTGAAGAACTATGGACAGAGGTTTGTAATGTTGTGCTGAGGGCAGAAACAAAAAGATCCCAAAGAAAAAGAGCAAGAAAGCAAAATGATTGTCTTATAAGGCTTTATAAATAGCTGAGGAAAGAAGGAAAGGAAAAGGTAAAGGAGAAAGGGAAAGATATACCCCAATGAATGCAGAAATCCAAAGAATAAATAGCAAGGAAAGATAAGAAGGTTTTCTTAAAAGAGCAATACAAAGAAATAGAAGAAAACAATAGAATAGGAAAGATAAAAAATCTCTTTTAGAAAATTAGAAGTCTCAAGGAATCATGCAAAAATAGGCATGATAAAATACAAAAATGGTAGGGACAACAAATGCAAAAGAGATTAAAAAGAGGTGGCAAGAATACACAAAAAAACGCTGTACAAGAATAGCAATATTATCTTTCTGGACAGAGGATAAATTTGGGGATCTTGTATTTATTCATTATGTTCATTTATTTATTTATTATGTATTTATGTATATTTTATATATATATTTATTAATATCAATCAACCAATAACCAATATTACCAATAACCACAATATCCAATCTTAATATCACCAATAACTACACCTTCCTAATCTAGAGCCAGACATCCTGGAGAATGAAGTGGACCTTAGGAAGCATTGCTAACAATAAGGCTAGTAGAAGTGATGAAATTCTAGCTGAGCCATATAAAATCTTAAAAGATGATGCTGTTAAAGTGCTGCACTCAATATACCAACACATTTGGAAAACTCAGCAGTGGTTACAGGATTTATGTTCCAATCCTAAAGAAGGGCAATGCCAAGGAATGTTCAAATTACCAATCGCATTCATTTCATGAGTCAGCAAGGTTATGCTTAAGATTCTGCAAGCTCTATATACATATTTGTGTCTAATGGTATCCTTCTCTAAGGTGGAGTGGGGAGGGAGGGGGAAAAATGTAAGTGCACAGCAGAGAACAAAAGAAAACTTAGAAGGAAGCACGAAAAGGCAAGGTAGCTTTGAAAACCAAGTATTACATAGCTTTTCTAAAAAAGTACATGGTGTGAAGTGGAAGTTCATGGTTTTGTATTGAATGCTTCTTATGTTGTGTTGGATATATAGAAATGTTCTCTTTTTTATCTTTATGTATTTAAATTCAAAATTAATAATAATTATAAATAAAAATATTCTGCAAACTAGTCTTCAGCAATATGTGAACCAAGAATTAACAAAAGACTAGGCTGGATTTTGAAGAGGCAGAGGAAGTAGAGACCAAATTGCCAACATTTGATGGATTATAGCAAATGCAAGAGAGTTCCAGAAAAACATCTATTTCTGTTTCATTGACTACACTAAAACCTTTGATCACAATAAAATGTGACCAGTCTTCAAGTGAATAGGAGAACTAAATCATTTTATTTGTCTCCTTAGGAACCTGTATGTGTGTCAAGAAGCAATAGTTAGAACTGAACATGGAACAACCAATTGGTTTAAGATTGGGAAAGATTGTATATTATCACCTTATTTATTTAACTTATGTGCAAAATACATCATATGAAATTATAGGCTGGGCAAAATTAAAAGATAGAATTAAAGTTGCTAGGAGAAATATCAACAATCTCAGATATGCAGAGGATACTACTCTGAAAAGTGAAGAATTAAGAAACCTCTTAATGAGGGTGAAAGAGGAGAGTACAAAAGTTGTCTTGAAACTAAACATGAAAAAAACCTAAGATCTTGGCAACCAGTCCCATCATTTCCAGCAAATAAAGGGGAAAGAAATGAAAAGTGACAGATTTTATATTCGGGGCTCAAAGATCATTGCTGATGGTGACTGCAGCTATGAAATTAAAAGACCCTTGCTCCTTGGAAGGAAAGCTATGGTAAAACTGGACAGCATACTAAAGAGCAGAGACATCACTTTTTGGACAAAGGTCCATACAGTCAGTTTTTTCTAGTAGCAATATATGACTGAGAGTCAAGAATCAATGCTTTCAAAATGTGGTGCTGGAGAAGACTTTTGAGAATCCCTTGGACAGATTTTTTCAGTTCTGGGAGCCAAGATAGTAGAGTGATCAGTAATTGCTATCTCCCTCCCCTTGTTGATCTTGATGAGCCTAGAGAATATCTCTTCCAGAAAAACCCTGGAACAGTGGGAGAAGCAGAAGGGGTAAACAGTCTCTTAGCTCATGAAGCTAGGAAGATTGCTAAGTAGGGTCCCTCTTGCTGAGGATGAAGGGGACCAGTGTAGAACCAGAGCTGTCCCAGACAGCCCCACCTCAGCAAACTAGGAGAAGATCCTGAACCCCAGGGAGGTTAAGCCAGCAACCACCAACACCAGGTCCCCAGGCATGCCTCAGAACCCCAGGACAACTGGGAAGACACTAGCACAGATGGGATCACCAACTGCTGAGCTTGCCTATTCTCTAGATCAGCAGAGGTGACCTCCTGTGGCCAGACCACCCCTCCCCCACACAATGCGCTAGCTTCAGGGTAACTGCAGGGAACCCCAAAAAGACCTCACCTGGTCTCTGCTTTCCAGCACTAGTCAGCTCAGCACAAGGTAAGCTACAGCACTTTACCTTCTAGCTGAAAGAACCAGAGGCCACAACATACAAAGCTTCAAGTTTTAGGCACAAGAACTCTGGGACAGAGCCCCCTGTGCCCCAGGCTCAGAGATCTACTTTAAAAGTCAGGAAAAGGGACAAGGACCAAAACACAAATACCAAAGAGGTCAGTATTGAGACTGTACTCCCATCTGAAACTTCAGAAGGAAATATGAACTGGTTTGAAGCACAAAGAGCCTTCTTGGAAGAGCTCAGGAAGGATTTTAAAAGCCGAAATAGAAGAAAAACTGACCAATGACTTTAAAAATGTGAAAAAAGAAATCACAGAAGAATTTAAAAGGACAATTGGACAAATGGAAAAAGAAGTACAAAACCTAACTGGAGAAAATAGCTCCTTAAAAGGAACAATTGGACAAATGGAAAAGGAAGTGCAAAAGTTAACTGAAGAAAACAATTTGATAAAAATTAGAATTGGGCAAGTAGAAACTTATGAATCTATGAGACATCAAGAATCAGTCAAACAGAATCTAAAGAATGAAAAGATAGAAGAAAACGTAAAATATCTAATAGGAAAAACAATTGACCTGGAAAATAGATCCAGGAGAGAAAATATAAGAATTATTGATCTACCAGAAAGCCATGATGAAAAAAAGAGACTGGACAATATCATCCAAGAAATTATCAAGGAAAATTGCCCAGAAGTCCTAGATCCAGAGGGCAAAATAGTCACCAAAAGTTCACCTCCTGAAAGGGACCCCAAATTAAAAGCACCAAGGAATATCGTTACCAAATTCCAGAACTATCAAGTGAAGGACAAAATACTGCAGGCAGCCAGAAAGAAACAATTAAAATATCTAGGAGCTTTATTTAGTCAGGATCACACATGACCATGCAGCTTCTACATTAAAAGATTGAAGGAATTGGAATACAATATTCTGTAAGGCAAAGGATTTGGGACTACAACCAAGAATTAATTACCCAGCAAAGTTGAGCATAATATTTCAGGCAAGGAGATGGACATTCAATGAAATAGGGGATTTCCAGACCTTCCTGATGAAGAGGCCAGAAATAGAATAATTCAATAGAAAATTCTATCTTCAAATACAGGTCTCAAGAGAGGCATAAAAAGGTAAACAGAGAAAAAAACTTGTTACTCAATATGGGCAAACAGTTTACATCCCTATAAGGGAAGATGATACTTGTTAATCCTGAGAATTGTATATTTATTATGAAATATAAAAGGGATATACATAGAGGGAGTGGGTATAAATTAAATGATGTGATGATAACAAATGTGATTTAAGGGTGCAAAGGCATTGTAATGGGAGATGTGAAAAGGAGGAGGCAGGAAAAAAATTAATTACATCACAGGAAGAGGCACAAAAATATATTACAATAGAGGGAAAGAGGGGAGAGAGATAAGTACTATTTGAGAGGTACTCTCATCTGATTGGATCCAAAGAGGGTACAACAAACTCAGTTAAATACAAAAATTCAACTAGTTCTATAGGCAGTAGGAGGGGAAAGGGGAAAGAAAAGGGAGGGAAGAAGTAGTAATGTGAAAGGAGATTAAAAGAAGGGAGTGAGGCTGAAAGAAGGGAGGGAAGACTGAGGGAGGTGGTGGTCAAAAACTAAAACTCAATTGTAGAGGGGAAAGGAGGAGAACTAAAAGCATAAACAAAGGGAAAGGAGATGGAGGGAAAGACACAGACAGTAATCATAACTGTGAATGTGAACTCTCCATAAAATAGAGATGGATAGCAGAATGGATTAAAAACCATAATCCAACCATATGTTGTTAACAAGAAGCACATTTGAAATGGGGAATACACACAGGGTAAAGATAAAAGGTTGGAGCAGAATATTTCGTGCTTCAGCTGATGTAAAAACAGCAGGGGTAGCAATCCTAATCTCAGACAAAGCAAAAGCAGAAATAGATCTAATCAAAAGAGACAAGGAAGGAAACTATATCCTGCTAAAAGGCACCATAGACAATGAAGCAATTTCATTACTAAACATATATGATCCAAGTGGTATAGCATCCAAATTCTTAGAGGAGAAGTTAAGGGATTTACAGGAAGAAATAGACAGCAAAATTATAGTAGTGAGGGACTTCAACCTCCCCCTCTCCAAACTTGATAGATCTAACCTCAAAATAAACAAGAAAGGAATTAAGGAGGTGAATAAAACTCTGGATAAGATAGATATGATAGATCTCTGGAGAAAACTGAATGGGGATAGAAAGGAGTATACCTTTTTCTCAGTGGCATGTGGCACATATACACAAATTGACCATATACTAAGTCATAAAAATCTCACAATCCAGTGCAGAAAGGCAGAGGTAGTCAATTCATCCTTCTCAGATCATAATGCAATAAAAATTATATGTAATCAAAGGTCATGGAAATATAAACCAAAAACTAAATGGAAACTACACAACCAAATCCTAAAGAATGAGTGGGTTAAACAACAAATTATAGAGAATCCCTTGGATAGCAAGGAAGTCAAATCAATCAATACTTAGAGAAATTGATTTAGATTATTCATCAAAAGGTCAAATACTGAAGCTTAAGTACTTTGACCACATAATGAAAAGACAGGACTCACTGCAAAAGACCCTGATGCTGGGAAAGATTGAAGGCAGAAGGAAAAGAAAAGGGCAGAGGATGAGATGGGCAGCATGTCATGGAAGCAACAAACATGAACTTGGTCAGACTGTGAGAGACAGTGGAGGATAGAAGGGCTGCTGTCAGGTCAGGAGGAAACAGACACAATTGAACAATAGCTTTGCCTACACATCTGCCTTCCAAAGAATCTTTCTCCCTCTCCTTCTCCTTCCTTGAGTTGCTCCTGAAGAAAATTTGTGTGTTTGTGTACGTGTGTTCGTCCTTCATTGCCTAAGAAGACCATGCCATCAGAGAAATCAGAGAAATAATGACATGACTTGCACTTGACTTTGTTTTGAGTGAGGGAGGGCTGTGCAGGTCACCAGCCTCACTTCTCCTGCAGAGTCATCTGAATCCAGTGACCAGATATTTATCAGGATGACTGGAGATGACCCAGGATGAGGCAATTGGGGTTAAGTGACTTGCCCAAGGTCACACAGCTAGTGAGTGTCAAATGTCTGAGGACTCCTGCACTGGTGCTCTATCCACTGCACCACCTAGCTGCCTTTCCTGAAGAAAGTATGGAACCACAAATGCCCATGCTCGAAACAGGACTGAATGTCTCTCCCCTTCAATCCCTCTCCTCATCCAGGCTCACAGCATCAAGTTACTATCATTTTCTTCACCAGTTAGAAGAGTCTTATGTAAAATACTACAAGGCTTTCAAAATTAATGTCATGGAGAAATTCGACACAAAGATCTAACCTTCCACACAGAGGTCTAACTTCAGTTTACACACTCCATGTTCCAATGCAGCAAGCACCATCATTCCCGTGTCCTGAGCCTATCTGAAATGTCAGAGACAGTGGCGCTTCTCCCCGGCATCGAGATGGGCATTGAGAGTCTACCCGGGCTCCAGTCTGAACTCAGCTGGCTTTGTTTGTGCGCCCCGGATTAAATAATTGCTGCGTGTCATTCACTGCCACTCGAGACCAATTTACCCTCTGAGCCTTGCTTTTGTCGATTTAGGTTTGAATTTTGTTTTCATTTTTCTTTTCTTCAGGAGCTGCATTGGACAACATCCAACATTTTTGGCCATTGCTCTGCGCCCCAAAGGAACTTCTTTCACTGTTTGGAATATTTGCATCATTCTCCTTTGAGTTGTACATTTAGCTTGGTCATCTTTCAGAGACTACAACTCCCAGAAAACCTAAAAGAAAAAAAAAGTTTTGCGCATGTGCAGAGGAAGACAGGGACTTAGGGGAGAAGGGAAAAAGAAGGGGCTGTGCCTTTAAGGACTCTTTTCCTATTGGTCCAAAGTGATCCAATGAAAGTCCTGAGAAGTAACCAATGAGAAGAACGAAAACACAGGGCCCGGCTGATTTGAAAGGGCTGGCCGAGAGCGGAAGTGGCGGTTGGCGCCGGTGGCCGGGTAGGGTAGGGGGAGGAAGTTAGACTTCGAGCCCCAGCCATAGGGGTGGTGGGGGGTGGGGAAGGGAAGTGGGGGAGGCGTCTCTCCGAGTCTGAGAGGGACCGGGGCAGCGGCGGCCACCGCGGCGTGGGACGGACCAAGGGTAAGAAGCCTCTGACCTGTCTTGCAGGCCCCAGACCCGCTCCCGAGTCTCTGTGACTCCGGCTCTATCTAGCCTGGGGAGCTGACAGCTCCGGCCGTTCCCCTCCCCCCCCCCCCCCCGATACTTGAGGGGAGGAGGGAGGGAGAGGAGGAGGAGGAGGAGCAGATCCTCTGAGCACTTCCGGATGACGGAGCATCTCCCTCTCCTTCCATGGTCCTGGAATCAGAACATCTGGGCTCAAGCCTTGCTGTATGAATGTCCTTGGAGAAGTCACTGTATCCGCCCTGGGTCTCAGTTTCTTCATCTGTAAAATGATGACTGAGCACACTCCAAGCCCTTAGTCCAAGGGTCAACCATGATTTGCATCAGAGTGATTGAAACTCCCACCTTCCTACTGGAATCCACAAGGTGGGAGTGAAATTGATGCTGCCAAAAGGAAACATTTGAATAAGGTCCCCTCTGGATGGGGAGGGAATGTCATTCCCAAATCACCTAGCACTGATTAAACACCTAATGTGTACCAGGCTTTGGGGGGCACAGAGACAACAGTGAAACAACCCCTGCCCACAGGGAGCTTTCATTCTGTTGGGAGAGAGAACTGGAACTTATAAAAGTATAAACAAAATAAAATCCCGCTTTCTACGGACAGCCTTTCTTGATCCCCCTTAATGCTGCTGTCTTCACTGTGTTGATTATTTCCAATTTATGATATTTATAAATATGCTTCTATATAGTTTGCTTGTTGTCTCCTCCATTAGACTGTGAACTGCTTCAGGGTCTGGGACTATCTTTTGCCTTTCTTTGTATCCACAGCTCTTAACACAGTGCCTGACATATTGTAGGCTCTTAGTACATTTTTATTGATTTATTAATGGGGTGGAGAACCCTAAATTGGGGGAGGGGGAATCAGTCAACAAGCATTTATTAAGCACCCACTATATGCTACCCACACAGATGCTGGAGATACAAATTCAAAAAATACTACTCTCAAGGAGCTTACATCCTAACAGAGGAGACAGTATGTATGGACATAAATATTTACCAGATAAATATAAATAAATAGGAAGTAATTAAAGAAAAGTTAGGAGGGAGAGTATTAGCAAGATACAAGGTGTGGCTTAAATTGAACTTGGAAGGAATTTTTAGAGGAGGTGGGGAGCAGCCAGTACAAAGACATAGAGAAAGGAGACAATGTAACACATGAAAGACTGTAACAAGGACATTTGGCTAGTCTGTCGGGGGCCATGAGGTGTAGTAATATTTAATGAAGTTTTGACAGTAGGTTGAAACTATGTTGTAAAGGACATTAAATGCCAAAGGAGTTTGTACTTGATCCTAAAAGCAGTTGGGAGGCACCGGAGTTTATTGAATAGGGGAGACTTGTGCTCCATTAGTAATATTGCTTTGGCCACTGTATAGAGGATGGATTAGGAAGTGGAGGGATTGTAAAGATGGGAGGAGGGGGACAAAAATCAACAATTTGGAGGCTATTGCAGTAGCCAGGTAAAAGATGATGAGGGCAGTTGGGGATGATTCCAGGAGATGAAGTGAAGGTAGATTCTACAAGACGTGGCAATTCATCAGATATTTGGAGTGAAGAGTTAAGGACAACTTTGAGGACTCCTACCTGGATGACTAGAAGTTTGACTAGACTGGAGGAGGTAAGAGAGCAATGAGATAATGTACGTAAAGTAAACTTTTAAAGAGCTCCTATAAAGTAGGTCCTGGGGAAAGTCTGTACATTTTTTTCTTCCTAACTTTAAAGGTGCTGGGGGCAAAGTACTTCATCCTTCTTTGTAATTGAGCTCCCTTTCCTTTCATAGTATCTCTATAAACAGGAAAAGTGTGCTTTCACAACCTCAAGTTGAGCAGGAATGGTTGTCAGTTTCCTTTACAACAGCATGGAGTCCTAGGATCTGTGAGGGGGTGGCACCTCAGAGACCATCTAGTCCAAACCCCTCATTTTTCAGAGGAGGGGAGGTGATTTGTCCAAGGTCACTCAGGTAGTAAGTGGCAGTGCCAGCATTCAAATCTAGGTTGTCTGACTCCAAGGCTCATGCTTTTCCCACTGCCAAGCTTGTCAAAAAAAGGAATAAACTTTTGTACTAATTGGAGGCTTGGAAGAGATCATGATCCTGAAAATGACCTGTATCTCTGGCTTTCCTTCTCTGTCTCTACAGTTTACTGGCCTCCAGGTTTTAATGAGCTGCTCCGGGTTAGAAATGAATAGCGTCTTACTAGTGCTTTGGGCTCAGATATTCTTTCCAGTTTCAGATGAAAACAGTCTTGGCAAATATGCTCTCATTAATCTTTACAGTCCCCCTGGGGAAAGAGGGAACAGCAGCTGTTCTCCCTGACTCGGGGAGAAGAAAACTGATGTCCCTGAGTGAGGTGGCTTGTCAGGACACCCCCACACCCCCATTTAGATATGGATTAGGGATGAAGACCTGGGTTTCTTGGTTACAGCAGCACAAATTGTCATACCCAGGGAGAGGAAAAATATCTTGTTAGGCAAACAGACTATTTTCTAGCCCCTGGGGAGACAGCAAGAGGTGGACAGGGATTATGAAGGTTACCAACACTCAGTCACTATGTCCATTTTAATTCCTTGAGTAGGTAATTTGATACTTTTTTACTTGGTGTCATGTGGGTATCTGAAATAGGCATAGCCCATCCCAAGTGGACATAGCCTCGGTGGGTCTTAAGCCATTTGAGCCAGACACATCTTTTCCAGTTTAGCATGTTATGATAAGAAAGGAATGGAACTATATGAGTAAAAGAACATTGTTAATTAAGATATGTATCAGGAATGTGGTATTTCAAGGGTGTGATGCTTAGCATACTATAGCATATTTGCTAGGTAGGAAGCAGAACTATACAAAAGTGTTGCTGTTGCTAGGTGTTGCCACCTTCATTTTGGGGAGGAGATGTTTAAAATCTCGATTTACCTGCTCTCACAGCCACATAAAATACATGAAGAAAAACATGACTTTGGTCAGAATGTGTCTAGAATGCTGGGTCCAGTTCTGGGCAGTGAATTTTAGGAAAGACATAGGCTGGAGCATTTCCAGAACAGGGCAACCAGGCAATAGGAACACTGGAAAACAAAGGAGGATTGATTGAAGGAAATGGGCATGTTTAACTTGGAAAAGAGAAAACTTAGAAGGTGGCATAATAGCTATGTTCAAATATATGAAGGGTTAGCAAGTGGACTAAGGATTGGATTTATTCTATTTGACCCAGAAGGTAAAACCAGGAATAATGGGTAGAAGCTGCAACAATTGCCCAACTATTTGAGCTGTCCATATTGAATGTTGGGCTGATGTCTCAGAGGGTGATGAGGGCCCCCTAATTAGAAGTATAAAAGCAATATAAAGACTAGCAAAGCCCACCTTTGTTAGGATTATTGTAGAAGGGATTCTTGGTAGCCTCAGAAGTCCCTTCCAATTTTATGATCTTGTATTCTCCAGACTTTAACAGATGACCTCTAGGGGTTAGAATGCCAATGTGGGCAGAAGCCTGAGTCTGAGTCTCACTTTTTGACCTGAGCAACCCTGGATGACCAGGTTATTCTGTCTGTAACTCAGACTTTTGATCTCTTTTTATTGTTCAATCATTTTTCAGTTGTGTACAACTCTAACTCCATTTGGGGTTTTCTTGACAAAGATACTGGAGTATCTTTGCAACCAGGGTTAAGTGACTTGCCCAGGGTCACAGAGCCAGTAAGTGTCTGAGGTCGGATTTGAACTCAGGAAGACTCGTCTTCCTGACTCCAGACTCAACACTCTGTGTCACCTAGCTGCCCCTCTTATCTATCTACACAATAAGAAAAACCATTATAGCACCAAACAGATTTTTTGAATCTGACCTTCTCATTTTAAAAATGAGACAATGAGGCCCAAAGAAGTTAAGTAACTTGTCCAAAATAATGCAGCTTTTTAGCAGCAGAGTTGAGACTAGAACTCTCACCACTCCCCTGCTCCCAAGTTTCTTATACTTTCCACTATACAATATTGCTTTATTGTCTTACAATGATTTCACTCAGGCATAGAACCTGGCACATCTCCGTATTCTCTCTTTTACCTACTACCTCTCCTCATACTGCAGTCAATGATATATACTCTTTGAGTATATATCCCCTTGAAACTTTTCTGTTTGAATTGGATTGAAAGGCCAGGGGAAAGAATATGTGGAAACAGAAGGATAAGTTCTTGAGGGACTTACAGAAATCACATTCAATTGTGTGATTTCTCAAAAATGGGAGGGATGATTTTTCGTTTTGTTTTTGTATCTCTAAGTATAGCAAGGTGCTTTGCATGTAGGGAGCATTTAAATGCTTTTTGAAGTGAATGGGATATTTGACAAATGTAGAAATGTTCACTAGGTGGTATGGGGGCATCAACAGAAGAAAAATAGGAAGTCTATTTTTTGTACCCCAAGGAACTCACACTCTCGCTCTGCCTTACTTATGGAACTGGTGATAATTGGATGGTGGGGTGACAGAGGCAGGAATTCTTCCAGGAATCTGTTCCCCGGGTGACACAAATGGATAATGAAGATAATGCAGATAAAGTATAGTGCAAAGAAGTCAGTTGAGGTCTCAGCTCAGCAGCCACTGACTGTGTGACCCAGACAGCACATATACAAAACTATTTAAGAATAGCACCACCCAGACGACCAACAAGTGTAACTTTATATAGTATGAAATGAGTATTGAACGCTAAACAGCCGCAGGGTAAATGATTGATCCAAGTGGTGTTGAATGAGTCAAAGATTTTTTCCTTGAGGACAGATTTTGAAGAGAGAAGGGTTCACCATGAGGAAAGAAAGGGCAGTCCAGCTAGAGCAATGGCATCTAGAAGCATGGGGAGAGGGGCGTGGAGAGGGAATAAACAAGCTGTGTGTGAAGAATTACAAACACATTGACTGGGCCAGGGCCAAAGGGCCAGATTAAGGCATCACAGCACCAAAACTGAGTAAATCAACAAACAGTTGGGAGAATTGACAGGATCCCTGAATGGTAAGCTGTTTGGAAGGGAAGAGAGTAAAGCATTTTCCTAGTTCATACCTGGAGATGTAATTTGATCACAGAATTTTAGATTTGGAGCTGGAAGGGACCCAATCTTTATCCTTATCCTATTTCTTTCTAGGCACTGTCATGGTGATGACAGAGGAGGACAGCACAGTGAAGGTAGTGGTTCGAGTGAGGCCCCCTACTCCAAAGGAATTGGAGAGCCATCGAAGGCCTGTGGTTCAGGTGGTGGACGGGAGAGTGCTGGTGTTTGATCCTGAGGAGCCAGATGGAGGTTTCCCTGGCCTGAAGTGGGGAGCCAGTGTCCATGATGGTCCCAAGAAAAAGGGCAAAGATTTGAAGTTTGTCTTTGACCGAGTTTTTGCTGAGACAGCTACCCAACAGGAGGTGTTCCAGCATACAACCCACAGCATTCTGGATGGGGTTCTGCAAGGGTATAACTGCTCAGGTGAGTAATCAACCAGGTAGTATTGTGTAGAGAGCCTGATACTAGGGAGGGAGGAGAGATACAGTAAAAGTGTACATGGTTTTTGCTATATTAATTATATTTATCCATTTCTTGAGAAAAAGGGATTGTTTCTGTCCATTTGAATAATAGTCTTTAAAGTAGGGGCCATGGCACCAAGGAAAGGGTGTATGATTAACCAATAGGAAAGAAAATGGTTCGCTTCCCGCTCTCCCCGTGATAGCCAATATTGGGCTTATCTCCAACACTATACTATCCTGTTCACCTATGATCACTGAACATTCTATCCCTTCCATGTTGGCTGTGTAAGCAAAATTCTCTGTGGAACATGCCTCCCCTCCTCTTGCTAATATTCTCACACTCTTTCCTCCAAAATCACCTCAGGTGATCCAGATAATCCATGAAGAGCTGGTTTTCCTCATCAGGTAGTACTTTACAAACCAGAGCAGTGATCAGTATGTAAGAACCTATTTTAATTTTTTATGGGAAAGAGTGAGTCCGACAGGATGAGCAGGCATAAATAGGTTGTGATATATGGTATCCATCACATAGCACAGTGCCTGGCACACAGTAGGTGCTTAATACATGTTTATGATGGATTTACTGGTAAACATCATAGGTCTCATTACATTATATTTCTTCCAGATCTGCTCTTCTGAACTTTCCCATTACTGTAGAGGTTCCATCATTCTTCCAGGTGCCCAGGTTCATTGAATCATAGCTTTAGAGCTAGAAGAGATGTTAGAGGGCCATCTAGTCCAATTGTTTGATTTTACAGGTTAAGAAATGGAGCCCCATAGACTTTGTCACAAGCTAGTAAGTAGCAGACCCAGGCTCCAAACTTTTCATATGCTGATTTCATATCCAGCATACTTTCCACACTGATTTGAAACCTTGGGGTTCTCAACTCCTCTCATCCCATGTGTCCAATCAGTTACCAAATCTTGTAATTTATATCTCCACAATACCTCTTGTATTTGTCCCCTTTTCTCTACTCCTAAAGCCACCACTCTTGTTCAGGCCTTCATCATCTCTCACAGGGACTATTGGAGTATCCTCCTGTTTCAGATTTTCTTGTCTCAAGTCCCACTCCTCCAATTCATCTTCTACACAGCTGCCAAAGTGATTTTTTCTGACTATATCACTCTGCTACTCAAACTTGAATGGTTCTTTGTTAACTCTAGGATCAAATATTATTTTATCTTTATCTCATTCTTTTTAAGTTTCTATTTCTGTAAGTTTTATATTGTACATAATTATTTGTACAGAGATACATGCATATAAGGTATAAATAAGTAAGAAAGGAAGGGAAGCCTGAAGAGGAGTGGAAGGAAGAGTTCTGAGCAAGAAGATTGGCTCATGGAAAGGTTCAGAACATTGTATCCTTTCCTGTAGAGAGGTTAGAGAAGGACTGGCCCTTAACCTACTGGCATCTCCCTTTACTCCCTGCAGTGTTTGCCTATGGAGCCACAGGAGCAGGGAAGACACACACCATGCTGGGAGGAGAGGGGGACCCTGGCATCATGTACCTGACCATGATGGAGCTTTATCGGCGTCTAGAGGCCCGGCGGCAGGAAAAACGCTATGAGGTTCTCATCAGCTACCAGGAGGTACAAGTAGCCCCACCCTATTACCCCCAAACTTAAGAAGAAAACTAAAGTACTGATTAGACCACTTTCTAACCTTCCTAAATCAAATCTTCCCTACCCCTATCAGGCAAGCCTTCCTGCCTCACAACTAACTCTCAGTAAATGGCTTGAGTGGGTAGGCAGTGGGAGTGGTGGACAGTGGGTTGGGGCTGAGGGACTCAAAGGCAGATGGAGGCAGCCATGTGAGAAAGACTAACTGATAAGTACAAGCATACTTTAACACTTAAAATTTCACGTATTCAATTCTGTCCCTCCAAGTTCCACCCTCTAATCTAGTATTGTAGACATTTATTCAATTCAACTTCTCCTAATCAGTTCCAATGCCTTTTCATTTTTTCTTGGGAAATAAGATAATCTGGGTACCAAGATAAATGCTGATGCCTCTGAACAAGGAAGTAGACATTTCCCCTCTCCTCTAATCACAAGGAGGGTAAATGTAGGAGGCAGAAAACCAGAATTCAGGTTCCTTATCTGTCACTGATTTTCTAGAGGACCTGAGCCAAGTTCCTCTTCCTTCTTTGGGCCTCAGCTTCAGTTTTTCCACTGTCTCCTGGTAACATGAACTCATCTATTGTCCTCCATTCTCCTCTATCCCACTTCAGTAAGATGCAAAATCATGAAAGGGTTAACTTCTCTAAATATCTGTAAAGCACCCTATTCAGAGCTGGTTAAATGGATCCTTTTTAGCTCATTCTTAATCCTCACTCTTTCTAACAACTCAGGCAGAAACACCCCTTTCTCTTCCCCAACACCCCCTACCACCATTAGTCCTACCTACTTGGTTACATCCTACTACCCCTGATTTCCCACCTACTTTGACAAGCAGCTTTTGGTCTTCTTTTTTTTTTCAGGTGTACAATGAGCAGATCTATGATCTCCTAGATCCCAAGGGTGCCCTAGCTATCCGAGAGGACCCAGACAAGGGTGTGGTGGTGCAGGGACTCTCCTTCCATCAGGTTTGATATTGGGGGCATATGGGAAAAAAATTAGTCCCATCTCTCTTGGGAATTCCTAACTCTTACCTTCCCCTTTCAGTTTTTCCCTGCTAAGAACTAGTTAGAAGACTATGGAGATACCATAGGTTTCAAAAAGGAAAATGGGCCCAAGGAACACCCCCGTGCTAGTCAGGAGGAGTCCTGGGACTAGTGAGCTAGTCAGGTATTCAGGTGGAGACCAGGGACTTGGTTGCACCAATATTGCAAACTCTTTCTGAGTACTATTTCCTTAGCCAACGTCAGCTGAACAGCTTCTGGAGATGTTGACCAGAGGGAACCAGAATCGTAAGCAACACCCCACTGATGCTAATGCCACCTCCTCTCGCTCTCATGCAGTCTTTCAGGTGAGGGGCTTGGGGATTTGAGCAGGGATCTGACTTCTTTCTTTGCTTCCCTTCCTCTCTGGTCATTCCACAGGCTTTTGTTTTCTTGACTCCTCTAGATCTACGTGAAGCAGCAAGACTGTGTGCCAGGACTGACTCAAACCCTGCAGGTTGCCAAGATGAGCCTGATTGATCTAGCAGGCTCAGAGAGGGCATCAAACACCCATGCTACTGGGGAGCGTCTTCGGGAGGGTGCCAACATCAACCGTTCCTTGCTGGCACTCATCAATGTCCTCAATGCTTTGGCAGATGCAAAGGTAACCCCCAGGTGCCATGTCCTCAGAAGGTGAATGGATGTGAGAGCTGAAAGTGGGAGAACTGGGGTGGTTCAGGTGGTGGGTGAGAGATAGTTGGTGTGTGACCTGACAAGCGTACTCACCTTCCCTGGCTGCTTTTCTGGCTAGTTGGGGGCTTAGATGGAGAAGGGGAGAAGCTTCAGGTCTCCTGTAGTCTAGGCCTGAGCACTGGTCCTTCTCAGCTGCTGCTTCTTGCTCAGAACCAGAGAGTTCATTTGGCTTGGCCAAATATACACATATACTTCCTCAAAGGGTCGGAAGTCCCATGTGCCATACCGAGACAGCAAACTGACCCGTTTGCTAAAGGATTCGATAGGAGGGAACTGCCGGACAGTGATGATTGCTGCTGTCAGTCCCTCTGCCCTGGCCTATGAGGACACCTACAACACCCTCAAGTATGCTGACCGTGCAAAGGAGATCAAGCTCTCGGTGGGTGCCTGCCTAGCAGTTGGGGGCAGGCAGAGGTCATTGTAGATAGAGGAGAATGGGGTATGAGGGCTCCAGATTAAGAGTGTTAGTGCAAGACAGAGGCACAGGAAGGATGACATGACCAAGGGGAGCTTAAAGTCTCATTAAGAACACAGAGTCTTCACCCTTATGGAGATCCCAGTGTAATGGGAAGTAGAGAAAGTACATACCCAAGACGTGTTGACAGAAACACAAGAGCAAAATATCCAAACTGTGAGGTGGCTGGGAATGGGGGGAGGCACAGGAGGGGGTGACTGTTCTCCGGTATGTAACTGAAGCTTCCTCTTCCCAGCTCAAGAGCAACGTGATCAGCTTGAACTGTCACATCAACCAGTATGCCACCATATGCCAGCAGCTTCAGGCTGAGGTAAAGATCTGGGAGCTTCAGGGCTTCTGGGTCTATGAGAGGGCAAGGGAATCCTTACAAAGCTGAAGACCTGCTTTTTTTGACTCCCTCTCTCCTCTTCCCAAGCTAAACTTACATTTTCCGTCTGGATCCAGGGCTTTGATGAATGAGGGTGCTTGTGTTCTAGGTGGCTACCCTAAGGGAAAAGCTCCAGGTCTATGAAGCAGGAGCAAGGATCACCCCACAGGAGCTCCCGGAGCTGCCCAAGCCATCTCTCTACACTAGCCCTCTGCAGCCAGAGTAAGTGTCCTCCTTGTCCAGTCCTTATCTGAAGTGGGAAGAGGGGAAACTAAGCTGTTTTTCAAGTCTTTCTCCCCTTTTTTTTCCTAGTGTCTGTGCACAGGACTTGCTGGCAAAGGTAGTTAGGGAACTAGGATTCTATTCATAGCTAAGGTTGCAGCCCAGTCCTCAGTCCACAGGTTTCTGGTACATACCAAACTTAAGATTTTAGGATTTCAATGTCCTCATAAGAAAATAATCATCTTCCTTCTACAGAACCATGGTTAATGCTCATTGATTGATCGAGGTCTATCAGTGGTCAAGGAGCTTACCTTTACCTTCTTTAAAGCCCTCTTTTGTCCGTTCTCCATTCTCTATCTTTCTTGCTTCTCATTTTAGCCTTTGTTTCCCCCTCAGCCTCAGCCTTCCTGACTTGCCTCCACTGAGCCATCATCCTTGTCAGTCCTACTCTCCAGAGCTCTCCTCAAGCCATGCAACTCCCCAAGAGGAGAATATGGAGACTCAAGTGGGGGATAAAGAGGTGTTGAAGCCCCTTCTTGGTTCTCAAGCACAAGAATCAATGAAGAAGAGGGATGAAAGCACCATAAAAAAGGTATTTCTGAAGCTGAGCCAAGAGAATTGAGTGGCAAGTCAATTGGGAGAGATTCCTCCAGCCTCTTCTTTTCCCCAGGTGCTCAGAGAATTCCTCAGGTCTAAAGTCCTCTTAACAGGATTACCTTAGAGCAGTCTTAGGTTATTTAAGGACATCTGGACCTCTTTATAGGGTATGGGAACAAGGCAAGGTTTCAGGTGCCATTTTTTCTATACCAGGACAAATCAATGTCAGCATCCTCACAAAAGCTGCCCTGGAGGCCTAATTGTGTGTGGTCCTGGGCTGACTATTAAGAGAGATATAGAACTCAAGGTAGAGAATGAAACCAAAACTTTTTGGACCTGGCCAATGTAGGAATTTGTTTAGCTTGACTAAGTAAATTTCTTATAAGAGTTTTAGGGTTTGTTGTTGTTGTTTTGTTTTAAGGGAGGGGAGAGAAAATAGATTTTTTTTAATTAAAAAAAAAGAAAAGAGGCTTCAAAGACCCAATACTGCTTAAGAGTCTTACATTCTAAGGAGACACTAATATAGTCCTATACAAAGGACTGACATGCAAAAAAGCCAGGCTGCTATATTTACATTGTCTATAGATCAAGAGTAAATATATAATGGGATAGAGAGTAGAATGAGTTAGCTGAGGGAGATTAAAAAATAATCTAGCTCAACATCTAGATTGGGCTCTGATCAACCTAGGGAGACTTAGAGGAAGGGTATGGGGTTGGGGTTTCAGGAGTTGCTTGGTTAATGGGTAAGAGACAGCTTGAAGGGGAAAGACATCATAGGCTCTGTGTCTGTGTAACTCCTTGCCTTCCATCAGGTACAGAAGCCTCCTGTCCTAGCCCTAGAGCCCAAACCAGAATTGGGCAGCCTCACACCATCAGAGGTGGACAAAGACAAGACCAAGAGGTAGGTCTCTTTTTAAATCTAACCTACAATTTAAGGGTTAATACAGGGAAAGGAAAGACTTGGCAGGATCCTGTTACAGTCAGCTCTGGATTATCCACTTTGTTAGTTATCTGAGGGAGGCCTTATTCTACTTCTTGTTGATATTATCACCTACTCTGTTTATGTCTCACCATCTTTATTTATGTTCACTCTTCCACGGAGCTTGCAGCCCAGCAGATGTCTCGTACTAAAAGGAGAGGGCTTCTGTAATCTAAATATTGTCTTTTCTCTCTGTCCTCTGGGAAGGTATGAGCCAGAAAGATTGCATATTTAGAGCAAGGACAATTCTGCTTAGGCTAGTACTTGACTTTGATTTGGGGTTTTTTTGTGGGGGAGATGGGGCCAATGGGGTTAAGTGACTTGCCCAGGGTCGAACAGCTAGTAAGTATCTGAGGCTGGATTTGAACTCAGGTCCTCTTGACTCTGAGTACTTGGCTTTTTAGGATAGAGAGTGATGCTGTCCATTTTCAACATGAAGTTAGGAACAGAGATGGATGACTTTTTAGTTCCTCCTGATACAGGTCTTCATTCTGTGGCTTCATGATTGGGTTTGGATTGACTTTGGATTCCCTAGATATCAGGAGTACATTTATTTAAGCATAAATACAAAAACAGTCCCAAATCAAAGAAGATTTGAATTATTTGTGCCATGATTCTCTCTTGTGAGGATCATGGATATGTGACTGGACTATTATTACTATTAATATTTCTTTTCTGGCCTCCAGTACATCAATCCTGTGCCACTTGGCTTCCCTGTTGCCAACCCCTCCCAACATGCTTGACGCTTGGCAGCGTATTTAAAGCTTCCGGACAGAAGGGCCTGTTTAATTTTATTTCTTATTGGGGAGTGTCTGTTCCCAAGTCAGCAAAAAACACTGCAGTCTGAATAATCAGTGGTTCATTATCTGTCTCCTGCTGTCAACTCTGCAGGGTCTCAGGGGAGGGAGGGACAAGTTGGCAGAAGGCCTCCCTCAGCCTTCTTTCTTTGAGCCCCCTACCCCTCCACCCTCCACAGAGAACTCCAAGTACTTGCCAGAAGGAATTTACATGATTGGTGCACTCTGGTAGAGACAGCCTTGGGTTCTAATTCTGTCTGTGCAACTAAGCTGCTGAGTGAGCCTCACATACGTCACATCCTATCTTGAGGTCTTTCCGAGTTTGTATCAGTTTCTTCATCTGTAGTATGGAGAAAATAATCTCTGTCATAGCTACCTCCCAGAACTAATAAGAGGGCAGAATGAAACGATAGGCATAAAGGCTGGCAGAAAGTAAAAAGTATAGATAAGGGGAAGAGATTGTCATAGTTTTTTAGTCAGCCAATCAACAAGCACTTATTAAGCATTTCCTATATCCCAGGCACTGTGCGGGGCACTAAGGATATAAAGATTAAAAAGCCAAAACAACTCCTGTCCTCAAGAGACACACATGGTATATAAATTAGAAAAGAAAGAGGACTTGAATAAGTTTGACTTTTAAAGATTTTTTAAATTTTAAAAATAAAATAAAAAATAAAATAAAATTTAAAAAATTTAAAAATAAGTTTGACTTTTAAAAAATTCAATCATTTTGTTTTCAGAGTATAAAATGATGACATTTAAGAGATGGAGAAGACCTTAAAAGACCATCTAGTTTAATCCCCTCAACTTACAGATATAAAAATTGGGGTTCAGAGACAAAACATGACTTGCTCAGGGTCCCACAGCTAGTTAGTGACAAAGCCGAGATTGCTGTCCTTTCCCCCATACTCTTCCCACTATACCCCACTGCCAAACTGATTTATTCCAAATACTCTATAGCTTAGTAGATGGTCATAAAGAGTTGTTGTGTCCCCCAAAACTCATTCCAGAGTGGCTGTCCTAAGGATGAGCATCTCCAAACTCAGTTAGCCTGGTCCTTAGACACTAGACATATATAATCTATCCCAAACACATACTTGCATTTGTTTGTGTTTTAAAGCAGTTTTTCCTTCACAGTGATGTGTTCCTAAGCCCGCTGATGTCAAAGGTGATACCTCAGAAGAGTATAGTGTAATATGTAGAAATCATCTCTAGGAAAAATATTTGCCATTGGTAAAACCCCATCCAGCTAATTGAGAAGTCATAGTATCATTGTTTATTTATGGCTGTGCATCTCTTTAAGGAAGTTTGGAAGTTAACAGTATAACTTGAGAAAACTAATAATCCACCAATTTCCCTTAATAATGTATTTAAAATAGGATTTGTTATAGGGCCATACCTGTTGCATAAAGTGAGGCACACCTGTATCTTTGTTACATAAATTCCTTGGTATATGCAATGCCTCATAATGAGCAGTAGGAGTTGCTTCGTTCTCACTGAGTTCTTAGGCTTGGCCAAAGGAAAAACTGAGGCAGGGTAAGGAAGAAACTGAGGTCTATAGCAAAGAAATGATAGAAATAGTGGTCATTCTAGGAGACCAAGACATGTAATTTTCTTGGCCTCACTTGGAAATTCTTGTCTGACAAGTAGAAAGCAATTGAATGGAATAAGTCTGAGGTTTCCTTTCTCATCAATAACCTAGGCTAGGGTTTGGGGGAGGTGAAGAGGATGGGAATGATATAACTCTTCCGTTCATCCCCAGGCTAGTCCTGATGGTCCTGCATGTGGCCCAGCGGCAGTACTCTCTTCTCAGAGAAGCCAATCTCCTGACACCAGACATGGTCTTGGAGTTTGAGGCAGTGCAACGACTGGTTCAAGATGAGAAGACAGTGCCATGGGAGGAGGTAGCTGATACTCCCAGCCCAGCTAGCGGAATACCTTTGTCCCAGGAACTGTCCCCAGAATCAAGTGAGTATCATCTCAGAAGCCCAGGCCTCTGCCTCACCTTGTCTGTAAAGAAGGACTGGGTGCCTTCATGTATGACCCAAGTGACCAGAGCAGCAAGTAAAGTGCTAGGGTGGAAGGCAAGGCCTGAGTTGGGAGAAATTAAAATGTGGTCATGAGTTTAGCTGTAATCAAATAATAGCATTTAAGACATCCCCTGCCTGAGCCTAGAAGAGTCTCAGTGCTGGTATAGGGGTGGTGAGACATTTAGACACTCAGTGCCCTTTGATCTCTTTGTTTCGTGTTCCTCACCTTGTCCTCCAGACTATTTCTTGCCCTACTTGAGCTCAGGTTCTGCTCCAGCTCTGAACTTCTCTCTTCTCTATGTCTAGCACCTCCAACGTATTCTGGCCCAACAACACGAAACATGGCAAGACGTCTCAGTGGGCTTTTGCCCATGCTGGGGCTCCCACCTTTTTCAGCCCTCTCACCACAAAACTCTCAGGTTTCAAGGAAGAAGAGGAGGAGATCAGATGAGTCAAGCTCACCTGAACTGAACAGCCACTATCCCTCTAAACTGGAGGCCAAGCGGCAAAGGAAGTCTTTGCCCCATGCAGGGAAAGATTCTTCACCCCAAAAAGGGCCTTCCCCAGGACTCAGCACCCCTAAGATGGAGGTTGCATCTACTAGATCCTTTCTCCACCTTGGCTCAGTTACTGTTGTCAAAAGCCGGGTGCCCCTGGGCCCATCCTCTGTGCAGAATTGCTCTACTCCTCTCAACCTACCTACCCGAAACCTCAATGCCACTTTTGATCTGTCTGAGGGGCCCCTCTTGAAGCCCACTGCCTCTGAATTCCTCAGCTGGGAGAATGTCCCTGCTGCCTTGACCAAGATGGATAAACCCTTCATTTCCAGGTAGGCCTTTTTCTCCTTATCCCTTCTGACCAGCTATGCCAAAAGCTCAAGGGTTAGAGATGTTTAATAGGTAGAAAAGGAAAGGTTTGAGCTCAAGGTATCAGGCCTAGAAGAGCTTCATCCTAAGGCACTGAAAAACCTGGCAGATGTGTTTGTTGAGTGATTTTGGGAGCTCATGGAGGACAGAGGAAGAAGACTTTATAAGACTAAAGAGAACAAATGTGATTTTTGAAAACGAGAAGTCTACAAATTGTGTACAGGCCAGCAGATTTCAATTCCTAACAAAATTTTAGAATGCTTAATTAAAGGAATGGTTAGTAAAGGCCTAGAGAAGGAACCAGTGATCATAAGGAGCCTTCATCAAGAACAGGTCAGGCCAGACTACTCTTATTTCCATTCTGAACAGGGCTTCTAGGTTAGTAGATCAGGGGAATTCTTTTGGTACAGTTTAAGGTTATAGAATAGTACAGTTGGGAGTATTTAGAACTGATTAAAAAGCTGTATCCAAAGAGCAGTCATTAGTGCTTTAATGTTAACTTAGAGGGAGGTGTCTGATAGAGTGCTCCACAGATCTCCACTTGGCCTTGTGCCATTCAACATGGTCTTCCATGGCTTGGATAAAGACAGAGATAACAAGCTTATTAAATATGCAGATGACCCCAACCTTGGAGGGATAGCTAACACTTTGGATGAGTCAGGATCCAAAAAGATCTTCACAGGGTAGGACATTGGGCCAAAAGCACTAAGATGAAATTTAATGTAAGACTTAAGTATAAAATAATTGAACACTTGGTTTCAAAAAGTCAGCTTCACAGTATGAGGCTAGATTGAAATTCACTGGGAACAGATCCGAGAGTATTGAAGGCTCAATGGGACACCCAGAAAAACTGCTGTGATTCTGCACTGCATTCAGAGAAGTGGAGAACCAGTGTCAGAACTAGCCAGGTAACAGTAGGGCTGTTCTTAGCCCTGAGAAGGCCACAGCCAGAATGTTCTGTTCTGTTCTGGGTGTGCTGTCATAGGAAAGACATGAAGAAGCTGGAGAGCATCTGGAGGGGAGAGGAGGCAAGATGGGCAGTGGCCTTGAAATCATGTTACCTGGAGCCTTGGATGGAACTATTTAGCCTGAAAAATAAAACACTTAGAGCAGACATGATAATTCTGTTTAAGTATGTAAAGGACTATCATGTGCAAGGCAGATTGAACTTCTGTTGTCCCTGCCCTTAAAGTACAAACTTAGGAGCAGTAAGTGGGAATTGCAGGGAGGCAGAGTTCAGTTTGCTATAAAGAACCTTTTCTAATAATCAGAACTAGCCAAAAAATGTACTGGGCTTCCTTGAGAAGATCTCATTTGAGGTCCTCCAGTGAAGGAGAGGCCACCACCTTGGCAGGTGTGGGATAAAGTCTTGTTCAGCTACCCACTGGATAAGATGGCATCTAGGACTATGTCCAACTTTGAGATCCTAGGAATCTACAACAGGAAGTAAGGAACAGGCTCATCTTGGAAACTTGCTGCCAAGTTTCCCTTTCTTCCTGGTTTGTTCTGCTCCACAGTCTCAGGACATTAGGGTGTGCTGGAGGGCTCAGTCTCCCTTGTGACTTCTTTTCTTTCACACAGCAATGCCATTCCTGCCAGTATCTCAAAGCCCTTGGCCAAGAACAAGTTTCTAATTATTCCCTTGGGTGACTTATGGAGCCTTGACTTAGGAGGGGAGGGAAAAGGCAGGGACAGGCAGTGTGGAGCTGAAGCAGAAATCTGGAAGAAGAAATTATTAAGGAAACCAATGTGGCCCTTTTAGCAGACCTTTGTAAAATCTTTGGAACCCAACCAGCACCATCCACCAAGCCTTTCCTGTTTTCACTCTTTCCAGCAAGAGTTCACATTTCTGTGTCCCTCTGAGGTGCTCTCCTTACCACCCTGAGGTCAATGATACAATCATAATCACCCACTTTTTACAGATAAGGGAACTGACATTTGGGGAGGTAAGCATGTTCTCTGGAGTCATGCAGCTAGGAAGTACTGGTGCCAGGCCTTGAATGCAGACTTTTAGGTGCTCTTCCCAATGTACCATACTGTTTCTCTCATGACACTGCCACAACTGCCATTTTCCTTTTCCAAGTCCATCCCCACATATACAATTCCATCCCCACATATGCTTGTATACAAGCAGAGTGAGGGGAATTTCACAGTCTCCAGCAAAAGTTATTGAGCTGATTTTTTCAGTGGGAATGCAAGGGACATTCCCCTCTCATCCAACAACCAAACAAATAGCGAGTCGGCTTAGTCAGTGAGCAGCACCCAGATCAGGTTGATTTCTGAGGCATCCCAAGATTGTTAAGTCTAGTAGAAAGTGACGGGATAATTTGGGGCCCTCAAACAATGACAAGATTTTATCCTACCTCAGCACCCCAACCCCCAACTCTAGCACTAACTGCATCAGAAACTAACCTTGGAGATGGGCAAGTGGAAAGGTTTTTTGAACTCCAGTTCCCAGGATGTGTCAGAAACTGACATCTGGATGTTCTCCCAGAATGGGCCTGTCACTCAGCTGTCAGCAAAGGGAGTGAAAGAGAAGAAAGGAATCACAGCATCTTAGTTGAAAGGGACCTTAGAGGTCATCTAGTCCCCTCTCCCACCCAGTGAGCACTGGGCTAGGGTGTGGACAGAAGGAAGAAACTGCTCAATCCTTAATTTTCTTTTCTGATCTAAGGATCTTCACCTTCCTTTTTCCTTCAGGGGACCCATGCCACTATTCACCATGAAGGGTCCCAAGCCAGTATCTTCCCTTTATGGCAGCTCTGCCTGCAAGAGAAGACGCCCTTTGAGGTAAGGAGTTAGAATCGGGGTCCCAGTAACACTGTGCCCTGCCAGTTCTGATATCTGAACTAAATCATGATTGAGTTCTACCCCCGGAGCACCTTGTTTGGCAGACAGCCAAGTTCCTGTATGCAGATGAAATTCTCAGGCCTAGTTATCTGTGTCCATTACTTGTTGAGGCTTTTCCCTGCTATTTAATATTCAAACAAGATCAGATTGCTGAGCATCAGTATTCTTCTGGCTGATTAGTCACTCTCTTTATGGGTAAGACATTCCATTTGAATCATAATTGACTGAATCCAGTGACTGGACAGTATCACTGCTTTCCTCACAGATTCTGGGAAGTTTCTGGTAGTACCTAGTTATCCCCCCTTCCCAGGGCTCAGTGTTAAGTTGGGGGTTTTCAGTCCTCACTTCAGTGGGGCGAGACTGGCATCTCTAATCTTTCCATTTTCTTTTTTCATCAGGTCTTCAGCTTCCTGTACACAGGCTGCCCCTCAGGGCCGGAGTCGAATTGCCAGACTTCACACCAGTACCATGAAAAAGCCAGGGGGTCCCCTTGCTATCCCAGGTAACTAGTGGGAAAAAGGGTAGAGAGGTTTAACTAAGGCCAGTAAGTACCAGATGAAGGGTGGACAAAGTCAGTGAAAGACCTGCCCTTCATCTCATAAATTAAAATCTTCAAGTACTTAAAGGGACCCTAAGAAGAGAGAAGATAGATAAAAATGGAACCCTGGGACAGAAGCCCTCCATAATTCTCTTCCTTCCTCTCCAGAGCCCTCCTCCAGCCCCCGGTGGATAGGCAGCCAGAGGAACAGGAAGGACCCAGCACTGGGGTTTGGAGGAGCCCCACTGACTGGGATCCGGCCCAGCACAGGCAAAACCATCATCAAGGGGTCCTGAGAACTGGATGTGTCTTCTGTGCTTATCACCTTAGCTTCGTCTGCCCCAGGCTTGTCTTGACATTCTATACTTCTTCATCAACTCAAGATCAACTGACAATTTAACTTCTTACCTACCACACCTTCCTAATTAACTCCCTCTGATTCCTTGGCATTACTTTCTCTTCCTCTCCGATGCTCTTATTGTAATCAACTTGTACTTATATTCACATACATGTATTAAAGTGTTCTTATGTGTGTGTATTTTCCCTTCTAAAATAAACTGTAAACTTTTTTTGTCCAATATATTTTTATCTTGTTAAGTATTTCTCAATTACATGTAAAAATATTTTTAACATTGATTTTTTAAAATTCTGAATTCCAAATTCTTTTTCTCCTTCTTGCCCTTCAACCATCCTTGAGAAGCCAAGCAATTTGGTACCAATTATACATATGAAGTCATACAAAATATTACCATATTAGCCATGTTGCAAACAAAAACACAGACAAAAAAATAAACTTCAATCTGCATTCAGAGTTCCTCAGTTCTCTCTCTGGAAGTCAATAGCATTTTTCATCATGGGCCCTTTGGGATTATCTTGATCAGAGTAGTCCTTCGCGGTTGATCATCCTGACAATATCACTTGTGTATAGTATTCTGGTTCTTCTCACTTTACTTTGCATCAGTTCATATAAGACTTGCCAGGTTTTTCTGAAACCATCCTGCTCTTCATTTTTTATAGCACAATAGTACTCCATCACAATCATATACCATAACTTGTTCAGCCATTCCCCAGTTCATGGGCAGCCCTTTAATTTCCAGTTCTTTGCCATTACAAAAAGAGATACTGTCGCTATTTAGTAGACAGTAAATTTTTAAATACCTTCCCCCACAACCTACCCAGGACGGGGCACTACAGACAAGGCCAGGTATGTTCAGTAAGTGTTGGAATAACAGATAAGGGTCGATTTGAAAACAGAAGGTTTTTCTAACCCTGACTAGATTGTAAGCACATTGAGAGGAAGAACAGGTTATTTTCTTTCCAGCAATTTGCATGTAATAGGTATTAGATAAATATTTGACCAAAAAAAAAAAAGCATCATGGCTAGAAGCCTGGCACTTTAGAATCCAAAAATCTTAGGCTCCAATCCTAGCTCTGCCACATGATCATTGTGTGACCATGGGAAAATCACACTCTGCTTCAGGGTAACTTAACCTGTGAGTTGCAGAGAACAGCTTCGGATCTACATGAGCTAGAAGTTTCAACCCCAACATCTTTGCTGTGAGGGCTTGCTGAGCCCTTTTCAGGGCTGCTCATCCACCTTTGGTGTCCACCTGACACTCTCACCTGTGGTTCCAAGAAGCTGTAGCATAGGCAGTGGCCACAGCCCAGTAAAACTGTCTTGTCAGACTAGCTAAACTAGGTTGAGGGTGATCGACAGCCCTCAGACCCATGGGTGGGTTGGGGGATGCATCCTCTAAGCACATGAAGACTGCCTGATGGAATGGGTCGATGAGAACAGTTGGTTCCAAGGGCCATGAAGGAGGCTAAAGCAGGTGCTACGGAGTGCTTAGAGCTTAGCAAGACATTGAAGACATCAAGGTCATCCCGGGCCAAAGTCGTTGTCTTGACTTGTCCTGTCACGGGACTTCTTCCAGATTACTCTGAAGAGTGAGGCTGGCAACTTTGTGCAACTCTGCCTCACTTCAATTCAACTCATGCACCAGTCAAGACATCACCCCATGATGTCCTTGGTCCTCTTCAAAAGTGAAGGACAAAGCAGGGTTATATGGGAAAATTTAAGTCACATAAAAATTTTAAAAATCAGTAAAAATTCTTTTTTAAAATCATTCATTTGCCACTTAAAAGCAAAGTAAACATGCTTTCCCCCTCCCTGGGCCTTTTTCCTCATCTGTAAAATGAGGTGATTAGAGTATAAGTCTTCAGGGCCCCTTACAGCTGTTCCAACTTGTCCAAAATTCTTGGATTCTAGAAATATTTACCTTCCTGTCTTCAGTGCTCTCTGCCTGAATCCCTTCCAGAACAATTTGTACTGTTATCCCTTTATGCCTTTCTGTCCTTTTATTCTAGACTGATGCCCCTTTGGTACTATACTGAACCTTTTGTGAGACTGGGGCAAAAGCTGTTTGTGTGGACTTGGAATTTACCTCCTTTGAAGAATATGGTACTGGGCAAAAAGACTGTTGAAAAGCAGAACACACAACTAGCTCAGCCCTGCTCATCAGACTCCAAGACTTTTATTAAACACCCTTCTTTGTTCCCATAGTTAATAGGCATTTACTGAGTGCCTGCTTACTTTAGGCTGCAATAACTCTCAGGGCTGTGTTTGCTAGGATTCTTATACTTAATAGCAGGGTCTCCCACCAGAAAGCAGACCTGGGGAGCAGGGAGTGGAGTACAGACTAAAAACAAATCCACCTAATTCATTTTAGTGAAAACGTCATTAATTGGTACACAGCGGATTGAAAATTTGTGGTCATTTAACCAGGCCCGGAATGAAGCTCACCTTTGTTCTTTCAGGGAGAAAGGGTTTGTTTAGCCAATTCATGGCACAAACAAGATTCCAGGAGGTATATTTAACCTGTTTAATAAAAAGTAAAAAGATTTTTCTGAACATTGTTAGTATGCAAATAATGCTATTTCAAATGAGTTATTTATTTGGGCTTTCAACTTGGCAGCATTTTGTTAGCCATTAGTTCCAATTACTGTTTGCACTTGAAAGTAATAAAATTGCATTTCTTTAAAAAAAAAAAGGCCAATGTTTTTCCTCTTTCCTTACCCCATTAGTCTCAATGAGACTTTATTGTATAGGATTGTTCACTGATGGGATGATAGCAGAACATCTGGTCAGAAATTAGCATCAGTGGAATAGAGTGGGTTGGAATCGGTGGGATGAGGTGTGAGACAGGACATGAGTTAGCTAGGCTGGAGCGGAGGATGTTAGAATCCTGAAGGAGCAGCTCTGTGGTATGGTTTGCCCTTGGTAATCAAAAAGTGTTAAGATTCATTACAAATGAACTTTTTCTGTGTGTTTTGAGTCAATACTAGGGCTTTTTCCACAGTCCTCTGCCTCTCAATGTACTTGGTGAGGGGCATGAGTTGGTGCCATGAAGTCTGGCTGTTTGAAAAGCCTCCCAGAAAGCTAGCAAGGGGCCAAGGGGAGCAAATGCGAAGCATGCATTGTGTTGACAGCAGAGTTCCTGCAGTGACATCTGTGGGTGGCTCTGGGGCTTCCAAGACTGGATTGTTCTCACATAAAAAGAGTCACCTGTGAGATCTGTGGATCAATGCCTCACTCCATTCACTGGGTGCCCCCGTCGAACAAACTTGCCCTGTCTCATCCCACATTCTCATCTTGCTGTCTCCCACCTTGGTGCTTTTGTAGAAATCATTCCCTACATCACAGCCTACTCACTCTCTCTTCTGACTAGCTCTGTGCCTTCTCCTTTCTGGATACAGTTCTCTAAATCCATCCTTCCTACCTTCCATATTTCTATGGAGGGCACCACCATCCTTCCAGGCAGCCAAGCTCTCAACCCTCTACTCTTCTCTCCTCTGTATTCCTCACATCAAGTTAGCTGCCAAGGCTTATCATGAGACCCCACAGCATATCTTGCATCTGTCCCTTCATAGAGCGCCTATTCTGGGACAGCCCCTCATCATCTCTTGCCTGGATTATTTTATTCTTCTTCTAATTGTTCTGTCTGCCTTTAGTCTCTCCCCTTTTCAGTTCAGCCTCCACATAGCTGACAGATTGACGTTCTTATACCAAGGATCTGACCTACCTGTCATTCCCCTACTCAATAAATTCCTATTCCAATAAATTGCCTCTAGGAGATCTGCCTTCTCTTCCTCATCTCAGGGGGAAAGTGCTTTGTATCTGCTATTCTTCATTAATGTTGTATCCCCTTTCTATGGACCTCCAGCAGAATCCCCTTGAGGGCAGGGACAGCCTCATTTTGGACCTTTTTATCTTCAGGTCCTAGCAAAATGCCTAGTACTTTGTTGTATGTTGTTCAGTCATTTCCGGCTCTTCATGATCCCATTTTGGAGTGTTCTTAGCAGAGATACTAGAGTGATGTGCCATTTCCTTCTCAAGCTCATTTTACAGATGAAGAAACTGAGGCAAACAGGGTTAAATGACTTGCCCAGGGTCACACAGCGTCAGAGGCTGCTCGTGAAGATGAGTCTTCCTGATCCTAAGCCCAGTAGTCTATCCACTGCACCACCGAGCTACAAGCCTAGAACGTAGTAGGCAATCAAGCTTGTCAAATCAATGATTTCCATTATGATGCCTCCCAGGAGGCATCGGAGGTGAAAAAAAACCCAGATTGAAAATCGGAAGACTCTGGGTCTGTTCTCCTACTTAGCTTTAAGCAGATCGTTCCTTTTCTCTGGGTCTCTTCTGCAAACTTGAGAAGACTGAATTAGGTGATCTCTCAAAATCCTTTCTAGCTCTAAAATCCTATTATCCTACCCAGCATGGAGCTCTGCTCTCCCTGAAGGGGGATGGAGGAGATGATGGGAGGCTTATTGATTCCCAGTCAACCCCACTCCCGACCCCGACTTCATCCAGGGCATCCCATTTCTCAAGGAATTCTCATTGTGATTCCTCTCCCCTTTCTGTTGTGCTCTGTTGTGCTGGTTGGTAGATGTTAAAGAATCTTTACATCTTTTCCTCCATCAACTGAGCGTGGGGGCAAGGGGAGGACGAATCAGGCTGGTGTGCCAGGGCTTCGGTGACCCGCCTTCTGGGAAGCGAAGTTTATCCCTAGGGCGGGTGCGGTGCGTGAGGAAGACTCCCAGGGAGTCTCGCCGGGAGGATATACAGCAGCTTTTTTCCAGTTCACCTCGGAGACCTCCCTCCCTTGCTCACCCCCTGGCACTAACTTCCCTACTCGCTCTTTCCTGTTAATTTGGAGAGCTGCTGGGTTGGAAATAACACGGAGGCTGCTGCGGCTGCCGCTACCGCTGTTCTCCTGCCCGCCGCACATCTGGCCCCCCTCAAGTCTCCCCCTTTCTGGCGGAGGAAGGGAGGGAGCCAGTGGGAAAGGCGGGGGGGAAGAGAAGCAATTAAAAAACTGAGCGCAGGGTCAAAGGCTTCGGTGGAGAGGCTAGGGGGTGGTGGAGAAAAGTAACTGAGCTTATTAACCCCTCTATGGCGCCCGTGTACTTCCCAGTACAGCCACCCGAAGTCAAGTACCCCTCTGCAGCCCCGGGCGGGACGCCAAGTTGAGTGAGCTTATGTTTTTAATGAGTTCAGAGAGAGCTAGAGAGAAAGGATGAGAAAGAAGTCCTGTTCGCATCTTCCCTTCGACCCTGTCAACTCTGCGGGAAGTTGGGGCGAGTCTCTGAAAACAAAACAAAACAACCTCGTGCTGGGTACCGGGAGGAAGGGATGGGGATCCAGAGGAAGAAAAAGACCTGGTCCCATCACCAACAAGCCTTGTGGTTTGAGAAACACAGTCCCTGCCCTTACGGATGTGCCAGCATTGATACCTTTGAAGAGTTCCCAGTAGCTCTCCGAAAGTCTCCAGTATATGAGAGAGACTCCATCTCTCGCATCAGGAAACCCCCAAGTTTAGCAAATCCCTTATCTCAGGGAGATTTCAGTCTCACAGACCATGCATGCACTTGAGAGCATCAGCCCAAACTGCCCTAGGCTTATGAGACTGGGCATCAGGCCTTGGCTAGTGAATGGAATAAACCGCCCTGGTGAGGGGAATGGGAAAAGGCTCCAAGGTGAGAAGTGTGGAGCTGGAAGGAGGGAAAGGACAATGTGGGACCAGAAGGGTTCCAGGCATTTGGCAGACTCTCCCAAGGTATCTGTGGACAAGATGGAGGAATGTGGACCGGATGACAACACAATTAGGGGATTTTAGAACTGGTTTAACAATAGAACTTGAATGCTGAATCATTGATTGATGGATGATAGCCTGGAGATCAGGTGAGTGAGATCGAGGGATTAGCCCATGTCGCTGCTGTTCAGCATTTTACTCAGGAACTTGCGTCAAGACATAGATGGCATGTTCATCCAATTTGTAAATGACACAATTCTACTGAACACCTGTATTAATCCTTTCCTTCAAGGAGTTATGGTCCTTAAAAATATGTGTGTATACAATAGAGCACTGAGCCTAGATTCAGGAAGAACTGAGTTCAAATCCAGCCTCAGATACTTATTAGCTATGAAGTGATTTTGGGCAAATGACAACCTCTATTTCCCTCAGTTTCCTCAACTGTGAAATGGGGATAGGGAGAACAATAGCACCTACCTCCCAGGATTGGTGTAGGAAATGAGATATTTGTAAAGTACTTGTGCCTGGCACATAGTAGGCACTAAAGAAATTATATATATAATATATATGTATATATGTATATATATATACATGTATATGTGTATATATACACATATGTATATGTGTATATATATACATATGTATATGTGTATATATATGTATATGTATATATATACATATGGGGCAGCTGGGTGGGCAGTGGATAGAGCAGGAGTCAGGAGGATCTGAGTTCAAATCTCACCTCAGACACTTGACACTCACTAGCTGTGTGACCTTGGGCAAGTCACTTAACCCCACATGCCTCATTCTGAGTCATCTCCAGTCATCCTGACGAATATCTGGTCACTGAATTCAGATGGCTCTGGAGGAGAAGTGAGGCAGGTGACCTGCACAACCCTCCTGCACTCAAAACAAAGTCAAATGCAAGTCACGTCATTATTTCTCTGATGGCACAGTCTTCTTCAGCAATGAAGGACAAACACACACACACACATATATATATACACACACACACACACACATACATATACATGTGTGTACATACTTTTATTATAATATATGATATACTTTGATCAGCATGGGAATTTTGACCTGCTCCATTTCTAATCTGGGTTGTGACTCTCCTTAGGTAACCTAGCAAGCTTGCTCCCCAGGGCCTCAGTATATTCATGCTAAACTTAGTTTGATTTGATCTCAGAACTCTCCAGCTCAAGAGAGCCTCAAACCTCAAGCTCCCCACTAGCTGGATTATAAGCCCTCAGTTGCCTCTGTCTCTCTGATTAGAGGGTTGGAGGGAAAATCAAAAACCTCCTTCCAAAGACTCCATTTAAAGAAACCAGACAACTCCTCATTCCCTATCAGCTGTACCACTTGTTATCAACTCTACCATCATCTGGCCTCCACAGAGTTATTTTCTGTTTACCCTCCTCCCATCTTTTCAGCTTCCTTTTTGTGTATTGTCTTTCCCCTTTAGATCATAAGCTCCTTGGGGGCAGGAGACTGGCTTTCTTTTTTTCAGCACTTAGCACAATGCCTGGCTTATAGTAGGAACTTAAGAAATGATGAGTGTGCCCCCATGCAGATAGGAGCTTACATTCTTTTTTTTTAAATTATTTTGTTTGTTGTCAGTTTTCTACAATCACTTCCATATATCTTAGATTTTTCCCCCTCCTCCCTTCTTTCCCCCTCCCTCCAAACTCCCTCCCTGAGATGGCATGCAATCTTATATAGGTTCTACACATACATTCCTATTAAATACATTTTCACCTTAGTCATGTTGCACAGAAGAATTTAAATGAATGGGAGAAACCATAAAACAAAACAAAATATAACACAAGAGAAAATAGTCTGCTTCATTCTGCGATCCAATTCCATGGTTCTTTCTCTGGATGTGGAAGGCATTTTGCCTCAAGAGTCTATTAGGAGATTTTTTAGGTCCTTGCATTGCTATGAAGGGCTAAGTCTACCAGAAAAATGCCTTACACACTGTGGTTGCTGCTGAATACAAAGTTCTCCTGGTTCTGCTCCTTTTACTCAGTATCAGTTCATCTAAGTCCTCCAGGCCTCTCTGAAGTCTTCCTGTTCATCATTTTTTATAGCACAATGGTATTCTATTGCATTTATATACCACAGTTTGTTCAGTCATTCCCCAATTGTTGGGTATCCCCTTGATTTTCAGTTTGGGGTTACCACAAAGAGAGCTGCTATAAATATTTTTGTACATATGGGACCCTTTCCCATTTTTATGATCTCTTTGGGATACAGTCCTAGAGGCAATATTGCTGGGTCAAAGGGTATGCACATTTTTGTAGTCCTTTGGGCATAGTTCCAAATTGCTCTTCAGAATGGTTGGATCAGCTCACAGATAGGAGCTTACATTCTATAGGGGTGAGAGGAAAGAACATCCTGCATATAAATCAATATTGTACAAGAAAAATTTGATATGGGAGAGAATGCTAACCACTGGAGTAAATAGGGAAGGCTTCATATGGGAGGTGGCATCTGAATTGAGCCTTCAAAGAAGATAAGAATCCTGAGAAGCAGAGTTGAGGAGATGCTGCATTTGAGGGATAATTTGTGCAAATAAATGGAAACTAGAGGTGGGAGCTAAATGGAAGTTTAGGGCACAGCTAGTAGTCCAATCTGGCTTGAATAAAGAATACATAAGGGGGAATAATACAAAATAAGATAAGAAAGGTGGGGGTAGGGGCAGTCAGATTGTAGAGGGCCTTCAAGGCTGGCTTAAGGAATTTCTATTTTATCCCACAGGCAGAGACAAATCAATGAGATTTTTGAGCAAGAGAACAAATATATCAATCAACCAAGAAGCATTGACTGGTCAGACCTGGGTTTTAAGGATCCATCAGCTTGGCAGTTTTGGAAAGGATGGATTGGAGAGGGAGAGACTTGAAGAAGGAAAATCAATTAGGAGGCTATTGTAATAGTTCAGGGAAAGAGGGAATCCAGGATGAAGGAGGGTGGTGCCTATTTGGGTTGAGAGAAGGTTATGGATTTGGAGATGTTATGGGGGAAGTATTGACAAGAGTTGGCAATTGCAATCAGTCTGAGAGAGAATCAATCAATCACCAAAAGGCATTTCATAAGTATCTACTATGTGTCAGTCACTGACCCTGTCCACTGGAAGCTTATAATCTAATCATAAGTGTCCAGGATGATTCTGAAGTTATAAACCTGGATGAATGGGAAAATGAGAGAAATAAGGAGGTTTGGAGTTTAAAATAAGGAGCTGTCTCCAATATGTAGCTCACAGAGAGGCCAGGAGAGATACATCTCTAACATATTTTCCTCTTTACCTCTCCATTTCTACAAGAGAGACTTTAATTCCTACCAGGAGGGGAAGCCAGAGGTGGAGGGTAGAGATTAACCATTCTGCTTTCCTCAGAAAGGGTAATATCAGACTAAAATTATATCTATCTGCCTCCTTTAATATTACTAGTTTAGGGGATGTAAATTTCAGGTTCAAGCTAAACTCCTGATTCTTATTTCTTCATGGGAAAAGAGCACTCCAAGCTTTATATCTAAGGTTTGACTCCTTTCTCATCACATGCCAATTCCACAATGAACACACATAGCAAATAACAAAGAAACCCATTTATCCAAGTCAATAGAAAAACAGAAATAAGAGATAGTATACATAAGAAAATATATACCATACAATACAGAGTGAAGGAGTCTCCCACTGAGAGTAAAGTAGTTCAATTCAACCAAGAAAAAGGGTCCCAAATCTCACCCAATGAGGAAATCCCCCAGTAGCAAACTAAGAATAAGGAGATGATCTAAGTTCTATATGTAGCTGGTTCACAGTCTTCCTCCCCTCATGGCCCTGGAGAAAGATAGGAATCCCATGAGTCTTCTCTCTGGTGGCTAGAATCCTGAAGAGATTAGAGAATTCTAAGAGCCTGAAGAAACCTCTTCTACTCCCACCAAGTCCACTCACCCCTTCCCACTTTTCAAGGCATTGATCTCCACCAAAAAAGAGAGTATCCCATATCAATGGACTTTGGGAAACAGGTCATAAGAGGAACAGGTTTAAGTGGATATGTCAGATTTGAAATGTCTGACACATTTAAGTGACATATAGTAGGCCGTTAATAATGACTGCAATTGAAGAAAGATTAGGGCTGAATCTATAGATTTGGAAGTCATTTGTATTAGAGATGATCCTCAAACCCATGGAAAAAATGATTTGATCTTCAAAGGAGTGTAGAGAGAGAAGCTAAGAAGATCCAGGAAAGAGCCCTCACCCTAAGAGGACAGGAGATGAATGATTATCCCACAAATGAGGCTGAGAAGAAAGGGTCAGGAATGTAGGAAGAAAATCAGAAGAATATTACAGAAACCAAAGGGGAAACAGTATTCAGGAGGAAGAGGTGGTCAGCAGTTTCAAAAACTGCATAAAGGTCAAGAAGGATGAAATCTAGGAAAAGACTTTTGGTTCGAGCAGTTAAGAGATCAATGATATCCTTGGAGAAAGCAATCTCAGTTGTCATGGATTTAGAAACCAATGCAGAGGACTGAGAATAGAGTGGGTGAAGAAGAAGAGAAATGGAGTTAGGAAGTGTTGTTGCTGTTTATTTTTTGTTCTCAAAGAGGACCAATGACATCAGGAAGGTGATGCCATAACTTGCAAGTGAATTGGATTTAAGTGATGAAGGGCTATGCAAAGTCATCAACCTCACTCTTTCCTCCAGAGTCATCTGGGTCCAATGGCAAGATATAGATCAGGATGACTGGAGATGGCCCTGAAAGTAGGAAATGTAGCCTTTTTTTTTTTAGAATTTTGGCAAATAAAGGGAGGAAAGTCAGAGACAGAGTTGAGCGATGTCTTTTTTTTAAAGGATAGGGTAGACCTAAACATGTTTGTTGGTAGGAAGACTGGGGAGATAGAAGACGTGAGAGACAGAATAGTCATTGGAGAGGTGAACTTAAAAGCATAGGGTTGTCCATGGCAAGGAGAAAGGCTAATTCTTCCTCAGAGATGGGGCTTAAAGAGGAAAGGATTGATAAAGAGTTTTGAGGATAGAGTAGGGGAGAAGAGGGAACTCATGGCAAATGGCCTCAAGTTTTCTCAGTAAAGCAGGGCATCTGCTGGGTCTGGGGTTGAGATCATATTGGGGCTTGAGATCTAAGGTATTGACCATTCCTGGAAGCTACTGAGGTAAAGGGAAACTAAACGTCACTGGAATAGATGAGACTGATGAAATGGGAAGCCAGGATGTTGAGAGGACAAGAAAAATACCCAAGTATTTGGACAGGGATTGAATTAGAGAGAAAAAGTGTGAACCAGGTACTAAATTCCTTGAACAAGGAGTGAGATGAAGACCCTGGGGGACAGTGGATCATAGCAACAACAATCTGGCACAGATTACGTAGCCAGATGGAATGAACCTCAAGGGAGGAGTGATGGTGGCAAAAGAAAAGTCTAGAATTGGCAGAGAGATGCTTTTTCTTTCTCAGGACCTAATACATGTTGGAGGAAATGGGTGAGAAAAAGAGTAACCAGAATTGGATAGGATGGTCAGTCATGCAATGTCTTCTAAAAAGAGCAAGGTTTCCCTAGGCTCAAGATGTAAAGAGTGTGAAAAGAAGAAGCAAAGCCATGATATGACAGAATTGAGATCCAAGATCTTAACAGGTTAAAAAGATGGTTTAATTCTACTAAGATGAAATTTAATAGGAATAAATATAAAGCCCCACATGGGTTCAGTTAACTGCCCAAGTATAGGATGGGGGGGAAATCATGCAAAATAATGGTTCACATTCATGAGGCAGTGAAGTGATGCAGTAGTTAGAGCACAGTTAGGAAGAACAGTGTTCTAAATCAGTCATAGGCACTTATCAGTTCTGTGACCCAGGCAAATCACTTATCTGCTGTTTGCCTCAGTTGCCTCATCTTTAAAATGGAAACAATAACAATACGTAGGGTTGTGGTGAGGATCAAATGAGATAATATAAAGCATTTTGTAAACCTTAAATATAAATGTTACCTATTTTTTGGTATTTTTTAAAAATTTAAACTTAAATGCAAAATGAGGATAAAAACATTGCCATGTACGCAGCAGACCATAAGAAAAGATACAATATAAAACAATAAATTTCCATTTTAAGAAAACCTATGTAATAAACACTATACATTATTTTCAAAGCTGTCTAGCTTATTTTTTGCTTTTTTGCTGGTTTTCTTTTCTCTGCTGTGCAAGCACATATACATAAATACCTATAAACATACACATATAGATAGAGACATTTATACACATATATGTGAGAACATACTATGCTTATTTCCTTCTGTTATATGTTTCTCTGAAGGTAGATAGCATCTTCATTCATAAATCCAAATCTTTCCATGTTTTTCTAACTCAACCAGCTCATCATTTCCTATATCAAAGCCATATTCCAGTCAAATAACATTCTATCTGAGAGATTGTTTATGAAAGTTTTTTCCCCTATTTCCTGAATTCCTTCTATTCTTGGCTCTATATTTATTTATACAAGAAAATTTTAATTTGAAATCATCAGAATTATCTTTTTTACACTTCAACAATGCTCTTATCTTCTAATATAGTTTAAGGCCTGATACTGTTGAACCTACTTCCTTTACATCTTTTTTTCCCTGGTTTCTTTAAAGTTCCTGAACTTCATTCTTCTGAATAACTTTGTTACTGTTTTTTCTAACTCAGTAAAATAATTTTTAGTAATTTAATTGGGAAGCCATTGAATAAATAGATTGGTTAGGTAAAAATTGTCATTTTAAAAATTATACTGGTTTTGCCTATCCACGAACAATAAATATTACTTCAATTATTTAGATCTGAGTTTATTTGTTTAGAAGGTGTTTTGTCTTTATGTTCATATAATTCCTGTGTCTGTTTTGGCAGTTATATGCTCAGGTATTTTGTATTGTTTAGGTACTTTAAATGGTCTAAAACAATATTGAATAATATTGATGACACAGTGTAGTTTCTCTTTCACTTTTGATTAAATCTATTTTAACTTTAACTTTACCTGAGATCATGATAACTATCCCAGCTTTTTTTACATAATAAATTCTACTCCTTCCCTTTATTTTTATCTTTCTGTGTATCTCTCATTTTTACATTTCCTGAAAGCAATATCTTGTTGAATTCAAATTTTTAATCTGCTATCAATTTCAGTTTTGTGAGTAAAATCATTCCATTCACATTCTAAGCTATAGTTACTTCTATATTTTCCTTCTTATTTTCATCTTCTCCCCTTATTTACCCTATCTCTCTTCCTTCCTTTGCTTTATTTCTACCCATTAACTAGCCCTCCTATTCCTTAACCTGCCCACCCTTCCAAGAGTCCCTCCTTTGTCCTCTCCCCACACCTTATTGACTTGCCTCTTATTTTCTGAATTTTTAAGACTTTTATACCCTTCTAGATATATATGTTGTTCCCTCTTTAATGTATTCCCAATGAGAGTAAGGTTCCAACACTACCCGCCCTATCCCCCACCCTCAGCTTCTTCTGTATCAATTTTTCCTTTTATGTATTACTTGTATGAGATAATTACTCTTTTTTATCTCTCCCTACACAGGGAGAGATTTATTTTTGTAGAATCACCCGCATCATACTCAGCTCAGTCCATGCCTTTCTTTCAAACTACTCAAATAATGATGACAATCTCAAGAATACTTCTAATATTTTCACATATACAATGTAAACAATTTCACCTTATTGAATCCCTTATAATAAATGCTGCCTATTAATATTTTTAAAAAAATTCTATTCTGAACTTAAACACCAAAAATAGGTATTTGTGTGTGGTATATATATATATATCAAACTTTTTTATCTCAGGACCCCTTTACACACTGAAAAATTGTTTAGGATCCCCTTTTCTATGGGTTATATTGATATTTATTATATTAGAAATGAAAATGCCTTAGTATTATAAAAATAGTTTTGACCTTACAACCTCCTGAAAAGATCTCAGGGGTCTGGCAGAGCCAAGTTAGTGGATTAGGGCCACACAACTGAACTCTCCCAATATTTCCCTACAAACAACTTTTAAAATAATACCTCAAATGAAATTTTAGAGTGGCAGAGCCAAAAAAGATTGAAGTGAGACATTTTTCCAACCAAACAAAATTTAAGAGGTCAGCACTAGAAGTCTGTGGTGCAGGGGTAGAGGCCTTTCTGGAGCCCATACATATAGTGGTGCAACAGCAGCAGCAGCTTCAGAAGCTCTCAGCCCAGAGATATTCTGGTTCAAAATTCCAGGGCAGAAAGGAGCACTGGTGGTTGGTCACAAGGGAAGAAGCATCCTGGACATGATTCCAAAGCAGAGTGCTAGAGCTTTCAGTTGTAGGGGCCAGGGACCCTTCCTGGGTAAAGACCAGAACACAGACCAGGAGAGCAATGACTGTACTTGTCCTGGAATCACAGCATCTTGGAAGCACCAAAAGCTTGCAGACCTCCAGAACTAGCTCTAAAAATAGCAACACAAAAAAGCCTGAAGCTTGGCACAGTGCCATCCCACTCTCAGGTAAGCAGAGCCCCCAAAGTTCAAAGTCAAGAAACAGGCTGGAAAAATGAGTAAAAAGAAGAAAAATAATTTGATCATAAAAAGCTACTAAAGTGGTAGAGAAGACCAACACAAAACTCAGAAGAGGACAACAGTGTGAAAACAGCTACCAAACCCCTAAAAAATACTAATTAGACCCAAACTCAACAATAATTTTGTAAAGAGTTAAAGAAATGAAGAAGATTGGTAGAGGAAAAATTGGGAAAATGATGCAAGAAAATTATGAAAAGAGAACTAACAGTTTGTTTAGTTACTCAAGAAAATAATACCTTAAAAAACAGAATTGGCAAAATGGTAAAAGAGGCACAAAAATTCACTGAAGGAAAGAACTTTTAAAAAAACCAAAATTGACCAAATGGGAAAGGAGGTACAAAATCTCACTAAAGAAAATAATTCCTTAAAAATAATAATTGAGCAAATGGAAGGTAATAACTCCATAAGACACCAAGAAACAATAGAAAAAGTCAAAAGAATGAAAAAAATAGAAGAAAATGTGAAATATTAAATCAGAAAAACAACTGACCTGGAAAATAGATCCAAGAGAGATAATTTAAGAATTATTGAAGTAACTGAAAGCAATGATCAAAGAAAGATCCTAGACATCATATTTTAAGAAATTATCAAGGAAAACTGTCCCAATACCTTAGAGCTAGAGAGCAAAACAGAAATTGAAAGAATCCATCGATCACCTCCTGAAAGAGATTCCAAAATGAAAACTTCCAGGAATATTATAGACAAATTCTAGAGCAGTCAGGTCAAAAAGAAAATATTTCAAGTAGACAGAAAGAGACAATCCAAATACTGTGGAGCCACAGTCAGGATCACATAATATTTAGCAGTTTCCACATTTGTGGAGAAAAGGGCTTGGAATATGATATTCCAGAAGGCAAAGAGGCCAGGATTGCAATCAAGAATATTACAACCCAGTAAAATTTCATGTAATCCTTTCAGTAGAAAATGGAAATTTAATGAAATAGAAAACTTCCAAACATTCCTGATGAAAAGACCAGAGCTGAATAGAAAATTTGACATTAAAACACAAAACTCAAGAGAAGCCTAAAAACGTAAACATGAAAGAGTCATTGTAAGGGACTAAATAAAATTAAACAGTTTATATATTCCTATGTGGGAAGATGATATATCTAACTCCTAAAAGCTTTTGTAATTATTAGAGCAGTTAGGAGTCTACATAGAAAGAGGGCAATGGGTATGTACTGATTATGTAGGGATGATCTCCAAAAAAACAAAACAAAACAAAACAAAACCAAAACTGAGAGGTGAGAAAAAGGGATGCACTGGGAGAAAAGGGAAGAAAGAGACAGAATCAGAAAATTTTTCTCACATCAAAGGTGTGCAAGGAAAAAACATCTTCAGTGAAGCGGGAAATGGGGAGGTGGGCAATGCTTGAACTTTACTTTCATTGGAATTGGTTCAAAGAGGGAAGAATATATATATTATATATATGTGTGTGTGTGTGTATGTATACACACATATACATACATACACACATATATATACACACACTCAGTTGTGTATAGAAATCTATCACACCCATTAGGGAAATAGGAGGTGAAGGGAATAAGAGAAAGGGGAAGTGATGATAAAAGGGAGGATGGATTAAGGGAGGCAGGAGGCAGAAGCAAAACAGACTTCTGAGGAGGGACAGGATAAAAAGAGAGAGAGAAGAAGAAACAGAAGAAAATGGAATGAAGAGAATACGTAATAATCATAAATGTGAATATGAGTGGAATGAGCTTACTCATAAAACAGAAGCAGATTGAAAAATGAATTAGAAATTAGAATCCAATAATATGTTGTTTCCAAGAGTCACACTCGAAACAAAAAGACACACACCTAGTTGAAATAAAGGAATGGAGCAGACTCTAATATGTTCCATTTGAAGAAAAAAAATGCATGGATAGCAATCATGATCTCAGACAAAATAAAGGCAAAAATAGACCCAATTAAAAGGAATAATCAGGGAAACTATATTTTGCTTTAAAAAGTACCACAGACAATGAAGTAATATCAAAAATGTTTTTGGCAAGTTTCTCTAATAAAGGTCTCATTTCTCAAATACATAGAAAACTGAGTCAAAGTTATAAAAATAAGAGCCATTCCCATTGATAAATGTTCAAAGGATACGAACAGGCAGTTTTGAGAAGAAGTCAAAGTTATCTATACTCGTATAAAAAGGCTCTAAATCATTATGGATTGAATGACAACCTCACATATGCCAGAAATGACAAATGCTGGAGGGGATGGGGACAATAGGTGCACTAGTGCACTATTGGAACAATTGTGAACGGCTCCAACTGGAGAACAATCGTTAGAACTATGCCCAAGGGGCAATAAGGTTGTGCATGCCCTTTGATTGAAACACCACTAGATCTGTATCCCAAAGACATCAAAAGAAAAGGATTTATATATACACAAATATTTGTAGCAGCTTTTTCGTGATGGCAAAGAATTGGAAATTGAAGGGATGCCCATCAATTGGGGAATGGTTGAACAAGTGGAAGTATAGGAATATGAATGTAATGACATACTATTGTTCTGTAAGAAATGATGAGGGGGATAGTTTCAGAAAAACATGGCAAGAACTATGTGAACTGATGCAAAGTAAAGTGAGAAAAACTGGGAGATAGTTGTGTACAGGAACAGCAAAGTTGTAATGACAATCAGCTGTGAAAGACTTGGCTATTCTGATCAATACAATGATCCAAGACAATTTCAAGGGACTCATGATGTAAAAATGCTATCCACCTCCAGAGAGAGAAGTGATGAACTCTGAATGCAAACTGAAGTATAATTTTCTCACTTTTAAATTTTTTCTTACTTTTTTTTTTTACAATATTGCTAATATGGAAATGTGCTTTCCATGATTTCATACATATAATTGATAAATTGTTTGCCTTCTCAGTGAGTGAGAGAGTGAGTAGGAGTGTGGGAAAGAATTTGAAACTAAAAATTTTAAAAAGAAAAAATGGTACAAAAAAAATAAATAAATGGTCATTGAAACAATCAAATCAAATCAAATCCAGATCTCTGATTTCATAGGTATGGGAAATTCTTGCCAAAACCTCTTCTACCAATCAATATTTGCAACCTCAAGTCTTCATTGCCTAGGTCACTGAGAAGTTAAGTGACTTGCTTAGAGTCACACAGTCATGTGTCAGAGAAAGAACTTGAACCTGGGTTTTCCTGACTCTAAGTACAATTTTTTTCCAATATGCTCATGGTGGCAAATTCCTCTCCTCCGAGGGTAGACTGGATTTTTGAAAACAGGAAGACATCAGGTGGAGCTACATTTGGTGATGCAGAAAAGGATTCATTCCCGTTGGAATAAAAAGCTGAGGAGTTACTATAAAGGATGAAATATGTTTTGTTTAAGGATAGTCTCTCTCCTCTGGCCTGGGCAGTTGGGTACTGCCATCTAGCTGCCAGTTAGACACTTCATTCTCGCTCAGTGTTTGGCCAGGACATTGGCCCTAGGGTCAGCCTCCAAAGGGGCCAGGCCAACAACTTCTGTGCTTCCCTACTCACTCCCCTCCCAACCTGGATCTCTGGACCCTCTTTAGTCTTAGTCAAGCTCTGTTGAGTTCTTTGACTCTTCACTTGGATCATAGGTCTAGAACTGAGAGAACCCTCAGGAACCATCTAATTCAACCCCCTCATTTTACAGAAGAGGAAACTTTGACATAGGAAGGTTGTGTCCCATCCACAGTCACAAAACTAATGTTTCATAGTCAAGATTTGAATGTAGGTCCCTCGACTCTAGAGTCTGGGATCTTTCCAATGTGCTATGACAATGTCCCTAAGCTTCAGTTGTTTTTTTTTTTTTAATGAGAGGGTTGAACAAGATAAGTCAGTAAATCAATAAGCATTTATTAAGTGCATGCCTGAGCTAGGTGATCTCTTAACGTGCCTTCTAGTTCTAACATTCTTAAAAAAAAAATGTAACCAAGGATCTAAGACAGCTCCAAAAAGGCTCATTATGGAAAACACTATCCACATCTAGAAAAAGAACTATGGAGTCTGAATGTAGATCAAAGTCTACTATTTGTTCTTTTTCGTTTGTTCTTCCCATTGGTTCTAATTCTTCTTTACGACATGACTAATGTGAAAATATATAGATATAGAATGTAAGATGTGGAGCCTATATCAGATTTCATGCTGTCTCAGGGAGGGGGAGAAAATTTAGAACTCAAAATCTTATGGAAGTAGATGTTGAAAACTAAAAATAAATCATTTAAAAAATATAACCAAAGGTCCAGATCTTTCCTAGTTGACTGAGTCCTCAGATGCCCTGTGCCTTCCTCCATGATCCTATGTTCGTGAGGTTGGAGTTCTGAACTACAGACGGAGTGGGTACATGAAGGGAGAATATTATCAGGAAAAGACCCAAGTTGGAAAGGGACCTAGGCAGAAGGAGAGTGGTCAGATGAAGCTGAGGGCCTCTGACTGTAGTCTGGGGTGGATCTGTCCTGTGGAATGTATCTCAGAATCAAGTCTGTCTGTTTTTGTGACTGTCTATGTAGAGGGTGGTGATGGGGTATAGGGTTGGAGGCAGGAACTGGAGCAGGGTTTCAGGGAGGGTGAGGGATGAGGATGAGGCAAGGAATCAGGAGTGGGGCTGCTCTCATAGCTATCCCCTGGGTATGGTGATAGGGCAGGTCATTAGCGGATGGGCATTGATTCAGAAAGACAGCAAGTAGCAGAGGAGATTTCTCAAGGCTCTTATATGTCACTAGTCCCTCATGATCATTACAAAAGCAAAGAAAGGCTACCTAGCTTGTTTTTGCAATTTATTATTCCCCTCCACTGGCTTCCTTCCTCCATTGCCCAACTCTCTGAATTTTCACTGAACATCTTCTGGGTTGTGATGTCCACCTCCTGACTTTCCTGGTTTCCTTAAAATCAGCTAGAATCCTGCTTCTCCAAGAAGACTTTCTCAGATCCCCTTAATGCTAGTGCCTTTCCTCTAATTTATCCTCTCTCTCTCTCCCTCTCCACCCATACATCTACCCATCTATCATATATCTATCTATCCATCTCTCTCTCAATATAGTTTGTACATATTTGCATATTTTCTTCCCTATTAGAATGTGAGTTACTTGAGGGCAGGGACTGTCTTTTGCCATGCTTTGTAACCCCAGTGTTTAGCACAGTGCCTGGCACTGTATAGAGTAGGCACTTAATAAACACTTTTGATTGGCATCTTTGCTTTGATAGCATCTTTAAATTTCACTGGAGTGTTGCTTTCTCTGGGATGTAAATGGCAGGGTGCTGGCAGGAGGAGTACACAAACTTGCTGAATCCCACTGGAAATGTCCTCCGTTTCTCTGAAAAAAAATGAAGATGAAGAAGCCCAGTCCCTCAGTTTTGTCCATTCCCTAATACCTTACAGCCAGCCCTTTTCCTACCTGGGGGAGCCCTGCCTCCAGGGTTCTCCAAGTGCTCCAGACCTAAACGCCTTTGGGTAATGTGAGCTCTGGAACTACGGACTTCATCTTGCTCTCCTTCCCCAAAGGGGCTCAGAAGCAATACCCAGACCTGACCTCAGCCCAGGCTGGTGCCACTTGGCCAGCTGTGGAATAAGCTTCAGTTGGAGACAATGCTTTGTGATTCAGATTCAAGGTTCCACTGAGTTTCTCAGAGAAACTGTGATGGGGAGAGTCAAGTTGGCTTTGTGAAAAAAGTTGAGGAGGGAGCAGTAAATGCAAACTGGAGCTGGAGCCTCTTTCTGAAGATGATTTCTCTTAGCTTTGAGTTTTCCTCTTCTCCCCTTCCCGTCTCTACTCCCCTTAGCCAGCCCCTCCTGCCCACTGCATGACTCACCTTGGCACAGACACAATGGCTCCAGGGTGGGCATAGAGCCCACTGCCTACTGCTCATCAGTCTGACTCCACTTCTTTCCGAGAAGCCCATTGAGCTGAGAGCTTGGGCAGCACCCTGGTTTGGCAGTCTTGCATCCTTGGGATAAAAGCAGCTTCACCTCCTGGGGGGTTGACATTTTTCTCCTCCCAAACCCCTCAGAACAAGAATCCTTTCAGCAAATGCGCAGGCAAGTAGAAATCAGCAGCCTGAGAATAATTGGGGTGGGGGTGAGGGATGCCTGTCTCACAGGAGCCCAGGGAGTCTGGGACTGGAGCTTGAACTCTATGTTATCGAAGCGAGAACACTAAGGTCTGAAGACAGGACAGGAACCAGGGATCCCAGGCACCAGAGCTCCCAGTCCAAAGTTTACCTCAAGGGTTAACTTTTTGTTCCCAAAGTTCTACTCCTCCCCATTTTCTTATTTCCCAGAGTACCAGTTCCTAGCTCCTCTGCCAGAAAACCTAGAGGATCTAATGTGTGGGAACTCAGGGGATATAAATCTTCAGTGAGATATTGGTGGGGGGAGGGAGAGGATGGAGTGTTGAGGACGGGACCCTGGGAACTCTCCCTGGGAGACAGCTCAGCGCCGCACAGCCTCCCTAGTCATCTGTAATGGCTTTGTGGAGCTGTCTAGTCCTGGGCTCTGGTAAGGAGCCCAGTCAGAGGAGGTTTATGAACCAATGCAGGGTGGCATGGTTGGGAAGGCCAGAGGCATCCTATGCCTTCCTCTGGCTCATCCTTGATCAGTCTCCCCCACCTCCACCACCCTATTCCCCAAAGTCATTCCTCTATTCTATGAAGACCAATGGAAAAGATGCCAGAAGTCAAGAGGGCCTGAGTTCTAGCCCTATTTTTGTCACTAACTACCTGAATGAACTTAGACATAACTAAGGACTTCTCTGGACCTCAGTTTCCTCTTCACCAAAATAAGAGAACTGGATCAAAAGGTCTTGACAGTCCATTCCTGTTTTGAGATTTTAGGAACCAGGTTTCCAGACTGATAGGTCCTGGCTAAGCTCCAGGTCCAAAATTCTTGGTATAGAGGGAAACAGGGGTAGAAGGAGAATCTTGGGGAATGGCAATATCCCGGCCTCTGTTCAGAAAAATGAACGCCCTTGAGAAGCCCTATGTTTGGAGTGGAAAGGCCTTAGAGGTGTATCACAGTCGAATAATTTATTCCAATTCCCTGGAGAATACAAAGGCCAGCAAAAATACAGGGAGACCTTTCTCTCTCTCTCCCTCCCTTCAGTAGAAAAATGAGAAGGGGACTGGGGAGAGGGGAGAAGAGAGCTCCCCCCAAGGGGGGCCTTTGGTCAGTGCCTCATCCCTTTCTAAGGAACAGTGCCAAAGTAAATATGGGCAGTGCCAAGAACCAACAGCTCAGGGTAGTGGAGCTGGGTGTGCCTTTCTATAAAGCCCCCTTGGGGCTGCCAGATCCAGCCAGAACCAGGGCCAAGATGGACAGGCGGCGCATCACCTCCTCTGCCCGCCGATCCTATGCCTCTGAGGTTGTGGTACGCTTCCCAGGTTCCCGCCGCCTGGCTCCAGTTGTCCGGCTCTCCCCGAGCAGAATGCCACCTCCGGTTCCCACTCGAGTTGACTTCTCAGTAGCTGAGGCACTCAATGCCAGCTTCAAAGAAACACGGTCCAGTGAACGGGCCGAGATGATGGAACTCAATGACCGCTTTGCCAGTTACATCGAGAAGGTCCGTTTTCTGGAGCAACAGAACAAGGTTTTGGCAGGGGAGCTCAACCAGCTTCGGGGCAAAGAACCTACCAAGTTGGCCGATGTCTACCAGGATGAGCTGCATAGACTCCGGTTTCAGCTGGATCAGCTGACTGCAAGCAGTGCCCGGTTAGAGATCGAGAGGGATAACCTGTCTGAAGATCTGGCCACCTTGAGACAGAAGTGAGTAGGTGGTTGTTCTAAGGAGAAAGGGAGAGGAAAGCGTGCAGTGTGACTTGAATAGGCTGGTCACCCCCTCTGGAGCAAGGTTATCCAGTGGTAACCTGGGGCAAGTCAGAATCTCTCTGGGCTTCAGTTTCCTCATGGGCAAAATGAAGAGATTGGATTAGGTGATCTCTGGGGTCCCTTCTCAATCTAAAATCTAGGATGTTATGGTCTGTTTTCCCCAACTTAATAAGAATAGTTCCTATTTCTTAGGTCTGTCATGAGACTGGAAAAAAAAAAGAAGAGATGAAGCTAGAAAAGGTAGGGAGAGGAGACCTCAAGGTCAAATCCGAAAGCCATCAAAGATTCTCATTCTCTGTTTTCTCCTGGGAAAATGTGTCTGATTCTTGGAGCAGTAGCTCATTCTGGAGGAGAAGTATGGGACAAATGGCAGGGTACCTGGGCTCTGACAGTTTTTGCCTGTCTAGGTTACTCTGGGCATCTTGCTTGACTTCTCTGGGACTCAGAACTGTGTAGAAATCAAGGAGGGAGAAAGGAATGAGAGTGTCAAAGGGAAAGAGAAAGTTAGATCCTGGATGTTTATGAAACTGTGGTTCTTGTGCTTCAGACTCTAGTTTGGGGGGGTCTATTAGTGACTCAGTTCATTGGTCTGCTCATCTCACACAGACTGTGAACTGTTTCATCCTTGTGAGCAGAGTCCTGTGTTGAACCCAAAGAGAGATACTTGTACACACACACACACACACACACACACACACACACACACACACATCCCTCCAATCTGACCAGGTACATAAGAGACCCATCCAAAATAGAAACAAGGATGGGTTCTTGGGTAAAGCTGGGAGCATCGGTGCTCAGGGAATTCATGGGGAATAGAAGGAAGTTAGGAAGACAGGTAGGAAGAATTAAGGAAGGCATCCTGGAGATGAGGAGTCTTAAACAGGGCTGGGGAGGAAGGAAAGGAAGGGGTTAAAGAATGAGGCTAGAGTGGGCTGCCAGAATGGGTGTGAGACCACTGTTTATATTATTCTTCTGGGTCACCTCTAAGAATCTGGCGGCCCTTTAGTTATTCAATTAATCAATTTATTCATGCTACAGACCAACTATCCCCTGTGGGCAGAGTCTTGTTCTGAGCATGAAGGGGAGACACATGCATCAGCAGGGACTACCTGGATATAGATTGGAAAACAGAAGCTGGGAAATCCAGAGAACACATTGGGAGAAGGAGTCAGTCTAAAAAGGCCCTGAGACTCTAGGCAACAGTCTGAGCAGCACTGTAGGGCCAGGCTGACATCCAGATTTAGAGATGAATTCCTCATTCCAGGGCCATGTGGACAATCTGCTCACATGCTCTTAATAGGCATGTTCTCGGATAGCCTGTGGTGCCCAGGGTTGAATGGGCAATAGAAAGAAACCCCATAGAGAAACTTCTGGGCTATTGGAGGGGGCCAGAAGGAAAGAGCAGGGGAGGGAGTGTTTTATATGTGTGCATATCATTGTGTAGAGAGATGTAGCTGTGTCAGTGGAATAATGCACGTATATAATCTATTAACTAGTTGCAAGACTCAGGCAGGTCACTCCCCCAACTCTGAATCTCCATTCTTTCATCTTCAAACAAGGGGATGGGAACCAGGTGATAGCTGAGGGCCCTTTTGGCCTCAAGAATCTATGACTTAGGACTCTATGCAATGTGTGTTTGTGGGAGCACGTATATAGTGTCAGAGGCAAAAGTTTTGTCCTCCCCTTAACTTCCCCTTTACTCCAGAGGATTGCTGGGACCCTTCTGTCTGTAGCCTTCAAATATCTCATGGACAATCTAAGGCCACTATGTAACATAGTGGGTAGAGTGCTGGGCCTGGAGTCAGGAACACCTCCGTTCAAATCCAACCTCAGGCCCTTCCTAGTTATGTGACCCTGGGCAAGTCATTTAACCTCTGTTTGCCTCAATTTCCTCTAGTGTAAAAATAAAGATGATAATAGCACCCACTTCAAAGTGGTTTTTGTGAGGAGGAAATGAGACCATTGTGTGAAAAGCACCTGGCCCATCCTAAGTGCCTATCCCCTTCCCTGCAGGCTCCAGGATGAAACCAACTTTCGACTGGAGGCAGAGAACAACCTAACAGCTTATAGACAGGTCAGGGGACTTGGAGGGGCTGGAGGGAATCAGGGAAAAAGGTGGCAGCATCCCCTAAACTCAGCCTCTCCCTGTCCTTTGTCTTTGCCCCATTCCCTGTGTCTGCCTTTGTCTCTCCCTAATCCATCATCCTTCAGCTCTACCTTCTTTCCTGGTGCCTCACTTGTCTCCAGTCCTGACTTTTATCTCTGTCCTACCCATTCTCTGACCTATTCCCTTATCCCTGGAGAACGGAAGCTGGGTCAGGGCTGAGGGATAAGGAGAGTGAATGTGTATATGGTGGGGGCAGTGAGGAAGGGGATGATATCCTGAAGTCAGAGCTAGTCTTCCTCTCCCTGCTGCAGGAGGCTGATGAAGCTGCTCTGGCCCGCCTGGATCTGGAACGGAAGGTTGAGTCTCTGCAGGAAGAGATTCGCTTTCTCAGGAAGATTCATGAAGAAGTGAGAAAACCAGGATGTACCAGGATTTCCCTTCTTGTATTCCCTTGGCCCCCAAAACACACAGGCACATGCAGGACAGTTCCATGCACACAAATGCCCAATGTTCATCCCAGCCATGGCCATAGACCTTCCGCTTCTTGCTCCTCTTCTTCTCATTTTACAATATCTCTCTTGTCTCTCTCACAAACATACACATACACAATCTCTCTTTACCTTTGTCTCCTTCTTTGCTTCTGTCTCTTCTCTGCTCCCTTCCCTCTGTTTCTCATGTACACACACTATCCCTCTCTTTTTCTCTCTAGGTCTCTTTCTCTCTCTCTTCCTCCTCCTCCCTCCATCTTTTCCCTTTCCTTCCCACTGTCTCTCATACACCCATCTGTCTGTATTTGTATCTGTCTCTCTTTCCTCCTCTGGCTTTTCATCTCTTTCTCACACATACACATAGAATTTCATCCATGTACACAATCACTCCCTGAACCCTCACTCTTCACCACCCCTGGCAGATAGCTTTCCATTATGGTGCCAGCCTTGCCCTATGCCCTAGAGTCCCTACACCTAGACAGGAGAGAGGACAAGAGAGGAGGCTTTCCAAGGATCTGTATACTTGGGACACTTAGATTCCTTCCTACCCTGCCATGATTAGTTCTTGTTCCTATTTCCCTAACTTTTACCTGGGCCCCCACTGCTTATCATCTCTGGAAAGGGGAGAGGAGGGATCAGTGAGATGGAGAGCAAAAGAAGGTTGGTCAGATCCAGTAGCTGGGAGATACCCAGTCTTCCAACCTCTCTCCTTCCCTACCCAGGAGCTTCGAGAGCTACAGGAGCAACTGGCTCAGCATCAGGTTCACGTGGAACTCGACGTGGCCAAGCCAGACCTCACTGCTGCCCTGCGTGAAATCCGAACCCAGTACGAGGCTGTAGCCTCCAGTAACATGCAGGAGACTGAGGAGTGGTACCGGTCCAAGGTATGTCTGTCCTCTCAAACCCTTTCTTCTGAGTCTCAGGTGCCCTGGCCCTGCCCTCTGGGTACATTTCCCTCTATCTCCTCCCCAACAGAAATTCCACTTCACTCTGGTTCTATGTTTGTAAGATCCCTTGTTCTTTTCATACTTAACATCTATCACTTCCCTTCACAGTATCTGTTTGCTTCTCTGACAAAGGAAGGGGATGGCAGGGGATGGAAGAAAGAGAATAAATGGGTTTGGGTGGAAGTGGGAGGGCAGGTGTACTCTAGGGTGTCTAGAGTGAATGGAATTTTAGGAGGACACTGAGGAAGGAATCAAAGTCTGCCCCTCACCCCCTCTAAACCCATATTCCTCCCTGGGCCTGCATCTTTTCCCTCCCCCACTCCCCCCAATGCCAGCCAGAGTTTATCTAACCCCTCCCAAGCCCAATGATTCTCTTTCCTCTACCCACTCCAGTTTGCAGACTTGACAGATGCTGCTGCCCGGAATGTGGAGTTGCTTCGCCAAGCCAAGCATGAGGCCAATGAGTACCGTCGGCAGCTGCAGTCACTGACCTGTGACCTGGAGTCCCTTCGTGGCACTGTGAGCAAAAGAGGGGGCAAAGATCCTACTATTGGGCAAATGGGATAATGGACCTGTGCTCACCCCAAGGGACTGGGCTGAAGGTGCTCAGGGTATGGTGTCCGGGGGGGTGCCCAAGGGTGGCATCCGTGGATGGATCCCATAAAGACATCAGCTGTGGGGTTTGTTTGGGAAGAATGAGTCCCTGGAGAGGCAGATGCGGGAGCTGGAGGAGCGACATGCCAGGGAGGCAGCTGGCTACCAGGAAGCCTTGGTGAGGCTGGAAGAAGATGGGCAGAGCCTCAAGGATGAGATGGCCCGGCACTTGCAGGAGTACCAGGAGCTACTCAATGTCAAGCTGGCTCTAGACATTGAAATTGCCACCTACAGGAAATTGCTGGAGGGGGAGGAAAGCCGGTAAGCTTTAGTTGCCCATGCTGATTAGACTTCAACACTTTGGACCCTGACTAGGAGGGCCCATCCTCAGAACCCTAAATAGCCACTTCAGTAGCCAGGGCAAGCAGTACAAAATTTCCCCACTGACCCTAAATACACCCTCAAAGATAGATAGGGAGGCTACCATAGGTACAAGTTGGGGAAGAGTTCATTTCATCTCTCATATGACAAGTATACTCTTTCATAGCTTTCTATTTTGACTAATATTTCTTGTTAAGCTCAGATGTTTCTATCCTCCAAAGTTATGCAAATACTGTCATCACCATCTAAATTTTGGTACCCTAGGACAAAGTCCCATTTACCTTGCCCCAGTTATGGCTCTGCCCAGTTCTGACCTACTCACTCTATTTTCATCCCAACTTATGGATTCCCTGATTTTATTATTCCTGTGACTCTTTGGCCCCCATTTGGCTCCTGATGCCATTTTCTTGGCCATCAATGGCAGAACCTGTTTCTTTAGCATAAACAATGCCCACTCTCTTTTTGTGGCCTTTGGTGTCCTATCCGAAGTCATCCCTATCCTTACCCTCCCCAGTCTTTCCTTTCAACCCTCTCATTCTGTCATCACTCATCATTCCCTACCTTCTCTCCCATTACGCCCTGCTTCTCTTCACTCATAACTGCTTCAAAATTCAACTGCTGAGAATTCTTCATCCTCTTTTTCCTTCTCATGCCTTACAAATTTTCCATTCCCTCCCCCCAAACTTCTAACCCTACTGTATATCATCAAAGTCATCTCTCTTCTTCCTGGGTTCATCTCTTTTGGGGAGTCTAAGACTCAGGGGAAGAAAGTGTGCTTATAGCCCTCCTTTGATCCTAAAAAACTCCCTCAATTCCCCACCAAGATCTGTCTGATAGTATCTGTCTGGGAGACCAGAAGGCTAGGCAGGAGCCCATGGAAACCAAGGCACACACATTTCCATGACCTTGGAGAGACATCACACAGATCTCTCATCTCCCGGTCGCCAAGTCTGGAAAGGGCTGTTTGTAACTGAAATAGACAGAGGCACCCAATGTTGTTCTGACCCTGACTTTGCCAGAGAACACAGTAAATTTGGGGTCTCCCCCCCGACCAGACCCTTCCAATCCTCTCATCCTGCTCATTTTCTGCTCCCTTTTAGCATCACCATTCCAGTACAGACATTCTCCAATCTGCAGATCAGAGGTCAGTGGGAATGGCTGGAGTGAGGGAGTGGGGTGGGGTATGCAGGTCTGGGGAGGGAGGAAACCCATTGAGGACGCTGATGGGAAAGTTCCCATAGTTTTGTCCCATGCACCTGTTGGAGAAGCAAAAAGCCATCTATCTGTTCTAGTGTCTGAGGCAAAGCGGGTCTCCACCTGAAAGGCTATAGGGAGCACCAGGGTTTCCTGCTAGTATACACACTTTGGGGAATCCCCTGGGTATCCCAAGGCAGTTCCCAGGTAACCTTCCAGCCCTTTCTTCAACAGACCTTATGGAATGAATGTTTGGCCCCCTCTTGGCTCTTATCACCTGTGCTCCCACAGCAGGCTCATTCTTTAGGGGCCTAAGTGGGGAATAGAAAGCAGTATCTCAGCTTCCCTCCCCATCCCCGCCCCACATCTCGCATAATCCTCTGAGGATTTTCTAGGGGAAGTGTTCCTCCAATAATTCCAGGGAAAAAGAGGCAGTGGGACATAGTGGATAAAATTATGGGCTTGGAGTCTGGGAACAATCAATAAATATTTTTTAATCACCTACTATGTGCCAGCACTGTGCCTGGTGCTTGGGATACAAATAAAAGATCAAGACAGGCCTTACCCTAAAAAAAGTTTACATTCTATCAGGGGTATACCTGTTCACAGATAAGAAATATAACATATATACACAATCATTTCAACATTTGGCTGGAAGAGGGACAGTACTAACCACTGAGGGAATCAGGAAAAGCATTGGAACTAGAAGCAGGCCTTCAAGGGAGCTAGAGATTCACAGAGGCAGAGATGAAGAGGGAGACTTAGCGTTCAAATCCCATCTCTATCACTTACTGTGTGACCCACGGACTAGTTATTCCAGCAACTTCCCTGGGATTTATCTATTAAATCAAAGACTAGTTGGGATTTGCCTCGGTGGAGAGAGCTCTCCATTCAAACAGCAGGGATTTCTTCACTCTGAGGAAATCTCATTTAATTACAAGGAAAAAGGCAAGAGATAAAAATAACAAATGAGGTGGTGGTGGTGGGGGAAGTTACTAATTTCCATGAAACCTCAAAATAATAGTTATCCTTGATATTCAATATAATATAAATGGAGATCAGGCTCAATTTCTCTTGGTTCCCTGGATCTACTTGTAAAGGTGAAAAGGCTGGATTCCATCATTTGATAATAAATCAATCAACTGGCACTTCAAAAGCACCTACTATGTGCGTCTGGCACTGAGGATACAAAAACAAAGAATGAAATAATCTCTAATCTTAAGGAACTGACCTTTGAGTTAACAAGTTCATATTTAAGGAATAATAAGTAGGTATTTAATACATATATACAAATACATATGTTCTGAATACACAGAATAAATATAAAAAATGCAAATAAATACAAGGTAGTTGAAGGGTACTAGAAATTGGGAAGTCAGGAAAGACTTTATGTGGAAGATGGTTTTTGGAGTACCTTACCTATGAGACAAGAGGTGAGGAGGGAGTGCATTCCAGGCATGGGAGATGTCTGGTACTAAGGCATGGAGGTGGGGAATGAATGGAATGAAAAACCAAAAAAAAATTCAGTTTGACTATAAGTACAAGAAGAGAAATAATGTATAATAGAGTTGGAAAGACAGATTAGAGCCAGGTCAGGTTTTGAAAGACTGTAAAAGTTGAACGTAGGAGTTTAAATTTTACTCTAAAGGTAATAGTGAATCATGGAAGTTTGTTAAGTTATGGGAGTGACTTGGTCAGATCTGTGCTTAAGGAAAATCACTGTGGCGATTGTATAGAACAGAGGTGCCAAACATAGCCCGTACTCCCAAGTGCACCAGAAGCAGGTTACAATGTAAATGGGAAATATTTAACCAAATAAATAAAAATGCAATAAAACAGATAACATTTTATTTTAAAACTAGGTCAATATGGGGTTATCTTGGATCCTTATGTATAGAGGACTACCTCACCTTCTCTTTGGGTTTGATGCTACTGGTGTAGAAGATGAACTGGAGAGGAAAGGAACTTAAGTCCTAGGAACAATTAGAAAGTTATTGCAACACTCTGTTGATGAGGATTTGAACTAAGGTAGTAGCTGCCTGAGTAGGAAATCAGGAAGAATATGAGGAAAGGTACAGCTAATACTAGAGAGGATAACCAGAGTTTTCCAAGGAGAAGCCATATCTCAATGAGGACAAGTAGATGGAAGCAGAATAAGAGATCCATGCTGGAGGGGTAATTATTCACCATGAAATGGGAATTCCAGAGGACACACTGAAAGGGGTGGGAATATTTGGAATAGAACATGGGTATGGAAGAGTAAGCTGAAGATAGTTTGCTCCTTGGTGACCAAGAGTGAGTAATACAAGAATAAGGGAAGAGACAAGAAACAAGAAACAAGGGAATTGCTAGCATGGGAAGAGTAATGGATGGCTAGCTCATCATTTCCAAGGAGTGTTTTATGACTCTAAGGTCCCTTCCAGCTCCAAAATCTCTGAGCTGGAAGGGATCTTCAAAGCACATTTAGTATAGTCCTCTCATTTTACAAATGAGGAAACTGAGGCCCAGGGATGTAAATTCAATTGACTTGATCAATGCTATGCATTTATTAAGTGACAGAGCCAAGCCTTGAACTTCAGTATTGTGATTTCCAAGTTCAAGGTTTTCTCCAGTACAAACGCAGAGAAACGTATGTGTTAGTTCTTGAACGTCCAAGCACACAACCAAGATTCATTTCCATAGTCCCAGAATGTCAAAGCTGGAAAGGACCATAGGAATCATCAAGAACAAATCCCTCAATTTATAACTAGGATGCAACTGAGGTCAAGAGTCAACTGTGTCCAAGATCATGCAGAGAGTCACACAGTTGACCCAGGACTTAGTCAAACCAAGGTCTTTTGTTGCCCAGTCCAGGGTTGTTTGTTTGTTTGTTTTTCCACTACAGCCAGAGTTTTTCTCCTTTTTTCCCCTTGACCACTATTTGGGTTTGTTTTGAGAAATCTCCCCTCAATTCAGCCCTTGGCTTGGTGTTCTTATCCCTCTGGTTATATTGCACTGTGGATAGCACAGAGCATGATGTCCCCAAGAGACCATCTTGTATCGAGTAAAATCTTATATTCCCTGTTCTTAATTTTAAAAACAAGCAAATGGAGTATTTAATCTCTCTTTCTCCCAAGAGGGGGAGAAGCAAAGTAATGAAGTTGCTTTTAACTTCTCCGAGGTGAACCGTGATTCATTCTTACTGTGAATTGGGTGACCTTTGTCCTCTGCTTCTATGCTAGGAGGTATTTTTCCTTGGGGGTGGCAGGAGAACGGAATATTATCTTGGAGTTCAGCTTGCATGACTGAGGGTGGGTGGTAGAGGAAGGTAGATGGGGTCCCTGGTGCCTAGAGTTTCTGCCTATAAGAAAGTGACCTTTTCTTGCCTGCAGAGACCAGCTTGGATACCAAGTCTGTGTCAGAGGGGCATCTCAAGAGAAGCATTGTAGTAAAGACAGTCGAGATGCGTGATGGAGAGGTAACTGACTGGAAGTCTGGAAGGAACCCTTCCCACCTGCCCAGTACCATGAGAATTTGGTATAGGGGTTTCCCAAGGGCCCAAGCTGGAGGGAAGAGCATTAGTCTGTATCTCATAGGGAGGGATAATGTGGAAGGGAAAGCATTCAGAAGATAGAAATCCAGGTTGCTATCCATTCTTAGAAGCTCTTCTTCCCAATTTAGTTCTAAGACTGTATCTGTAACCTGTAGACAGAAATATTATCCCTATTTTAAAGACAAGTAAACTGAGGCTTGAAGTACCTAGATAATTTGCCCAAGGTCAAACCACAGAATGGACCCAAGGGAATACAGGGTCATTCCAGTTAAGAGTAAAGGAATTATAAACGTGTCCCCTCACCACATTTGGCTCAGATCTAGGAAGAGGGAGTCTGGAGAGATGAGCTCCTAAGTCTCTTAAGTCAGGGAAAAGGTCCCTGGGCTAACTGTGCCTTATCTTTCCTTTCTACCAAACATGTCTTCTCTCTTTCCATCCAGGTCATTAAGGAATCTGCACAGGAGCACAAAGATGTGTGAACTGGGGCATCCCCAGATAGCCCCTACAGGAGGAGGCAGAGTAGCTGCCTTGGTCCCTAAGTGAAAAGCTGTAGGGTACACAATTTATCCAGATACAATCCCATAGTACACACTCTTCTCCCCTCCCTTGCCCCCAGCCTCTCAGCCAGCTTTGCTTGTCTTAGGCTCCCATCAGCATTAGGGCTGATGCTATGCTTGTCACCATTTCTCCTCTTCTCCAGGTCCCTTTCCTACTAACTAGATAGGATAAACCTCTACTGTCTGTGTTTCTGGCACTAATCATAAGGGGATGATGTTAGATATGCTAAGAAATCAGTTTGGTTTAGGCTAGTAAGGAGGAGATGGAAGCAGAGGGGAGAACATTGTTGGAGGTTGCTCCCCCTTGACCCTCCTCACATCCTTGTTTCTATGGTAACTATTGCCAGGGTACCAGGAAGCCCAGAGCTGTCATTCCTAGAGTAGGGGGAGCAAAGGGTGGTGTTGGAGCTAGTGGGGGTGGGGAGGGGGATAGAGCATTGTCTAGGCTGAAAAAGAAGAAATCAGACCTAGAAAGGGGAAAGCAGGGGTTCTCAGGACAAGGCCAAAAGGTGAACCTCCTGTTCTCTGGCCCTGACCTGGGAGAAGCTGAGGATATTCATGGAGGTACTTATTACTGAGTTATTAACCATTATAACTCACAGTTATGTAACATTATAACACATATATATTTATATTTAAGGTTTACAATTCACCTTTACTTGCAATAAGTCTATGAGGTAGACAGAATTATTATCTCAGTTTTAGAGTAAAGTAAGGCTCAGAGAGCCTAAGTTCACACTGCTAACTTTAGAATCAGGATCTGAACCCAGGTCTCCCAACTCCAAAGCCAATACACTGTTCCTGTCTTCTGAGTTCCGGGAGAATAAAATTCCCCAGTTGACTTCAAGAGTTGTTGTTAACACAGTATGCTGTCACTTGTTGTTCATAGGTCTTAGGATAACAGATGTCCAGAGAATCAGCATTAGTCACCCCTCCACTTCACCCTGGCCACCACCACCCCAGATGTGGTTGTAGTAGAACCATTTAAGGGGATTAAGACTTGGAAAATACTTATACTTGGAGAAAGCCATTTGAAGTTCCATTCTTAGCACTTCAAATTGGGAGGGAGGGAGAAGAAGCAGAGTATTTTTTTGGCACAGGAAAGTCTCTGGTGTATGTGGAGGGAGAAGGGGGAGGTCAGGAGGGATCTGAAGAAGTTTGAATGGAGACGAGATTCTGATCTGCAAGAAGCCCAGGGATGGAAGTCTAGTTCAATGGAACCTTCTCTCCCTCTCCCCTTTTCCTCAATTGGATCCAGGTGGACAGAGCACAGATCAGAATTCCCCTCATGCTTCACTAGCTGTTTCATCTGGTCTCTGGATCACAGAAATTAAGAGGTTAACATCCTCCTCCTCAGGCTAGACTCTGCTGGGGAAAGTACAGCTAGAGAGATCACTAAGTTTAGGGGAGCATATAGTCTATTTTTAAGGGCCCCTTCTCACCCAGTCAAGGCCTTCCCCATCTTTTCCCTTTTTTTTCTCTATATTAATTGGATTCTAAGCCCAATCTTGATTTCCTCTCCCTTCTATCCCTCTCAGAAATGCAAATAGGAGGCTCTCTAATTTCCCATTTCATTGTATAAGTTGAAACTTTAGGCTCTCAAGCCAAACCTAATAGAATATTCCTTTTCCCCAATAATTCTCTTGGCTCAGAAACAGCCATGCTAGGTACTGTGGGGGCTCCCTACGCAGTGCAGAGACTGTTTAGATGATAGCAATACCTATCTTCTATCCCTCTCTCACACATACAACTAGCTGTATTTCTAAAGTATTAATGACCTTCTACAGCACTTTCCTCCCACAACACACTCACCAGCCTGGGTCCCATTTTAAAAAATGAGAAAACTAAGGAGTAGAATCAGGGGAAGAGATTAGGATAAAGAAGCTTGAATTTAAAAGTAGTGCTTGGCCCATTGTGTCTCCTTATCATTCCACTGAAGGCTTTGTTGGGTATAGGGTTGTTAGTGGGGGAATATTTGAAGCCCAAAAAGTGATACGGTTCTATTCGTTCCAAAGCCGCCACTTCACACCAACAGGCCAGACCTTGGAATATAATGGAGAACCTCCTTTCTCAAGCTTCCTTTCACCATGACTTTTCTTTAGCTTGTCACCCCACTGCTTCACCATTGCTGCTTTTAATCTAGTCAATTGCAGAGGATAAATAATAAAGTGTGATCTGCATTTCCTGGAGTGAGCACTGGATTTGTATTTGAGAGGGAAGCACCACGGACAGAACTGAGGCAGGAGCAAACTTTGCTGTCTCCCCTAACCCTGGATTCCATCATAGCTGGGAGCTACCAGTGATTCTTTCCTCCTTTCCTCTGGTTCTTATCCCACACCAATTGCCCCAATTCCTCCCCAATTAGGGTTTAACTAGGATTCTCTGTGCTAGTTCTCAGATCTGGGTCCTCACACAAAGGTCCCAAAACTAACCTCCTCAACCAATTTCACCTTTTGTTCAGACATCATCAGCCCTGTAAATCATGTCTCCACCACAAACCTTTCCTAGTTCATGGCCTAGAAAAGGCCTGATGTGTCTCAATATCACTTACTTAGGATCCCTGCCTTGTTTTTTAAGCTCTTCTCCTGATCCCAAGTCCCCATTTCCCCCGAAAAGAACCTGTAGCTGCATCTCCCTCCCTTGCAGAGATGGGAGACCATGGGTGTATGCACTTTATGGTTATCACATATACTATCAGACACTCTTGATATATCACATATACTGTCATATATACATACATACATATATATATATATGTATGTATGTATATATGACACTCTTGTCAGACACTCTTGATGTATTTAGTTGACTTTAATGAGCTCTTTTTTCCTCCTCCTTTTTAATGATGTTACAAGGGAAGGTCACTCGATAGGAGAAAAGGAAAGGAGTCCATCTCTTGGCTCTAACATCATACACACCTCCCATAGAGGAGAAGAGAGAAGGTTTAAGTATGGAGTAAGTCAGTGCCAGCCTCTTCACGGTGAGCCTGACCCCAGACCTTGCCTATGCTAATGACACTGTTCATTCAATAGCAGGGGAGTTATAACAACAGTGTGTGTTCCTGCTTCCTGCTCTCCACTTCCCATCCATGGTGCAGTATCATTAGGACTTCTTACATTTACCTAATGTGGTTTACAAACAAAATATATTTTTTAAACTTTTTTTAATCAGGAACCATTGAAGTCTTCTCCAAAGGAATCCATCAGCTTCCCAAATCTTCCCCTATTATGGTCATCTCTATTTTCCCCACTAAACCAATGCTTGAACCATCTTTTATGGAAAGACCTAAGACCCATCCCTTGGCTCTGACTCCACATACACCTACTTTAGGAGAAAGGACAGCAAGTCAGTTCCTGACCTCCGACCCTTATCTCTTCTCTATCCACTTACCTAGTCTATGCTAATGATACTGTTCATTCACTAGCAGATTGGGGAATTATAACTGCTTCCCTAGTCTCCACTTGCCACCCATGATGCAGTATCATTAGAACTCTAACCATTTAGCTAATATATTTAATAAATAATTGGTTTTTTAAGGTCTAAGGGAAAAGCCTATAGATCAGGGCAGCAGGTAAAAAAGTAACAGCAGCAGCGGCATAAGTGGATAAGAATGAAGATAGCTGTGAGGAACACATAACCCACCAGAGCAGCCTGTAGGGCATAAAGGGTCTCAGGGTCTGAGAGAGAAGCATAGTAGCGACCTCGGGATGTCACAGCCAACCGGAAGCCAGCTATCATCTCCCCATCTCGCCAACAGTAATAGATTCCCCTGTCACTTAGCTGGGCAAATCGGATATGGAATTGATTGCCATGGTCAATGAACATCCTCATGGACCGGTTGACCCCCTTCAGGAAGCTGGTGCGGTATAGACGGAGTTGGTCCTTGTCCCAGGCTACAGCATGTTCTGGACGAGCCCCAGGGCAGGAGATGATAAGCCCATGGCCAAGTCTCTGCTGGTGATACTGAATGGGTACTTTGGGAACCCAAGGCTTGCTGCCCAACTTAGAGATGAAAGAGTAGATGGCCAACAGCCCCTCCTGTAACTTCTTCTTGCAGGGCACCATGCAGCTCCGGATCATCAGCTCAGGTGGACGGTGTTTTCTTGCCATATTTCGCAGATTTCTCGGCACTGCCTGAGAGCCACAAGATACCACATCAGGCACACTCTTTCGGAACCGAGGGGAAAGGCCTGATTTGTTCAGGTAGCAGAGACCAATCCGCCATTGTTCCCCCCGGACACCACAGCGATCACAGTGGGTCCACTCCCAGAAGGTAGTGAAGATATGGAGGTTTCCAAGCTCCTCATCCTCAGGAGGCTCCTGGCCTTGGTCAACAAATGCTGCCACCATCTTTTGACTGCTTTGTATGTCCACATCGTAGCCATAGAAATAGTCACCATGGCGTGTTCCACAGAGGTAGATCCCCGAGTCCTCAGGCTGTGCCCGGAACACCAGTAAGTTGAACATGCGAATGCTAAAACGGGCCAGCATGTTGCTGCCCACACGCACTTGTCCTGAATCAACCACCACCCGCCCATCAAAATCTGTCAGGACTCTGGTGTGGTAGCCCCCTAGATGTTCCTGGTAGTACCAGACTACAGCAGGCACCTCCTCAGGTTTGCAATGACAGGGGAGTTCAAAGCTCATGTCAGTCAGATAAGCTACATTATCAAACATCAAGAAGGCAGGACAAGGAGTCTTCTGAAAAACATTCTCCTTTTCTACCAATTCAAAAGCCCAGAGACTTCCCCAGCTCCAAAGCAGCAGGACAGAGATGTGGCCCATGCTCATGCTGGTAAAGTCAAAGAGCTAGATAGGAAGGCGGTAGGGTAAAACCAAGGGACTACAGTGCTTTGGGCTTTAGAGGCCTCCCAACAAATGTCGTGTATAAGAGGGAATCACTCCCCCCAGCTCAGTTCTTAAGGACCTTCCTGTAGAGAAAGCAGAGCCCAACAAGGTATGTTCCCCCTTTTTTATTCCTATTGAAAATTAGAATGTTTCTAGATCTGATCTCTTCTCATGAAAAATCATTCTAGAACCAGTCCTTTCTTTCTGTTCTAGAATGTCTGTGTGGAAGTGATAGGATGGTGACCAGATCTGATGGTGTCATTTCACTTCATCCCTGACCTCTCTGCTGCACAGGACACTATTCACCACATAGAGATGTTCTGATCTCTTCAGGATTTCATGACATTTCTCTCTCCAAGTTCTCCTCCAACAGCACCTGTGACTGTTCCTCAGTTTCCTTTGCTGGCTCACCACCTGTAATCATACTCTCTAATTCTGGATGTTCCTTTTCTCCTCTTTTTGATGACTTCATCTGCTCTCCTGAGTTTAATGATCACCTCCATGCAGATGGCTCATAGATTCATCTATCCAGCCCTAGTCTCTTCCCCTTCACTTCATTTATACATCAACTAGAATGTCTCAAGCATTTCTACTCAACATGTCCAAAATGAAATTCATCATCCTTCCTCCAAAACCTTTACTTCTATCAAAGACACTATAATTTTTCCATTCTCCCAGGTTCATAACCTCAGAGCTACATATACTTGGCTCACATCCCTCACACTCCATATATCCAAGCAGCTGACAAATCTTGCTATATGGACCTCCATAACATCTCTTGCATATGACTCCTCTCTCCTCATAGAAGCATCAACTTAATTCATGTCCTCATTCCCTCTTGCACCAACCTTTGCATCAGCCTCTTTATTGGTCTTCCTGACTCAAGTCTTTCCCTGCACCAATACAGCTTCCACACAGATGTCAAAATGATTTTCATTAAGCTCAGGTCTGACTACATTACTCTCTTACTCAATAAACTTCACTGGCTCCCTATTGTCTCTAAGATAAGACTGGCTAGCTTTTCAAGAACTTCACAACCTAGCCCCAATCTATCTTTCCAGCTCCATTATATATTATTCCCTTCCTGCATGCTAATATTGTCAAATTGGCCTTTTTTTCCCAAATGTTCATACCTGGCACTACTACCTCTCCTCTTTGTGCCTTTGTACTTGCCTCTCCCCATGCCCAGAATGTGCCTCCTCTGCACCTCTGTCTTATAAAACCTCAAACTTCAACCACCTTCTTCACAAAGCTTTTCCTGATCCCCTTAACTGATACTGCCCTCCCTAACTACCTGCTTATATAGAAGTAGTCTTTGATGGCACGTAAACTCCTTTGTTTCATTTCTTATATTGTATGTTTAGTGCCTGGAATATAGCAGATATTTCATAAATGCATGTTGATAGCTTTTCTCCTATAGTGTTCATCCTATCTCTTTGGGAGGAAAGTTTTTCTCTTTCATAAATCCTGGAGAAGTACAGAGAAGTATATCTACAGCCTGACAAACCATTTGCTGGTAATTCTCCATTCACTAACTCAGAAAAACTCAATTCTTGGGAAAAAATGATGTTCCCCCCACCCCAAGAAGGTGTCAAAGTCTGTCAATAAAATGTCTTTATTGGCATGGGATAGATCCTTGTAGATATTAATGGACATAACTAATCACAGATTTTAAAATTCTGCTTGCATAGGTTGATGATAAGCACTAGGGTGAAGGATCTTAATCTTAAGGACAGGAGGCCATTCTTAGCAGGTTTTAAGGATGAGAAGCCAAATGTCTCACAATTTTCTAGTGCTCTCATAAGAGCCTTTGGCTGTTTGAAGTCATATAGATTTAAATAGACCCATTTAAGGTTAGGATGAGTGAAACCAACCTTTTGCTGCAGTTCTTGAGGGACAAGGCTAAAAGGAAAAGTTTGGAGTGAGTCAACAAGATGGCCAACAATATTAAGGACTGTCTAGGAAAAACAAATCCCCAGGAGCTAGTCAGGTTTGCTGTTTGTCCTGAACAAGACAAGATCTCTAGCCAACTTGGTATAGCTCTGACAGCTCCTGGAGGAGTTTCTCATCCTCATCATTCCCACTGTGTGATTTCTCTAGTTCTTGCTCCTTACAGATCAGTTCTTCCTCTGTGGGTCTGGTAACATACATACTTTGGAGTTTCTGAAACAATTTTTGGCAGCTCTCTCTTTCAGCATTGCTCAGCAGGCTCAGGTTGAGGCCAAATCGGCCAGTTCTGGATAGGCTATGAAGGATCTCCAGTACAGCAGCATGGTCAGCTGGCTGAAAATTCTCTGCCAATGTCACCAGCAGTTCACCGAGGAGTCCAAAACCCACATCTACTCGGAAAAGGTGGCCCAAGTTGGGGGCCCCAAGCTGTAAAAGGGTCTGATAGCGTTCTGGTCCACTCTGCAGGTAGCGGCGCCAAGCCCTATAGAAATCTGAAGATGTCTCAGGCTGATAATCTCCCTTCTAGGTCAAAGGGAAAAGTAGAAAGAGTTATGTCCTCAAGACACTAAGGAGTCAATACTTGCAAGTTCTATTCCTAGCTTTTCTACTGACTCAGTCTTCATCTCAGGAAAAACATGACCCTTTGTGGGCCTCAACTTCCTCATATGAAATAGGCTTTTTAAAACTTGCCCATTGTCAGGCACAAGTGGGATCTTGGGGACTAGGGTGTTAAAATAACAACATGATTTAGCATCATATAATGGAAATTTACAAAATGTGGATACAGCATGTTCTAAGATGGGAAGGGAGAGAGGCCACAAGTCTCAGAATCCTAGAGGTAGATCTGATTGGCTGAGAGTTGACAGATCCCATGTCCTCATCCAAACCATAGTGACTGCACATATAATGGGACTGTACTTTATACTTCATGTCCTTAGCAGAATGTTCTCTGGATCAGTGAGCCCATATCGTCCTTTTACTCCCTCAACAGAATTTGGTGCAGTTTCTGCTAGTTATAGCTCTGTAAACAGTGGCTGAACCGGGAAAGTATGATATAACATACAAAATGTTAATTTGTGGTTTCTCTAAGTCAATATCTAGCCCTGCAGGGATCCATTTCTATTTGAGTTCGGCACTTCCTCTCTATGGAGTACAGAGAGCCTGGCCAAGGTCACAGAATCTAAGAGACTGCTCTGATTGGCTGAGATCTGACTAACCTGTCTCTTTATCCAAATTTTGAGATGGTTCTTTAACCTGTACTTGTCACAGCCTGGAGCCTGTGTACCCTAAACCTGAATGAATGGGATTTCTTGAGTGTAAGGGGAATGGGGCTTTCCCCCAAGGTGATGACATGGTGGGGTTTGCATGCCTCTTCCCCAGAGATGTCCTTTCCTTGAAGTCCTCAGGATGCCTAGGGTACAAATGCCTCCTTGGAACTCTTGAAAGATGGGCCATCCCCTTTAAGTATGACGGCACATACAAGTAGGACTTTGTACTACATGTGCTTAGCAGACTGTCCTCTGGGGTGATGACCCCCTTGTAGCCCCCAGACTCCCAACACTTAGCTCAGTGCCCAGTACACAGTAGATGCTTAATAAATGTTTATGGACTGATTGGATTGGATTTAGTCTAAAGGCAGTTTCCGCTAGTTACAGCTCTGTAAAAGTTTTGTTAATTAAGAAAAAGAAATATTACAAGTAAAGGTTAGGGTTCCCCAATGGACTATAGAATGGATATTTCACCTGGGAGATATAAGTGCTCTCCTCCTGAGTGATGCCTGTTTGAGCGGTGGTACTTGTCACCTGACAGTTCCAAAGCACTGTCTTCTTGATATTCATCTTGTCCTTTCGCTCTAATGGCTTCAGGTGTGAGGCAAGGACAATGTCTCTGTGGGCAAAGAAGACAGTATCTGAGAGAAGACTCACCAGGCTGGGTGTGGAGGTATAGAGTTGCTGCCCTAATGGTTCCTGGACCCTGTAACTTCAGCTGCATAAGTATGGTGCTGTAACTATCTAAGCTCACTGGGCCATGGAATATAGTTAGGACAGTTCTGGGGGAAAGTTGTGTAAGCCAACCTGAACTCTTCATAGGAGGCCACCTTCTGTTCCACAGCCCGGAACTTGGCAGCATTCTCTCTTTGGTATTTCTCATCAGCAGCTAGTGCAGCCTGCAACTCCTTCTCCAGAGCCCTAAAGTCAATGGTATCAGTCTTTTCCATGTCTAGAACCTGGGAGTGAAAAAGGGGGTGAAGTCCAGCAATGAGACATTACCAGGGGAAGAAGCAACTGTATATCATGATAACTCTTTGCCATCCTAAAAAGATTAAAGCACTTTGTCCAAATTATCTCTCATCTCAAAGAGAAAGTACAAAAGTTAAGTCTCCCCATTTTAAAAAGAAAGGATCTAAGATATGTAGCAATGGTCCAAGATCCCACATAACTCCATTGTTTCACTGGGAATAATACTAGACAACATTTATATAATTCTTTAAGGTTTGTAATTAGACCTACATATCCCACAACAATACTGTGAGGTAAATACTACTATCATCCCCATTTTATGGATGACGAAACTGAGACTCAGAGAAGCAAGTAACTTGTCCAGGGTCACACATGTAGCATATATCTGAAGCAGTATCAAATTCAGACTACCCTCATTCCAAGTCCAGTATTCTACCTACTACTGAGGACTTCTAAGTTCATATTCCTATCTAGACCTGCTTCTACACTAAAGACTAAATTGGCACATGTACTGTTAATGTCTTTATTGAAAAGGTGGTTTAAAAAGCCATTTGAAATTGGAGACACCTTAGAATTCAGACTTTAGGGGGTCCTTCCTAAAAACTCGCTTCGAGTGAATGAAGGACATATGGTCACACAGTCACACAGCAAATGTGACTATAGCTCCTTTTGAGCCTAGGATAAATTTCAAGTCCTGTACAAGAACCACACAAAGGTTGCTGAATTTTCTAAGGGAGTGGATGACTCCAGTCTCTTCAATTGTAATAAGTGAGCTAGAAGGAGATATAAGACTATCTGAAAGAACTGGTTAGGATGAATGCTTCATGACCTTGTGGTCTTGCTCTCTTCTGGAGTTGCTTGTATCACCTGGTTCCAACTCAGTGGACACCTATAGCAGCAGGGGTAGATGTGAACTAGTGAAAAACCTACGCCTAGAGACTCGTGTCTTGCACAGTTTAGACATTTCATAAACATTCCCCGAATTGAACTATGACAGAAATATGGATGAAGGGAAATTTTTTCTTCTACTCGATTTAGATACCTTTGCAGCCAGTCCCTTCTGCCCTTTCCTTCTCAGGTCTCAATGCAAACTGGCTCCCTGCACCTCTGGGAGGATGGAGCAACCCTGAAGGCTCAAAACTGTTGTGGCTATTTGGTCTCCGCAAACCCTAGCAGATTAAGATTTGTAAAACATCTCCAAAATCCATCTGGTCCAAGCCCCTCTTTGCAAGGGTGCTTCAGAGCTTATCCTGTCCAAGTCTGCCATTGCTGGAGGCCCTTGAGACCCAGAGAAATTGAGCAAGTCGGCCAAAGTGATACAGGTGAACAGCCCGGATCCTGAGCCCAGATCAAGCAGGAGAGGCGAGGACATAGACCCCCCTCACCACACACACACACACACACAGACACAGACACAGACACACACACACACACACACACACACACACACACAGACACACACACACACACACACACACACACACACACACACACACACACACACACACACACACACACACACACACACACACAGACACACACACACACACACACACACACACACAGACACACACACACACACACACACACACACACACACACACTAAACCCCACCATACACAAACACACACGCGCCCCCACCCTGTAAACAGACCACCCAGAGCCCAGGCATCCTGTGCCCGACCCAAATCCAATGCCCTGAGAACCAGGAGAGCAGAACGCGAACCTACCCTAGCTCCTGGTCAGCTGTTGCCACCCTCTAACCCCCTCAACTCGAGAAAAATCCTCCTGGTTCTCCCGCCTAACAGAGGCGGCTCAGGATATCGCCACGCGGAAACAGTTGCCTAGCAACAGTTTCACTCAAGCAGCCCACGTGATCGGGCCTCGCCCGTCCGAGCTGCCCCCGGGATGCCTGATAAAATGAACGCCGCGCTTGCTGGCTGACGTCGCCTAGGCCGTGACCCTTTCACGTCCGACGCGTCGCAGTGTTCCGCACAAACCGCCCCTTCAGCCCGGAATGGGACTATCCTACTCCGGCGCCTCAGGCAGAGGAGCCGATGGCGCCGAAAGGGGCGGGGCCTCGACGGCGCCGGGGTCCTTCCTAACGAGTGTCGCAGGCGCCGGCGCATCTTCGGACGCAGAGAGCGCGGTGTCGGAATTGAGCCTTGAAGCTGCAGGTGAGGAGTTAGCGGCCCCCAAGTCGGGGCGTGCATTCGATCGGATGGGACCCGAGGCTGGCAGAGGTGGGAGGGGTGGGCCTTAAAAGAAAACCTCCTCTTACAAAGGAGGAAGCTGAGTCCTTGGGGAAGGACCGGCCTCTGCTCGGGGCCCCCACGGCGCGGGGATGAGGGGGCCGGGCCTGGTCGTAACCGTGGGCAGGTTGCCGAACTTCTGCGTGTCCCTTAGTAGAATGGAAGCTCCTTGAGAGCAGGGACTTGTTATTTTGGGGGTTTTTCCTTCCTCCCTTCCCATCCCCAGCATATGGCACTTGGGAGACCCTTTAAGTATTGTTTGAGTTAAATGAGCAGTAATGTACATTTTGTCCAGTGCTTTAAGGTTTACACACTGCTATCTTCCCCTGTTCTCCCCCCATAACTCTGAAGGCCCAGGTACTTTCTCCTGAGAAGTTAAGTGACGTCATCGCCATCCTCATCATAGCGGACTTTGATAAAGCACTTTAAGATTTATAAATAACTTTACCTACGTTACCGCATTTGTTCTTCACGGCAATCCTCCGAGGTAGATGCTGTTAGTATCTCCATGTTACAGATGAGGAGAATGAGGCTGACAGAGGTTGTGACTTACCCAAAGTCATCCACGGCTAGTAAATTTCTGACGTGGATTTGAACTCAGATCTTCCTAACTCCACGGGGCCACCTCGCTTGTTTCACTAATAGGTGTCAGAGCAGTGAGTCCAAGTCCTATTAGAAGTCTGCTTCTATTAGGAAGGGTGCTGTTGAGTAGCAACTTTAAGTTTTAATAGTTTTAAACTGTAGTAAAACTTTTGGGATGCTCTCTACACAGTGCTGGGCCCCTAATACATAGAAGATATGTTTTATCATACATATATGCACTATGTTTACATCCTGGCATACTTTGGAAGAAAACTTAAGTCACCCTAGTTAAAAAAATAAAAACAAAAAAATAGGTCATGGTTTGCTTACCTTAACTAAAAAGCAACATAAAAATAGGTCATGGTTTGGTGATTTACTATATAAGATACCTTCTGGTAATGAATACTCAATCTAATCCTTGAACTGTGCTTAGCACAAGAAAATTTTCTAGCCTGTCTAGGACCTTCCTGAGCTAATATAGTTCTGCCAGGATTGACTTGTAACACCAGTGTCACCTTATCACATTGGGGCATTGGAGTAGAAGCTTAGTAAGGGAAACAAAGGCATTTTTATGCCTTCACTGGAATTTGATTCAACAAATGTTTGTTTAAAATTTTTTTTTATATTGATATCTTCTTTTTTACATTGCCTACACTTCCTTTGTTATTCACCTAACCATCCCTCCTGTAAAAGAAGAAAAAAGTAGTTGAGTAAAATTAACCAACTAACCAACACTGACAGTATATACAATTCAAGAGTATTTATTAAGTCCTTTTCATGTGAAAATCACTTTTCGTTTGCTGGAAAGATACAAAACATAAATAAGTAACTTTTAGTCCTCTTGGAGTTTACATGTTTGAATCAAATGAGAAAAAATCTTAAAAGTATTTTGAAAGTGTAAAAATTCTAGAGAATCAGATAGTACACGTAAACTTCACAGGATTTATATCAAACAGGTTTATCTTAGAAAACAGTAGATACTTGATTAGTGTTTCTTGGGATGGAAAGCTTGGAAGCATCTGTGGGAGAAATAGTACAAGTAGTACAAAAATATGCAGGGAGTTTTATTAATTGATCTTTAAGGAACATATAGCATAGGATTTTATTTTGCTCTGCAGCTAGCATAACAGAACTCAGGAGGAGCAAAAAATAAACAGTTCTGGGTACATCTAACTGTTCATTTTACACTGAAATGGAAGCTAGTTTAAAGGTAATCAGGCATGTCCAGGAGAGGGAACATACAGTATCCTCTTCTTTGCCTGCCCAGAGGTTACTCATATTTTTTGTTTTCTTCCCCATGGGTATTTAGCATCATGGACACAGACCTCTATGATGAGTTTGGGAATTATATTGGACCAGAGCTAGATTCTGATGAAGATGACGATGAATTGGGTAGAGAAGCCAAAGATCTTGATGAGGTAAGACTACTTTAAAATAAAGTTTTACCCGCCCCCCCCCTTTTTTTTTGAGGGTATGAAATTTTGTGTCACTAAGAATAGCTGGCATTTACATGTGCCTGTAAGGTTTGCAAAGCACTTTATAGATATTATCTTACATTATCCTCACAACGCCTCTGAGAGGTAAGTGCTATTGCCATCTCCATTTTACAGTTGCGGAAACTGAGGTAAGCAAGTCACATGATTTACCCAGAGTCACCCAGCTTTTAGTGTGAGAGGCACTAGTACCTTAGTGTTTGAACACAGGTCTTCCTGATCTCTTGGGGATACAGTCCTGGAAGTGATATTGCTGGATCAAAGGGTATGCACATTTTTGTAACCTTTTGGGCATAGTTCCAAATTGCTCTCCAGAATGGTAGGATCAGCTTAGCTCCACTAACAATGAATTAGTGTTCCAACTCTCCCACATCTTCTCCAACATTTATCATCTTCCTGTTTTGTCATGTTAGCCAATCTGATAGTGTGATGTGGTACCTCAGAGTTGTTTTGATTTGCATCTGTCTAATCAATAGGAATTTAGAGCATTTTTTTATATGACTATAGGTAGCTTTAATTTCTTCCTCTGAAAACTGCCTGTTCATATCCTTTGACCATTTATCAATTGGGAAATGACTTGTATTCTTGTACATTTGACTCAGTTCTTTATATATTTTAGAAATGAGGCCTTTATCACAGACACTAGTTGCAAAAATTCTTTCCCAGTTTTCTGCTTCCTTCCTAACCTTTGTTGCATTGGATTTGTTTGTGCAAACACTTTTCAATTTAATGTAGTCAAAATTATCCATTTTGTACTTCGTAATGTTCTGTATCTTGTTTGATCAAAAATTTCTCTATTCTTCATAAATCTGAATATTTATGAATATACGCTATTCCCCTAATTTGTTTATAGTATCAATCTTTATACCTAGATCATGTACCTATTTGGACTTTATTTGTGTACAGTGTCAGACACTAGTCTATGCCCAGTTTCCGTCACATAGTTAACCAGTTTTCCCAGCCATTTTTTTCAAACAGTGAGTTCTTATCCCAGAAGTTGGGGTCCTTGGGTTTATCAGACAGTAGATTGCTATATTCATTGCCTGCTGTGTCTTGAGTACCTAATCTATTCCACTGGTCTACCCTTCTGTTTCTTAGGCAGTACCAGATTTGCTGCTTTATAATACAATTTTGAGATCTGGTAGTGCCAGGCCACCTTACCTAGCTTTTCTTTTCATTAGTTGCCTTTATATTCTGAACTTTTTGTTCTTCCAGATGAATTTTGATATTATTTTTTCTAGATCTAGAAAATAATTATCTGGTAGTTTTATTGGTATGGCACTGAGTAAGTAAATTTAAGTAGATTTGTCATTTTTATTATATTAGCTTGGCCTACCCACGAGCAGTAGATGTTTTTCCACTTACTTAGATCTGACTTTATTTGTGTGAAAAGCATTTTGTAATTGTGTTCATATTGTCCCTGGGTTTGTTTTGGCAAGTAGACTCCCAGGTATTTTATAGTGTCCACCCTTGCTTTAAATGGGATTTCTCTTTCTATCTCCTGCTGTTGGGCTTTGTTAGTAATATATAGAAATGTAGATGATTTATGTGGATTTATTTTGTAGCCTGCAACTTTGGCAAAGCTGTTTATTATTTCAAGTAGTTTTTTACTTGATTCTCTGGGATTCTCTAAGTATGTCATCATCATCTGCAAAGCCTTTTCCTTTTTCTTTTACCTCTTTGGAGTACAGATCTAGTGGTGGCATTGCTCAGTCAAAAGATAGGGACATTTTTATCACCCTTTGGACATAGTTTCAAATTGTTCTCCAGAATGGTTGGAACTCTAACAGCAGTACGTTAGTGTACCTATTTTCCTCCATCCCCTCCAAAATTTATCATTTTTGATAGATGTGAGATGGGACTTCAGAGTTATTTTCATTGGTATTTCTCTAATCAGTAGTGACTTAGAGCATTTTTAATATGAATATAGATAGCTTTGATTTCTGAAAACTTCCTGTTCATCTCTTTTGACCATTTATCAATTCAGGGAATGTCTCTTGTTTTTATAACTTTGACTCAGTTTTCCATATATTTGAGAAATGAGGCTTTTATTAGAGAAACTTGCTATAAAATTTTTTGATATTATTTCATTGTGGTACCTTTTAGCAAAATGTAGTTTTCCTGATTATCTCTTTTAATTAGGTCTATTTTTGCTTTTACTTTGTCTGAGATCATGATTGCTGTTCCTGTGTTGTTTTTTTCTTTCAACTGCAGCATATTAGATTCTGCTCTGGCTTTTCCTTTATTTTAACTCTATGTGTGTCATTCTGTTTCCAGTGTGTCTCTTGTAAACAGCATATTGTTGGTTTCTGATTTCTAATCCATTTTGTTATTTGCTTCTGTTTCATCGATGAGCTCATCTAGTTCACATTTTCTTCTATCTTTTTCTTTCTTTTGACTTTGTTTTATTGTTTCTTGATTTCTCATGAAGTCAATAACTTCCATTTGTTTGATTTTAATTTTTAAGGAATTACTTTCTTTAGTGAGATTTTGTACCTTTTTCAATTTGGTCAGTTCTTTTTTTTAACAGTATTTTTTTCCCCAATTGCATGTCAAGACAATTTTTAGCATTTATTCTCACAAGATTTTGAGTTCCAAATTTTTCTCCCTCCTTCCATTTGTTTAATTTCAAACTCTATCTGCATTGATTTTGTTTTTGCAAAAGCTTTTCAATTTTATGTACTAAAAATTTACATTTTATTGTTTATTATCATCTCTATTCTTTGGTAAAAAATTCTTAACCTGATTCTTAACTTGAGGTTCATTAACTTATTTTCTAAAATATTAAAATTTTGGTTTAAAAAAAGTTTAATTGGTTTACTTTGTACATTTTATTTTAAGATATTTTGAGAATGTAGGGTCTGGAGGCTTTACAAGAATTCCAAGGAAATTCATGCCACAAAAAAAAAGGTTAGGAATCCCTGCCATATCTATAGTTGTGAGAGATAACCCCTTCCCTTCTCCTTGAATTTATGATATAGTCTTTTATATTTAGGTTGTTTCTTTTGGAGCTTGTGGTGTGAGATTTTAATTTAAACCTAATTTCTACCACACTGCTTTCCAGTTTTCCCAACAGTTTTTATTGCATATTAAGTTTTTACTAGAGTAATTAGTGCCCCTTGAGTTTATTGAACACCAAGCCTAATCCTTTTTATACATGATTTCCCTTCAAACACTTGAAGACAGCTGTCATATTCCCCGAGTTTTCTTTTCTTCAGGCTAAATATCCTCAGTTCCTTCATCCTCTCCTCATATGACATGTACTCAAGCCTTTTGATGATCCTTGTTGCCCTCCCCAGAATGCTTTCTAGAGCATCAGTGTCCTTCTGAACACCTTCCTCCTCCCCTATTATTTGTAGAGATGGCAACCATGGAGATAGAGTACTGCAGTACTACATATATCTTTTATTTGTTGGTTATCTTTGCAGATTTTTTTTGTTCTCATTATTATAAGAATGGATCTTTGGAAAGAGTAAGGAGACAGGTAGACATTATGGAAATGTAGGTGATCCAAAAACCAAAATATTAATACAAATTTTTTACTTAAAAAAAAAATCAGTGTTCTTAAACTATGGTGCCTAGAACTAAACATATATTTAGGAAAAAAGACTACCAAGCTGGGTATGAAAATAATAAAGTATAAAGTTAGCTTGGAGTCCCATACTTAACTTGAGTGGCAATTCTTACAGGTGTTAGTGCCCTCCCAAAGATGACTTTGTATTTGTTTTATACATATTTTTACTTATCTTTATATAGGTTTTGGGATATACCTAGTAGAATATAAATTCCTTGAAGGCAGCAATTGGTTTATTTTTGCCTTTGTATCTCCAACAGTAAGCATCATGTGCAAGAGTGAACCCTGTTCACACTGTATGTGGTCTGAACCAGAGTTGAGGACAAGAGGTCAATAACATCCTTCTTCTGAAAGCAAGCTATGCCTCTGTTAAGTCTGCCCAATAGCCTTTTTGGCTCCCAAACATACTGGTCACTCTCATTGAGCTTGTAGTCTACAAATATCACCTAGATATTTTTTTCAGAGAAACTATCTCTCCAACTTCAACTTCTTTCTTTTCCCATCTTGTACCTTGAAGTCTAATATAAGATCTGGTAAAATAGAAAAAACACAACTAGAGTCAGAGGCCCTGAGTTCAAATTCTGCCTCTTATATTATCTATATCACTTTGATCATGTCACTTAACTTCTCTGGGCCTGTATCAAATGAGGGGGTTGAAAGAGACCTGTATGACCTCTGAGGTACCTTCCAGCTCTTGAGTGATGATCCTTTGTTGTAGTGAATTCTATATTATTAGATTCAGCCCAGTGCTCTCTTTCCAGATCCCTTAGACTCTGTCATCCAGTGTGTTAGCTGTAGATTTGATGAGCACTTCATTTAAGCCTTTTTCTCAGGCACTTATAAAAATATTAAATAGTATGGGGCCAAGCAAGATTCCCAGGGCTCTCCCCTGGAGACCTCATGCCAACGTAACCTTGAACCATTGAGTCTGGGCCTTCAACTAGTTCTGAATCCATCTTAACTATTATTGTTTAGTGTCGAAGAAAAAATACTAATATTTTGGGTTTTAGGCCCAAGTAATCTTTAAAATAAAAAGAGAAAAAAAATCCACAAAACCAATCAAAAAATGAAAAAATGTTTGAAACTATAACCCAAGCAGTTTCTCGCTTAGAGAGAGATACATCCAACCTGCTATTTTCCCCGTGTAGATTTCACTGCATTAGAAGAATGAACTTTCTAACAGAGGTATTAAGAAATACAATGGACTCCCTCATGTGGTGAAGTGAGCTGCCTCTCATTAGAAGTATTCAAGTAGAAGCTGGATAACCATTTATCCAGGATATTCTTTTCTTCTTGAAACTTATATTCCCTTTCCATACTCAGCTTGAGCGACAGTTCCTCCAGGTGTTAGCGCCCTCCCCAAAATGACTTTCTATTTATATTATGCATATATTTACTTATCTGTTTACACGTTTTGGGATACACCTAGTAGAATATAAATTCCTTGAAAGCAGCAACTGGTTTATTTTTGCCTTTGTATCTCCAGCATTAATGTTGTAGAGGGAGTTTCCGTGTTGAGTGGGTGATTGGATTAAATAATGATAATAATAAATTATTATATAATAAATAATAATAAACTTCCAAGGTTTGTCTGCTTCTTAAGACTTTATGTGAAAATCATCCCGGTCCAGTTAGTGGGAATTTATTGTGCTTAATTATGTACATTTGTTACAAGTCGTTTTTCTTTTCCTTTTTTCCTGTGAAGGAGGGATATGATGAAGATAGCAAAAAAAAGAGGGTCTTTGGAGCATCTTTTTTTAAAATGCAGCAGAAAGAAGGCCAGACAAGCAGCACAGCATTGAAAGATACAGATTGATCTTACTATATCATTAAAAAGAAAAGCAATACATAATAGCTACAGTTTGGTCTATGATCCTTTTTTTCTGCTCTCCCTCTGTGTACGTTTGTTATGTACATGGGTGTCTAGATGGCACAGTGGATAGAGTGATGGGCCTAGAATCAGGAAGACTCATCTTCCCGAGTTCAAATCTGGCTTCAGATACTTAGCGACTTGGGCAAGTCACTTATTCCTGTTTGCTTCAGTTTCCTTAAAATGAAAATGACATGAGCTAGAGAAGGAGATGGCCAACCATTGTAGTACCTTTGCCAAGAAAACCCCAAATGAGCCCACGAAGAGTTAGACACAATGGAAATGACTGAGCCACAACAAATATGTGTGTATATGGAGTATGCAAATGCCCATTATTTTTTGGTATTTGTTAAATTCAGAATAAAAAGAAAAGTCAAGTCAGTCAAATTGCATTATTAAGCACTTACTATGAGCCAGGCACTGTGGCTGGGGCTACTAAGAAAGGCAAAAACAGTTCCTGTCCTCAAGGAGCTCACTTTCTAATAGGGAAGACAAATGTGAAAATAGCTTGTATGTATGAGATATGTACAGAGATGAAAGCACTAGCGGCTTAGCACCAGAAAGGCCTCTGGCAAGTCTTGAAGAAGACTATGGAAATGAAGAAACAGAAGTGAGGAGTGAGAGCATCTGAGGCATGGGGGGCCAGGCAGGGCAAAGGCCCCAAGATGGGAGCAGCCCTGTGGGATGCAAAGAACACACAGTGACCAGCGGGGCTGTATGAAAGGTAAAAAGGGGGCAGGTTTAAAGACTGCCAAACATAGTTTATATTTAGTCCTGGTCATAAGAAGACGTGATTGGAGTTTATTTAGTAGTGGTGAGGCACTGACTGGTTAGACTTCTACTTTAGGAAATACTTCCTGAAGGGAGGGAGTGGGGAAAGACTTGAGATAGGGAGACCAATCAGAAGGCTGTCGCCATCGTCCAAGCAAGTGGTGCAGAAGGTCTGAGCCAAAGGGGGGGTGGTCTTGTGAGCAGAGAAAATGGTGTATGAGAGATTTTGTGTAGACAGGCAAGATTAAGAACTGGGTAGATTGGCTGTGGTGAGGTGAGTGAGTTGAGGTTGATATCAGGGCTGTGACCCCAGAATGACTGGAGCTTGGTGATGCCTTCAACAGTAATAGTTAGAAAGAGGGGAGGGTTTAGAGGGAAACTAGAGTTGTTCCAAACCTGTACTTCTGTTTCCTGTGTTGCGGATGGCAGGTAGGAATTCAGGATAGATAGTCTTACTAGTAGGTACAAAGAATTCAGCAACCCATCCACAGTCCCAGAAAGTTAGAAATAGTAAATAATGTCTTGTGAGATCCCCATAATGCTACTGATGGTCAATAGGGCATGTGCTGTGGATTGTTTTTCCATGAGTATTTTCTGTTTCTTTCTCTCTTTCATCTAGTCATTCCCTCTTGTGACCAGTAATAGACATTGTTGATATCTGTCTGATTAGGATTATGCAGGTGTTCGTGCTATGGAATCTTTTTTCTCTCTGTGTGTAGCTAACTGGCTCTCATGGGGTATGAAACTGCCACACCGGCTTCATTAGGACCCTTCTCTAACCAGCTGAGCTAACCAGCCCAGATGCTCACTACAAGTAATAAAGTGAATGAAATCAATGCTTTTCTAAGTAAAACATGTATCTTCCCTTATTTATTACTCATCCTTGTTGATAGGAAAGTGCTGGCCATTTTAGTCTCCTTCCCCCTTGTTTTCAGATGGATGATGATGACGATGATGACGACATAGGAGACCATGATGATGACCACCCTGGGATGGAGGTGGTCTTGCACGAGGACAAGAAGTACTACCCGACTGCTGAGGAGGTCTACGGCCCTGAGGTGGAGACAATCGTGCAGGAGGAGGACACTCAGCCCCTCACGGGTAAGTCACTGTGGTCCTGGTCTGCTTTAGTAGAGCGCCTTGGGCCTGGTGGCCAAGGGACCTGGGCTTCAAATCTCCCCCTCCCAGCACTTACTAGCTTGCTCACTTAAGCTTTCGAATCTTACCTTTCTTATTTGTAAAATGACCATAATAACACCACCATCATGTGTCTCAGAGGGACTGTTTTAAGAATCAGATGCTTTCATTTCCATTCCTATTCTTTCTTCACTCTATATTTGACTTGCAATCTCATCACTCAGCCAGACCCTCTCTTCAGAGTTACTAATGTCCAAATCCAGTGACCTTTTCTCTTTTTATGTTCAAGTTCTTTTGGTTGGTTGCTCACTTTTCAAGTCAATTTCTTGACTTTGAACTTTATGTTAAATTTGGACTTTGCTTAGTCAGTGGGGAAAGGAGGCTGGGTGGTATCCTGACCTTCAGGCTTTTTTTCCCTGCTGTTTTCACAGGTGGTTCTGGGGGCTTTCACAGTTAGTTTTTGGTGCTTCCAAGGTGGTGTGATCTGAGGAGAGGTGTTGTCCCTGCTTTCCTGTTCTGCCCTCTAGTCCTTACCCAGGAGGGGCTCTTGCTCCAATGCAACCACCAGAGCCTCTGCCCCCTTGAAACTGCAAGTACTTCTCCACATCCTGGCCTTTAAAACGCTACCCAAAACTGAGTAATAGGCAATGGAGCCACCAAACAAACAATGGCTGGTCCTGCACCCAGTGCTAACACAGGGGTCCCCTGTAATCTCTTTCTGACCAGTTGTTCAGTCCCCTTAGCTAGTCTGAGAACTCTCAGATCTGCTGCTGCTGCTTTTGCAGCTACCTCCAAGGCCCAGGCTGGTGTGGCTGCTGCCTGTACTCAGGACCAGCCCTCTCCCCAGTGTCACAGATGTCTCCTTCTGACCTAAGTTGTCTTGGGCTAGAAAAATGTCTCGCCCTGATCTGTCGTTGGATGTGTTGCTCCAGAATTCATTTTGACCCATTATTCTAAAATTGTTTGGAGGGGATTGTTGGAAGAGTTCTGCTGGAATGCTTCTTCTACTTTGCTGTCTTGTTTCCACCTCCTCTCCATACTTCTTGACCTCTCTGCGGCCTTTGATGCTGTCTGTCATTCCTTCTCCTTGATACCCTCTTCTCATTAACTTTTTGGGATACATGTCTCTTGGTTTTCCTCCTAACCTATCTGACTGCTCCTTCTCAGTCTCTTCTGTTATATCTTCATTCAGATCATACTTGCTAACTGTGGGTGTCCTGGGCCCTCTTTTCTTTTCCCATGACACTATTTTTCTGGGCAATCTCACCAACTCCCATGGATTCAGTTATCATCTCTATGCTGCTGATTTTCTGATATACTTATCCAGCCCTAATCTCTGCTGACCTCCAGCCTTGCACCTCCACCTGCCTTTTGGACTTATATTCCATAGACATATTACACTCAGCAACTCCAAAACTGAATTCATTATCTTTCCCCCAAAACCTTCCCTTCTTCTAAACTTCTCTATTTACTATTGAGGGTATCACCATTCTCCTCGTCACTCAGGCTTATAGCCTAGATGTCCTCAACTCCTCTCTCTCTCACCTCCTATATCCAGTGTTGCCAAGATCTGTTGTAGTATCTCATATATGAACCCCTTCTCTCCTGACACTGCCACCACCCTGGTGGAGGCCTTTGTTACTTGGAACCTGAACAATTGCAGTAACCTCCTGGTTGGTCTCTGCCTCTTCCCACTCAAATCCATCGTCCACGGATCAGACTGATTTTCCTAAAACTCAGACCTCACCATGTTACCTCCTTACTTAGGACACTCTACTGGCTCCCTATCACCTCCAGCATCAAATGTAAAATGTCCTATTTGGCATTCAAAGCTTTTTATAACCACCTGCTCTCCTCCTTCCCCCACTCCCAGCTCTGGCTGTCTCTCATGCCTGGAATGCACCTGCTCATCTCTGCCATCTGACTTCCCTGGCCTCCTTCAAATCCCAGCTAAAATCCTACCTTGTACAGGAAGACTTTCCCATTGTCCTTTAATGCTGCTGCCTTCCTTCTGTTGATTATCAGGCTGCCCTAGCTTGTTTGCACATGACTGAGCATGTTGTCTCTCCCCTTAGACTGTGAGCTCCCTGAGAGCAGGGCCAGTCTTTTACCTTTCTCTTTATCCCCAGTGCTTTAGCACAATGCCTGGCACACAGTACATGCTTAATAAATGCTTATTTATTGACTAAAGTCACATGCCACTCAGTATAAGTTAATATACTTGCAATTAAGAACAAGAGCAAGTGCCTATTAAAAAAATAAATAAAAGTAAGTGAGATTTCTCAGGGAGGATTGACTGGGCAAAATGATTTTTGATTTGTTAGCATTTAGTCAGATTGTTTGCTTAGGAAAAGGGCAGTGTTACCCAGCTCTCTTTAGGAGAGCACAGTGTGAGGTTTCTTTTGTCCTCACTGGTTGATGCGTAAGAGATGAATACTCTGTTCTTGAAGGACACTGAAGCTGGTTCTGTCCATTAGGCTACTCTGCCTCTCCCTCCATTGTTGTCATCCTTAAAACAAGGTTTGTGTTCTTGAAGACTGTTGAGAGTCTTCCCCTTGGCCTTTTCTTTTCCAAGTTAAACTTTTACCTTTAACTTTTTCTGCTCTGTGACTTCAATCACTTTTGTTACTCTCCTCTGAGCAGGAAAGCACTTGGAAGTAGTGACAATCTCACAATCCACATGGTAACCTTTTAACATTTTGTGGTTATGATCCCTTGGCCTCAGCTCTTATAACCTCTAACTATATTCTACTCCAGTCATCAGGGCAGCTAGGTGGTACAGTAGAGAGAGCACCAGTGCAGGAGTCAGGAGAATCTGAGTTCAAATCTCACTTCAGACACTTGACACTCACTAGCTATGTGACCTTGGGCAAGTCACTTAACCCCAAGTGCCTTATCCTGGGTCATCTCCAATCATCCTGATAAATATCTGGTCACTGGATTCAGATGGTTCTGGAGGAGAAGTGAGGCTGGTGACCTGCATAACCCTCCCTCACTCAAAACAAAGTCAAGTGCAAGTCACGTCATCATTTCTCTGATGGCATAGTCTTCTTCTATAATGAAGGACAAACACATACTCCAGTCATCTTCCAGGATAGCTATATCTGTGACTTCATATTGCTTGGAAGTCCCAAGATCATGAACTCTGAAATTCCCTCTCTAGCCAGAATTTCCTGTCCTGCTCCTGCTGCATCTGCCCTCCACCAGGAATGGACTTTTCTTTTCTCTCCTAGCCCATTGCTTCTCATCAGTTGACTGAAATCAAGACAGCTCCTGTGTCCTCTTCCTCTTTTTCTAAAGATGGTCTAAAGACCATCAGTGTGGTCTCTCCATCCTGTTCACTTATCCCATTCTAAAGAATTCCATGATTTAGATTAGAATTCCTTGTGTATTCATCTTATCTCCCCTGCACAATTGTGTGCTCTCTGAGCTCAGTGGTTGTTATTTTATTGTATGGTGCCTTGCAAGTGCTCCCTAGTAGAGAGTAAGGTAGTGCTTAGAGAGCCGGCCTCAGCCAGAGGGATGATCTGGGTTCAAGTCTTACATCAGACACTGATTGGTTGTGTGACCCTCCACCTCTCTCAGATGGGAAGTTGCAGAGCAGGTGTGGATCTGCCTCTGCTGGTGGGGGGAGTTCCTCACCCAGAGGCTCCTGCCCTCATGAAATCACAGGTCTAAACAGCGCAAAAAGCAAGGTGACCCTCTGCTCTTCCTGTGGGTGAATGAATCACTCCTTCATGGGAATGATCTCTAGAGCAAGAGAGTGTCACTTTTTGATCTTTATTGTGTCAGGGCCCCCTGGCAGCAGTTTGGTGAAGCCTAGGGACCTTTTCTTAAAGTTTTTAAACGCCCAAGATAAAATAATAGAGTTACAGAGAAAACTAATTATAGTAAAATACAGTTAACAAAATATTTTTAAAATGTTCATGGATCATTCCCCAATTGATAAATGGTCAAAGGATATGAACAGGCAATTTTCAGGGGAAGAAATTAAAGATATCTATAATCATATGAAAAAGTGCTCTAAATCACTACTGATTAGAGAGATGCAAATCAAAACAACTCTGAG
>CM053770.1:522517844-522618683 GCA_028658325.1 Potorous gilbertii
GTGTATTATATTTTGATTTGTTATATGATTTCTTCCATTTATTTTAGTGCAACTACATAGCATGACTATAGTGAAAATATGCTCAATAGGAAAGTATATGTAGAACCTATACAGAATTGTATGCTGTCATGGGAAGGAAGCGGGGTAGTGGGAGGAAGGTGTGAGGGGGATAAAATTTAATTTTAAGGAAGTGATTGTAGAACATTTAAAAATAATTAAATTAATTAATTAAAAATAAATAAATAAATAAATAGGTGTTCATGGATCCCAGGTACTAAGAACTCTTACTCTAAAGGATAAAATATATTGGAGTAGGCGGTACGGTGGATAGAATGTTTAGCTTAGATTAAGGAAGGCCTCAGACATTTACTAGCTACATGACTGGGCAAGTCACTTAATCCCGTTTGCCTCAGTAGTAAAATGGGGATAATGATAGCACCTACTCCCCAGGGCTAGTAGGAGGGACTGGCACGTAGTAAACGCTAGATAAATGTTAGCTGTTGGTATTAATTCATGTACAGGAGCAGGTGTGTATATTTATTTGTGCCTCAACATGAGCCATATTTCTTATGTTTCTTCCTCAGAGCCAATTATCAAGCCAGTAAAAACCAAGAAATTCTCTCTTATGGAGCAGACATTACCTGTCACTGTGTATGAGATGGAGTAAGTAGCAAAGTTTTCACCTCCTTTACTAAAACAGCTTGGAAATAGTCTCTTGTCTAGGTAGGAGTGTGCTATGTTGGTGGGTTGTGAGAGCAAAATTTCTTCTTGACCAAAGTTTTAGGCTGTCGGCTAGGAGATCTAACTCTGGCTAAGTGTATACTGGTTGATCTGCAATTTCCATGTCTTTAGCCTTTTGTTTGGTGGTAGTATAAGTGACCTTTTGAAACAGAATGAAATGCTATTAATTTTTGATGTTGTGTTAAGTAACATGATTGTTGGGATCCCAGCAACAGCCTTATTTTTGATTAGCAAGACAGATAAACATTTTTCAAACACATTTCACCCTTTACTTGGAATGAAGGGAGCACCAGATGATGGAAATATGTTCAGAAACACTGGGCCTAACCATAGAATGTATGCTGCTTTTGAATATACTTTCTCTGTGAAATGTACTTGATGCTATACTTGAATTGCACTGATATTCTCATTGCTCAAATAATTTTAGAACTTCTTTGGAGTTACCTGCAGAGACCATGTCACTTTTTTTAAAAAACAAATTTCTATTGAAGTTTTTTATGAAATTTTCACTTGTAGTCTCCTTCCCAGATAAGCATCCTATATTACAAAAGATATTTTTAAAGAAAAAAGAAGAAAAAACCCCAAAAATGAATGTGGTGCTCTATACCCATAGGCCTTCTAGCTCTGCAAAGGGGTGGGGAAGGTGACTCCTTCTATATCTTCTTTGGAGCCATTCTTGTTCTTAGTGATTGTGCAACATTCACTTTAGATTGTTTTGTGGGTTTCCTGCATCACAGTCCTTCAATATCTTCAGTGATGGTAAATTTTCATTCTTGAAGTGTGATTTTAATTTTTGAAAATATTCAAAAGGCGCTTGCAGCTGCAATGTGATATAGAGAGCCAGGCTCAGGGTCTGTAGGATCCAAGTTCAGGTCCTTCTTCTGACCCATACCGATTTTGTAGCCCTGGATAAGTTACTTAACTTCCCAAGGCTCCAGGCTGCTCTGTAAGACCATTAAGTTGCACTATTGCCCTCCCATACACTTGTTGAGTGAGTTAATGACTAAACATTCTCTCCACTGACCAAATCCAAGATTCAGCTATCTGGAGCCTAGGCTGGTGATCAGACTGCTTTGCACCATTCTGAGTCACAAATGAGTTATAATTATGAAGTAGAGACCAGTTTTCTTGTGCAACTTGTGACCTAGGTCTGTTGGTAATTCCACATGATAAGTTCCAAAGAAGATTTCAAATGGAATAACTCTTTCACTTCTTAAGATGACTGCTTTGAAGTTGGCAACAGTCATTTGGTTATTTAGTGCTAGTGTGTTTCAAATAAGAAAAACAGGAAAACAATAAAATATAACTAATATATAGTGTGGGTATATACACAGAGAGCTATAGATAGCTAGATATATATACATACACACATATAAAGATACAGATCTGTTTATCTGTCTATAGTAATTTCCAAGACATTTCTACACCGTTTCCTGGTGTAGTCCTGCTGTTTAAGTGAGCCATTCCATTCTGTGTGCCATAGTATCTGTAGAGATATAAGGATAATGCTTGCATTTTTATTTTCACAGACTTTCAGATTGTTAAAGTCACAAGTACAAAATCTTGTTTTACTTCAGGAGACTTTTCCTAGTGTTATAAAACTGAAATATGTATAATATTGGGTGTTTGGAGTTTCTCGAATAGTTCAAGAAGCATAGCTTCCCCACTTGAGGCCACTTCAAACCAGCCTTTCTTTCTTTCCAGTTTCTTGGCAGACTTGATGGACAACTCAGAGCTTATCAGAAATGTGACCCTTTGTGGACATCTTCACCATGGCAAAGTAAGGAAGGCCTGTAACAGCTATGGAACTGTATTTCTATTTTCATTACTAGTTTCATCCCTGAAAATTGAATGGATTAGGGGTGGGTAAGCAAGTTTCCTGCTTCCAGAGGGTCTGTCCTTGCTATGAAATCATACTGTGAATGACCAGCTTTCTTGTCTCACATCAGGGCCTGTTTTAAATCACGTGCCTTCAACTTGAGAGAAGAAGAGAGACTGAGCTTTTAGCTGACTTGCTGCCTTCCTCTGATTTTTATGAGTTTTCATTTCCTAAGGGATACCTGTCTGAGAGACAATTCATCTTTATTTCTTTTGAAAATTAACCTCTGGCCTCAGTGTTAATACCGTTCTCTCCCTTAGCCCTGCCTTTTCTTCTCCTGCCACTTCTCCCCTTTCCTTAATTATGTTGGGGTTTAAAAAAATAATTTGGTGCTATACCTTTCCCAATGTAGCTAACAGATTTCATTTTCTCTTCCCTTGAAGACTTGTTTTGTAGATTGTTTAATAGAGCAGACTCACCCGGAAATCAGAAAGCGCTATGATCAAGATGTAAGTAGAGCTACCATTGTGGGTGACTCAGGTTAAATCCTGTTGTCTCCATCATCTCCTTTTACTTTATAAATAGATGGAAACTACCAGATGCTGCTTTGTCGTTGTTGGTTCTGCTGATGGTCTCTGAGAGGGTGGTGGAAACTCTAATTTGAGTATAGATAATCTTCACCTGCCAAGTCTTGGCAGTCTGTTCTCACCCTGGGGTATATCTTCTGCCCTAATATATCTAGAGTTAATGCACTTTATCCCTTCTTATTAGTAACCAGTCTACAAATACACAGTTGGGGCTTGTTTTCACTATAAATCTAAATACCCCTGAATGAGGGCAGAGTAGCTAGAAGTCTCACTGCAGTAAGTGCTGGCAGGAAAGTATTTTTGAAATATTAAATATCAGGAATCCTTAGTTCCAAGGGAGGCATCGGATTGTGGGGAAGAAGGAAAAGTGAGTGACAAGGAACCTATTGGCAATTAAATTCAGGAAATACCAGTTGAGTGTTCTGACATGTAGGGTTTCTGAGAAGGCTGCTCTGCTCCCTTCACCCCCACATCCCCCACCACGGGCCCTTCGTGAGTTTGAGTGATTTTATCCACCTGACTGCACCTGGTTTTACCTTTTATTCTCTAGTGTACTCCTCTCCAATTACATATGCTTTATTCATACCTCTAGTGACTGTTCACAATTGGACAGACACTGTCCTAAATGCCAGATTTTAACTGTGGAGGCTCCTGCAGTTTCAGTTCCTTTCTTTACTTAATAATGCCAAAAAGATTAGAGTGTTCTTTGTCCAGGACAAGGAATGTGAATCTGGATAACGATAACAATGAGAATCCCTTTTTTTTTTCAGCTCTGCTACACAGACATCCTATTCACTGAACAAGAGGTAAGTGTGCCTAGGAAGACCAACTCCTATTGCTTTGTATCACTTTGCCAGATCCAGCAGCTATCAGATAGTAAGGGTGAGGATAGATAATGAACCCACAGAGTGACTTACAGCACCTCTTCATTTCCTCTGGGGATCTTCGACTCCTTGTGGCACCATAATTCATAGTTCAGGATGGGGTATTTTAAGGCAAACAGTCTCTGTTTGAATTTGATATGACCTATAAAGCCAGTAGCAAGAGACAGTATCTTAATCTGTGCCTATAGTTGCCGAAATTCAGCACAGATCTAAATCTAGCCTCATTCCCCTTAGATGAGTGTACTACTATCTCTCCTTGTGTATAGCTTTCATTTGAGCTGTGAGGCAGTGGGGCATATATTTGTCTGTCTCTGTCATCCATGGTTTCATTTCTCTTTCTTTTCCCCTTTCTTCCTTAATAAATAAACAGTTCATAGAACTAATGTGTTTGTATGCACATACAGTTTGCAAGACACTTTGATCACAAGCATTGGCTTTATTTTACAAAGCAGCGTATTGTGGAGTGAGTCGGCTGGAAGTCTCAGATTCTGCCTCATGCACTTACTAGCCTTGTGTGACCCAGGGTACTTCTCCAGCTCCAATCTCTAGGATTCAGTTTCTTCATCAATACAATGAGGAGATTGGACTCTGACCTCTCCCATCCAAGTCAACCCTTAATCTGTGTCTCTGAGGTAAAAAGTGTAGGTTTATTGTCCTAATGTGACTTTCAAAATCATGCAAGAATTGGATGTCAAACTCATCAACTTCTTGCTCCAAATTTAAGCCCTTTCTATTGTACCACATGTAATATATAGATTTAGAGCTGAAAAGGACCTCAGAGGTCATCAAGTCTCATTTGTAGCTGAGGAAACCAAGGCCTGGAGCAGTGAAGAGAAAGTGATTTGTCCTAAGTCACAAAGCCAGTGGATGTCAGAGGCAGGGTTTGAACCTAGGATCTCTCTAAAGTACACAAGTTCTCTTTGTTTCTCTGTTCCTATCTCTCCAACAGTGTCTTTTCTCCATCTCTCTCCCTTTCTCAGTCTCTTTCTGTCTCATCACCCAGGTGCTCAAGTACACATATGTACATATTTCTGTAGAGAGAGATATACATAATATACTATGCATCTTCAATTTCTGCTCTCCTTTTCCACCCTTCCCAAACCCAGGAGTTAACAAGCTGAACTTTACACTGTCTTCTTTGCACTCTTCACTCTATTTTCATACCCTTGGCCTTTCATCACTCATTCCTTGCCCAAATCCATCTCTTGGTTACTCCTACCATCTGCTTCCTTCCTTTCTGGAGCAATGCGGCTGAATAGGGATGGAAGAAGTCACACAACTGTACTCCCTGGTTCCACTACAAGTTTGTTATCCAGTCTCAACTGGACCCTCTGAAACCCCTTTACTCTTCCTTCATTGACAGGTCTGCATTCCTTACAGTAACTGTTCAGAATCTTTTCTTCTCAAGCCTCGTACACCACGCTCTTTTCCCTTCTTCTCAGAGGTCCTCGCCTCATACTTTACTGAAAAAAGAGGCTGTTTTCTTTGAGCTCCCCATCCTCCTCTCCTTTAATCCAGTCTCTGATGATGAGATGACCAGCCCTCTCTGCTTGTGCCCCTGATCTCATTCTCTTCTGTCCTCTCCAGATGATTACTGTCATTATCGTCACATCTCTATCTAATCTTCAGTCTCTCTCTAGCCACTGATTCCTTTCTTGCTGCCCACAAACATGCCTAGATCTCCTCCATCCTTAGAAAATTTTCACTTGACTCTGCCAGCATCTTCCCTTCCCCTTCCCTGCCTAAGCTATCCTCCCTTTCACAACCAGACTCCTAGAAAAGGCTGTCTGTACTTTCTGTCTCCAGTCCTTCTCTCCCTTACTCCTCAACTGTACTTATAGTCTGACTTTGCCCTCATCACTTAACTGCTGTCTCCAGTTCCCAGTGACCTCTGAATTGCCAGATGTTATGACGTTTTCTTTTGATGCTGGTGACCACCTCTCCACCTGGATAATCTTCCCTTTCTAGGTTTGTATGACTTTCCTCTTTCTTGGTTCTCTTAACTCCCTGGATGCTTTTGTTCTCCTTTACTACATTCCCATCCTTTTCCCACCACTAACTGAATGGATATAGCTGGCTTAGGCCCTCTTCTCTCCCTACACTTTCTCAGTGATATCTTTAATTCTCATGAGTGTAGTTATCATCTCTGTGCTGAAGACTCCCACATCTATATGTTGAGCCCTAAATTTTATGAACTCTACTTTAGCCTGCTTAGTAAGCATTCTACCTCCTGTCCCTCATTAAACCCCAAATAGAACTCATCATTTTATCCCTCAAATCCACCTTTCTGACTTCCCAGCTCGTGTTGAGGCCGCCACCATCCTTCCGTTCAGAATTTCAACATCAGCCTCAGTTCTTTACTCTCATCCCTGCTCCCCCTTCACATCTCTCACATCTGCATCCTTCTCTACAATCATAGTCAGCCTGGTTCAGACTGTCAGCTCCTCTCTCCTAGACTCCTGGAGTAGCCTTCTAGACTCCAGTCTCTCCTCTTAATTCATCATCCACTCAACCGCCAGATGGTATTTATAAAGCACATATCTGACCATGTCATTCCCCTGCTCAAGAAGCTCCAGTGGCTCCCTCTTGCCGCTAGGATAAATTACAAACTCTTTTGTTTGACATTTAAAGCTCTTCACAGGCTGTTTCCAGTCTGCTTTTTCAGACTTACTGCCAAGTTTTACTCCCCCAAATATGGTCTGTTTTTCCTCCTCATCTCTGCTTTTTTAAACCCTAGCACTACTTCCTGCAGGAAGCCTCTCCTGATTCCCTCCCAGCTGCTAGTGCCCCACCCCTGAAATTACTTTGTATTTATTATATTTACTTACATGTGTACAAAGTGGTTTCCCTCTTATAGAAAGTAGGCTCCATAAGGGCAGGAACAATTTTAGTTTTGTCTTTGTGGGTGCCTCCACCCCTGCTGCAAACCCCTAGTACAGTATCTGGTGTAAAGTTTGTGATCAGTAAATGTTTATTGATTGTTTTTTATCGTTGTAGAGAAATCCTGGTATAGGAATTCCCTCCACCAACATAGATTATAAAGGGTATGATTTCATAGATAAGTTGTAGAGATTTGCCTGAAGCACATAAGAGTTAATGGGGGTCTCACAGTTGCTGAGTATCAGAGGCAGATTTGAACCTAGACCAGCCATCTATCCATGGTGCTCTGCTACCCTCTCTCTGAATCTAAACATGCATGTGTGAAGATACACAAATGTACATATGTCTTTGTATAAACATAGGCACTGTCCAGTTTCTATTTATTAGTTTCCTATTGTTTGTTCTTTTTTATGTTCCCTGTTATTTTAAAATGAACAAGATTTTAAAATATAAAATAAAAACTACCCATAAATAAAATTACTTTTTACTTAAGTCTCTCTATTGACTTTTTTTAACTTTAGACCAGTCACACTAGATTAAAAAATTTTCAACCCTTATCATAGAGATTTAGAGGAGATTAGACCCAGATTTCTCTAATAAACTTTGTACAATCTTCATATTATCTTCCACCTCTGTTCACTATTCCAGATTTGTGATAGGGAATCTCTCCCCCCACCTCACTGAAAAGAAAGGGAAAAATAATTTACCAAGATCATAGCAGGAAAAAAAAAAAAGATCATAGTAGAATGGGCTTAAATAAAAATCACATACTGTGTGTGTGAGGGAGGAGGCTCTCGGAGATCAATTCATCTTTAGTTGTCATTATCTCCAGAACAGAATTCCCTCTTATGTTTAGATCTCATTTTCTAACTTTATCCTTTCAGAGGGGTGTTGGCATCAAAAGTACTCCAGTGACAGTGGTCCTGCCAGATACCAAGGGAAAGTCTTACCTCTTCAATATCATGGACACACCAGGTGAGTGGCCTGGTGTCTGCTAGCGTGACAAATAGGTCATTCCTTAACCTTTTAACATCTCAGCCACTTCTTGCTTTCCTTCACGCTCTCAATTTTCAGAGTAGACCAGTTCATGCTTGGATGTCAGTCAATCAATAAACCTTTATTAAATATCTCCTACATTCTAGATACTATGCTAAGTTCTGGGGATACAAAAGGAGGCAAAAGAGAGTTATTTCCTAATTATAGGAAGTAATTAATAGAGAGAAGACACTAGAATTAAAGAAGGTTTGGGGAAGCCTTCTTATACAAGGTGGGATTTTAATTGGACTTAAAGGAAGCCAGCAAGGGCTGTAGTCAGAGAAAAGCAGGGAGGACATTTCACGCATGAGGGACAGCCAGAGAGAATGCCTGGATCCTAGAGATGGAGTATCTTGTTCATGAAACAACCAGGAGACCAGTGTCACTGAATCAAAGAATACATGTCAGGAAATAAGGTCTGTAGAACCTGGATAGGTAAGAGGGTGCTACATTATGAAGGGCTTTGAATGCCAAATAGAAAATTTTATATTTGCTTCTGGAGGCAATAGGGAGCCCCTGAAGTTTTCTGAGTAGGCAGGTGACAAGTTCAGACTTGCATTTTAGGAAAATTGTAATAATTTTGGAGAGAGAAGTTTAGTGGACATCCATCATGCTTTAAATTCCTCCTGCCTAGGAATGAAAAATAAATATAATGTTATTTAATAACAAACATGTTATAAAGATATAATACATATTATATAATCAATATACATGTGTAATATTGTGTTACTGTTTTATATCTATATTGTTACATACATGTAATAGTAAATAAAGTGTCTTTTAAATAGCTCCTTTAGTGCTGGCTGACTAGTTCCAGGCATCCCATGTGCCCCTTGTTTTTTGCTCCAGTGCCATATGATTGAAAAAAACCATGACTTTCCTAGTAGGTTTTCCCTCTTGATCTAGATCAGGGGTGGGTAACCTGTGACCTTGAGGCCACATATTGTCCTACAGGTCCCCAGGTGTGACCCTTGGACTGAATCCAAACTTCACAGAACAAATCCTCTTAATAAAAAGATTTGTTCTATAAAACTTGAACTCAGTGAAAAGGCTGCACCCAAGGATCTGAAAGGCCACTTGTGTCCTTGAGGCTGCAGGTTCCCCATCCCTGATTTAGGGTATCCCTAGATTAGAATTATATAACCCAGCCTTCCCCTACTTTTTCCATTTTTCCTCTCCTCCCCCAAAGCACCCATGCTCTTGTATTGCTCATGACCCCCTCCTGCCCCTGCCTTTCTCCTGAGTTCTGAACTGTCCCTTGACACCTCTTGGGTCAAGAAAATGTGCTTGTTATAGAAAAATAATCTGTCAGAACTGAAAAAGGACCTGAGAAATAATCTAGTCCAACTCCCAAATGAGGCAGACAAGGCCCAGGGGCCAGTGACTTTCCCATGGTCAAACAGTAAGTTAGTGGGAGAGCAAGGCATAGGGTGCCAGGCTTGGGTACTTAAAGCTGCAGCTCTCTCCTCTATCCCTGTTACACAGGGTTTTGTTATCTCCTTTCTAGAGCAGCTACTTGCTAGTTAAATAAATTTATTTGTATTAGTGTATTAATGGGTACAAATGTGTATCCCTTCTCATCTAACATGGCCTTCTGTAGAAGAGGATTAATTCAATTTATCTTATCAATGGGAATTTCAAGAATTGTGGGAGACTTTGGCTTGGGGGAAGGTAAGGAAGAGTTACAGATCTCTAGGTTGTCTATAGTTGAAGTAACTGTCCTGAAGGAAGAGAACCGGGTACTTTCATTTGAGTTATTTCTGGCAGGTAAGACTACCAGTGCTTAATCCAGTATCCACAAACTGCCCTTCCTGCATTTTTGTTTTTTTCAGGACATGTGAATTTTTCTGACGAGGTAACAGCTGGCTTGCGCATCTCCGATGGGGTAGTACTTTTCATCGATGCAGCTGAGGGGGTAAGCATTTGCTTTTGTGAGGAGAACTTGGACAATATCATCTTTACCCCCTTCCCTTATATTTGCTCTAAATAATTCTCAGAGCAAAAGAACGAGAAGAATTCAGAAGTTTTGTTGATTAACCTAAGTTAAGTTAAAATTCTAGTTTTGCTCTAATTTAAGGACAGTGAATCAAATTTAGCATCAGTTCTTAAAAGGGGGCATAATCACTCCCTTTCCCTGGTGGAGCTGAGAATCAGTGAAATTCAACCTGATTTAGGAAATGAATAAATAATACTGTTATCTGGAGGGAGGAGACAAGTATAAAATATTTAAAATATTTGTATTCTAAAAGTATTTAAAATATTTGTTTTATATTACTGATTTTATTGAATTAGTGGTAGGAGTTAGAAAGCTCTGCTGAGAAGGAATGTGAACAAATTCAAGATTTCCACAGAAATCTTGCCAAGTAGTTAGAAAGCCTCACCAGTAGTTTCCTCACTTGTGTGCCATTGGTGAGATGGCCAGTAGGGGGAGCTATTAGTTCTTAGCCGGATAATCCTGCTTCTTTAAGTGGTAATATTAACAAAACTAGCATTCCTACAGGGTTTTAAGTTTGCATAGTTCTTTACAAGTAGTGCTTCCTTTTGGCTAATCACAGGTCTTGCCTTACCAGTTCTAAGGATAAATAGGGAACTTGTCTGCTGCCCCAAGCCTCTTTCCTGCTTTGCCCATGTTAAAGGTAGGGCCCTTTGCAGCCATGCTGGGAGGCTTTATGGCTTCTCCATTTTCTGAGTCTGGTGTTTCTTAGGTGATGCTGAATACTGAGCGGCTGATAAAGCATGCAGTGCAGGAGAGGCTGGCTGTCACTGTGTGCATCAACAAAATTGACCGGCTGATTCTGGAGCTAAAACTTCCCCCAACAGATGCCTATTACAAGTTGCGCCACATTGTGGATGAGGTCAATGGATTAATCAGGTATGAGGGAGACCATTTGGAGTGTGCTTCCCTTCTTTAGTGTCATTGGGTTTTTTAAGAGATTGTAACCCTCAGGGCCTGAGATTGAGGTTTGGGAGGACTAGATGGAAGTGAATTGGTGTGATCTCAAGGCATAGAGTTCCTTAGGGTCAGAAACCTGGAGCCGGAAGGGACCCTACATGAGAAAGAGGCCCAAAATGATGAAGTGACTGACTGCCTAAGGCCACACAGGTAGTAGGAAGCATCAAGATAATTTGGCCTAGGTAAAAGAAGGCAAGAGACTGAAGGGACTTAATAACAGAGTTAGTGTGTTTGACACAGACAGAGATGTTGCTGCTGACCCACATTTGACAAGGTATGTGTTCTGAGATTTTTTTTCTAGGGAGTATCAAGGCTTGGGGATATAGGTTGTGACCATGAAAGGAATGAACCATAAACTTGGTCTTGTTGTCATTGTTAATCAACCAAATGACCCAACTAGGCTCAGACCTTCAGTATAAGGAGTATTGAATAAGTGGCAGCAAATCGCTATTCCTAAAGTGGGCCTATTTTCAGACTGGACAGGTTCAGAAAGAATTGCCCAACAACGCATTGGAAAGCCTGTGATGTATTGCATAGTATGCTCCATACTTGGAGTCAGGAAAGACTGGGTTTGGAGTATTCCTTTGGCATTTACTAGATGTGTGGTCTTGGGCAAGTCATTTAACATTTCTGAGCTGCTTTCTAATCTGTAAAATGGGGATAATAGTAGCACCTAATTCACAGCATTGTTGTGAAACTTAAATGGAATCATGGGTGTAAGGGACTTTTGCAAACCTGAAAGGGCTATAGAAATGGCTGCTGCTACTACTAACAACATTGCCATTTACTCCTACCATCTACCATGCTCAGTTGGGTACATGCAATTTGGTGTGAATGCAGAATGGACTGAATGGTCTTTTGAGGTCTCTGCCAACCCTAGGATTCCATAAAACAGCCATTTAGATCTATCTGTAAAGATGCTTTTTGCCTTCAAGAGTTATTGCACTGTAGAGAATTGAGAACAGCATCTGAGCAGCACACAGAACCACTAGTAGGAGTCTTTTGGCTTCTTCACCTCCAAGATGATTTCTTGCAACTCTTTTGTAGTTTCTGTTGCCTTATGACATGGTTTGTCTGTCCCTCTTTACTTATCCTGCCTCATAGCTATAAAGTCTTTTCTAATCCAACAAGCATTTATTAAGTTAAGTACTTACTTTTTGCTAAGCACTGGGATTGCAAAGACAAAACATGAGCCGTCCCTGCCCCCATGGAGTCAGCGTTCTCCTTGAAGGATGGTGGAGATTGGGAGACTACAGCATATTATCCTGTTATTTGAGGAGGGATTGACCACTCCCAACTAAGGACACCAGGAGAGGAATCCAGAAAGAAATGACACATGTTGAGCTTTGGATATGAGGAGGAGGCAGCTCATGATTTGAATACAGGAGACAGCCTGGGAAGAGGTTCAGAAGGTGGCTAAGTGCTGAGCTCAAGAAGCCTATGTGGGCTACTTTGGCTGTGCTGAAGAATGTAGGCAGGGAGAAGGAGGCAAAGGCAGACTGGGCCAGACTGTGTGAAGGACTTTAAGCTCTAAGCTTGGTTTATATTTTATCCTAGAGGCCAAAGAGTACTGCTCAGTTCTGGGGCCAAGGAGTGACATGGTCAGACTTGTGCTTTAAGAAAGTGTTTCTGCCAGTTGTGTGAGAGAGGGATGGGAGGGGCAGAACTAAAAGGCAGCATGTCTTAGGTTTGCCATAGTCTGGGTCTTAAATGCTCCCTCAGGAGGCTTTTTCTACAGGAATTCATTCAACATATTGATTAAATGACTGCTATGTATGGCACCCTGTTGGGGATATAAGAAGTTTAGATAGCCATTGTCCATGGATTTTGTATACTCTTATCCAACTTTCATAATACATGAGAAGTACCTATGCAGGGTTCAAAATGCTTGTGCAATCCAGGGTACTAAAGGGAAAAGGTCATTACTCATAAGAAAATGTACAGGATTGGGGTAGGAGGAGATTAGCTGCAATAGTATGCCTAGAGGGGAATAGTATCACCATGGAAAAGCCACTGTGTCCCTTTTTGCCTCCTCTTCCTCATCTTTAAGAAGAGGATAATGGTGCCCAGAGAACCTGCCTCACAGGCATGTTGTATGGATCAAAAAGAGATTAGGCAGTCAACATTTATTAAGTACTTAATATGTCCCAGGTCCCATGCTAATTTCTGGAAATAGAAAGAAAAGTCCCTGCCCTTAAGGAATTTACATTTCAGTAATGGAAATAATCTGTATGTATATAGGTATTTATAAGATATATACCAAATAGAAGGAAGGTAACCTTAGACAAGCAGGCTAGCTTATTAGCTGAAGGAACCCAGAAAGACCTCCTACAGAAGATGGCACTTATGTTGAGTCTTGAAGGAAGGCAGAGATTCTAAGAAAGCATTCCAGGCATGAGGACAGCCAGCACAAAGGAATCAAGACTAGAGATAGAACATCATGTGTGAGGAATGATAAATAGTCTAATGTAGCTAGATCATAGAGCATGTGAAGGGGAATAATGTGGAAGAAGACTGGAAAGATTACAAGGGTCTAGCGTTGGAAGAGCTTTAAATGTAAAATGGAGAAGTTAGATTCTAGAGGTAAGTTGAGCCACTGGAATTTGCTGCATAGGACTTGGTAATATAGTCAGGCCTGTGCTTTAGGAAATCACTTTGGCTTTAGGAGTCCACTTTGTCAAGGTTGATTTAGAGTACAGAGAAACCTGAGGCAAGGAGAACCAGTTTAGGAGACTGTTGTCTAGATGTGAGGTGGTAAGGGCCTGAACTAAGATGGTCACTGAAAGAAGAACAGGTCAAAAGCAAAAGATATTGTGGAGATAAAAACCAGATTTGATCATGGATTAGATATTTGGGGTGGAAGAGAGAAAGGCATCAAGGATGACTCTGGGTCACTAGGAGGATGATGGTGCCCTCAGCAGCAATAAGGAGGTTCAGAAGAGGGCTAGATCTAAGGTGAAGTGTCCAATAAGCAGTTGATGATGATGAACTGGAGCTCAGAAGAGAGACTAAAGCCACATGTGGAGACCTAGGAGTCATCTGCCTAGAGGTGATAATTACAGCAATGGGAGCTGATAGGATCACCAAATGCAAGAGTATGTAGAGAGAAAAGAGGTGGGTCCAGTCAGAGCCTAAACTGAGGTTTAACCCCAGTTAGGGGCCATAATATGGAAGATGAACCACCAAAGGAAACTAAGAAGTAGCAATCACACAGGTAGGAGGAGAACCAAGAGGGAGCAATGTCATGAAAACCCAGAGAGGAGAGGAGAAAGTAGCCAGTGGTGTCAGATATTGCAGAGAGCTCGAGAGGGGAGGAGTCAGGAGAAACCATTAGATTTGGCCATTTAAAAGCTCTTAGTAAATATGGAGAGCAGACTTTCTGTTGAGTAATGAGGTCAGAAGTCAGATTGCAGAGGGCTCAGAAGAGAGTGAGAAGAAAGGAGTTATAGATGCCACCAGTTGGCTTTTTTCAAGGTTAGCTAAGAAAAGGAGAAAAATGGGGGAGAATTGGTGGAGATGATAGCATCTGGTGAGGGATTTTTTATGAATAGGGAGATTTGAACATGATTGCAAACAACAGAAAAGGAGTCAATAGATAAGGAGAGATTAAAAATTAGTCGGGATGATAGAGCAATGTGGTGGAGATAGGATGGAGGGGTTATGGAGAGGGTTTGGCCTTGGTGACAAGGATCACCACTTCATTAGAGACATCAGTGAAGGAGGATTACATAGTTGGGGATAATGTGAGCAGAATGTATGATGAGGAAAAAGGGAGAAAAGAGGACTTTTTGCTAATTGCCTGTAACAGCAAGCACCTTAGCATATCCAGGATGACCTGCTAGTACAGGTTCTTGGATCTACTTTTCTTAAAGGAAAGCAACTTAAAGGGGTCAGCCATCTTACTTTAATCAAACACATATATCATTCACTTAGTTCAGAGGAAAAAGTCAACACCCTGAACTTCAGAGAAAATACAAACAGAAATTACAAACAGAGAAAATATGCTGAGTGAAAGGAGCAGAACCAGGAGAACTTTGTGCATAACAACAACCACAGTGTGAGGCATTTTTTGGTAGACTTAGCCCTTCACAGCAATGCAAGGACCTAAAACATTCCCAAAGGACTCTTGAGGCAAAATGCCATCCACATCCAGAGAAAGAACCATGGAATTGGATTGCAGAATGAAGCAGACTATTTTCTCTTGTGTTATGTGTTGGTTTGGTTTGTTTTTGTCATGGTTTTTCACATTTGTTTTAATTCTTCTATGCAGCATTACTAAGGTGAAAATGTATTTAGTAAGACTGTATGTGTAAAACCCATAGAAGATGATGTCTCAGGGAGGAAGGGGGAGAAAATCTAAGATTTATGGAAGTGATTGTAGAAAACTGAAAACAAATAAATTAATTTTTAAAAAAAGAATCTGTATGAGAGTAGTGGCAAGAGGATTCAAAAAGGATTAATAGTCAGATTGTTAGGACTTAGTGTCTGATGTGGAGTTGGCAGGGGAAAGTCCTTAGATAAAACTGTACTTTGCTCGAGTAGTTCAATAGGCAGAAGGGCAATTTCCACTTGTCCTGATCCATATCTGGCCACTGGATGCAGATGGCTCCAGAGGAGAAAGTGAGACTTACAACTTTACACAGCCTTCCCTCACTTAAATCCATTTCACTTGTAAGTCATGATGTCACTTTCCTGATGTCTTGGTCCTCTTGAAGAACGAAGGGAAACAATAACAGTCAGTGGGCAGAACAGGGCAAGGGAGAAAGGAAGTTTTTGTTTTGACAGAAGAAAATGTAGCATCAAATGGTTTTAAGTAATTTGGTGAGACTGTGGTACGGTGGGGGAAACACTGGATTTTGGAGACAGAACCTAGATTCAAATCTCAGTCTGCTACTTATTTATATAATGTTGGACAGATCTATAAATTCCACTGAGCTTCAGTTTCCCCATCTTTAAATGAGAGTGACTAGCTCTGTCCCAACCAACTCCAAGACATTTTTCCAACTCTAAATCTATGATTCTACCTCAGGACAGAGTGAGGAAAGCCTGACTCATAGTCCTAAACAAACACCATGTCTCAGTTTGTCAGTCTAAAGAAAAATAGACAATCTTAAATTTCAAAGTAAAGATACTGCATTAAAACAGTAAAACAAAATGATACTGTATAGTAGGGAGAATTTTTCAGCAGATGATAAGCTACAAGGAATACATGTTTGCATTAGTGAATATTCCAAGTATATTAGTATAATTGCCATTTCCCTAAAACTCATTCATATCTTGGCACTGTTGATTTGTGTTCTGTACAGTAAAATCTTTGTCTTTGACCTCTGGTTTGCCCCTTGTCAGTCCTGTGCAGTTAACTTTTTCCAAGATTATGGATAATATTACTAACTCTGGGAAATCACTTTGTTAATGAGAGTTAGGGAAACAGCTCCATCATACACTCTCTTGGGCCAAGCTATTGGCAGTGTTGAGCCTATTATGTAAGCACATTTAGGCAATTGGATTGTGCGATGATACTGCTACGTACCATGTGTCAATACTATCCTATCATCCAAGTATCCATACCAGCTTGTCATTCTATTTATGGCCTTCTCTGTTTCAGCATGTATTCCACCGATGAGAACCTGATCCTCTCTCCGCTCCTGGGCAATGTCTGTTTTTCCAGCTCTCAATACAGCATCTGCTTCACACTAGGCTCCTTTGCGAAGATCTATGCTGACACCTTTGGTAAGCTATCTGTCTTTTTTACTTCAACAGTGTCTTATTCTGAATAAACAGAATCATGGCATCCTGCCAGAGTCCTCCGTGGGAGCTTTTTTCTGACTTTTACCTGTATTTTGAATACTCTTTTCCTTCCCCAGGTCACTTCTTAGGATCAAGTGAATTATGAATGTTAAAAGAAATATAAGTGATAGGAAAAAGATGAGGTATAGTGAATTGTTCTTTAGGATAAAAACTCTCATGACAGAGTGCATAACCCTGAAGCCAGGAATGCCTGAAGCCAACAAATACTTTGGCGCACTTTATTTGGATATGAAGCATCTATTATCATTGACCTTTCTAGCATTTCAGTTCAGTGGGACAGCTAGGTGGTGCAGCAGAGAGAGCACCAGTGCAGGAGTCAGGAGGATCTGAATTCAAATCTCACCTCAGACACTTGACACTTACTAGCTGTGTGACTTCGGGCAAGTCACTTAACCTGGGTCATCTCCGGTCATCCTGATGAATATCTGGTCACTGGATTCAGATGACTCTGGAGGAGAAGTGAGGCTGGTGACCTGCACAGCCCTCCCTCACTCAAAACAAAGTCAAGTGCAAGTCATGTCATTATTTCTCTGATGGCATGGTCTTCTTCAGCAGTGAAGAATGAACACACACACAGTTCAGTTCAGTATGCCAGGCCTGAGAGGCCTGGGTAAAAAGACTCTGTATTAGATTTGCAATGGTTATGTATAATTTTCTTTCTAGCTGTGCTTAGTTGAACTATGTTAAGGACTTCTTGACTTCTCAAGAGTTCCTACGTCAGCTCCCCAAATTGAGAGTCCATGTATGTAGCTTTCTTATCCAAGCCTCCCTGGTATTTATCCTTAACAGTTATATATTTATTCTTGTGAAAGAATGAAAAACCATAGCCTAAATTTGAACCTAATTTCCCCTAGACTCTGTATAGACTGGTGGGGAGAGTATGTTACAGACTATTGGTCTGAACAGTTGGAGAGTATGTTACAGACTATTGGTCTGAACTGTTGGTTTTATACCAACAGTTCCTATTGTTACACTTCAGTAACTACCTCTTTCAGAGAGCTGAAAAAAGAAAGATGAATGGGGACATTGGACCTTGTTGCAGAAAGACTTTTCAAGTATAGACTGACTGATGTGGAAAGCTAATATCAGACTGGGACCTGCTAGTGTAGACAGTGAGTACTAATGAGAACCTGTTGCAGTGGTAGAGCATAGGTAACATGTGAAGTAGAATCATGGGAATCCTTTCTGCAGATGTAATGTAGCTGTATGATGGGAACTCCTAGTTGGAAGTCTTCAAGATATAGGAGAGACAAATTCCTATCCTCTGTCTCACATTAGTGCAGGAAAGTTTCATCCTGGAAATCACAGAAGGGGAATACACCAGCAGCTTTTATTTCTGTCTGGCAGTGTTCACATTTGTTGCGATAGTTACAATCTGTTCTAGGCACTGAGATGCAGAGAGAGAGGAGATGTGGAAAACACAGTCCCAACCCTTGGGGAATTTGGATAGTATTAGGGAGAGAGGACATAAGCTTGGGCATGAATGACAATCCAGACAGCAGCAGCTGAGAGCCACATCTATTTTATCAGCACTAATAACTAGTGTCCAGCCCAGGTGTTCAGAGGAGGGAGTAAGTCCCCAAATTGGATTTAGATTGAACTTGAAGGAAAGCTAAGAATTCAGACAGTTAGAGAATAGGGTGGGCATTCCAGGTGTGCAGGACAGGCCTGGAGCTAGGAATGTGCACAACATGTTCTGGTAATGATTAGATCAGTGTGGCAGGAACAGAGAATTCTATTAATGAGTAATGGGGTCATCATAGTCCCTGGTCCCATGCAGGCCTTCAGCCTCAGGCTGAGGAGTTGGAACTCTATCCTGTAGGCCGTGGGAGGCCATGGAAGGTTTCCGGAGTTTGGAGCAGATGAAGGTGGCATTTGTGAATGTTTTACATTGCTCAACAAGCATTTGTTAAGCTAGCCACTGTACTTGGAGTTAAGGATACAAATACAAACAGGAAAACTTAGTCTTCTGGAAGACATGAAGTAATTACAGATAAGTAAATGCAGGACATATATATAAAATCAATACAAGTGAAACTGGCAGGAAGGGGGTAGGATTAGCAGCTGTGAAAATCAGACATACAGGTGTGAGGGGAAGAGGCTGGAGACTGGATAGCAAACGGAAGAATCAACAGGACTTGGTGACTAGAACTGAATGGGGGGGTGGGAGGAGGGGAAGAACAATAAAGGATATCTCTCTTGTGACTATAACAAGGTGATGGGATCCTGAACAAAAATAGATGAGGCTGGTTTGGGGGATCGGGGGGTAAAAGAACAGTAATTATTTTGATTTTGGAATGATTAAGTCTGAAGTGACCAAAAAGATATCTGGGTGAAGTTTTCCATATAAAGGAAGTTCTCAAGATAGCAGTGTAACAGCAGAATCTCTCAGAACCCCTGAACCTCAGCTTGTTGTTCGACCCAGTTGGAGACTCAGCTGGATTGGGGCTGAGTTGTTCAGTGTGTCTTGATCAGGATCAGCACTTACAGCCCAACCAAAATAAAAGTTTTTTGGGGGGAAGGTGGGAGGCAGCCTGTGGGGGGTGGAATGTCCCAGGCTCCAGACTAGATTTAGTGTTTTTTCTGGATACTCTTAATGTCCCGTATGCACAGAGTCGGGGCAGGGAGACAGCAGAAGTGAGGTGGGTCAGGCAGGGTTGCTAAAACTGGCAGCAGCCCAGAGCTTCCCCATGCATTATAGAGTATGGGGGAGAGGGATGGGGGGTGTCAGTGCTAGAAGAGAACCAACCCTCTGCAAGAAAGTCAGAAGAAGTGTCAGTCATCTTTTCCTTCATGCACCACTAAAGGCTGAGACTACGAGGGACACTGAGAGTTGCATTTGGTTTCTGCATGGTCTCGGGGACTTAGTTGTGCTTATTTTTATTCTTTAACCAATACCACATAAAATGGGTATTTCTGTGTGCATAGTAGAACAGAAAAAGAAGACTATGTAAAGCCACTGATTTCTATTATGCACAGCTTGCTTTAATTTTTAAGTATATAATAAACTCAACCTGTAGCTTTCCAAATTGTCGTGCTTTGTCCATTTTGTGACCTTCTCTCTGTTCTCTCCTCAGCATCTTTTAGAAAGAAGCCCCGGCAGTCCTCTTTTCTCTTACCTTTTTTTTCTGCTGCCGTTTCCTTATGTCCTCCCCTCCCCTCAGCCCCTAATGGAGGGGGAAAAAAAAAGAAGAAAGGAAAACAGCCTTTTTTTTACAGATATGTATAGTCAAGGAAAACAAATTCGCATGTTGACTATACCCAAAAATGTTTGTTTTATTCTGCCTCTTACTCGCTGTCTTTGTATCAGTTGATTCTTTCTATCTCTTTTTCATATGTCCCTCTGGTCCAGATCTTTTAAACTTGGAAAATAAGGTTCTTGATGCTCTTATTTAGGAGCAAGTGACGAGAATGCAAAGGACTCAAGCAGCACGCAGATTATCGTTTTTGTCTTGTTATATAGGTGACATCAATTACCAAGAATTTGCCAAGAGGCTGTGGGGGGACATTTACTTCAATCCTAAAACGTAAGTGGAATAAAAAATTTCCCTTTTCTCAGGGGCTGGTCTGCTTTCCCATTGAGGCTGTATCCCTGTCATTGAGAACATGGAAGAAGAACTCCTAAAGGTTTAAACCCAAAGTATTCAATGGCATAACCTGCTCCTCTTCTCCTTCTTAAATGAGATTAACTTCATTGGCTCTAGCCAAATAAATGATACCTTTATGTCAGCAAGCATTTATTAAGCACTTGGTGTGTGCCAAGCACTGTGCTAAATGCAAGGTAACAGAAAGAAAGACAGTCCTTATCCTCAAGAGACTTAGATTTCAATGGGGAAGATAGCACATAAAAGGAAACTGAGAGAGAGAGGAGAGTGGTGGCAGGAGATGTGGGTACCCACCTCAGGGGCATGGTAGAGGAAGCCTGGAGAGTCAGGAACAAAGAGATGGCTGGGCTGAGCATCCTCCTAGTTCTGAGAGGAACTAGCCAATCAGGAGGAGGGCACTGCCATGGTATAAAATTCAAAGATTGAGCTTCTAGGGTGAAAAGGTCCCAAGGCAACCCCAGAAGCTGAATCCCTTAGGAGTTTTTCTCTGACAGTTTTTACTTTCTTCTCTTATCTCCTGACTGACTTCAAACCACCTGGGTTTTGATAGGCACTCTGTCCTCCAGAGGTATCCACAGCTTTCTTTTCTCTCACCCTTTAGGCGGAAGTTTACCAAAAAGGCCCCAACCAGCAGCTCCCAGCGGAGCTTTGTGGAGTTTGTCTTAGAACCACTTTATAAGATCTTAGCTCAGGTGAGTGGAGGTGAATGTGTCAATTTGTCCTCCCATACCCTTAGCACTGCCATGGGGAGTGGCTTCCTTCATCCCTAAGTCCACCCTACTGTGTGTTACCATTTGTTAGGATCGTAATTGGTCTCTCTTTTGACCATCTGTTGAGCATTGAAATGTGCTAGGTTCCATTGGATGGAGAAGGAAAGACGGGGTGATATAAAGGAACAGTCTTTTAGGGGAAGTTAATCCCCCTGGGATGCCTTGAGAATTTAATTCAGCCAATAGTAATTGACCGCCAGCTCTTTGTGCTGGGAAGGTGTGTGAAAAATTGAAAAAGCATGTGACAATAGATATTTGCTGAATAGATTTTTTTTTTTAGATTTTTTTCCAATTCCTAGGGTATGTCACACTAGAATAAATGAATTAGTTCTCAGACTTTTTAAAATAAATGTTTATTAATATTGTTTTTCTCATATCATTTCTATCTCCTAACATATAAATGAGATGTAACCTTCTTTCCAGGAAATCATCGCTTATTGTAAAAAAATGAAAAAGAGGGAGAAAAGTTGAGCACAGCTTGTTGACTTCACCAAAGTCTGCTGTTATATGCAGTGTTCTGCACCCATAGAATTGATAGGCAGTGTTTTCTCATGCCTCCCGTTTGGGGCCAGGTTTTTTCATTATAATTTTGCATGTGGTTTGCATTCAGTTTCATTTGTTTTGTTATTGGGGTTGTTCTTTGCTTTAGCATTGTTGTCATGGTATAAATTGTTTCCTGGTTCTTCTTACTTCATCATGCGTCAGGTCATTCAGGTATTCCTGTGCTTCTCTGGAGTCATCATTTTTTACAACATACTAATTATTCCATTGTATTTGTGTACCACCGTCTGTTTATAATCATTCCCAAATGAATGGGCATCTAATTTGTTTCCAGTTCTCTGTAGTATGGAAAGTATGAATTAGTATGCCCAAAAAAGAACACAGAGTACCCTGAGCTCAGCTGAAGGAGAAGTCACTTCTAGCTAAAGGCATCTTAGAAGAGATGGCATTTGAGCTGGATGATGGTCTCCGCCAATGTTCAAAATCTCTGGCCTGAGTACAAAAATCCAGCAGTGGCTTTATGCAGCAGCATTAGTAATGAGCATGGCCCCCTGTGGCCTTCCATTGTCTGAAAAGGGATACTCAATAACCCTGAGTAAGCTTGCCCACCTGGAGATCAAAATAAGGAGATAAAAAGTCCAAGGAGGTCCTGGGTGGGCAGGAACAGCTTCTTTGTACTCCTAGGAGAGGCTTGTCCCCTCCAGATAGTTCTTATACACCTGTGTCTCAGATCACATACCCAGGGAAGTTCTTTATCAGCTGTTGCTGGCTGTACCACATTAAAACCAGAGATGGATAGGCTATCAGTAGGTAGAGATTGGAGGTGGGGGAGGGATGTGCTTTGTGGGATTCCAGCTATAGAGAACACTGTAAATAAGGGTTCAGAGTTTGGTTGGAGCACAAGATACACGAGAAGACACCCAAAATAAAACTGAGTTGGGACCAGGTTGTAAGAGAACTTTGAGTGACCAGCTAGGGTTAATGAAAGAAGTTGATAGACTTATCTTCCCTATAGACCCTGAGAGCACTGGGAATGGCTTAGGTTCAGCCTTGCATGTAGAAAGGGTGATATATGTCCAGCACTGTGCTACATGTGGTTACTGCCAAGTGACCTTTTTTGGTTTCCCGCAGAGCTCTGATGTTTTAAATCACATTGTCTGAGGAGTTGTGGATGATTGCCTATCCGAGATGAAATTCTGCTTTTAGACACGAGGTGGCAGCACTGAAAGCCCTTGGTCTCCTTGAGTAAAGACCATCTATTGGGAGAGATGGTCTGTTATCTTGCAGTCAGTGACCAGTCCTTCCAAGGGGCCTCTCAGCAGAGCAGGCCATAGTTTTCTAACTTTGATATTTCTGTACTGGAGGTGGGAACTAAAGTAAAATTCCTCTCTGTCCCCTTGCTGTCATCTTTGGTGGCAGCTCCAACCCCAGGGACTCTTGCAGTTATCCTTTGCACCACCTTTTGGCCTTGCTACATACATACAAGAAACCAACAGTTCTCATTTATTTTTCTGGGGTCACATCCTGGAACCATCTTTCACTGACTGCATTAGTGACCTTATGTCGTGATAGGTTGTGGGAGATGTGGACACCAGCCTCCCGAGGACCCTGGATGAACTGGGCATTCACTTGACCAAAGAGGAGCTAAAGCTGAACATACGCCCTCTCCTTAGGCTGGTCTGCAAAAAGTTCTTTGGGGAGTTCACAGGTAATAAATAGTCGTGAGTGCCAAGAAGTACTGGAGATCAACTACTCACCCTGAAAATTCTTGGGGACAGTCTTTGAAAGCACCCTCAGGGGCAGCACAGCACAGCCATATGCTTTCTTTATTTCCTTCCTTGATGAATGGCATCAGGACCTAGATCTTGAAATCACCAAGGAGCTGACTTACATCTCAGAGGAGAGCCAGAATAAATGTGGCCCTCTTTAGAGGGCCTCATAGCCTGGTACAACTTGTTTTAGATGAACTGATTCAGAAACTCCCCAGACAAGTATTGTTGGTTAGCAGTTGTGCTACTTGTGCCCTGGAGGTACAAGGTGCTCATTCTGGCCCAACACTTGGGATGTGTGGTAAAGATGGAAAATTTTCCTATCCTTATAGAGAACTGCTAATAGTTAATTAGAGAAACTAGAAAAACTCCATTTTAAACAGAAATAGAATACAATGCTTTAAAGAGAAGAGTTAGATCAGGGATTATTCTGAAGGGTTAGATGAGGGAAGAGAGCATGGGATGTCTAGTTCAGTGTTTAATCTGAATAAATACCTGGATAAGGAATCCTGAAAGCTTCCTAGAGCTTTGAGTTGAATTTAAAAATCTGTTCCTAAGTGAGTATTAGTAACCCATCACCAGGATGACCTTGCACAGTCCAATGAATGGCCCTGTTAGCTAGCCACTCCACACTCTGAATGGATGGGCTTTCCTTGAGGGAGAGTGGATCATCATGGTATTCTCTTCTTCTCTCATCACAGGCTTTGTAGATATGTGTGTGCAGCATATACCTTCTCCAAAGGTGGGCGCCAAGCCCAAGATTGAGCATACTTACACTGGTGGTGTAGACTCAGACCTTGGTGAGGCCATGAGCGACTGTGATCCTGATGTAAGAAGACCTGCTATGTGGCCAACACCCTTGCTCCCTCATCCGTCCCTCTCCCTCTACTCCCTGCTTTTCCTCTGCCCTTTCCCATATTACTGCATTCTTCATGCTTTCTCTCTTTTTCTATCATTCCCCATCCTGAGCAGATTCATAACATGAAGGTATATACAGTTGAGCCCTCAGGATTCATATTTTTGGCAGAAAGAACCCCATTCTTTTCTGTACCATGTTTTTTTTTCCTCCCCCAAAAATGGAGAAATTATCTGCACTCAGCTCTCACTTAATCTTTCTGTTGACTGTGGACGGTCAACAAGAACAAAGAGTAGTGTTGAGCTGTGCTTTCTCCCAAAAGAAAGCAGAGTTCTTCTTGAGCAATGCTCAGAAAACTCATCCCAGCCCCAGGAAGCTGGCATTGTATTCTCCTGCAGGACATAAACAGGGCTGTTCTCTGTCTCTCTACCAGGGACCTCTGATGTGCCACACCACCAAGATGTACAGTACTGATGATGGGGTACAGTTCCATGCCTTTGGGCGGGTGCTGAGTGGCACCATTCATGCTGGGCAGCCAGTGAAGGTGCTTGGGGAAAACTATACTTTGGAAGATGAAGAGGATTCCCAGATCTGTACTGTGGGACGCCTGTGGATTTCTGTTGCCAGGTACCACCAGGTGGTGCCAGCATCCATACTAGTGCTGTCCAGGGCATAAGAAGGAATAGTCTCTCTCTCAAAGGAAAATAGTGGTAGTCTATTTCTCTACAATGTGCTTAAGAAAACCCCTTCACATATAGTCTCTGGTTCCCATGGTGTAAAAACCCTCTTCATGGGTCCTTTGAGTTTTAGTTGAACCTCTCTGTAGGAGGATTTCCATTCTCTTCTGTAGCCCAGTCTAAAGGTATCAAACCCACTACACTCCCAAATGGGACCCGAAACAGATTAAGATGAAATTGGGAAATCTTTAATAAATATTTTATAAAATAATTAAAAATATAATAACATAAATAATGTTAACCTGATTTTCTGTGTCATATGGCCCTCAGGGATGGGTGTCAAGTATGCTTACTGGCCTAATTTCTATTTGAATTTGACACTCCTGTCCTAGTCTATACCCTCAAAATTCGCTTTACTCTAAGCTCAACTCTGTTGTCTATCATGTGGCAGAGATGTGATTGCCTATATCCTTCCCCAAGGTAACAGAGCTGCCTGTCATTTCCTGATTTTGGTGACTGCCCTAGGGAAATGAAAAGGCTCAAGGACTACAAGAGTCCTGTCCCTTGATAGGAGTACCCTCTGTCTACCTCCCAGCTTATTCCTAGTAGCCTGCTGGAATAGAGTGTAGCTTTCATATAATTAGTATGCATAGTTCCTTTTTCCATGTTGCACCTCAAGAAACTACTGCTTGATGTGCCCTACTTGTGTCATTGTTACGTTGGGTTCCAGGTACCACATAGAAGTGAACCGAGTTCCTGCAGGCAATTGGGTTTTGATTGAGGGTGTGGATCAGCCCATTGTGAAGACTGCCACCATCACTGAGCCCCGAGGCAATGAGGAGGTAGGGCTTTGTGAAATAGGCACCAAAATTGTTATCAGTTTACGTGGTTCTTGAGGACAACAGTCAGTGTTAGTGGTGGACACCTGAGCTACAAAGACTTAACAGGACACCTGGGTTCTGACACTGACTTGACCAAGGTCAGACCTCACTGATTTTCTCCTTGCACAGGGAAGGTTTTGATGGGAAGGGTATGCTCAGGGAACCCTCTCTTTGTCTGTGGATCCTCCTGACTCCCCAGGGTCTATGAGGTGAAGCAGATTTTTAGGCTGCTGAGAATCATCTGAGCTTCTGGTAAAAACACCCAATACTGGCTCCTCAGGAGCTCTTATTCCTGAGCCAATCCTCTATTCTATGGCAGCTGCTACTAAGCCAAGTGGCCTCACTTCTCTGCATTTTGATTCTCAGGCTCAGATCTTCCGGCCTTTAAAGTTCAACACCACTTCGGTTATCAAGATTGCTGTGGAACCAGTCAACCCCTCAGAGCTCCCCAAGATGCTGGATGGTCTCCGAAAGGTCAACAAGAGTTACCCATCCCTCACCACCAAGGTGTGTCCCAGGCCCCCCAAGACTCATACCCCATAGCCACCATATAGGTGCCATAAGAGACAGGAGTAAATTTAGCTTTAAACTGGCATCTCTGCCAATCACTCTGCTAGCCTGTCTCTTGTGCTGGTTTCTGCCTTTGCAAAATGTCTACCAGCTCCTTTTTTTTTATTTCTACCCAAAGTACCTGATGCTGTCCTTTAATGTGGAGATGGCCATTCTCCCTTTAGTGACAGAGTTAGAGGCTGGCTTCAGGCTATGACTATGTCAGTGAGTACCCCACCATACACAGGGGGCCTGCTATCACAGGTTCTTAGATCTGCATTCATAAAGGGAAAGTCAACTTTTGAGGGGTTAACAATCTCCTTTAATCAAGCATATATCTCATTCCTTTAATCAAGTACATATATCATTCACCTGGTTCAGGGGAAAAAGTCAGCACCCTGAACTTCAGAGAAAATATAGAGAAATCAAAGATCAAGAGACATGGCTTCCAACTGTCCGACCATAATCAATACATATATCATAATTCGACAGGTCCAACTGTCTTACCATAGTTACCAGAGAGGAAAGCACCAACATCTGGGTTTTCAAAGGGTGGGGAGGGCTCCTTAGCTGTTTCCCAGAGTCTCATCTGGTCAAATAAACTCTTCCAGTCAATAAGGCCCAAAGTAAAACCTCACCCTCAGAGTATACCTTTTTTTTAGAACCAGAGGGTATTCCAACCCTTGAGAATCGGTGCCTCCTTAACTAAAGGTATGGGCTGTGCTACCAATCTTCCCTGATCACAGTCCCCTTAATGGGCAGGCACATTAATGAGTGGGGAAGATCTTTAATCACATTAAAATAATTAACTATACAAATACATATACCCCTGTACTTTACTGTTAGTGAAGAGGCTTGGTTGACAAAGGCAAGGATTCAGTCTCAGGCACTTGATTATACTAAAACAAAAACAGCAAAAGATCCTATTTTGCTTGCCATCACAGTGAATGTGGGACAAAGTTTTGTTTGTTTGTTTTTGTTTCCAAAAGCTTTGTGGTCTGGTGGATGTCAACTATGTAACTGACCAAGGTGTGGTTTTAATTGATCACCTATGCTGAGTTCCTCCTCCTGAGTCTTCTTAATCCTGGTTATATCTGTGGTTGCTGGCATTGTTGATCCCAAGCCCAAGATCTTTGTGAGATCTGTTGTTTTTCAGGTGGAAGAATCTGGAGAACATGTGATCCTGGGCACTGGGGAACTCTATCTGGACTGTGTGATGCATGACTTACGGAAGATGTATTCAGAGATAGACATCAAGGTGATGTCATGGATCCTTTCACTAGCCCTCCCTGACCGGTTGGTGGTTTGGCTTCTAGCTCAAGACTGGTTTTTCCCAGTGAAAACTACATATTTTTCCTTGAAAATGCTGGGGATGGAAGGGAATGATGGGAGTCTAAGGGACTAAGAGAAGATTGGTAGGAAGCTATCTGTACCTGTTTATCGTGTTCTCTTGGAACACATCAATGTTGGGACCCCAGAGCAAATTTTAGAAAGAATTCCTTTATTTTTGAGATAATTGAGGGGAGCCCCCTCTTTTTGCAAGTTCCTCTTTCATGCCAGTTTGGTTGGATGGTATTTATATCCTTTTTCCTCATTCCTTTATTTCCCACCCAGTTTTTGAAAGGGCAAGAGAGCACAGAGTAACAGTGGAAATAGGGTTGCCATTTCCCTCTGTTCCCTTGGTTCTGTGCCCTAAAGGGCCCCATCACAAGCCTGCAGTGGTTAGTTGCAAGAAGACAGTGGGAGTCAGCCCTACTGGCTTCAAATCTCCGGGTCTATCCCTAAGTCAACTTTTTTTCTTCTTTTCTTTTCTTTTTTTTTAAATTTTTATTAAATTCATTTTTTTTTTAATTTTGAGTTTAAACTTTCTTCCCTACCCTCTTTGAGAAGGCAAGTGATTCGATATAGATTATACATGTGTAGTCATGCAAAACATTTCTCCATATTAGCTATGTTGCAAAGAAAACGAAAGATAAAACAAGAGACATTTAAAACATTTGCTTTAATCTACATTCAGATTCTGTCAGTTCTTTCTCTAAGAATGGATAACATTTTTCATCCTGTGTCATTTGAAATCACCTGGATCCAGTGATCCAGTATTGATCAGCGTATTGCTGAGAATAGCTAAGTCAGTCAGAGTTGAACATTGTACAGTATTGTTACTGTGTACAAGTTACACTTGGTTCTTCTCACTTCATTTTGCACCTTTTCCTGTAAGTCACCTTTATCTTGGTAAGGAAGTTCTAGCCTTTGTCTGGGCCTCCGTTTCCCATTCCATAGAAATTTCCTCTGAGTTCCTCTTTGGATTGGTAATGTCTTTGTTCTCCCTTAGGTCCCTTATTCTGGTGTGGTGCCTCAGGAAAGCCTTGGGATCCTCAAGCCCTCACTGTCATTCTGTCAGCCCTTTGGGGCCCATCTCCTATAGGATTCCTTCTCTTCTCTCTTTTGGAAGTTTCTGATGGTAGTGCAAGCAAATCAGTTGTCTCTGTATTATTCTTTTCATCAGTTGCACAGCTGAGGGAATTCCTAGGAGGAGCAGGCCTTGGAGCTCCTGATTTCTTTTTGGGTGGAAGAGGACTGCCTTAACCCAGCAGCGCCTCCCCGCCCCCCTAGCCTAACTGCTCATCTTCTTTCCCAGGTGGCCGACCCAGTTGTCACATTTTGTGAGACGGTGGTAGAAACTTCTTCCCTCAAGTGCTTTGCTGAGACACCCAATAAGAAGTAAGCAGGACTGTGGATCTCTCCTCATGTGCATGCTGATTCCTTCAGTTTTTGTGCAAGACAGTTTTGCCTCCTGCTGTATGGGATAGAAGGCAGGACTCTAAAGTTCTCCCTCAGCACCTGGGCAGATTTCTTTGTTCCCTCCTCTGTTCCCCTATGCTTTTTTACAGTTATACAGTGATTTTAAGAATTTGCCCCAGAACCTAAGTGCTTTCAGAAGTAGGGGCCAGATCAAAATATATGTTTGACTGTTGGTATTATTTTTTCCTTTCATGCCCTTTAGTTTCTCATTGGTATATACTCATATTTTGCCATTCAGTTTACATCACCATGTTTCTTTCATTCCCTTTTACTCAGAGAGTAACCTTTCTCCTTGCCTTGTTTTGATCTTTCCATATTAACCCATTTTTTTTTCTACACAGGAACAAGATCACCATGATTGCTGAGCCTCTCGAGAAGGGTCTGGCTGAGGACATAGAGAATGAAGTGGTACAGATCACTTGGAACAGGTGGGAATGGAGTTTGTTCCAGAATTGATGAGGGAATGGATAAAGAACAGGCAACAGGAAAGTGGCATCTATCTTATCTCTACCAATACTGACTTCCTGGGGAAGGTGTTGGAGCACCCCTTTGACCATACTATCAGCATCCCCTTGCTGTTACCCTATTTCCCATATACAGGGATGAGGATAAGGAAGATTTAATTATAATCCGCCAGAGAAGGATCACTGAAAATCTGTATTATCAAAAAGACCAGTTGCAGTGGAGTCGTCCCTAACATCTCTGCTTTCTTCCTATCAGGAAGAAGCTAGGCGAGTTCTTCCAGACAAAGTATGACTGGGATTTGCTGGCTGCTCGTTCCATCTGGGCCTTCGGCCCTGATGCCACTGGCCCCAACATCCTAGTGGATGACACTTTGCCCTCAGAGGTACAGGGGAACTGGTGGGTGGTTTACTCTTGAGAGCTATGTGGGGAGAGGGACACTCTTGATGAGAAGAAATATTGAAAATGTTCTCCCAATTCCTAGAAGAACTTTTGAGATCCTCTCATGAAATAGAAAACCTCTCCCAAGTTTAATTCTCTTTTTCTTATTCTCTAAGCCTGTTGGTCCCGTGAACAATGCCTTCATGTTTCTCTCCAGGTAGATAAAGCTCTGCTGGGCTCCGTGAAGGATAGCATTGTCCAGGGTTTCCAGTGGGGCACAAGAGAAGGGCCCCTGTGTGATGAGCGTAAGTTCACCAACTACACCAACTACTAGTACAGATCTCTCACCTGGCAGCAGGGAATGCTGTCATCACATTATCTCTGAGAACTGGACAGTGGAGAGGGCAGACCTAGACCCTGCTCCAAACTCCCTCATTTATTCTGTACTGGGTGCTTCCACCTTGAACTGGCTGGAATTCGATGTACCTTGTGTCTCCAGATGTGTTGAGAGGGGGAGGTCACACTGTAGGCCTGGATAGAGAGACGTAGCCACTTACACATACATAGAAACAGGCCACAGTAGCTGGGCTTGCCAGACTGTTGGAGAGTATGTGATCTCTGATTTAGGCCCAGAATAGACACTGACCATCTATCTGAAACCCCTGCAGAATTCTGCCTAGCAGAATTCCTTCCTTTGGATTTTCTGTCACATGTTGTTTCGGGCAGCAGTACTTACTCTGCTTTATTTCTCAGTCAGCTTTTGACCCTCTTCATCTCATGCCCCACCCATTTCTCTTCATTCCCAGTGATTCGCAATGTGAAGTTTAAGATCCTGGATGCAGTTGTTGCCCAGGAACCACTGCACCGGGGAGGAGGTCAGATCATTCCCACCGCCAGGAGGGTTGTCTACTCTGCCTTCCTTATGGTATGGATCAGACATAATGGGGTTGAAGTTACCTCATTCAGGAGCTGGGGCGGAGGAGGGAAGAGGAACGCAATGCCTTGTTCACCTCTGGAAGGCACTTGATCCAAACAATAATTGAGACTATCTATGGAGAGCTGAGCCCTTAGGAGACTCCATGCCCCTGCCTTCCATCTTGGCCTTGCCCATCCTCTCTGGTTCCCTTCTTCACCTCTTCCCAAGCTGAAGACTTCTTTCTTTTGCCTTTGGTGCAGGCTACCCCTCGTCTAATGGAGCCCTACTACTTTGTGGAAGTTCAGGCCCCTGCAGACTGTGTCTCTGCAGTCTACACTGTCTTAGCCAGGCGCAGGTGAGCAAATCTAGTATCCTAGAGATAAACTGTGTGAGAGGTGACCCAGGTGTAGTGGGGAAGGAGAAAGGAAGGTTCTGTCCCACTCGAAAGCAAGCATGCTGAGCTACTTTCCCAAAAGAATAAGCAAAGGGGGCTCTCAAGCAAAGGGCGTCCTGCTTTCCCAGCTGCCTGTAAAGGAAAGTCTTTATGGACTCCCTGCCACCTTAGCTCTTGGTCATCTCCAGAAATGGACACTTAGCCACCACCTTGGGGAATGGTGGAAGGTTGGGGTAAGTCTCAGGAGTGACTTTCAGAGGAAGGCCTCTAACCCTAACTCCAGCTGGATGCCAGCCCTTACTCCTTGTCTGAAGAAGATTGTCTTATGGACCTAGGAGGGGCACACTGAGAGCACTCCACTTAATGTCTAACACCTGTTTTCTTTTTACAAGGTGATAGCTCTGGTTCGGGGTAGATTTGGGGCTGACCAATGGTTAGTGCATGCTTGACCATCTTCCCAGGACATGGGGCTCAATTTCTGTCTGTCTCTCTGTCTGTCTCAGAGGCCATGTGACACAGGATGCACCTATCCCAGGCTCTCCACTCTATACCATCAAGGCCTTCATCCCAGCTATTGACTCATTTGGTTTTGAAACTGACCTCCGAACCCACACCCAGGGACAAGCCTTCTCTCTGTCTGTTTTCCACCACTGGCAGGTAAAGTTTGGGGGAAGACAAGACATTTCCAGGGCTCTAGTAAGATGATTTGCACCTCAGGACATGGGAGCCTTTCCATTCTAATATATGGCCTACTATATTTTAGATTGTACCTGGTGACCCATTGGATAAAAGCATTGTCATCCGTCCCCTGGAGCCACAGCCAGCCCCTCACTTGGCCCGGGAGTTCATGATCAAGACCCGTCGTCGGAAGGTATATATTCCTTTTCCCCATCCTGAACTCATTGTCAGTCTCTGTTCTTAGGGATTTCTCTTCCAGTGGACCACTAGGTAAAGCAAATTCATGGTATGTGGTTTTTTGACCACTTGCCTAACAGCTACAGGCATTGGGAGATACTTTCTTGCTAGGACGGGAGGGACAAAGACATTCCTTTCCCTGTGAGACATCATTGTTCTTCCTGAAACAGGCAGGCTTGTCCAGAGCTTTGTATCAGCCCAGCTTACTTTTCACCTTTCCCTCCCTTGCTCCTGGAGCACAGATTAGCTCTTCCCCAGGTCTCATTCTGGCCTTTCCCTCCCCAACTCTAGGGACTGAGTGAGGATGTGAGCATCAGCAAGTTCTTCGATGATCCTATGTTGTTGGAGCTTGCCAAGCAGGATGTGGTTCTCAACTACCCCATGTGAGTTGGGGGGATGCTCCTGGCAGCGCTTCCTGGATGGCAGAGCCCAGCGGGCCCAGCTTTGGTGTGTTGGACCTGGTGGCTTTGCCTTTAAAGTTGCTGATGCAGGGGCCAGGGAGAGAAGAAACGCTATCAACTTTTTCAGCAGCCAGTGAACTGTCTCTTCAGACTCTCCAGGAAGGGAGGAACACTTGACCTCTTAGGTCTTTCCATGACCTCTGCTTATTAGCTCTCTTCCTCAGGGAGTAAAGAGGGGGTGAAGCTCAGACCTCAGGGGGATGAGGATAAGGAAGATGTCTGACCCTGAGAAACCCTGTCCTGGGATTTAGATGGAATTTTATTTTTACAAGTTTGACCCTAAACATTGTTTGTAAATGAACAGAACATTCTGGTCTTTGTCTGGTTCTTTTCCTTTCATCTCTTTCCTTCCCTTACCGAATCTGGGCAGACTTGCTTTTACAAACCCTGTTACTTGCTTTTGGGCGAAGAGAGATAGGACTTCCTTGATGGTCCTGCTGTCTCTGGCTTCGAGCTCAGTGCTCCCCTTCTCTCTTGATGCCCAGGGAGGCCTGTTAAGGAATTAGTACTTGCAGCCCCTCTTACATGAATATTTCTATCAACTCCCTAATCATTCATGTTTTTTCTGTGGGAGGTCAGGGAGGGACTGGGATTCCTGATTCAGGGATTATGCTTATGCTTAAAATTTCATCAGACCCAAATCCTCCCTAGGAATCCCCAGTGACGTCATCGTAGAGTGGAGTCAAAGGACTCCAGTTCAAATCCTAGCTGAGTATTTAGTGTTTAGCTGAGCCTGAGTTTCCTCATCTCCAGAATGAGGTGGGGAGGACTAGATGACCTCTTGGGCCCTACCAGCTCTAGCTCTATAATCCTGTGAGCTAAGTGGCCAAAGTCCTATGTGCCTGTATGCCCTCCCCAGCCACCTCCCCTTCCCAGAGCTCTCTTCGGAGCCCTCACACTAGCTGCCGCCACCACCTACTTGAGTGCTTCCCTGTGTTAAGAACAGACAGTTGCTTATCTTGAGAATCACTTTATTGTAAGGAAGCATACAAGGGACTCATCTAAGGAAGTCTGACTGTCCCAGCCTCCATACAGCTCCTACTTCTCTTCGGCATCATGTGCTGTTCCCTTGATGTAGTCACGGTACATGGTGTACACTGCACCTGTATAAGAGGAAAGGACAGAGATAGCCCCTTGGAGTCAGAGCCCTCATGCCACCTCCAGCTGGCCAGGGATCAGGAGCTTGCACAGCTTCCAAAATGCTAGCGCTCCACTGTCTCAGGGCCCCTGGGGGGTTTTACTTCCTCTCTCATCTTTCTGCCCCAAGTCACAGCAGCTGCTCTAAACACCTGACTGCTCCTAATCATTTCTCCCTGTTCCCCACATCCCATCCCCCACTTTCTCAGGACGATGATGTACAGATTTGGGGGGAGGCAGTACAGCAACTGGCTGTAAGCAAACCTGAACTTTGCTGCATTTCCCCACCTTGAGTGGTAAAACAGGCTCTACCTGCATAGGTGTGAAAGAGAAGAAATTTATGCAGAGTCTGGACCCTTAAGGCTAGTCCAGATTTGTGACTCCTGCTGGGAAGCTGGACTGCCCACAGGGTTTGGGGGAGTTTGGTCTCTTGCAACCCCTGAAGTATCAGGGCCTCAAGCTAGGTTTTGGGGATCCTTGCTCTGCTTACTCACCCAACATGATGGCTCCCACGGCACAGGCCTGAGCTGCCACCCGAGTGTGGATCAGGTGTAGAGACATCTTGAGAGGGCCTCGGGCCTTTAGCCGGTAAATGCCATAAGCTGTCACCACCAGACAGCCCCCCAGGCCTGTGCAAAGAGAGCATGCCCCCGGGTAGAGGGGGTCCTAGGCTGTTAGGACAGAGCCAAAGCAGGGCTTTAGTGGACTTGAGACCTGCCTGACTCCGGACTCTGTTTCCCCTCAGTTCCTTCACAATACCCTGTACCTTATCCCCTTAACTCATTTCAGCAAATCACACCCTTGCATCCTACTCCAGTCACTACTGGCACCCCTATGTTGCCTGACAGCGTTTTCTGATTCTCCATGTTTATTTTTAGGGTCACCCCCCCAGGAACCTGGATCAGTGCTTGATCCTCTGACCCTTCATATAATTTCACTCTTAGAATGTGTGTGCCAACCAATTCTGTAGTTTGTATGCTAACTTCTCCTTTCCACCCCCTTGACCGTTCCTTTGTTGCTCAATGTTTCAGTATAACACTCCTTTCTCTTGTCTCTTGGCACCCTCTCTGTCCTCTTGCATCTACTCCTGATCAACCAAATGCTGGTTATTGCTTGGTTGGTGATGTTGGCATGTTCATTATCTGGACCCTAGCCTCCAAGAACTTTGTTGGCTACCTTTCCATCCCCATCCCTATCCCTAAACCCAACTCACCCACAGGTACCAGTGGTGACTCCCTGGACTTCCTCAGTAACTTCTCAGAGATGCTGCCCTCACCCTCAGGTGGCACCCACCAGTCCTTTTTAGCAGACATGGTCCTGGACCCAGATGCTGGGGCCCCAGCCCAGGCCTGAAAAGATGTCTCCCACAATAAGAATCCTTGAGGTTTTCCTTGTTTCTTCCTCTCACCTGGCTGTTGGGCTGTAACAAGAAGGGTTGGACAGCTAAGGCCCCTCACCTCTCATGCTAAGGGCCACCCCTCTCGAAGAGTAACCAATGAGTACTTTTCAGCAGATGGCTAAACCACACTTTCTGCTGTTTTCCATATTCACTAACTGTTTCTCTCTCCAATTCCCTTCTTATAACTTTTCTCTCCCTCCTCATCTTCCCTTCAGTGACTTGTTTCCCAGTCCCCCTCCCTCTCCCTTGGCTTCCTTGAGATTGTGATCCCAAGCTGTCTGGAAGAAGTAATTGGAGGGGGGTGGAGGGAAGGAAGGAGGGAGGGAAGAAAAGGGAACTTCATGGATCCCACAGGACCTGAAAGTAGCATGGCTAGAGGCCCTTATGCCAAAGTTTCAGAGAGAGATCCAACATTTTAATCAGTTATAATTTACATACTGTTTTGAATATAAATTTATATATTTGCTTTCTGTCGAAATGAACTAATTTTTCCCCACTTCCTGTACTTGCACTTCCTACCTTTCCCCATACCCCTTTTCTCCAGTTTCCCTCCCATTCTTTACTTCCCTCCAAGTGGTGGAAAATAAAAAATCATGTCCCCTGATTTTATCATTTTTAACCTCTGCTGGAGTACCCAGAGTCCCAAGCAACAACACATGCTTGACTTCCCAGTTCTAACCATCGGAACATCCAACTTTTGCCAAATCTGGACCTCCAAAGACCTGGTTTTTTTCCTTCTAGGAGATGGGGCTGATGCAGATGAACTCTCCCTCCAGGGACAATAGAGGGCTATTCAAGCACAGGGACACCCTGGCATGGCGGCACGTACCTTAGTGTTGTTGGTGGTGAAAGGGAGGACTGTGGAGAGCTGGGCCTGAGCCTGTGTTCACTGTCCTAAAGCTGCTTAGAGCTGGAACTGAGCTACCACTTTGGGGTCAGGGGAACAGTGGCTTGGGTTTTATGGAGATTTTGAAGTAGGGGAGGGGAGGGGAGTGAAAAGAATGGAACATCAGCCTTAACCCCCCATCTGCTGGGAACTCCAGTCCCTGAAACGTGTAGGGGACTGACGGAGGCAGCAGTGATAAGGATTCTAGACCGATGGACACATAAGGATTAGAGCAGAGCCGACTTCCTTATATTAGGGGTAAAATGGGAAATGTAATGTGTTTGGGGGAAGGGAAGTGGGGAGAACTGAAACCGGTTACAGAAGGCCAGATCTCCCTGGCCTGTGGTCTTGGACACAGCACACTAGACCAGCTGCTCTCCAGACAGCTTCCTGCTCCTGCCTTGGAAGGTTCCCACCCTCTGCTGTGCTTGGTTAGAGCCACTAGAACCTGATGGCTCCTAGTCATGTGTGTGTGTGTGTATATATATATATATATATATATATATAAATAGCTGTCCTGGGGAGATCCTGGGTGATATGATGGTCACCCTGGGGTGTCATGGATTCAGCCGCTCCACTGTGAATAGGGAAAGGGAAAGAAGGGACCTCCTCAGAACCTGATCACCTCCAGCACTCCTGTTGGCCCATAAGATTTGTTTAGGGAGGAAAAGTTGGAACAGCTGGGACCCTCTCACCTTTCAAAGGCTTCCTGGGGGACATCTGCTTGTGAGATGTATGGACAGGTTTCAGAAAGCTGCACAGAGCCCAAGGCAGGCATCTGTCAGGACTGGCCATAGAACCTATGAATCTAGGAAATGCATATCCTTTGTTAGCAAGAAAAGGAATTGGAAAGAGGGATCTTGAAAGCCTGTTACTGAAATGATCCTTGAGCATATAAGCCAATAGGGATTTTCTTTTCCACTAGATGCCTTTGTTCCTACCCCTTGAATTCCCCCGTTTCCCTTTTTCCATCTCCATTCTCTGTCCTCATCTACTGAAAGTCTAATGTTTGTCTCAGAAGCCTGGAAGGAGCTGTCTAATCTGCCCCACCCCCTTCCTAGATCCAACAGAAAAAACGTAGGCTTACATTTTCAAGCAGGGGAAAGGAAGTCACTGCAGATCCCCTGAGCCTTCCCACCTCCCCAGGGTCTATGGGAACTGACCTCTTTCTTTCTCTCACACTTTCCTCTCTCCTATTCCCAGCTGCATCATCTGGGATCTCAGGAGAGGCTCCAGATGGGGATCTTCCCTCGGGGCTCTATCAATAAGTAAAGTAGGGTACAGAGGGAGGGTAGAAGACTTACACGAAGAGAGTCAAAGAAGCATGGGCAGAGAACATTGGGGTGGAGAATTTAGACTCTAAACATGGGCTGTTGTGGTCCCAGTTTGGCTCATGGAAAACTGAGTGAACCTGGTCAAGTCTTCCAACCTTTCTGCACATGTGTTCCACCTAATGGATAATGAAGATTGAGTGACATCATGTACATGAGTGTACTTTGTCCGATGTAGTTCTATATGCCTGAAAGAGATTGTCATTGTATAGGGTCAGGCATTGGAGACTGAGTCAGAGTGAGGACATGGGGACAGGGGTGGAGATGAGGTTACATCCAAGTGAAAGAGACATCCAAGAAGAAGGACATGGTTTTGCTGTGTCCACCAGAGAGAGAACTAAGAATGAAACCCAGGAGTCCCGTTTCTAGTGCAATGAAGGGTTACTCAAATGAATTCTCATTCCTGCACATTAATATGGGGGAGGGGAGGCATCAGGAGGGCAGAGGTGAAAAACAAAACTTTTTTTAAAGAAATTCAGCTTTGTTACTTTTAAGAAGGACCTCTTTCCAAGTGAAGATCCTATTTTAATTCACTGATACTGTATCACAGGGGAGAAAGAGAGGGAAGGAACAAGCGTTTATTAAGCATCTGTTATGTGCTAATCTCCAAATATCATCTGATAATGAATCCCAATCCTGAGAGTTTACTGGCATGCTAGTGAGCTTTTGTCAGGATCCTGTTTTCCCCATATGACCCAGGCTACTCTGCTCCTGCTCAGTTTTGGGCCTCCATCAGTATCCACGTACAGGCTACACTGTAGGGTATAGAGACCGATGGACCGATTCAATAGACAGCCCATTCAACTATGTCAGAAGACCTATGATTTTCACAGGTATAAGGAATTCCTGGAAGAAACACCTTTTATCCTCCCCCCAATTCTCCCCTCCTCCACACACAAATTGGCACATTCTTCTCCACTTAAAGTCTTAGTTGCCTGGAGCACTGAGAGATTAAGTGATTTGCCCAGAATCATACAGCCAAAATATGACCGAGATGGGAGTCTGTGCAATAGGCATTCTTTAGTCTTTTGTTGTCCTTTTTATTCCTTTTCTTCCATGTGTGGATTATTAGACTGACCTCTTTTGAGTGGCCATGGATCTCCTGGGAGTGGTCCTGTTAGCACTCTGGGACTTGATGCAAAAAGCATGAAAGTCATTTGCAAACAGGACTGGGTGAAGGACCTCAGTACCTAGAGGAAGTGCTTCTATTTAGATCGTGTGGGACAAAGGTGAACAAGTTCAGCAAATGTGTCTCCCTGTTTTATGTCTTACTTGATAAAATTAAAGATATTAATAGGACTGTAAATCATGGAGCATCGTGATTTCCACAATCAAAATGACAGATGACCCAGAGGGAAAAAAGTCTGCACATCAAGGGTCTAAGTAAGTTGCAATACAGTCTCAACAATGAAGAAGACCACCTAGAAATATGATGGGAAAGAAAGTGAGCTGCTTGCAAAACCAACTGAGGGGTAACATACAACCTAAATGTTTCAATGGTGCCCATAGAATGTCAAAAGACCCCAAGGAAGGTTCAGCATGTTGGATAAATCATGAGGATTTGGGAAAAGACACAGACAAATGAGAAGGGGTGAATGGGTTGTGAGCTCATAGCATAATTAGCACTTTTGGAGGGAACACTTGAATGAATGAACTCATGGATCCATTGAAATATACAAATTATATGCAAAGCAGTTTGCTCTCTTAAGCATGATAAACATGCCATGAGAAAGCTTGGAACACAGTGTGTCCCTCCTCACAGAAATCCCCTGGAGGAGACACTTGGAATGTGTGGAGGGTAAACACGACCAATTGGCTCATTGTCCACCCCTTCCCCCGCAACCTCGATGATTTAGTTCAGCTTAGATATTTACCAGAAGGAGGATACTACTCACCCAACTTGGGATTTGGTAACTCAGAATATGAACTTGGAATAAAATGTATGTGTGTGTACATATACACACCCACAGTTTGGTCAAAGATGGAAGGAATGGAGCTGTAAAATGTCAAAAGTCTGGCTACTTGGGGGACATTGGCCACAGAGAGGTTCAGTTAGGGGAATAGTAGAAGAATAAAAGAAGCCTGGGATGTGGTGAAAGCAGTAAAAGGGTAGAATGGTAGTTTAAAGGGACAGGCAGTGGGAGGACACTACCAGAAGAAGAGAAAGCTGGGAAATGTAGAATCAAAGTCAGGAACAATTCAGAAAAGAAAAAAAAAGATTAGAACTAAAGACTTCAGCATAGAAAAGTAAAGGAACCTGACCAATCTCTCCCAGTCGGACACAGATTCCTTCTTGTTCATTGGCCCTAGGAGGTCCATTATTCCAGTGACAGGACAAAGGAAAGAAAGACGTAGGAAATCTTTAAGGAGCAGATAGGAATGGCAAGGTGGCCTTGGTTGGTCCCATTTTTAACTCACCTCATGTTCCGTGGCCTTTCTAAATTGACTTCCCCTATCATTCAGCCTCGATCATTTCTTAATTGTTGGTGCAGCCAAGTATGGCTGAGATACCTGGTGTTCTCAGTATTGTCTATGTCACTGTGGTGGTATATGTGGTCCCTGTGGAACAGAATGGCCAGACTGGGAATGTGAGGTGGAAAAAAAAGTGAGAATTGCATGTCTTTTGCCATGAGCCAAGGTTCCAGGGAATCATATGAGGGGGAAGGGATGACTAGGAGCTGGAAGATCCTAGGATTTGAGAGAAGTGGCCTAGATGGAGGGATTAGAAACCAGGTGAAGGAATAGGAGTAAATATCAGGATGTACCTGGAGGGAGTTAATGACTAAGAAGAAGGGGAAAGAGAGGAAAAACCTGGGAAGCTACACATTCCAGGATGAAGTGATAAGGCTGAGAGCCTGGAGGAGATACCTCAAAGGGCCTCATCCTCTCTGTGGGCATGAACCCTCCCAAATACTTTGATCTAACTAAAATTCTCCAAGACTATCCTTGAAGGCCACAGGTTTGCACCTGGAACTGTTTTCAGAGCCTTTGGATAAGAGATGGGACCCATCCAGTCTATGATTTCATGGGTTAAGGGAACTTGAATTTCTAGGTGAAGAAGCACCTACCAATGCAGGTGGGCACCTGCCTAGACATGCCTAGAATGTTAGACATGCCTAGAATGATGAGTCAAGGAACTTCTCTGGGATCACACAACTAGAATGTGTCAGAAGTGGTCCTTGAACTCAGGTCTTCCTTGGTTTTGAAGCCAACATGCCATCTACTATACCACATTGCCTCTTGAGTCATTTTTCAGTTGCTTCCAACTTACTGTGATCCCATTTGGGGATTTTTTGGCCAAGATCCTGGAGTGATTCTCCATTCCTTCTCCAGCTTATCTTACAGAAGAGGAAACTGAGGCCAACAGGGTTAAGTGACTTGTCTAGAATAACACAGTAATTGTCTGAGACCAGATTTGTACTCAGAAAGATGTCAGACTTGGCACTCTATACACTGTGCCACCTAGCTGCCCATTCCTTCTAGAAATCCTCTAAATATGAGGAATCACATAGTATTAAGATTCAGGAAGCCTAGGCTCTGCTGCCCACTAACTGTATGGGGTAAGGGCATGGGTCACTTCACCTGTCTTGACTTCAGCCACTCTCACCTGTAAAATGAGGCAGGTTGAACTATTGGCCCTGAACTATTGGTCCATTCTAGTTCTAAGATAACCATGGTTTCAAGCAGCCCCAATGGATCTTTAGGACCTATGGAAGTATTTGGAAAGATATGGCCCCATTGTATGACTTGACTCTAGAACTGACCCAGTGAGTATCAGAAAGTTAAAGGTACCTGCAACATCAACACTGAAGAGATATCTTGTAGCATGCAAGGGAGGGGCTCTTACTACTTATCTTTGCTATTTTGTGAATAGTTTATTTGCAAAGTTCTCCTTGTTGGCTATCTTTTGATTTATAAGGTGATTGTAATACTCAAAGGTTCCCCCTACCAACCACCCTTACCCCACAAAAAAAATTCATCTACACTCACTGTGTCACATTAACATGCTGGAGGTGACAGGATGTCCTTGGATGAATGAGAACTCTGACAGATTCCTCGTATCAATCATTCAGTCCCACATTTCTGGTCCCATCACCTCCAAGGGCAGGGTGGTCAGGAAAGAGATTTCATTTAAAGTCATCTGGAGTCAGATCTAATTATTGTTCATATTTCTACAGTACCTTATAGTTTACCTATGAGGGAGGTAGAGCAGGCATTTTTATTCCTATTTTGCAAATGGGGAAATTGAGGCCCAAAGAGGCAAAGAAAAGAAACTCCCTTAAGCTATCTGAAATTTGGGATTTCTGTCCTCCTTTGTCCTGACTCTGAGATATCCATTCTAAGCAAGTTAACCTCCCAATGCTCTACAAAACTCTCAAAGAACGTAAATTGCAGAGAAGGTTCCTAATTGCATCTGTAAAGGGCGTGTTCTCACCTGGGAGTTCGCTATACCAGTGAAATCACAAGTTCAGTGCTCCTGTCCTTATCCTTCATTGACTGAGAAGTAACCTGCTATACTGGAAAGAGTATTGGACTTGGAAGTCAGGAAGGCTTTATAGCTGGTCTAAGACACTGGACAAGTCATTTAAACAGCCTCAGTTTTCCCCTCCATAAAATAGGAAGAACAATAAATGTGTCATTTACATAACTTACTAATCTATGTAAATGTTGGTTATTATTTTTCCAAGTGTTTATAATATAATATAATCAAAGTGTGTTTGTAACCAATTCCCATCATTGGGAGGAGGCAGCCTGTGCAGACAGGGCTCCTGGAGTCCACCCGAAAGCTTGCCAAGATCCCACACTGCTCCTTGCCCCTCAGACAGAAAGGACCCTCTGTAAACATTCTCCAGCCAAGCAGAGCCCTGACATTCGTAATGGAAACAGTGACAGTAGTGGAGTCAGTGAGCTGGCCCTGAAATTCTCAAGTCCCGGAGTCCCAGAGAGGCTCTCCAATTCCAGAACAGTCTTTGATCCTGCTCTTCCTAGAGACTTGGGTGAATGTTTAGTTATGTGGTTCTTATAACATCGATTCCCTTCCCCCACTCTCCCTTTCTTCCCCCCCTGCTCTCCTCCCCCAAGCCCACAGCTGGAAAGCAGAGGGGCCAGTCCCTCCACTGGACGGTGGAAGTTCTTTTTCCAAGCTTCCGGTAGGTGGACCACAGACAGCGTACTCACACACTCTTCTGGAGAGAACAGGACATGGCTTATGTGTCTGGAGCAATCCACTGAAGCTTAGTTTTCTTACTTAAAGTGTGCGCTAGAAAGAAGAGTGAATGACTTATATTGTAGGGGCTTAGTAAATGTTGAATTAAATTGCATTGAAAGGAACTTGGGCTGGGAAGTTAGAGATTCTTCTTCAGATTCTGTCACTGAGCAGCTGTGTTGTGGTCTTTGAACATATCCCATGATAGAAGCTAACTCACAAAGTAGCTTATTCCATTCTGGGAGTCTTAGCTGTTCTAAGGTTCTTCTCTTACGTTAGGCTGGAATTTGCCTCTGTAACTTTAACCCTCCGGCCCTAATTCTCCCCTCATGAGCCACACACAAATTTTACCCTTTTTTCACATTTTTTTGTTGAGTTTTTTTTTCAGTCGTGACCAATTCTTTGTGACTTCATTTGGAGTTTTCTCAGTAGATAGTGGAGTGGTTTACCATTTCCTTCTCCAGTTCCTTTGACAGAAGAAGAAATTAAGGCAAACAGGATGAGGTGACTTGGCCAGGGTCACACCGCTAGTCCTCCTGACTCCAGGCCCAGCCCTCTATCCATGGCCACTTATTTGCCTGCCCTTTCACTCGGCAGTCCTCAAGCATTTGAAGTCTTCTGTCCTTTCAAATGATCCTTGGGTGACAGGTTTGAATCTTTTCACCTTTCCGACTATTCTCTGGTGTACCTGCCACAGCCCATGAGTGCCCTACCCCAAAAGGACTATGTCCCGTGCCTGGCCTGATTATGTGCAATCACTGACAAAGCTGGAAGGAGGACCAGCTAGTTACAGGGCCATAGAGTGACAGTTAGGAGGGATATGTCCCATTTCCTTTATTATACAGATAAGAAAACTGAGGCCAGGAAGAGGGAGGAATTGAGACCTTGGGGGAGAGTTTGGAGTGACTTCGTCCGATGTCCCTCGTATAGCTGGAGCGGACCTAGACCTCAGGGTCACTAACTCCACCTCCTCACTCCAGGACGGAGGCAAGTGAGGCGCAGCCGAGCAGAGCCCCGATCGGAGTCCCCCAGTTGAGCCCCCTTACGCCGGCCCCCTTCATGTCTCCGTCCCGGAAGGGTCGCTTTGGGGAGCTCATTTGTTGATCGCTGCCTGAAGGAGCCGGAGCAGCCGAGGCTCCTTCCGAGACGTTAAGGCTGTACCGCGCGGAAAGGACGGGAGGGCACTCGGGGAAGTTTTAGGTTTTCCTCCGGCAGGCAGTCTTCGCAGCCCAGGATCTGGGGTTGGTGACGGCCTGTCAGGAAGCAGGGGTGCCTTCCAGGGGAGAAAACTAGGTTAGCAAAATGTCAGGCTCCGGGAGGGCATTCGGCGGGCCTCGATCCGGGCGCGGGCCGAGCGGCCCCGGGGCCCCCGACCAGGCCACGCCCGGAGCCAGCCGCGGGGACTTCAGCTCCCGGCCCCGCTCCGCCGGTCCAGACCTGGGGGAGAGCTGGGGCTGGGCTCGGAGATCCGGCGCAGGAAGGCGGCCGGCCGCGCTCGCACTCACTCCGCACGCGTGTGTGGGGTGTGGACGAGGGGCGTGTCTCCGAGGCTGGGCACACGCCCCACCGGCCCGCAGGGCTAGGGCCGCTTCTCCCGGCTCCGCGGACAGGACCCCGCGCCCCAACACACACACACGCCCCCGCCCGGCCCCGGCTCGGCCCCTGCGCGCAGGCGCCTTGGCGGGTCCCGAGGAGGCGGCGGCGGGAGCAGCGGGCACGGGCTCGGAGGCTGGAGCGGTGGGCACGGGCCGCGCCCCGAAGACCCCTCACGGCGGAGGAGGCGACCACCCCTGGCAGAGCCGGGGAGGCGGCGGGACCATGAGGTGCACATGAGGCGGCCGGCGGCGGCGGGACGGGCCGGGGGCCCGGAGGAGGAGGAGGAGGAGGAAGAAGAGGAGGAGGCGGGGGCTCCGAGGGGCCCCGGGCCGGGTGAGTGGGGGGGAGGGGCGGGGAGGCGGACCGGAGGGGGAGGAGGGTTGAGGGGCGAAGGGCTGCCAGGGGAGACTGGGAGGGGGAGGCCGGGGTGTCCTGACAGAAGAGGGGCAGGGGGTCCCTAAAGAGAGGGTGTTCTTGGAGGCAGAGATGGGGGGTTTTGAGAGGGCTGGAGGTCCTAGAAGAGGAGCTGGGGTGTCCTGAGAGCGGACTGAGGGGTTCCTGAAGGGGGAGCTGGGGTGTCCTGAACTAGGGGGTTGAAGTTGGCGAAGGGACTCCTTAAAGGGGAAGGAGCGCGGGGTCCAAGGACCGGCAGCTCCCGAGAAGGGGAGCCTGAGGGGTCAGGGAGAGGGGGAACTCTAGGACTGAGGGTCTTGGGGAGGGAGAGGGCTCCTGGAGGGGGGTCAGGTAGCGGTGGGCCTGAGAGGGAGGGGCCCGGAAGGAGGGGGGAACCAAGAACTAGGGACCCGCGGAGGCGGGGGGAACTAAAAACCGCTGGGCCCGGGAGCAGGGGTCCGGGGCCCGGGAGGGGTCCCTGAAGGCAGAGGGACCGGGGAGGGAGGAGGCCGGGGACGCAGGGGCCCGGGGTGGGGGCGGCTGAGCGGCTGGGGAGGGGCTGGAGGAAATGGGGGCACCTCGAGAAAGGGCGCCCCCGAGAGTTGGGGGCGGGGAAGGCGAAGACCCGAGGACCTGGGCTGGGGGCGGGGTCCAAGAAAGGGGAGGAACCAGAAGTGGGGGGGGCTCAGGGCGAGGAGGGACCGAAAGCTTGGGGGGCCGGGGGCGGGGAAGGGACGGAAAAGTGGCGGCTTTGGGGGAGCCGGGGTCCCGGAGGGGCCTCTGAGCAGCGGCGGGGCCGGGCCGGACGCGTCGTGCCCCCGGGCGGGCGGCGGGCGCGCTCGCGGCCGCTGCCCAAGTTGGGAGGGAAAAGAAGGGCGGGGGCCCCGGCTCTGCCCCGGCGGGCTCCGCCGCCCCCTCCTCCTCCTCCTCCGCGCAGCCGGCCCAGCCCAGCCCTGCCCCACGGATGCGGCGGGCGCTGGCGGGGGCCCGGCGGCCCGGGGCCTGAGGGGCGGGGGGCCCGGCGGCCCTGCCTTGCACCTCCCGGAGGGGGGACTGGCTGCTTTGCTCTCCACGCAGCAGCGCCGCGGGTCCGTTGGAAGCGGCGCGATGGGGGCGCCCGCCTGGTGCCTTTTCCCCGTCTAGCCTTTGTCTCCCGCGCTGGACACCTCCCGATGCACAGGACCCTTGGGTCTTACTTTTGCCTCCCCTCCGCTCGGACCCGGAGCCCGGGAACCGCGTGAGTACGTTTGAGAGACCGAGAGACGAGAGGATTTAGCGGAGGGGGCGATGGGGCGGGAGGAGCGGGGCTGGGGGCGACCGGCAGGCTCCTTCCCTCCCTCCGGCCTTCAGATGGTGTTTTCTCGGCTCGGAAACTTTGGAGGGCTCCTGAGTCCGGCCCACGCACCGGGAGAGGAGGGCCCGGCGCTGCGGGCTGCCCCGGAGCCGGGCGGGGGCCGGGGCGGAGGCGGGAGCGTTGGGTTTTACGTGCTGCTGGGGCTGCGTTTGGTCTTGACTGGAGGAGGCTCCGCTGATGGAGCTGAGCGGACCGGGGGGCTGGGGGCTGCTCGGGGGGCAGGGGCAGGGGGAGTGAAGTTGGAGAAAGCCACTCCTGTTCAGGGAGCCGGGGAAGGCGGCTGCAGATGGCCCTCTTTGTACACCTCACAGCCAGATGAGATAATAGGTGGGAGAGAGCCGGGTGATTATCTTCGTTCTTCTCTAAGTTCTTTCTTCCTTTCCTTTTCTTAATTCCTTCCTTCCCTTCTTTCCTTTTTCTTTAATTCATTTCTTCCCTTTTCTTTCCTTTTTCTTTAATTTCTTTTCTTCCTTTATTCCTTCCTATCCCTTTTCTGTCCATTCTTTCCTTTTTCCTCTCCTTTTCCTCTCTTCTTTCTATTTTTCTTCCTTTCCTTTATTTTCATTCCTTCCTTCCTTTTCTTTCTTGCCTTATCTTTACTCATTTCTTTCCTTGATTTGTTTTATCCCTTTTCTTTCCTTTCTTAATTTCTTCCTTTCTCCCTTCCTTCCAGTTCTTAATTTCTGCTTTTCTTTTCTCCTCAGTTTCTTTCTTCCTTTCCTTTTTTCTTCATTTCTTTGTTCTTTACTTCCCTTTCTCAGTTTCTTTCTCTTTTTCCCTTCTCTTTGAGCATTCTCTTCTAAATGGAAAACAAGAGTGTAACTTGTATACAGTTGCCTGCTTTTTTGAAAGAACTAGCAAATTGATGGTTTAAGGATAAAATTATTTTTCTTCTCAAGGTGGTTTTAGTATTTGAAGGAAGGGTCTGGAAAAATAGTGTCCCAGTTCGGAACTTGAACTACTGTTAAGTTGCCGTAGGTCTGCTGATTATTTCTAGAATTCCACGTTTTTATCTGCCTTCCTTTTAAATTTCTCAAGTGCTACGTCATGGCAGAACCAAAGAAATATGAACTAACTCTTCTGGGTAAAAGGTAAAGGTTTTGTAAACAAATCTGCATCTTCTGTAACCAGAACTTTAGAAGCTGAGCAGGGTATATGGTTCCCTGAGAGAGCTGCTTTAGAGGAAGATGTTTTGGAGAACATTTGTAAAAATTCAATGAATTCATTTTCTTTTAAATATTTGTTACATTTTGTATTGTTTGATTTTACCTACTGATGGATGGATCTACTTAAAGGAATCCATAATCCTTTTTGAGAGTGTTACAGATAAACCTCTCAGTGTTATGAACTATTTAAAAAAACCCAAAAAACTATTGTTTGATACTTTTTTAAGTTTGAAGGAATGTCTGTTCTTAGAGTTATTTTCTGTTCTCTTACTTCCACCCCCAACTCTAGTGACAAAACAGGAAAAAGAATTTTAAAGATTTCTACCTTTTCCCTTATTTAGCCATTGGAGGAGTTATTGATTTTTAGCTGTTAATTTAAGGATTTCTTACTTGAGAAGGCAGTATATCTGATATATCGTTTCATTGTTAGGGTGTCTTTATTCTCTTTTACCTTTGTAGAAATCACACTTATTGGGGCAAAGCTGTAAGGATATTGACATTCACCCCAGTGTGCCAATCCCAACCCTTAGCTTATTTAGCTCTCTTACATCATTGGAAATTTGGATCCTTAAACAGTTGTATATTGTTTACAATCTAGTCTATCACTCACACAACAGATATTTAGTCCCTGCTGTGTGCCTGCTTTTGTTTAAGGTGATAAACCAATTCCAAACCTTTATTTAGAAGTCTGTTTACTGGGTTAATTTTATATATATTGGATTCTGTTCATGTTTAGAAATAGGTGTGATATACTGGGGCTTAATGAATCCAGATTTTTAAGAGAAAATGTAAGAGATTTATGCTTATTTAACATTTGTATATTAATACTTCTCTTGCTGTATAGAAATGAGACCCCTGATGGAAAAGTACCTGTTCCTAATTAACATGGGCAAAGAATTTTTTTCTTTATCCTTGACATGTCTTTAAGCCAAAGACCACACCTGGGAGTCAGATTACAGCATATATTTGGCAAGCGTTCTTCTAGAATTTAGAGGTTGTACCAACGTCGTCGTCTTCTCATTCAGTTAATTCAAACATAATGTGCATGGAAACCAGTGTCTGTTTAAATATGTTGTTTGGTTGATTGGAAAATAGGCTCTCTGTCCTTTCCTTCTTCTTCTATTATATCTGAGCATTTTTAGTTTTCACAGAAAGTCTACAGACTAGTCAGGCACAACACTGTCACATTCTGGCACAGGAAGAGTTGTGCCCAGGCTGAGCTGACAAGTCCCCTTTGGCAGTGTGCCCTTTGTAATTCTGGGCTGTGGAGCATATTGCCCACAGAGGTTTCCTGCAGCAAGGACAGGATCCCTTTGTAGATTTCAGCGTGCTCCCCACTTGAGGAAATTAAGTGATTTGTGGCATGAACACGAGACCTTGGTGACAGCCTGTTCTCTCGTAGGCATGAAGGATGGATAAATGAAACTACATCCCCTTTCCTCAAGACACCAAATGGAGACATCAGCACTTTGAGGCACAGCACAATGGTACAGGAGGAGAATATCCAAGATCCTTCTGATGCTTCCTTAGCCCTTGAGATAGCTGTAGGCAGAAAAGGGTGCTCAGTACTTTCTCTTAGACCTAATTAGTCGAAACGGATGTTTTCTTTTTGGAGTTAAGATACCCAGTTTGGGTCTGAGGCCTGGTTCTCTTAATATAGATTTCTCTTCAGCTTTGTTGTTTGTCTGGGTCTGTCTTCCCTCATCCTTAAGAATACAGCCTTTGGACTTGATTTTATCTCTAAGGTTCTTTCCAGGTCCAGATCCTGTGAACTGACTCACTTTATCTCTTTATGGAAATCGTTCAACTCTAAACACTCATTCCAAGACAGTCCTTTGATTTGACTCACATTAATCATATGTATATATCGAGTTTTAAATTTGTAACCACTGAAGTAGAAACTTGAGAGATAATTTTTGAGTATGTTGGTGGTCTAACAGTTACAACATATTGGAATTGGAATTATTTACCAGATGATTAATAAAATTCCATGAGGACATATCCGATTAGATGGAGCTGGGTAGTATGAGGTGAGTGCAGACCTGTAGTGATAGAAGCAGAAACAATCCAGACCCAACTTTCAGCAACCTGCAGAAAAAGAAGCTGGTTAGTTGTTACTTTACTAGTTAATAAGTTAAGGAGTGAAATTTGTAATGGGGTCACCAGAAGGCACTACCTTCAGGCAACTGCTAAGTGATGTCCTCAGAGAATCTATTCAGTGTCCATGCATTGACTTTTGTTTGCAAAGGCCTTCATAGACCCGCTGCTCTAAGAGGGGCCACTTGACCTCCATGGCACCTGGGACACTGGTCCTAGGTTCATTCCAGATCTAGGAACAGGATATCAAATATATACCAGACTTCTCTAAAGCTGCTATCATGCATTTGGACAACCTACTTGACTAACCAACAACCTACCATGCTTTTTAATTTCCACATGATCTGTTAAGGCCCAGGTGTCAAAGTGCTGATATGTAGCAACACTATCAAGGAGTTGCTTTTCCTTAGCATCATTTTAGTCCTCCCAGCCACTGTTCCTGCCTAGGGCATGAAGAGAAGAATTGGGGAGGGACTTGCCTATGTAGAACTTAACCAAATTGCGCAAGTAATCAGAGAAAATGGGATAGGGGTGTAGAATTAGGGTTTGAGAATTGCATCCAATTCCATCTGGTTGTTTCAGAGGTGTCCCCGCAGTTGCTCATCCTGTTCAGTCTCTCTTTAGTGAGTATGGTATTGGCTGGCCTGTCTGTACCACATTCCCAAAACTTTGGCCTCATCTCTGCTCCAGATCTCTGTTTTGACCCCCACAGCTCTCCCAAGATTGCCTTAGTTCAAATGGTTCTTGACTTCAGCTCTGTGTGCTTGTTTTGCAAAATATTTTGAAAATATTTTGCTGTAATTGGTTTTCTTTGTAGTCCTATGTGTTTTATTTGCTGTATTTAAAAGCTTTATTCTGAGACTGGGTTCATAAACTTTACTTGACTGCCAGAGGCTTCCATGATGCAAAAAAGAACCCCTGGTCTAATTGGACCCACTATGACACTCACTTTGGTTGGTGGTTGTGACAAGAACCACGAGGATCAATCAGCTTGTGGGCCACCCTGTTACATCTGGAGCTCCTGATTTCAGGAGCCATTTCACTTTTGGCCTCTTGGAAGGAAAGGTAGGCTAGAGGTATTTTTAAGGGCAAAGAAGAGGAAACTTGAGCATGTCGACTTATGTTCCCTACCTATCTTGGGTCGTGGGTTCCTCCTGCCCCCTCCCCTCCTCCCATGAATTTCCTGGAGGCTTTTGGAACAGCTGTTATACGGAGAGAATACCCTTGGATTGCTGCTCTCTTCAAATTGAAAAATTGTCTTTTGGTACTTACAGGGACCTGAAATAATTTTTCTCTTGTTTGTGGTCATGATAATGGTGAAGAGATTTCTGATAATTGCCTTTATGTGTATTCCCCCCAACTAGTGCTTTTTTTAAGGGCTTTCTGCAGTATTGATCTTGTATATCAGGAGAACATGAGGTGCATGATACTTGGTTGAGTGGTAAATACAGGTCTTCTGACAAGCTTGGATTTTACTGTTGGCTTTCTGAGTCAACAGGCCTTTAGTGGCATGGGCTTAGCAACAGTATTATTCTAACGGACCTTGCTGTAGGTCAGTCAATAGACTTTCATTAATCACCTCACATATATAGAACACACACTGGGTTATGGTCACCTGAGCAGGGGCGGGAGGATTGACACTGCCACGTCTGGTCAAGTTGCAGTCAGTGTTTTGGAAACTGAATGGTAGATTTGTTTCATTCACAAATGTAGCTTGAATATTAGGTGTCAAGCAACCAGGGATAGGGGGTAGTCCATTCTCCCAAGAAACTTGTGCATGGTGGCATGAGATCTGATTAGAGAAATTGGTCATTTTCTACCTGAGCTTCGTTGACTCTTAGAGCAGTTATTACACATGTTAAAAGTGCTTTGACGTCCTTAAACACTAAATAAATGCTAAGTGTGGTTGGAAGAATCAAATTGTGATGTTGAAAGAATTATTTTGGAAAATAATAGATGACTGGACAGTTTTCAAAGGAAGAAATCCAAGCTATCAGTAGCCATATTAAAAAAAATATTACAAATCACTAATAATGAGAAAAATGCCAATTACAGTAACTCCAAGATTTCTCACACTCATCAGATTGTCAAAATTGCCAAATGTTGGAAGGGCTGTGGGAGAACAGGCACACTAATGCTGTAAAAATTGGTTTAGTCATTCTGGAAAACAATTTGGAACCCTGTCCCAAAAGCCACTGAACTGTGCATATTTTTTGACCCAATGATGTTTCTACTAGGCCTATATCCCCAGTAGAGATTAAAAAAAAAATAAGAAAAGGACTCATACAAAAAATATTTATAGCAACTCTTTTCATAATGGTAAAGAATTGTACATTAAGGGGGTTCTGCTTGTTAATTGGGAAATGACTGAACAAATTATGGTATTTGAATGTGATGGAAAACAGTTGTGCCAGAAGAAATGATGAAAAGAATGGTTTCTGAGAAACTGGAAAGAGTGCCATGAACTGATCCAGAGTGAAGTGAACAGAACAACTTATATTGTAAGAACATTGTAAATACAATCTGGAAAGACTTAAGAACTCTCATTAATATACAGACCAACCATGATTCTAGAGGCCTGGGGAAGAAGCATGTTCTTCATTTCCTGATAAAGAGGTGATAGGCTTAGGATGCAGATTTAGACATACGTTTTCTAACATGGCTAATGTGGGAATTTGTTTTGCTTGATTATACATATTTGTTATGGAGGAATTTTTCCTTTTCCCCTCTCCCCTACATTGGTGGGGAGATATGGCAGGGAAAAAAATGAAATGCTCATGAATTGAAAAAAGGAAAAGTTTGAAAAAAGAAAATAATAATTGGTATTATATTTAAAAGATGTTGAAAAATTTTATATCTGAGAGGTTAGCTCTTCTGGATTCCATATTTTATAAACTATAATACATTGTCACTCATCACAGTGGAAATTCACATGCATTGAACAACTGTGAACACCGGACTCAATAATCTTTTGCTTAACTGTTCCCATCTTGATCCAGCTAACCAGACCATGCCTTATCCTATCAGATTTTCAATTTCTAATAGGTTGTTGATTGTCCTGTGAGTCCCAATCTGTTAGTCCAGCAGCCCTTTTGTGATTACTGTGGAAAAGGTTTTGGTGAGAGAAGGCAAATAGTATTTACCTAAAGGAAATCCTGCCTCTTTCACAACAGAGAATCTGTTGTTAGCGTGTCTGGCCTAAATGGTTTGTTCTGACCTCACATTCCAGTTCAGTAGTAGACATTTATGTTATCTAAAGTGAAAGCTTTGTGTTATAGGGTGGGCAAATCAGACATGTGCTCTTCTCGGAGTCACTCGGAAAGGAGAGCTTCCTTTGTGCTTAGAAAAATCATTGAAAAGGAAAGAAAATGTAGAGTCTGCTTTTTTCCCTCATAAATCTGTGTATTTGGAGCTATAGTATTCAGAGATGAAAAGGGGGAAAAATACATTTATAATTTTAGGAACGCCTAGGGGTCAGAAGTGTATTTGTGCAGTTTACATTCTGCTGGACAAGTCACTTAGTTACCAGTTGATGGGGATGCTTCATGGAGGGGATGCTTCAAAACTGCCATTCTGAAATTCAGGTAAAGTGTCTTGTTGAATGGAGGGAGTTATGTGTACTTTGGAGGAAATCTTGTGTTTAATTCTGTCATTTGAGAAAACAGCTGTCTTTGTGTGAGTGGCCTGTGGTGTGTGGACATGTGGCTAGAATAGAAAGCAAAAAAAGCTTTAGAGATGATGGTTCTTGGAAAAGAAGTAGAATTGGAATACCCCCTTAGCAGAATTTGAAAGGCCAAAAAAGTTATGTTACTTAATGGTAATATTATAAAACCATTAATACCTTACAGAAAGATATACAAATATAACATTTCTCTAGGGAGATAGAAATTTTTATTTCATGTTGAAATATGGTAGGCAGATTTTTATCTTATAAAAATTACTAGCGTCTTGTAGTGTCTTTTAAGTCACAGTTATTTCTGGATTTACCCTTCTCATCTCCCCTGCCCTCCATTTCCCTTGTAATAATGAAAAGCAGCCAATATAACAACACTCATGTATGTCACATTTGACGTATGTGATTTGCTGCTCTCCTCTTACTACAGAGGGAGGAAGATTTGTTTCATCATCTGTTGTCTGGAGTCAGTATTGATCATCAAATTTAATTTGCCTTCACCTGCCTTGTAGAGTTGTTTGCTTGTCCATGTAGTCATTGTGTCTGTATTGTTCTCGTGATTTTGTTTTCTTCACTTTGTACTGTTTCGTACAAATCTTCCAATATTTCTCTGAATTTATTTTTCTTGTTCTTTTTTGTCTTTAGCTTCCCTGGAGTACATGCCCAGTAATGGGGATTGATGGCTCAAAGGGGAGAAATAATTTTTCTCATATAATTCTAAGTTGTTTTTTGGAGTGATTGGACCAGTGTATGTCTTTGCCAACAATATTAGTGTGCCTGACTTCCCATAACCCCTCCAAAATGGACTATTTACATTTTTCATTACCTTTGTCAGTTGGCGCACATGAGGTGAAATGTCTTTTTTAAAATTTGTGTTTCTGCTATTAAATGCTTTTTGGGACATTTTTCCAACATGGTAGTTGGTAGTTGGCATTTCTTCTTTTGAAAAAAATGTTCGCATGCTGTGTTTTTTATACAGTGTATGCTTAGATTGCTTTCTTTTGCTCCTTTGAAAGGAAATGGAACCTAATGATAAGCCTAGCATCTAGGTGTGTACCTCTCCTAATGTAAAGGAAAATCGCAAGGAAGTTGGCCAGTTGTATAAAAGGCAGGTTTTGAAATATGTTTCCATTACTCTACTGTTTCAGATATGAAAGTAACTTCCAGTTAGTGCTTCCATTTTATTTCATGAGAAAATGAGGACCGTGGTGATAATGACATTAGCCTATGTAGAAAGTTTTCCGGTGCTATTTATTGAATTGTACTTGTAGTAGCCTTGATGTAGATTTAAAAAAGGGGGGGCATTTGTTCATTATAGGTAGATTTGTAGTAAGAGCTTTTGATGCCTTGAGGAGTATGCTGCAGCATTCTCTTTGAGTTGGGTAGATTTTAAGATCTGACATTTGTACATTATTAATCTCTGCATTATGTTGCTCAATAGCAGACCTTGGGTAAAAATTACTGTAGAAAGAAAGAAAATGGAGATTATGTATTTTTTCTTATTCCATATGTGTATTTGAATCAGTAAGGTCCTGAGTGAATGCATCATTTGCATTCACATATAGCGTATTTCCATTGATCTAGGACCAGTGACCATATTTTACATAAATATAATTTTGAATAGTGCAAATTCAAACATTTGAGAATACTTCAGAGGATTTATTGTTTGCACTAAACTAGACCTAACTGTATTGTATCCAGTCTTGTATTCAGAGAAGAAGGAAGTGGAAAAATACTTCTATGATCTGAGAAATATTGAGTTTAGAAAAAAATGTTTCAAAAGTTCATCAATTAAGATTTACATTAAATCATCACTGTCATAAAATTCACTAAGGAATGGAATTCAGTATAAGGTGGGTCCATTTTGGATCATAGCTGAGGAAGAGAATAATTATTGAATTTTACTGAATTACCAAAAAAAGTTGTTGAGTAGTTTCACATGTAAAGTAATCCCATGTTATATAGACTATTAGTTCTATTATAGTTTTCATTACCCACATATCCATGAATAAAACAGCTCTTAAAGAGTTACATGTAAATTTGTTGGATTTTATGTCCATTACCCACTTAAGAAACAACAATCCACTTTTAGATTTAAATGGGTAATCTTTTAATTGAAAAGCTGTGTCAGTTTCTTTTATTCTGAATAAACTTTTTCCACTTTTTTCCATCTATTATAGTTTCTTCTTCTGTTTTCTTGTTCCATACCTAGTTTTCTAGCCTAATTTTATCTTCATAAAGAGAATCTGTTTTGATGCTGTATAATGTGAACTTGTTCATATTTAAAACAGTCTACATTTGACTTTACTTTGGCATAGGCATTTTTTTTTCCATATTCCAGTTCAGAATAGCTGATTTGACCCAAACTTAGGGTGCTTTAATTATCGGTCTTTTGCCCTCTTGTGCTGTGGAAGCAATATCACTTCTAACTCTTTGGGAATGAATGCATTATTTCAGGTTGCCCGAACTTCTTCATCTGGTCCTTGTGAGTTCTTAATGTGTTGAATGAAAATGGAATTTTGCCAGTGTGTGGCACCATAGCTAATCATAATATACTTTCCTTTCCCCTGTCCATTGACAAAACTGATTGCACAATGTTTTTTGACATGGTTTTATTCACTGCACTTTGTATTTTCTTGTCTCCAGAACCTTAGTTTATTTTCAGAATCTCTTCTGAAAAACACCTGTTGTTGTGTGTTGATTACACAAATTACTATTTGCCAGTCGTCCGACTTAGAGTTTTTGCTTAGAAACTGTCACTAGCTGCTTATTAACCAGCTATTATCACCCTCTCAAATTAGCTTCCCCTTAAAACATACATTTAAAATAAAGTTAGGCATTGTAGTCTCTCTAATTGCTTCTTTGCTACATCACATTCAGCACTCTCATCCAGGAGTATGAATCATCCATGGGATTCCTAGAGGGCTGTTCAGCCCATGACCTGTAATACCAAGAGAGTTAAATTTGGCATCCTAGTGGTTAGTCAGAATTGACTAACTTTGAACTCATGCTACTCTTTTTTTTTTTTTAATATTACACTCCAGACAACAGAAGGGTTATTCCTAACACTGATGGGAATCCTTTTTGTGTGATGTTCACTCCTTCATCTTCACGTATAACATGCCTGTACTGTGCATTGCTTAGAGGAACCATGATTTCATTGGTGTTGAAACTCCTTTGGTGTGTGTTGTAATTCTCTTATGCTTTAACAGATAGATTCCCTGTATTACTGAGCTCAACAATGAATACTTTTTATAAAAAGCCTGCCTAGTGCCTCAGAGTGACCCTTTCTAAACTTAGGTAGGCTGTTGAGTCCATGCCTAATGCTGCCTCTTGGTACCTTTGAGAATTTGTGGGCAACTCCAGGCCATCAACAGGAAGCTCCAGTGATCTAAAGGATAAGGCATCGGCATCCTAAGCCCAGGATTGTGGGTATGAGTCCCATATGGGGTGGAGCGGCCTCTCATTTGGGGGCATCGAGGTGGCACAGTGGATATAGTGCTGGTCCTGGAGTCAGGAAAATACATTTTCCTATGTTTAAAAATGTGACTTCAGACACTTACTAGTTGTGTGACCCTGGGAAAGTCACTTGCCTCAGTTTCCTTATCTGTAAAATGAGCTGGAGAAGGAAATGGCAAACTACCTCAGTATCTTTGCTAAGAAAACCCCAAATGAGGTCACAGAGTCTGAAACAACTGAAATGACAGAAAAATACAATAACCAGGTCATCATAAGACCTAGGAATGGGATTTTAGTGGAGGATTCATTGGTTCTGTAACATATATGTATACATGTATGTAATATAGGAATCTGTGATTTACTTCATGGCATAAAAAATTCCCAGGTGAAGTCACTTCCATTACCAGTGAAGGTGGACATTTTCTCTGAAGCCTGTAGTCCTTAGAGAGTTGCCTGTGAGTCACACAGTCAGGACATGTCATATGTGAATTCAGATCTTTCTGATTTTGAGACCGAGTCTGTATTCACCATGTTATACTGCTTCTCTTATGTGTGTGACAGAGAGATAAAATACTTAATCATCTTTGGTTTTGTGGTTCTGGTTTTGTTTGGGGGAATGACATCAGAAACTAAGATACCTTCAGTTCTTTAAGACTGTAGTTAGCAATCACTGTTTCAGGATTTGGACTTTTCCTGAGCCCAAGGTTTATCATTTTATAAAGAAGGAATTGAGATATAGACTTGTAGTGTCATTATGTTTTGGTCTTTAGAGTTTGGAAGTATAAAGCTAAGTTTTAATGCGGTGGTTTGAGCTGAACTGGAAAATTTTAAAGCTTTTAAAATTGTATTAATACTTAGGCATAAAATTTATTTTCAACAATTATATTCATTCCTGATTCATTGCATTTAGTAAGAATTTAAAAATTGGCCAGAAAATTTATGCAGTAGGAGCCAAGTTACTCTTTTAATTGGTTAAGCTGAAACCTCCAACATTGTTTTATACAAATCTAATTGGAAAGAATTTTTTCAAAGCTATAAGTAAAAAAGATATATTTGGAGTAACAGTGTATTTGTGGTCAGCATTATAGTAAGGGGACTGTAATGGAAAAAATGAGTCAGATAATCTGAATGTATTTAGGAGTTGATTCCCACCCTACCCGGCTATACCCTCGCCCAGCCCAGTTGATGTAATCTCAGAAAGTTAAGTGCATACACAATAGAGGTAACAGGGAAGTAATGTATTAAACAAAGTGCAAAGATAGGCTTTGTAATTTTTTTACGAGGGTGAAGAAGTTTCCATGACAGAATTGGGACAGTAACTTGGCTTTGGCTCTTGGAGGCTTACCCATGCCCCTGGGGGCCTTTATTTTTAATGTAATTTTTTTTTCAATGAACAAAAATCTATTTTTTTAGGCAGCTAGGTGGTGCATTGGATAGAGCGCTGGACCTGTAGTCAGGAAGACCTGAGTTCAAATCCAGCCTCAGACACTTAACTGTGTGACCCTGGGTAAGTCATTGTCTGCCTTAGTTTCCTCATCTGTAAAACAGGAATGAAAATAAATTGTTACCTCTTGCAAACCTTAAGGTGCTATAATAAATGCTAGCTAATACCGTTTTTCTTCTCACTTCCCCTCAAAATATATTTTTTAGTCTATACTCCAAATTTGTCACCATTCTGTTATTAGGAGATGGGCAGCATCATTAGCCCTCTGGAATTGTGGTTAGTCACTGCATTAATCAGAGTTCTTTTAAGTCTTTCAACATTGTTAGTCTTTACAATATTGTTATTGTATAAATTGTTCTTTTGACTCTGTATCGGTTCGCATCAGTTCATATAGGTATTCCAAGGTTTCTCTGAAACTTTCCCGTCTGCCATTACTTATATCACAGTAATCTATGCCAGAATTTGTTCAGCCATTCCCCAAATGATGGGCACCTCCCATATTTCTAGTTCTCACTGCAACGAAAAAGCTTATTTTTGTACATGTAGGTATTTTCCCTTTTCTTTTATTTGGATATAGGCCTAAAAATGATATTACCAGGTCAAAAAGTATGTACAATTTAGTGACTTTTGGTACATGGTTCCAAATTACTTTCCAGGATGGCTGGACTTAATTTATAGCTCCCAATAACTAGCTATATTAGTGTGCTTGCCCTCCCATAGCCACTCCAACAATTAATGACTGGTATGTCTAGCCCATTCACTTTTATTTATTTAGAAATGGACATAAGAGTTGTTACCATTTTTAGCCCCTTCCTTGAAAGTCTCTTGTTAATTGAAAATGAGAGGAAACTCAAGTGAAATTAAATCCCAGTTCATAGTATTTGTGGGGAAATGGGAGAACCTGGTGTCAAGACTCCTGGTACCTATTGCAGAAGTGGCCTGTAGCATCCAGGAGCCTGCAGCCCAGTCCGGGAGAAAGCAGACAGGATGACTATTTAAATGCTAAATTGTGTGGTACTGACTCAAAATATAATAGAAATTCAGACCTAAGAAAGATCATTATTAGTAACTCACAAAAACTTCATGGAAGAGATAAGAGCTCCACTCGAACAGGAGGGGAAGAATATGAGGTGGGGGAGGGTGTGACCAGGGGCAAGCATTTCTGAAGTGTCTGCCTTGTGCCATGCACTGGGCTGAGAACTCATTTGATCCTCAGAGCAATCTTGGGCAGTAAGTGCTGTTATTTTCCCCATTTTACAGTTGAGGAAACTGAGGCAGACAAAGCCCAGCACTCTATCCACTGAGGTACCTACTGGATTACTGAGCATCATTGATGGCTATCCTGAGGGTAAAAACGGTAAATTTAAAGCCTGATTCCATGAATGTATTCATTTCTCTCAAGTAAAGATTTTAGATGACAGAAAGGTCATCTGAGTGTCCTCTGCCCTGATCAGACCATCTGGAGTATTGCATTCCGTTCTGGAGACCAAATTATAGGAAGAACATTGAGCTCATGACTAGTTGAAAGAACTGAGGAGTTTAGATTGGAGAAGAAAACATTTAGACAATATAGGTAGCAGTTGTAAAGGCGGTACTTGAAAACCTGCCTTGCAGTTTGGCCTCCCAGGGAAGAACTGGAGCAGTACGTAGCAGTTGAAGAGAGGTAGATTTAGGCTTGATGTGGAGGAAAATGTCTGAACCATTAGAGCTATTGAGGTAGAAAGGGCTCCCTGGAGGAGTTGGGATCCTGCCTTGCTTTGAGCAAAAGAGGTTTTATGACCAGATGTATTATAATGGTGATTCTTTTTGGGGTAACGGATTGATTCCATGGACTCTAAGGGTCCTTCCAACTATCATTTACGTGCTTTGTGATGTCTTCCTGAAGCTTCTTCCTGGCCAGTAACATTCCTTCTCCCTTTTCCATGATTCGTACCAGCTGAGCTGCAGGTGGCAGTTCTCTCCTTCCTTTTCTCTGATTCTTGGACTTTCTGCTTTCCTTTGAGACTCAGCTCAGGCTCTGTTCTTCTGTAGGTGCTGGCTTTGTCTCTAGGGCCTTCTGCATAGTTACTTTGTATTCATGTTGTGCATAGGTCTCTCTGGGTTTTCAGTCACATGTGTACATGTTTTCTCCCCATTCTTTCAAGTCCAGTACTTTGCTCATGGGTTGTTTTTCTTCTCCAAAATACCTCAAATGGTTCTTTTGCTGATTTTCCGTAGCTTTCATTGATAATTAAACTCAGGTGCATATTACTGGGGGCTTGCACTTTGATAGTATTACTTTTTGGATTGTATTACTGTCCTTTTCCTTCTTCATTTTCTAGTGGGTCCAGAGTACTCTCATATTATTTGAAGGTATTTTTCCTGTCTGCTTACAGAATTTGTCATTTGAATTGTTCAATTTAACAGTTGTGTCTGGGAATTTGAAATACAGGACTTTTTTCTCCTGAAGGCAGTAAGGGGGTTCTTTTGATGGGTGTTTTGTTTTTTATATTCAGAAGTCCTCAGTACAGAACTGAACGATTTCTTGTGTTATATCCTTCATTAGAATATTCAGCAGGTTTTTTGGTCATGTTTTTCAGAGAAACTATGATCATTAGGTTGTCTCTGTGTTTCCTTACTTCAAGGTCAGTTGTTTTGGCTTATAGAGATCATATATTTGATGATCAAAGATTTGAAATCTTTGATTTTGCTTTTTTTCCCTCTACTCTAGGATTTTTGTATTCTAAATCTGTTACTTTCACTTAAACATCTTTAGAGATTCTTTATAGAGTGTAGTCAATTTTTTTCTAATCTGCTCATTGAATTTTTAATTTCTGCATTGAAAGCTATAACTTCTGGCCAGTATTCATTTCTAATTTCTTCTTTTACAGATTTCCTTTTTTTTTTTTTAAACCATTGTGGAATATCTTGTTCTGTGCTATTTTGCGTTTCCACAAGATTCTGTGTTTCATTAGGCATTGGTTCACTTGATAATATTGATTGAGAGGTTTGCAATAATCACTTTACATGTTTAGAACTCCTCTTTCCTTCCAGTTTTAGGATCCTTTTTGTTGGATTATCTGCTTGTGATCTGTTTTTTTAATGTTTTCCTTCTTGAAATCTTTGATGTTTTAGTATTATTTCCTCAAGTTCTCCTGTCAGTCACTTTCTGACTCTTCTCCATTTGCTGGTGGATATGTCCCCAAAGCTGGGCTGCAAAGTTGCCTTGACTTTTTCCTACACTGATGTTCCCTGGTCTTGTCCTTGTTCTAAGTATTACCCCTCGAGGAGCAGAATTGACACCTGCTGGATTTTAAGTTCCTTTTGGGCCTGGTGCAACACACTGGTCCCTAGCCCCATTTCTTCCCTTTCCCCTCAGCTCTCCTTTCTTTCTTTGACTATGCCAAATCAGTTTCTCCCACTTTTTATAGGTTTGGGGGAGAGGAGGAAAAGTGCTAGGTATAAAGGTAGCTAGGTGGCGAAGTGGATAGAGCACCAGGCCCAGAGTCAGGAAGACCTGAGTTCAGATGTGGCCTCAGACGCTTACTAGCTGTGTGACTCTGGACAAGTCATTTAACCCTGTTAGCCTCACTTTTCTCATCTGTAAAATGAGCAAGAGAAAGAAATGGCAAATACTGGAGTGTCTGCCAAGAAAACCCCAAACAGAGTCACAAAGAGTCAAACATGACAGAGCAACAAAATTTATTAAGCGTGTGCTATGTAAGCCAGGCAGTCTTTGCTAGGATGCAAAGATAAACATGAAAGGAGCCCTGCCCTTAAGGAACTTAGATGCTGTCAGGGCTACACTATCCTTACAAATACTGATAAAATAAATAACAAGGTAATGGGCTGGGGAACACTACAGGCAGCTGAGAATTTGTGAAATGCAAGTAGGGAGAAAGGTCTGTAGGTTAGCTAGGAGACTTATGTAAATCTAGGCATAAAGTGAGGTATGCTTGGGCTGGTTTGTAGTATTTCTCTAACTCTGTGCTTTATTCATTTAACAAATATTTAGTGACTTGTATTCAAGGCATGTGTATATATAAATATGGACTCTGCCTTTTGGGGGTTTAGTTGAGAACATAAGATGCATACTTACGTTCTTTGAATGTATGCTTTCATCAGTGTGAGACTTGGATCTGAGCTGAACCTTAAAGGATGCCTGCCAGTTCCAGAAGGACAGAGTCTTCTAGGTAGGAAGGATAGCATAAGCAAAGAATGGGGGCAAGAGCCAGTAAATGGTTCAGTTGTTTTGTGGTAGAAAATTGGTCTGGAAGAGTACCTTGTGGGTTTATTACAGAGGGCCTTGAATGCCAGCCCGAGAAGTTTCGGGTTATCTGCTGGGCAGTTCTGAGTTATTTGGAGACTTTTAAGCAGGAGACTTAGATTGAATTATAGAATTTTAGAGTTTCAAAGAGGTTTTAGGATCTTTGTTATCTTTCACTTTGAGTTAGGAAGGTCCCTTTACTCTCCTTCCACACAGATACAACCCACACTCATTTCTACCTCCATGACTTTCTTTGTTTATGCTAAAAGTAAATGTTTGAGGAAATCAACTCAGTGATTTTGTGTAGAACACATTTGAAGGGGAGAGGGGAGAGAGATAGGGAGGCTTCCAAGTAAGAGATTCTCTTTAGGTTCTGAACTAAAGTGATAGTAAGAATAGAAAAGCTGGAATGAGATGAAGTGGAAGAATTGTTGCTCACTCTGTGACTGACTAGATATAGGGGTTGAGGGAAAGGAAAGTCAAAAATGACTCCAAAATTTGGATCCTGGATGACTGGGGAAATGGAGCCATTAACAGTAATAGAATAAGTCAGAGGGATACGCTTTTTTGCAGGGAATGTGAGTTTAAGATCCTAAGAAATGGAGGGAAGAAGGAACAGTATAAGCAAGAACATAAAGGCATATTGGATGAGTATAGCATGTATGTGTGGACAGTAAGTAAGGAAATTAATAATGATGGTGATAATAGCTAACACTTATGTATTCTTATGTTTACTGTGTGCCAGGCACTGTTCTCATGGCTTTAAAATTCTTATCTCATTTGAGGCTCACAACGACTCTGGGAGGTAGGTGCTATTGTAAATAATAATTAATAAATTTACTGCTGATAAAATTAAAACCCTCATTTTATAGAGGAGGAAACTGAGGCAAATGTGTGAAGTGAGTTTTCAAAGATCATATAGCTAGTAAGTAAGTGTGTGAGGTCAGATTTGAACTCAAGTCTTCCTAACTCCAGACCTGGCACCCTGTCCACTGTAACACCTAGCAATCTGAGATGTGTTTAATGGGTAGAGAATGACAAAATCTGATGGTGGACAAGATTCAGGGAGAGTCAAAGATGACTAAGGGTTTTTTGTCTTGGACTGAGGGAAAATTGGTGCCAATTACAGGGGACCTATTTAGGAGTATGTGCAGAGGGAAAGAAGTGAGGTCATTGTGACATGACAAGGTTTGAGCAGAACATCTAAGTAGAGATAGTTTCTTGTACAACACTGAATATGTAGGACTGGAGTTAGAGATAGGAGTGCAGAATTGGTGATTTGGGAGTCATCTGAATAAAGGTAATCATTGAGGCCATGGAAATAGATATACTCTGAGAGAGGGAATAAAAGACAAACCCTCAGAAGATGGCACAGGATGATGGTGGAGTTTGAGAAGACAAAACAGTATCAGTCCAAGAGGTAGGAAAAATCCTCCAAAACATAAAAAGTGCTTTGTCAAGGAAACGGAGGGACAACTGGAGGGTTTTAAGAAGTATTAATAGGTTCAGAGTGTCCAATTCAGCAGGAAGATCAAGAAGAATCAGAAGAGAAGAAACATCATTGTATTTGACAAGGAGGTCGTAGGATTTAGAACAGAAGGGACCATCAAGAGTATCTAGTTCCATTTTCTCATTTTTATAGAGGAGGACATGGAGGCCCAGGGAGGAGAAGGCATTTAACCTTCTTCCTAAGAAATAGGGTCTTTGAGTTTCTCACCTAGATGGCCCTGGGGAGGAGGACTAGGGATGGAAGGTATCTGCTCCTTGTAGGAAGGAGACGTGAGCTCTAGATTGCACCACATTTAATTGACTCCATGGCAAAGAGAGGTCAGTTTTAGCAGAGTCATCATGGTGTGGTAGAAAGAAGGTTCCACCTGGAATCAGAAGGGACCTGGATTCAGATTATGATTCTGATGCTTATTACCTCTGCAAGTTGGAATAAATCACTTAACCTCCCTGCATCTCAATTTTGGGTAATGGTAAGAATCAAATGAGGTGGGCAGATAGGTGGCATAGTGGATTTCAAATCAAATTCTAATTTCAAATCTGGCCTCAGATAGTTAACTGTTAGTAGCTGACCCAGGGCAAATGACTTAACCCTGTTACACACATACACACACACACACACACACACACACACACACACATATTCTCTCTCTCTCTCTCTCTCTCCCTCCCCCCCCTCTCTCTCCCTCTCTCTCCCTCTCTCCCTCTCCCCCTCTCCGTCTCCCTCTCCCTCTCTCTCTCCACTAAATAAATCAAGAAGGGAAAGAGCTGCCGTGGGAATTGCCACTTCAAATCAGATATTTCGCTACTACTTGTTCGGTATACTGCTGTAGGCTTCATTCTGTTTCTCTGTAAAGGACAAAGATATAAAACAGTGTCTAACAAAGAGCTGATGTCCAAAATAAGTGAGGAGATGGTAAAACTACAATTAGCTGATTGTGATCGTCACCAAGTGAATTAACTACATCCACACATCTTGAAACAGGTGGCCAGTGTGACTGCTGACCTCCTGTCGGAGATATTTGAAAGCTCAGGGAAAATGGGAGAAAACTTCCTAACACTCAGTGCTTCCTAACAGTCAGAATCAGGGAAAACCTTTCTAACACTCAGCTTTTCAAAAGTAGAGTGGGCTGCCTCAAGAAGTGGAGAGTTTTCTCTCCTTCAAGGTCTTCTCAAAGAGGCTGGATAACATTGGCCAGGTGTGTTATAGTGGGGAGACCTTTGGTTTATGGGTTGAACTTAGATAGCTGCTCAAATCAACTCTCAAGACTTTGTGATCCTGTCATTTTATGCTTAGTGTCAGGAGAGTGGAAGTGAAAGAGATAGCAGAGAAATGCCTTGGGGAATATTAAATAGAACCTAGGATTGGTGATGTTGTGATGCATTTGTGTTCAGTTACTGTCCTAGTTTCATTGTGCTTTATGACTCCAATTTTTTTTTTTGAAACTTTCTACATTGTCACCTCTTGTTGGAAGATAAGGGTCTAAATAGGATCATCATTTTGTCTTCTTGCTTTTGATGCTTCTCTGTTGCTTTGGGCTTCATGGAGAGATTGGATTTTCTTGCTGAGCAAGGAAATGTTTTTCTTCCACAAGAATTATGTGTTATACAGTGTGTGTTTTTCCTGGTAAACTTGGATCTTCATAGCAATGCAAGGACTTAAAAAAAAAATTCCCAATGATCTTCTAAAGCAAAATGCCTTCCACATCCAGAGAAAGAACTATGGAATTCAATCGCAGAATGTAGCAGATTGTTTTTTGTGTGTGTGTTTAATGTTTTGGTGTGTTATATGATTTCTCCCATTTATTTTAGTCCTTCTGCACAGCATGACTATAGTGAAAATGTATTCAATAGGAATGTATGTGTAGATCCTATATAGAATTGTATGCCATCTGGGTAGGAAGGCGGGGTGGTAGGGGAGAAAAACCCTGAGTTTTATGGTAGTGATTGCAGAACACTAAAAATAAATAAAATTAATATATAAAAAAAGGAAAAAACGAATTCTGTGGTATTAGAATTCTCCTCTTTTTTTTGATGTTAGAATTCTTATGGGATGCTTGTTTCCCTTCCTCAAATTGGTTTTTATATTTTTTTTCTGTTTGAAAGAGCATTACATTTTTTTCCAATTTGCTTAAATTTTCATCTCCATTATTTTTCATTGATTTCTTTCCATTGTCTTTGCACATGGACCTATGATCTTTTTCTGGTAATATGGGTCAGAATCAATTTTCTTAAATTGATTATGATTTTACATAGAATATAATGGACTAAGGATTTTTCCCTTTTATAAGACTAAGCCATAGAAGAAGATTTCAGAAACTGTTCAGTCCAGTCTTGTTTTTATATGAGAATACTGAGGCCCAGAGAGGTGATATGACTGGATTAGTGTCACATAGATAGTAAGATGTCTATGAGATTTAAATTCAGGTCCTTTGATTCCTCATGAGGACTGAAGAAAATGAGGTTAGGAGACTTCCCACAGTCACATATAATCAATCCATTAAAAGTTATTTGCCAAATACTGTGCTGAGGATACAAAGAAATGCAGAAATGGTTCCTTTCTTCAAGTAGATTATGTTCATTAATTCTGGAGACAATGTGTAAATAATTGAGTACATATGAGATAATTAAGTATTAGAAGGGGGGGGGCACTAACATCTGAGGGATCTGTAAAGACCTCCTGCATAAGGTGGTGCTTGAGCTGAGTCTTGAAAAAAGGCAGGAATTCTAAGGGATGGAGGCAAGTTAGGGAGAGCACTGTAGACATGAAAAGGGACCTGTGCAGTGGGCGTATGGAGGTAAGATTGTTACCTGAGGTAAAACACCAGCTGTGGGTGCTTGGAGGGGGAGTACTGTGTAAGAATAAGGATAGGACCAGGTTATGAAAAGCTTTGAATTCAGAACATACAAGTTTATATTTGATCCTAGAGGTAATAGGAAGACACTGGAGTTTATTTACTGCATAGGTGGGTGACATGATCAGACCTACATTTAGGAAATTTTGATTTAAGAACTCTGATCAGTGCAGTGACCCCTCATGATTCCAGAGGGTTTGTGATGAACCAATATGAACCGTGCTTCCTACCTCCCGACTGAGAGGTGACAGGCTCCAGAGGCTGAAGGACATAGGTGTTTTTGGATGTGGCCAGGGTGGTCAATTGTTTTACTTAATGATGCATATTTGCCAGAAGAATTCTGTTTTATTATCTCTCCCCTCCCTCCAGTTGGGGAAAGAAATAAATGCTTGTAAATTGAAAATCAAATTTAAATCTAAAAAAATTTTAAAGGAAAAACAATAGAAATGTGGATTGACCTGGCCATTATGGAAAGCAATTTGGAACTATGCTCAAAAAAATTACTTTGATCCACCAGTACTGCTATTAGGCCTGTATCCCCAAAGAGATCAAAGGAAGGGGGTGGAAAGACCCATGTCTATAGAAATATTTATAGCAACTTTTTTTGTGATGGCAAAGAACTGGCACCCGAGAGAGAGAGAGTCCATCAGTTAGGGAATGGCTGAACAAAATGTGATTATTTGTAATGGAGTGCTAATGAGGGACACCAAATAAATGGGTTAGAGAACAGAGAAACGTGGAAAAATGTCTATAAACTGATTCAGAATGAGGTGAGCAGAACCAGAACAAATTGTGTAATAACAGCATTGTAAAGACAAACAACTTTGAAATGCTTAAGACAGTGACCAACCACAATTCCAGAGGACCTGGATGAAGCATGCTGACCGAGAAGCTGTGGAGTTAGGGTGCAGGAGATGAATCTCTTTGGACATGGCCAGTGCAGAAGTTTATTTTGCTTGACTATACATATTGGTTACAAATATTTTGCTTTTCCTTATTTTTTTCAAGGTGGGGACGTGGGAGAGAGGGAAAATAGATTTTTGTTTGTTGAATATGTTAAAATAAAAAAAGGAAATTACTTTGTTAGCTTTTTAAAGGATAGATTGAGGTAGGGAGAGCCTTAAGTCAGGGATTAGGAGGGAGGCTGGTAAATAACAAAAGTGAAGGTTGTGACTCTGTGTGACTAAGAACGGTGGTGTCTTCAGTAATAATTGTATAGGAGATCACAAAACAGGTAGGGTTGAGAGTAAAGAAAAGGAATTTTGTCTAAAACTGAACTTACTCTCTTTCACCTAACCACCCTCCTCCAAACTTCTTTCTGTCGAAAGCACCACCATCCTTCCAATGTCTTGATTTGTAATCTTGATATGATCTTTAACTCCTTGCCTCTTTCTCATCCCAATTGCCAGATGTAATTCCTACCTTTACATCTCGCCCGCCAGCCCTTTTCTCCATTGACTCAGCTACCACCTTAGTTCAGTTCCTGCCTAGATTATTGCATCCTACTTGGCCTCCCTTGCCTCAAGTGTCTCCCACATCAGCCCATCCATCCTACACGCTGCTGTCAAAGTAATATTCCTTAAGCACTGACTGACCATGTTGTTCCCTTACTCAGCCAACTGCATCGACTTCCTGTGGCCTCCAGAGTCACCCAGTCCACAATCCAGCTAAACTGCCCATCTTCCTGCTTTTCACTGGCCATTCCTCCGTATTTTGGAATACATTTCCTTCAGACCTCTTCCTCAGAGAGAATAGTTTCAGTTGAATGGTGAAGTCAGAAGACAGATTAAAAGGGAAAGGAAAAAACTAGCAAAATAGAGAATGGAATAAGTGACAATTTTCCATTCCACTGCAGAGGAGCGGGAAGAGGGATGATCTTAGTTATATGATTAGTTAGTATCCATTTAAAATTTATTGTAGCATATGGTGTAAGGTGATTTGTCCAAATCTAATTCCAGCCAAACTATTTTCTTGTTTCCCCAGAGGCTTATCAAACAGGAAGTTCTTTCCTTAAGTAATTTATGGTTCATGTTTGTCAAATATTGGATTATAAGAATCAAAAATGATGAAACTAAATTTGTCTAGTGTGTTCCATTGATCTACTTCTCTGTTTTTTAACTAATGCCAAATGGTTTTGACCACAATGTTTTAAAGCATAATTTGACATCTGAGAGTGTTATTTCCTTTTGATTCCTCCATTTTTCCACTATCTCCCTTAAATATTCTAGATCTTTTGCTCTTCGAAATGAACTTTTATTTTCTTTACCTAGTTCTATAAAGTATCTTCTTTGATAATTTGACTGGTATCGCATTAAAACTGTAAATTAGCTTTGGTCTTTTTGTTATATTGGCAAGGACCAGCCATGAGTACTGACTATTCTTCTAGTAATTTAAGTTTTATTTCTTTAAGGAATACTTACAATTAATAAATACTTACAAAATTTAAGTATGTGTTTCGGTTGATTGACCCATACATTTTATGCATTTTGCAGTTACTTTGAGTATGATCTCTTTCTACGCTTGCATTTTGGATTATTAAATAGAAATGTTAGTTTTTTGTGGTTTTTATTTTGAGGTCTGTAACTTAGCTGAATCTCTTATTTGTTTTAATTAATTTCTTTGGCAACTCCCCAGAATTTTCTATGTAAATTATCTTTTCAGCAAAGAAGGATAGTTTTACCTCCTCTTTACTTATATTTATATTTTCTTGTGACTTCTCGCATTTCTAGAACAATATCAAATAATTATTAAGAAGGAGGGGCATCCTTGTGCTTCTAGTGTGTCCCTATTGTATAGGATATTTGCTTTTGCTTTTAGATACATACGTTTTATGATTAAAAAAAAGACCCTCTGATTCTTTTTCTTTGTAGGGTCTTAGCATAAATGAGTTTTATACTGTATCAGCTTTTTCTGAAACTCTTAAGATAGTCATGTGGCTTTAGATGCTTTTGTTTTTAATATGATTATAATGATTGTTTTCCTAATCTTGAACCGTCCTTTTGCCCTTGGAATAAATCCAGTTTGTTCATAATGAGTGATTTCTTGTACAATTAGCTATAATATATTGGACAGGATTTTATTTAAAAATTGTGAGTCACTATTGACTAATGATAATCGTAGATAACTTTTGAGGAGTTTGACTATGAAAGGAAGGAGGGATACAAGGAGATAGCTTTATGGAGCGTTGGGATCAAGTGAAAGATTTATTAGGATAGGGGAGACTTGGGCATGTTTGTAGGGAGGGATAGAAAGAGATGATATTTGTATGATCTTTTGTAAGAAACTGGAGGGGGTGGGACCAATGGTGCAGATAGAGGAGTTGACTGTCACCAGGACTAAGTCCAGTCCTTTATGAGAGACTGTAGTAAAGGCTGAGATGCTGTCAATGGGAGATGCTGTAACGGGGATTTAAAATGTGAGGAAGGGAGCTACTTGACATAACTATAGTTAGAGGAAGAATTCATATGACAGGCAAAAGATAGAGGTTATTATAAAAGGCAATTTCAGTATTGGAATATTAAAAACTTTTGCACAAATCAGTGCAACCAGAATAAGAAGAAAAGCAGTGGTTTGGGCAGAAATCTTTTCATCAACTCTCTCTGATAAGTGTCATATCCAAAATATGTAGGGAATTTACACAAATAGATAAACTCCTTCTACCAGTGTACCTTCTCTACAATTTATAGTGTGGCAAAACACATAGTGTTAGAGAGGCTAAAGAAAAACGGACTGTAAATTGATCTAACTGTTCTAGGAAACAATTTGGAATTATGTGAGAAAAGTTATTACACTGTTTGTGCTCTTTGATCCCTTCATCTGATATCTGAACATACATACTCCGATGATGTTGGTGACAGAAAGATCTCATATATGCTGAAATATGCATAAAAACATTTTTGTAATAGTAGCAAAAATATGAGGGGAAAGTCTATGTGTATTGACTATAAAGTTCCTAAACAAATAGTAGTATATGGATATGATGGAATGTTATTGTGGGGTAAGGAATTGAGAGAAGGAGAAGGACTTGGAAGAATGCAACAGAGTGAAGAAAACAGAATCAGGAAATAATATACGGTGATCACAATAAAACAAATGACTACAACACTAAAAGACAGTAGTAATCATGGCACATGCATTGACCGATGCTGCTTATAGGTGGTTGATGATGGAATGTGCTTCTTTCCCTGTAGAGAGGTTGGGGCCTACGAGTGGTAAGACCTTTCTGCAGTAGCTTGACATTATTGACAGCTGTCCTATCTCAGCTCTCGTATCTATGAGTTTTTGTGGTTTTGCTCTCGGTATTACTCCTCCTTATCCTGTTCAATCTTCTTTGCTGGAATGACATTCATGTCACATGTATTAATAGTGGGTGCCCTTTTTCCCCACAGTGTCTGTCCAAAAATGCTCTCTCTGCATTCAGTCTTGATGACCTCATCAGCTCCATGGATTTAATCATTTCTGTGTAAATGACTCTCAGATCTTAATGTATCTGTCAGTGGTCTCTCTCCCAAGCTCTAGTTCTGAATCACTTGCTGTTTATTGTACATTTTCAACTAGGTATCCCACAGACAACTCAAACTCAACATGTCTAAAACAGAATTCTTTTCCTTTACCTTTAAGCCTACCCATAGTTTGAATTTTCCTTTTATACTTGAGGGCATCACCTTCCAGTCATCCAAGTTGACAACTTCTGAATCATCCTTGACTTCTCATTGTTATTCACTCAATATGACCCTCAGTTGCCATATGTTATTATTTCTTTCTTTTATTTATTTATTTATTTTTAATAAATTTATTTATTTAACTTCTTACATTCATTTTCACAAAAATTTGGGTTCCAAATTTTCTCCCCATTTGTCCCCTCCCCCCACTCCAATACACCGAGCATTCTAATTTCCCCTATCACCATGTTATTATTTCTTACATCTCTTTTCTCATTTTCTCATTTCTTACAGTTCTTACATCTCTCATATCCATTCCCCTTTCTCCACTCTAATGGTCACAAAAATGATCTTCCTGTGGTTTAGGTCTCACCATGTCACCCCCTTCTCAAACTCCAGTGTTTCCCTGTAATCTCTAGGATCAAATTAGAAAACTCTGTTGATGTAAAGCTCTCCTCACCTGTCTGTCTCCTTTCCTTCCAGTCTTCTTACATATTACTCTACTCATTCCAGCCATATTGGCCCAATTCTGTCCCCCTTCTCCATTCCTTGGCACTGCGTGACACTCATAACTGGCATGCTTTATCTTCTCACCTTTACTTCTTAGAGTAATCACCCTCCTTGAGGCAATTCAGCTCTGATCGGGACAAAAACCAGCAACCCTCCCAGAGGGCTGGTGACAGAGTATTCTTCCCACCCCTGACAGAGGCATGCATATTTGGACATGACCCATGTGGAAATTTATTTTGCCAGACAGTACATTTTTATTAAAAGGTTTATGTCATTTTTTTCAACTGGGAAGCATACAAGGAGAGGGGAATTAGGGGATAGGTTCCCCCCAAATAAAAAAGGAAGACTAAAAGGAATCAGGTGAGACAGCTAAAAAACATGTTGAGTCTATCGTATTATTTCAAAAGGAAAGCAAGTTTTACATAAGAAGATTCGTAGTTTCATGAACAATCTTACCCATCGGTTCCACAGTGTACATGGAAATGTTCAGTTTATTTATTTGGTGTTTGTTAAGTTCAGAACAAATAAAATGTGGGGGAAAAGACTCAGTTCAAGTGTTTTCTCTAGGAGGCTTTTCTCACTCCATCTGTCTTGCCCCAGCCTTGACCCCCCAACTTCTCGTGCTTCCCATACAAGGTTAGCAGGTGCCTGCTTTGTCTATGTCATGTTTATACCTACATATGTACATGTCATCCTCCACTAGGTTGCAAGATTCTTGAGGACAGGTACTATTTAACTCTGTCTTTGTATCCCTAGTACTTAGTATAGTGCCTGGTATGTAGTGGGTGCATAATGTTTGATGCCTTACTGGAGTTAGTAGGATTTTTAAAAAATAATTTTTAAAGGAAAGGGTATTGCCACAGCTGAAATTTCGTAACTGGGACCCTATGTATAGGTGTAAGCATTTTTAGAGGGCTTTGTTAGAAACCTGCTGTCACATTTAAATAATTAAAATGGTTCTTCCTAGTGTGTGGTTTTAATAGAGAAAGGCTGGGAACCCTTGATGGAAGACTGTGCCTGGAAATGCAGATTGGACTGACCCCATCAATAGAATTGGGGCCATGATGAAGCAGCTTGCTCCCATCATGGTTTGTTTGACTACAGCATTCTAATACTCCAGTTTAAAGAGCACTAAACTCCCCCTAGATGTTTAAGGGACTTAATTCCTTTTCAGTTTCTGTAGAAATCATGTAGTGTAGCCTAAATTTTATTTGCAGACATAGAATCCCTATGCCCATGGAGGAAGTGATTTGCCCAATATCCCACTAGTTAGTGGCAGCGCCAAGGACAGAGTCATGGTCTCTTGACTCTTTCAGTGAAATGTTACTGCTTCTCCCATATATGGAAAACATTGACAGTCACATACAAAACTTTCTTCCATATGTAGATGTCAGAACTATGGAAACTTTCTTCCACATTAGCCTCTTTATAGGCCTTTGGAAATCATTCAGAAGCCTTCCTGCTTATTATTTCTTAACTTTGACAGTAAATTTTTGGGACTCTACATTCTTTGCTCAGATCTCCAGCAGCCAGTCATGGAGTGATAGAGCAGGGAGGAGGGCCTCAGAGATCTTATAGCTCAGATGAGGAAATGAAGGCCTAGAGAAGTTAAAGGACTGGCTCAAGGTCTCTAATACAAATTCACTTGTTAACTTCTAGTTTTAAAGAGTCCAGGTTTGCTGATCCAAGTCAATGACCTTGCCTTAAGGTCTCATCTTTAATTTCTGAACCTGAACTTGAGGTATCAAGTTTGCCTCCCTCTCTTGGTATCTGAGCTTTCTTGGTTCCCTGGGCTCAGGGATTGGTCATGCCACACCCTGAATGGCCTTTTCTGCTTCTGCCACTGTCCCTGGATGCCTTCTGTGGCCTCCAGCCCCACTTTGCTCCCTAGGTCAGTCAGAGGTTAACTTCTTTCTGTAGTATAGTAGACCCCTTCCTTTGGTGCTGGTGAGGACAGCAGACCCTTTCTCAGAATAATACATTAAAATGAATAAAATGAAATACTTAGGATTGTAAGGGAAAGTGGCCATATTAAAACACAGTTATCGGGTTTTTTTAAAAGCCAAATTTTTTAAGACCCCAAATATTTAAATCCCAAATTTGGAGCCCCTGAGCCAGACCACAGGAGTTTCTCAACAGTGCCTGGCAAATAGTAGAAATTCAAAAACACTCACTGACTGAAGGATAGGAACTAGTGTAGGGTACAAGTGATATGAGACACCCTCCTGTCCCGGTAACCTGGGAGCCCCCTTAGCAGGGGGAGGATGGAAGTAACACCCATGAAGGACTCACTGGTCAGGAAGGGGATGAGCAGGGGCAGGAGGAGCCAAGCCCACTGCCTTCTGCTGGGAAATGTTTCTGTGACAGAAAGAGCTAGGGGGCATCTTAGGTAAATAATTTGGCTACTCATTGTCAAACAGGCCATGTTTGTTTATAACAAGTAGTGGAATTGTCCAAAAATGTAGGAAGAATAAAGATGCATGAGGTGACCTGATTTAAATGAACTGGGATTGCCTCTGCTTTGGCGTTTTCCTATGGATGACAGAGTTTATCAGCTTCTGTTTCTCATAAATATTTCATCTTCTCATCATATTTTCACAGATTGCTGTGTCAAAAGAGTATATAACTCACTGCTGTTTTATTGGTCCTACCTCATACAGTTTTAAAAAGAGAGAGAGAAATATAACATTCAAATTGTAATTCAGGGCCTTCATTTTCAGTGCTTTGTGTATAAATGAAGTTTCGTTTCCCTGTGGCTTTTGAATATGACATTTTAGTAACTCATTGTCACCTATGGGAGGAGGCTTAAGACCTTGTCTTGTCTTTTTTTTTTCCTTTCAGTGGGATTCTGGACAAATTGCAACCTAAACATCCATTCTTCAAGCATCTTCTGCATAACCAAAGTTCTGGCTAACAGGTAAAAATGTGTATTCAGATTTCCTTTGAATGGGGTGGATAAAATGCCAGTAAAGTGGAAGGAGCAGAAGTCCATTCACCTGTTTTCCAACAATCAGTCTAAAAATTTTAGAACAAAACTAGCCTTTTCTTTGAGGAAAACACTCCTTTCTTTTCTCTTAAAATATGGACCTAGTTTAGTCATTTCAAATGGGCGCTCTCATTCACTAAACTTAATAGAGAAGCTACAGTTTAAATGTAATCATCTGCATGCAACTTCTGTTGTTCTATAAAATGGCCATAGAATCTGTTGCTGAACTTACTCATTGCAGGCTTTAAACAAAATCAGGTTCCTAGATTCTGCCATGAGGCAGGCTAGCCAGGGGTTGCAGAGGGAGTGAGTCTCTCCTTAGTTTCTTTCTGTCTTTAAATTTCAACTCTTGATTGTTGCTAATGATTTCCAGCTGTACCATTTCCTTAGCTCCCCTTAACACTTTGCTGCCTGGTCCCATATTTCAGCTGCTCCTGAAAGGACATATAGTTTGTTCGTTTTTAATTGACCCTTACTGTGAAGTGATCCATGAAGTGACCTATTAAGAAATCTGTTGTCCTCTTTTTAAGAACCCAGCTCCTTTGCATCTGTGTTAGGTAGAAGTACCCATTGCACTTAGACCGTTAAACAGATGGTGTTAAGTTTGCAACATTTAATGAACAACAAAGATCTTTGTTTCATAGGTTGGCAATGCCAAAGAATTTATCATCTAGCAGTTACCTTATGACTGATGATGAATATTGAAAAGATCTCAGTAGAACCTAGCAGATTCTAGATGCCTTTGAAATCCAAAATTTGAATAAAATACTGAAATAGGAATTCCCTATATTCTTCTCTTTCCTGAGATTAATCTGGTTTCATGCCATTCCTAATATTGTTTTCTGGAATCTGGGTAGACCAGAGCCAAAGAGTTGGAAGTTGATTCATGCCCAGCCTGACTCAGGAGTTTGGACTTGACTCCAAAGTAATTTCAAGACTAGGCAACACCTAGAACCATCCAAATGTAAACCCTTACTGTTGAACTCAATTAGATTGGCCAGTGGGGGTGTGTTTCACTTTAATATGTGTTCCTTGAGTTTAGATTAACTGATCCTGAATAAGGATGAGGGTAGTTCTTCTGTACTTCCCAGTACAGAACTTCAAGTTTTTAAACACTTGTAGATTTCACTATTGAGGTCATCTCCTTTGTGTGCAGGATAAACCAATCCAGTCACCATGAGTTGGAGCTTCCTGACTCGACTATTAGAGGAGATCCACAACCATTCCACATTTGTGGGGAAGATTTGGCTCACCATATTGATAGTCTTCCGGATTGTACTCACTGCTGTGGGTGGGGAGTCCATCTACTATGACGAGCAAAGCAAGTTTGTCTGCAACACAGAACAGCCAGGTTGTGAGAACGTCTGCTATGATGCTTTTGCCCCTCTGTCCCACGTCCGCTTTTGGGTGTTCCAGATCATCCTTGTGGCCACCCCCTCAGTGATGTATCTGGGCTATGCCATTCACAAGATTGCCAAAATGGAGCATGGGGAGGCAGACAAGAAGGCAACACGGAGCAAGCCCTATGCAATGCGCTGGAAGCAGCACCGGGGCCTGGAAGAGACCGAGGAGGACCATGAGGAAGACCCCATGATGTATCCAGAGATGGAATTAGAAAGTGAAAAAGAGAACAAGGAACAGAGCCAGCCTAAACCCAAGCATGATGGCCGGCGGCGGATTCGGGAAGATGGGCTCATGAAAATCTACGTGCTGCAGTTACTAGCAAGGACCTTGTTTGAGGTGGGTTTCCTGGTGGGGCAGTATCTTCTCTATGGCTTCCAGGTCCGCCCATTTTATGTGTGCAGCAGAGTCCCCTGCCCTCATAAAATAGACTGCTTCATTTCTAGGCCAACTGAAAAGACCATCTTCCTGCTGATAATGTATGGTGTGACAGGCCTCTGTCTGATCCTCAACATTTGGGAGATGCTCCACTTGGGGTTTGGGACTATACGTGACTCACTAAATAGCAAAAGGAGAGAACTGGAAGATTCAGGTGCTTATAATTATCCTTTCACTTGGAATACTCCTTCTGCTCCACCTGGCTATAACATTGTGGTCAAACCGGATCAAATCCAGTACACTGAACTGTCCAATGCTAAGATTGCCTACAAGCAGAACAAGGCCAACATCGCTCAGGAGCAGCAGTATGGGAGCAATGAGGAGAACCTCCCTGCAGACCTTGAGATGTTGCAGCGAGAAATCAAAGTGGCCCAGGAGCGCCTGGATCTCGCCATCCAGGCCTACAACCACCAGAACAGCCGCCATGGGCCCCGGGAAAAAAAGTCCAAAGCTGGCTCCAACAAAAGCAGTGCCAGTAGCAAATCCGGGGATGGGAAGAACTCTGTCTGGATTTAATCTTGGCCAGGCTCATAACTGGTGCTTCTCCTCGTTTAGGGTAAGCAGCAAGCGGCGCATTGAATAATGACTTCCATCGAGTAAACATTTGGCTCTGGTTATCTTCAGGGAGGTATAGTGTTGGCCAGTGATCTGAGCTCAGAGGACTTGGGGCCAGGACGGGGAGACTGGGGAGTGGGAGAGAAGGGAAACAAAGCATTCCCGGGCACATGTTCTCAGCAATAACACGGTTGCAGAACTTTACCCTTGTGTCTTCCAGATCTGGAAAAGAACAGATATATTTAAATCACTCTTGTTGAACAGTTTTTTATGTACAGTATTATGGTACATTTTTAGTATGCTAATTTTCTTTTGTATTTGTACATTTGACCTCTGCAGTTACACTTTTTATATTAAAGGAAAAAAGCTGTAATAGATAACGCCTAGCATTTGGCTAGTGTTGTCATTACTTTGGTCAGCAGACTTTTGCCATGTGTTTAAAGTTATATTAGATGCAGTTCTTAATAAAAGTGCCTCATACTGTAGGGAGGACTTCAGTTATAGAGGGAGGCCAAGGAGGAACCCTGAGTTTGCAGATATGAAAAGAAAACCCTGCAGCAATGCAGACTAAGTTCCTTCTCTCTTCCCCAACAGAGACAAACTTCTATTGGTCTTATCCAGATACTCAAAACTGCCTCTTATACAGGTGTGCCCCATTTGAAACAAACAATAGGTGAAAAGCCTGAGTTACAAGAAATGAAGTAAAAGTAGTGGAGGCGGAGAGTACAACACTATGAAAAGATTCAACAGAGTTAGTGAGCTTGGCTAATGCAGATAGCATGTCATCCAATTTCTTTTTAAAATCACCCAGCTTTTTTTTTATTTAGCCCCACATCTGTTGCGCAAAGGGAGGCCTACCTATATCTGGATAGTGTGGCTTCCTTGGGAGTGTCTACTTACTTTGTCAGAAAGCAAAGCCACACCTGAAAAATGGGCTGTGGAAGCAGGGAGATGAAATTATTCCTGCCTGGATTGCCTTAATTCTCCCTCCTGTAGTCTGACTGGTCTCTCATGAAGCCTGTAATAAACAATTTCTTTTTTATATATTAGCAGGAAGTGTACAAACAGCCATGCTTGTATGAATAATGCTTAGAGCTGTTCGGGCTGCAAAAGACCAGAGAGCCTGGAATCTAAGGTCCATGGATTCTAACTAACCATGCAACCCTGGCCAGGTAGGGAGAGTGATATGCCAGGATGGTTTTTCCATCCAGAAAACTAATCTAGGCTGGTATTCTTGACATTTTGGCAAATATTTGGCATTTGTAAATGCAAAAGGGAAGACTTTTCCTTGTTTACAGCCTGTGGTACTATGTTTTTTGGTAAGAGAAAGCCATCCTATTTGTAAGGTACTGGTAATTTATGTTCATTTTTAGCCTTTTGGGAGAGGTGATCTTAGCACTGGGTCATGTCAAAGTATTGGCCTTCTGGTATTTTCACATTGTTTGTCTAAGGGCATATAACTTTTTTTTTTAATTGCCTGGTAATGAAAGGAAAACAAAGGGACTTTTTGTCTAGTGGATCATTTCCACAGAGATACCTATCTGGACCTCATCTAGAGGCCTCCTTATAGGCCACAAGTTCTCCGAATCTCAGTTTCCTTATATGTAACTCCTAAGACCTGCCAGCTGCCTGTCATTCAGTGAAATCCTAGAAGCAAGCCCTCCCCTTTTTTTAATGGGTTTTTGTTTCTTTCCATTGCAATCCAAAACGTAATAACATGTGAATTACCTTCTAGTCATTCATGTTCACTTTTACGGTGCTTTTTTTTCCTGCCTAACAAAAAAGAGTGTCCTGTGGGTCCCCCAGGCATCTTAAATCAAAAATAAAACCAAGCAGGACAAAAGGAGAATATTCAGGAAATGTAATTATACATCATGGATAAATAACATAAACATACTTTCTTTAGGAGCAAAAGCTTAAGAAGGAAATTTATCTTCATTCACTTTAAGAAAATATGCAAGATTTGAGCTTCCCAAGCCTAGCCAGGGAAGGATTGCCTCTAATTAATTCAGCTGTCACTAAGCTTGAGGCATGGTAGAGCTCCATGTAGCTCTCTTACTTGAAAAAGGAGGAATTTTGGAAAAAGCCTAGAGAAGAGCAGGATGGCTTAGCCAGGGGGGGAGAAAGGGCCTCCCTTGTCAAGAACCTGGGCAAAGACATTGGAAGCCTGGAGTGTTCATTATGCACCCATCCTGCCCCTGGCTCTTCTCTCTCTCTTTTTTTTTTCCCCAAGAACTGTTCTCTATTTTGAATCTCCTCATGGGTGACTTTGTGGATGACTCTTGAACATCTTACATGGAAATAACAATTGTTTGAAAAACATCTACTCACTGTCTCTTCCCTCTGTGTAAGAGATGTGTTTCCTGATGCTTAGTACCTATTTTTCCAGTAGGCTTTCTTTCAGCCTTTGCTTGTGTGAAGTGTCCAAACCATTTCAACAATTCAGTGTTTCTAAGAGCCTACCTGTATGTCCTGGGCAGAGCCCCAGATACCTCAGATTTACAAGAAGATCACAGTATTTGCATCCCATTTAACCCACTAAACATTGGACCACCAACAATATTTCCCACCAAAAAAAAAAATAGAATTAAGGCACTTCTTGCTCATTTGCTTGTTTACTTTAACATGGAGCCTGGTTGCAGTTTTTCTTAGCTTGTTCAAGATTCCAGACTTGCCTGTACTATTCAGACAGGCAGGCCATTGTGATTTATCATATTGCTGGAGAACTTCAGAATTTGACCTTTTACAAAACTCCATCCTTCCGTGGGGTGCTTCTCTAATGGAAGGATGGAGTGGTAGAGTGGAAGACTTGGATCTTTGAAGTATGGTTGCATTTATTCTAGTGCAGCATTCACCTTGTTTGGATGTTATTATAAATGTAATGTTGAGGAGAGAGAGACTCACCAGAGAATCATTTAAAAAGCCTTTTCTTGGGTGAGTCTTGAAGGAAAAAGGCTAACACAAGAAAAATCAGACATTTCCCGTGAATTAAATGCTAATGCTTTTTATTCTATTTTATTTTATTGCCTTATGAGGTTTAAGGATCTTACCTGGTTCCGTAGTTGTTCATTCAGCAACCATAAGATCTTGAAAGCCACTGTTTCCTTGACTGTGGAATTATACTCATTGACAAGAAACTTTACCTTTCTGAAGGTGTTTCTTATAGTTGGAGTAGACAAAGATCAGTGACTATATTTTCCCCAAATCTTTGGGTGTATTGAGTAAACTAGTTTTGTATTTCTCTGTTTCTCTTACCTGCTTCCACCGTCTTTATGCGCTCCCCCTATGAAGGAGGAGGTAAAAGTGTGTGTGATTTGTTAGCTAAAGCCCCATCCTGGGACTCATGGCTCCCATTCCAACATCAGATGTTCCTTGCCTTTCTCGTTTCTTCGTGTTGTAGCCTTGGGTACATCATTTTGTTTCTTTATTCAAGCTCCTGAAGGAACATTCTCTGTAAAACGGGCAAAGTCATTGTTCTCTTGCCTACCTCACAGGGATGTTGTGAGGGGTGTTCTCAGTAGAGTTCCTAGAGAACTTAAAATGACAACAGGACACCAAGTGTTATTGTTACCACTGTTTTGTCATCTGTCTGAGTCTAGAATTTAAAGTTCAAGACACGCATGCAGGTGAAAGAATTGGTTAATGATAACCAAATGTCTCTCCAGCACCACAGGTGACAGGACTCAACAGCCTTTTACAAAGCCTGGGAAATCTTATTAACCCAAGCAGTGTTTCCTGAGGAAGGGTTTCACTTAAGCAGCACTGTCGTACCTGAGAGCGAGCACCCATTAGGTGCTGAAATTTCCACCCTTTGTGCTCTCTACATTACATTCTGAAGCCCCCCTTTCTAAGAGCAGCACCTGCAGTTAATAAGTAAGGTGGGGTGGGGGGGGCCTATTGGCATCTGTGAGTGATAAATATTAAAGTGTTAGATATAGAGGGACTTGTCCCTCACCTCTCTGGTATCCCATGTACATTTTGTGTCTACATGTTTCTCAGTTAAAATGACCCATGACCTTTTTGCTTTTAGGAAGCTGACTTTATATGTTGATGGAATCCTGACTCCTGTGGAATATGAGCTGAACTTGGCAGTATCTTTTATTTTACCCTTTTCTAATCATGTAATCCCAAGAGAAAATTCTTCCCCTTCCAAAAAAAAAAAATGAGCCCTGATAGAGGGATGTAACGGAAACTGTACCATGCTGAAAATTTGACAATCCCAGTTCATTCGTGCCAGTAATTTCTCTCAATTTACTGACCCTTTCAAATTTTGGAATTATCAAGCTGTGTGCTTGTCATTCATTCTGTCTGCACATCATGGTGACCTTAAAATGTAATTTACTGCTGCCCAGATATAGCTTTTTCTCCTTTGTTATGTTCAGTGCGTTTTATTCATGCACATTCCATGTTCACAGGTAATCAAGAAGCAAAACCATATATAACGTTACGCAATAAAAGCAACCAAAGAAAAGCATTTTCAACTCCAGTCCAAAACCACTACAGAAATCAAAGGAGGAGTTATATTTTTTCAGGATGAGGCTGTTTGCTGTGGTTGAGCAGGGACCGTGGGCCATGTCTGCTTGTGTGCTTCCTAGAAGATTGGAAATCTTTTCCCCTCTTGTACTCAATCGTGTTTTCTGTAACCAACCTTTCATGGAAGTCTCTACCTCAGGCACTTAATTATTTACAGTTGTACTTAGCAAATGAATATTGAACCAAATTAGCTGGGATTTCCAACTTTCTAGGGTAATTCAAACAGAAAACCCAATTAAGTTAACCAGTGACCTAATGTTATTTAGTGTATGAGAATTGGAAAGTGAATAACTGGGGAACTATCCATTCCAGTACCAAAGATCACACATTTCTGATTTTATTCTCTCTGTGGTTAATGTAAAGCTTTATGGCAGAGGCAAACCCTATGTCCATGGATTTGTCTCCAGTAAGGTTTTGTTTTTTAAAGAATGTTTTGTCAGTTCCAAATACAGTTTAGAAGATTCATTTGTGGTCTGTGCATCTTTTTCCAAAACTTGAAACCCATTAATAATTCAGCTGCCTGAAAATGTCGTGTTTCAGATTTTCCCCATTCTTTGTATAAAATAATGCCTCCAAGAACTTATGGTTTTAGTAATAGCATTTGATACTGAATTCTCTTCTCCACTGTTCCCAGTAAGTTGATCTCAGTGGGAATACTTGTCCAGAAAATCCCCTGCGGAAAAGTTTTCTCAGAATACTGCTCTGCAGGCCCATGTTCCCCTTTCTGAAGCGGCCTTGTGGATGACCTGACTAACGTGCTTGGGGTATTATGATTTAGGAAGTTATCTTCCATAGGAAGAAGGAATTTAAATGTAGAGGGTCAAGAATTTAGATCTTCCATATCACTTATCTCTTTCTTCAGTGGTTTAATTCTGGAGCAGCTGCCTCAGGGAGGTTTGTGGATCAGCAGGTGTGGTCAGCCACAGACTGTCCAGTTTGGAATGGTGCAGTTCAGTATTGTCAGTGGTGTTCTGATTCTAACTCCAAGAAGAAGATTAAAGGTTGCAGGGGGTGTGTTTTGTTTTTTTTTTCCGGCGGGGAGAATCTGGTTTCTACATCTTTAAAGGCTGAATTGTCCTTGTTTTCCCGTGAGCTACTTAAACAGTTAACAGTGATGGAGCAGACACAGATCCCTTTCTGAGAAATCTGACTCAACCTAACCATATTTGGTTAAAAATAATAAGACCAAAAAAAAAAAAGTGGAGGGGGAGTGTCTTAGAAGCTTCTGGAGCACCTTGAGTCACTCTAATTCCATTAGCTTTCTGTAGATTCCCAGGTAAATTTTCCATAATACCAGACTTGTGTAACACCAGAACAAGAGGGTAGCTCTCTGAGTTAGATGTGTGAATTCCTAAGCACTCTGTAGAATTAAAACCAATTTTTTCCCTCCAGAAGTTCCTGAGGAAACCTCAGATACTTTTCATGGATATCTCATTAGATTGTACATATTAATTTGCATATTTTTTGTTTGGAGAAAAGATTTACAAAATTTAGGAAGGAAATTTTGGTACGAAGCTAAATCATATAAAGCATGGTTTGGAGATTGGGCAGGAACCAGTTTCTTGTCTGGGTTTCCATATTCTTCTGTATTTGAACTTCCTTGTTATTAGCCATCTCCTACTCTTCATGACCCCTTTGGGGTTTTTTTGACAAAGATATTGGAGTGGTTTGCCATTTCCTTTTCCAGCCCATTTTGTAGATGAGGCAAACAGGGTTAAGTGACTTTCTCAGGGTCACACAGCTAATAAGTGTCTGAGGACAGTTTTGAACTCATGAAGATTAGTCTTCTTGACTCTAAACCCAGTGCTCTATTCCCTGCACCATCTAACTGCCCAAACCTCCTTAGCTCTAATCACAAAAAAGTCATCAGAAAGGATTTGGGGCTTAAATTCGTGATCTAAATAAAAACATGATAGAACCTTGAGATGCATATCCTAAAGAGAGAGCATTTTTGGCTGGCATTATCTTTAACCCAGAGTTGGGCCTGAACTTGAAACTGTTTCCTGTCTCCCCTTCCTTTCTTAATGATCTCTAACTCTCTGGCTTCTACATACAGTCAGAATGGAAAGAAACATCCTACCCTAGGTGTGAATTAAGCTGTTTTTGCAGTTGGACTCTGTAAGAAACATTCCAGCACTACCTCTCACACAGTGAGGTCTTTGTGGAAATGAAGAAAGGGAAGTCCCTCCGACTCACTACGTTGCCAGAGGTAAAACCACAAAGGCTTTTGATTCAAGCTGCAACCCCATCTCCTAAAGCAGTGGAATAGGCCCAATCAGAGTTTATTCTGTCTGTTCTTGTCATATTGTGCCTATTGCCCAAACACTGTCAGAAGAACTGGAAGAGGAGGGGAGTGCAGAAAAGAGAACCCCTCCAGGGATCCCCACAGGGGAAAGTTGACCCAAGAAGGCGTCCCTCTGCTTTCCTTCAGGCCTAGCTGAACTCCCAGAAGTACACTTGCCTGGCTTTATCTCCTGGGGCCATTACAGAGGGCTGAGGAGGCTGACAGTCTTCAACTCCTGTCTGTAACTGATTTGAAAGCACATCCAGTGACCCGGTTGGGGCCTGACCCCAGGGAAAAAGTACAGATTTAGATGTGGAATTTTTTTTTTATATACTGGAAATTTATCTTTGTACCAAGAACATCGAGAAACTAAAAAGGCTGCTTTGGCCTGACCCTTCTTTCCACCCTGGAATCTGGTGTTAGATCCTGTGCCCAGGTGCTAGAAATAGCAGTAACCAAGGCCTTGTATCCCCGACATCATCTGGTGGACATTGCCTTTGTGCACGTGGGCCCCCTGAGGACTTTGGAAGGTGAAAGCCTTAGAAGGCAGGTGCGTGCAGACTGTGGGGGGAACTGTTTGGTTTATTCTTCTCAGTTGGAGTCTTTTTTTAAACAATCTTGATTCTGGAACTCAGAACTATAACCTGAAGAGCATGGGGAACAAGAAGTATGGAATCTGGGGTAATTGTAATCTTTTACTTCATCTACCCTTTCTTGAAGGAGATGAAAATTTACTTCGGTGAGAATTGGAGAAATGAAACTTTCTTTTCAGTTGCTAAGTTGAGAGTCCTAGATAAACATCATTCCTCTAGAGCTGAAACAAACCATCCAACAACCTTTTCTGCAGCTGGGGAAACAGACCAAGAAATGGGAAATGTCAAAATGCAAAACTGAACCCAGGTCCTAAGCTAAACTACTCAGTCAGCTTAGAATGAAAAATTATGTTAGAATGCTAAACCATTTACAAGAATCATTGACTGACTTGTCAACCTGAAATGGGGGGAAGGAAGAGATTATGGCATGGAAAGTTTCTTTGCTGAGACTTAGTCTAAGATCAGAAAAGCTCATGTTTTGATCTTCAATGCAAGTAATTAGTCCTGTGATGCAAGGATAGAAGGCCTTGTGTGGAAATACTGCCTGGACCCCTCAAGTTGGCCCCAGAATAAATAAGTATCAAGGAGCTCGGTGCTCCTATTTATGCCTTGAGGTTCTAGTAAAAGCAAGAGGGTAGGATGCCCTCAGATAAATCCTTTAAAAATGGTGTCACTGCAGCTTGTCAGCATCATCCATTTCTTGCATAAAGATTATGGTGGGGAATGTGCTGCTGGATAGGAGATACAACTTTGAGACACCTAAAGAGTCTAAGAGTTTGAAACTGTGTAGCTTTCAAGTGACTTCTATAAGCCTACAGGAATGTATTTTGTCACTTTACAAATTATCCAGCAAGATAATACAGCATTTGAATTACCCAATAGCCATCATTCTCCTTGAGCCTGTTGCTCTAGTAACCATTGCATTTCTTCTCTGGTGCTCTCTTAAATACCACTGTACACCCACTTTTCCACTAGAAGGTGCTCACTCTGCATCTTCCCTGTACCTGGATAGTTCCCCTGATCACCGAGCCCACCTTTTCTGTGGCAGTACAACATTCCCCCTTTTCCTCCCAATCCCTGTCCAAGCAGGTAGCCATGGCTGTATCTTTGAAGCATTTTGAGGGTCCTGTCCTTTTAACGCCAAGTATACTCCATGCTTCCTGAAAGTACTTTTAAACCCTACCCCCTCCCAGAGTTTAGGTTCCCTAAAAACAGAAATAGACATTTGTGTCAACTTCATTTTCAAGGTAGAAGGTTTTCAAGAAAGTTTATTTTGTGTTTCCAGTCTGAGTCATCAATCAGAGATGTCAGATGTCTGCATACATGTAATGAGCTTCTGATTTTTAATACACAAGACTACCTCTGAAGCCCTTAGCTCTGTCCTTAAAAAAAAAAACCAAAAACTGAGTCATATATAGGCAGAAGTATCAGTTTTCTCAGGATTGGGCCCTAGAGATTTAGATTAAAGCACATTGGTGCAGGGGAAGAGCTGACTTTTTTGTAAATAAATAGAAGATTTCCATCTCCTGGGCTTTTGCACAGTACTGCATTTGTTTAGTCTATTTCTCCCCTATATTTATGCTCACTTCACAACCTGAAGACACACTGGACAAGAAATTTAGTCATCTCATAAATCTTAGACATTTTAAGAAATAGGAAAGAGAAAGAACCAACAAGAATTTTATTCTAGGGCATACATAGATCATTCATGAGTGCACAGACCATTCATTGTAGGGCAATAAACCAGATAGAAAACCTTGAACGTTTTCTATCTAGTATTCTAGTAAATAGTATGGAACATTTGAACTTTCAGCCATCATTTATTATATATATATGTATGGTTCAGAAAAAAATACGGCATGCTTCCTTACCACAGAAACTCACCAGAAAGGACATGCAAAAAAATAAAATTTAGTAACATTTAGTGTTCTAAGGTATGAATATGCTTTAGGAATATTAACTCATTTTATCCTCACAACAGTCCTGGAATGTCGGTGCTCTTCCCCCATTTAACAGGGAGGAAACTGAGGCAGGCAGGCGTTAAGTGGCTTGCCCAGAGTCACACAGCTAGTGTGTGAGGCCAGATCCCTGACTCCAGACCCAATCACTGCATCACCTGCAGTACAAGGTTGTATGTGCTAAATGCCAGATGAATGATTTAAAAAAAAATGTCTTAGGAATTCAGAGGAAGGAGCAGATCTCCAGAACCTTGAGTAATTGGAATAAGTTTTATGGTGAAACTTCTACTAGACTTTGAAACTAAAGAAGATGAGAGAATTCAAGGCAGGAGCAATGGCATGAGGGAGAGCGTATGGCATGAGAATTCCACTAGCATGTACTTAGATCAAATGAGATAATATATGTAAAATGCTTTACACCCCTTAAAGTATTATATGAATGCTAGCTATCGTTATTATGACCAGAGCAATGAGATTCATCTAAGGGAGAGGTGGACTGGTCTGGTGGAGAGAGCTCTGGGTTTCAAGACAGTACCTGAGAGTCAAGTGTTGTCTCTCTCCCACCTCTGACCTTGGGGCAGGTTATTTAACCTTGCCCTCAGTTTCCTCATTTGAAAAATGGAGTGGGACAAAATGACCTCCAAGGTCTCTTCTAGGCTGAATAAATAAGATCCAGATGGGAAGAACTCGAGTGCTAGTCTAAGAAGGCAGTGGGGAGAAGAGAGGAGGACAGGCAAAGAGTGGCTCCATCATGGCAATGATTCACATTTCTAGAGCACTGTAGAAAATGTTTTGAAGTTTACAAAATGCTTTTTTCACCACCACCCTACGGCCTATTTTACAAATGAGGAAACTGAGGCGCCTAACAGTTACATAACTTGTCTTAGGCCATTCACTACTGAATGCCCAATTTGGAATTTGAATGCAGGTTTTCTGATTCCAAGGCAAGCATTGCTACGGTACCATGTGGACTCTTGCAGATGTGCAAAGCTATATTTTTAAAAGATGAGTCTGGCAATGTTTGCTGGGATTTGGGAGGGAGGGTATTGCAGCAGTGTATTATGACGGGAGGGCAGCTAGGTGGCACAGTGCCAGGCATAGAGTCAAGAAGACTCATCTTTCTGCGTTCACATTGAGCCTCAGACATTTACTAGCTGTGTGACCCTTGTCTAGTCACTTGACCTTATCTGCTTCAATTTCCTCTTGGGTAAAATGAGCTGGAGAAGGATATGGCAAGCCATTCCAGTATCTTTGCCAAGAAAATTCCAAATAGTGTTATGAATTGTCAGACATGACTGAAGAAAAAGCAGTAAGGCGAACAGGCCCAAGACTAGGGGATGGCAGTGCAGATGGAAAGGGAGGGGAAAGACATCCAGAAAGAAGTCTTAATGAGACTTGATTGACTAGACATGAGGGAAGAACCAATGAAGGTTTTAAGGACTACATGGTACCATGGGCAGGATAAAAGTGTGAAGGAAGATCTCATTATTGGGATAAGATGATGAGTTTGGTTCCTTGTCCTCAGGCAAGGCTCAACTTTATATTCCCATTATAAGCTAGAAAGGGAAGTTACTGCCTGCAGTGAGGAGAATGAAAGGAAGTGGGGCCACAGAGAAAAGAATTTTTCCTGACTAAAGGTCATTCCCTCTTCAACTGTAGATTCCAAAAAACGTAAAGAGTATGTATGTGTAACAGATTGAGGAGCACTTCAAGTTTTTGTGTACATACAAACACACCCCCAAATATCCTCAGACTCCTAGGGATTCCCTAGATTGAACCTCACCTCTCAGCCAACCTTTTGCTTCCTGTGCTCATGCCCCTTCGCTCTAAACCCACAGTCCTGCTAAACCAGCTTCAAAGTCATGGAGGAATGGGGTGCCATTGATTTAGTTTGTCCCATCTAATTGGCTAGTGGAACAGATTGCTTATGATGGGTTGTGGGGAGTAACCTCAGACATCCTGATTTCAGAGGCATACTGAAAAAAAAAGTTACCCTTTTACAGTGGTTAGTCTGGAGGGAAGGCAGAAAGCAAGGAGTTTATTTTTAAACCCAAGTGGGCACTACAGCTGCCAGAGACAATACAAGAAGGAAGAGGGCTCCCAGGGAGAATGAAGGTTGGCAGCTCGTCAGACATTGGGAAAGAAAACTCATCCACAGGCAGCCGAAGGGGTTTCCATTCCAGTAGCAGAAGGCCAGGGTCGTATGATGGGTCACTGGGGATGGGGAAGCAAGGATAAGAGGAGCAAACAGTTAACATTTTAGAAGAAAATCTAGGAACCTTCTGGTGGGTCACTGAACTGTTTCTAATCTCTTTATCTGTTGACTCGCTGTGTGATAGCAGGCCACTTCCCTCTCTTCCTCAGTCTACTCAATACATCACATTTCAATAACATGTTGCAGTTTAGACAGCTCTTCACATGTGTTGTTCACTCAACCCTTACAGCAATCCTGTGAGGTAAGGTGTTCTCACCACCTGACTCAGTGAGGTAGCTTGCCCAATTTGACACAACAAATAAGTGTTGGAACCAGGATTCCACCTCTAGGGTTCTGACTCCACGTCTTCCAGGGATGGCATGAGAATATATACGTTTGTGACCTTGGTGAAAATGTGTAGTTTAATGTACTCCATCCAGGAGTGGGGAACCTGTGGCCTCGAGGCCACGTGTTTGGATTTAGTCAAAGGGCTGCACTTGAGGCCCTAGAGGGCCACACATGGCCTCGAGATCACAGGTTCCCCACCCTTGGTATCCACCATTCAGAGCATTCCAGTCATAACTGGTGATCAGTGGGGTCACCTCAGTTTTTGTTAAGGATTCTCTTTAAGTCCAAAGTCCTGGAGCTGCCTAAAACTTCCCTGCCTTTGGGATTGGGAGAGGGAGGGAGGTGCCAAGCCTCTGGGCAAATCTCTGGCATAGATAGGGCTATTAGTTTACCCTCAGAACTTTTTTTTTTTAATTTGGTTCAATTAAAAATCTGTTTTCTCTTCCTTGAATCTCCTTTCTCCCCTATGATATATATATATATATAAAATCAAAATAAATTCACACATTCCTGTGACTCATTTAAAATATACATATATAAAATATACATACATATACACATATATGCCTTTACACATGTATATCCATATTCATGCATATACACATAAATCTACACCTATAAATATATACATTTGTGGGCATATATACATATACATACATGGACGTGTGTATAGGCAGGTAGATAACACAAGGGATAGAGTGCTGGGTCTGGAGTCAGGAAGATTCATCTTCATGAGTCAAATCCAGCCTCAGACACTAACAGTTTTCCCCTCTATAAAATGCACTGGAGAAGAAAATGGCAAAGCACTCCATCAACTTTGCCAAGAAAACCCTAAATGGAGTCACAAACAGCTGGACACTGAAATGAATGAACAACAACAAATATATGTGTATAACTATATATACTGTGTATATATGTATATCCAGGGACATAATATTACTTTGAATTACAGCATCCATGTAATTGATAAGGCTGAGCTCTGGACAGCCAGCTCTAGACCAAGCTCATTGTGTGTTGTGGAATGGATCAGACTACCTCCGTACCAAACTCTTGTCTGAACAGTGATAACGACTATGTTATGGTAATAATACTAGCAATACATAGAGCTTCAAGGTTGGCAAATATTGCAAAAATGGCTTTACAAATACTCTGACGACAACAGCCTTGGGAGGTAGGTGTAATTATCCCCATTTTACAGAAGAGGTAAATACACAATAGTTAAGTGTGTGAGATTAGATTCAAACTTAGGTCTTCCCACCTTCAAATCTAGTGCTCTCTTTACTACACAGTCTTCCTGAAGAAGTCTGAGGGCAGGGGAGGTGTTAGAGCTAGATCATCACTGGCCATGTCAACTCTGGCTGGTCCAAGGGCTGTAGGGGCCCATGTAAAATCATATACCCACAATTTTGATCCCCCATTTAAGCCCTCAAGAAATCTCTCACTTTCTTGAGCCCTCCCAACCTCTAAGTTCATGTCTAGAGCCAAGTCCCTTTAGGAGAGGGGAGCTACCAAATTGAGAACAGGAGGTTGTGGGTGGGTTTTCCTTCAGGGAGGATTCTACAGAGGGCAAGAACAGATACAGCGTTTATTTCCTTCTCAGGCACTAGAGGTCTGTGTTTGCCTACAGCTGAGTTTCCCCAGGCCCACAAAAACTTTCATAGAGCCAGAATCAGAGCCAGAAGCTCTTAGGGTTCACCTTGGCCAACCCTCCCATTTTTACAGAAAAGGAAACTGATGCCTAGATGGAAGATGGGATCCAGCACTCTATCTGCTGTGCTACCTAGCAGCCCAACTTTAGACATTAGTCTTTGGAAGATACATTGTCTAATGGGAGTCTTAAGTTACTAACTTGATATATAGTCCTTTAAAAAAAAAGTCAGACTTGATTTCTTTGGTATAGGAACTCCCAGCAAGGAAACTCCCTCTTCCAGTGTGGATTGGTACTTACTTCTTAGGTCTTCAAAGTTGTTTATCTTTAGATTGTTTCTATTATAGTAGAAATTATTCTTGTTCACTCCATATTAGTTTATGAGTGTTTAAAAAAATTTTCATTTGAAGCTAAATCTTCCCCCCATTTCCTTACCCATGTCTAAAAACACCCATAAAACAGGCAGGTTCTGCTATATGGTAACCTGATAGACTAATCTAAACTTGGTACAGTCTAGGGTAGGTATTCTTCCCGTGGTGTAAATTCTATGTTTTGCTGAAGTACCTTTATTAAAAAACAATTCAAATATGCCAGTTTGCTGTGCATGTACATTTCAGGAACCTGTTTGTTGTAGCTCTTGTTTTTAAGAAAACATTTGTAATGCATCTCGATGGCCAAAAATAAATGCTTTTAGTGTATAGCCTGGCTTTTCAGGATCTTCCAGAAGTGGTCAAGTTAAAGTCAGAAAAGCTTACCTAATCTAGGAAATGTATATGAGAATATATTTCCCAGAATGCTCTGGTTTTGAATTCCTTTGACCATAGAGCATGGGTTTTTCACATACTTTAGCCCCCTTGGACAGGCTGGTGTGATCTAAGAATCCCCTTCTCAGAATAAGTTTGTTAAAAGAATAAAATGTATAGGAGTTCCAAGGAGGCCAATTATACTTCAATGCAGTTACCAACATGTTAAGACCAAAAACAAGCACATTCCTGAATTCCAAGTTAGAAACTCATTCTTGTCTCAGAACAACTTCCTAGAACAGTTTAGAGTTTAAGGAAAGAGAAAGAGAAGTAAACCCTTGAATTAAATCCATGTTGAGGGTTTTTTTCCCCATGAGCAGCTGGAATGGGTCAGGATGTCCTTACACAGATGCTGCCTCAGCTTCAATGGCTACAGGGAAATAGGGGGAGAACAGACTGTCCCGTGACAATCAATGGACCAAGAACTGACTTCAAGATGCAGAGATTGAGCAACCCGAGGACAGTGGGGAGGAGGGGCGAGGTGGGACAGGAACGTCAAGGGGGATTTAGTGAATCAAGAATGAGCATTGCATTGGGGCAGATCAGAGCAAATGAGATCATCAAATGCAGCTCCACTGTTTTCTTTCATCTCTTCCAAATGCTTGCTGAGAAAACCCCCTTGAATTTTAAAACTTGTTTAAATTTCCAACAGAAACTTTCTTGTTGCTCTCTCCTTTAGACTAACTTGGGGGACTGAGGGAGAGGTAGCATTGTGGGGGGGTTGTAGTTTGTTCTTTGATGATCTTTTGTTTCATTCATTAATTTCTGTGCTCTCATTTTAATGCATCACATGACCATGAAGAATGAATTATTGATTCCTATAATTTGTGAGTTGTGTTGTGGGTTGGTTGAGGGAATGAATGGGCAGGGCTCAGCAAGCAAAATAACAGGGATGGCATACTTTTTGAGAATTTTAATGCCTATTTTAGATCATAGAGCTCGATTCTGCTGCAGCGTGGGGCTGGCCCATTTCAATATGGGTTCTACCAGGGTAAAAGCAGTAAAGTGGGAGTAGACTGTAAGTGAGAAGCCAGGAGACCATCTAGTGGTCAAACAAAGCATTACAACAATTAAGAAATTGCCCACTGAGACAGCCTGCTGCTCCAGGAGAAGGATGAGGGGAGGGATGACTGGACATACATTCCCTCACGCCCTTCTTTCTCTGGGAACCCAAACTTGCAGTCATAAGAATTACTTGTACCACAGCTCCATTACTATTGGAAAGTTGAGCAGTGCTGACCAGCCTTACAAACATTTATTAAACACCTACCATATTCCAGGTGAGAGGCAGTGCAGTATAGTGGGTAGAGAGCCATTCTTGAAGCCAAGAAGGCCTGGGTTTGAGCCCCATCTCTGACACATACTGACTGGACAAATCAATTACATTAGTGCTCTAGGAAACTATTCAAGTCGATGACTGGTAATGCGAAGATCAGGGCATCAGGAAAAGCTTCATGTGAAAGCTAGCATTGGCGCATAGTATTGAAATAGACAAGAAATTCTAGAAAGTGGAGATGAAGTGGAATGCGGGTGAAATGTGAGCGAAGAACAAGAAGAAAGCCCATTTGGCTGAACCATGTAATTCAGAAAGAGAGGTCAGCTGAAGAAGCATGGAAAGGTAGGTTGGAGCCAAACTATGAAGGGATTTAAAAGCTAAACAAAGGAATTCCATTCCTGTATATTCTCCAGCAATAATCCACAAAGGGAACCACACTGAAAAATGATCAAGCAACCCAAATGGGAACATTAATAAGATCCTTTAGCCCAGAACTACACTTGGGAGGGGCTAACAGCTGCAACACTGGGAGAGAAACCAGCATGAACTCAGGTTAGAAGACCTAGGATAGTCAACCGTGGGGCTCTGACCAGGGACATTGAAGCCTTCCTGCAGTCTAGGTATGAACCCATACAGCTTGGCAAAAGCCAGATGTTGGAGTCCACAAAATTGAAGTCAGGGCTGAGTGTATGGGAGCCTGGCCTTGCACAAAGGTCCAAATCAGGAAGTGGGACTAGAGATACGAATAAACAGAAAATACCAAAAACTAGGAGATAAGAGCCAAGAGACACCCAAAAAGGAAAACCCAAAAGGAGAAAGTAACAACGTAATAAATATAAGACAGACCTAACAGGGAAAGAAATGGCTTGGCCACAAGGATTGCAGGAGTAACTGGAAGGAATGAAGTAAGAGAGGAAGGAAGGAAGAGAAACTTTGGAAGAAAAATTGGAAAGGCAATAGATAACTTAGAAAATAATGTGCAAAATCATACCAACTGGCAAACTCTCTAAAAATTAGAATTGACCAGACAGAACTTGGATAATAAGAAATACTAACAAAATCAGAGGATTGAAAAAGTAGTATTAAGGTATCTATTACAAAACAACTGATCTGGAACATAAGCCAAGGAGAGGTAGTTTGAGAATCACTGGACTCTTTGAAAACCCATGACTTCTTCTTTTTCCTTAGCCCCACAAAAATCTTGCACTCCATATTTCCAAAAAAAATCATAAATGAAAATTGCTCAGATTTACTAGAACCAGAAGGCAAAGTGAGAATAGAGAGCCCATCAGTCATTTCCTGGAAGAAATCCCAGGGTAAAAACTCGCAGGGATCTTATAGCCAAAATCTAGAGCATCCATCCAGGTCAAGAAAAAATACTCTAAGCAGTCAAAAAGAAAGCAGTCAAATATCAAGGAACTGTAGTCAGAATCAGACAAGACTTGGCAGTAACACTATAAAGAAGTGAAAATCTTGGAATACAGCATTCCAAATGTGAAAATGATAAAGGCTTAAACCAAAAATAATGTATCCTGCAAGACTGAGTGTAATCCTGTAGAGAAATATAGTCTCCCGCACTAGTAAGCTTTTTGAGGTAATGAACTTGTTTTTGCTTTTTCTCTCTATCTCCCCAGGCACTAGCATAATGCATGACTCACAGTAGGAATTTAATATATACTTGCTGATTGAAAAAAATCTTTTATGTAATAGAGGACTTTTAAGCATTCTTGATGATAAAAACGGAGCTGATAGAAACTTTGAAATGCAAACACAAGAGTCAAGAGAAATAAAGAAAGGTAAATATATTTGAGAACTTGGGAGGGGCTAAATGATGATGAAGTGCTTCCATCCCTAGTGACCCTTCAGCATCCTAATGTTTTCAAGAGTCACAAAGGAAATTAAATAAGAGAGAGACTAGAAGTGACTTTGTTCTGTGTTGATGGTCTTGAGAGGGGAAAGAAAAGGAACCAAAAAAGCAATATACTAGCAAAGAAATAAAAAAGAGTGGGATTTACCATATAATTGGGGTATATGAGAATAGTATAAAGAGGCTACCAAGGGGTGAGAAAGCACAAGTATCACTCCTCGACCTTTTCTGAAGTGGTCAAAGAAAGGTCAAATGTGTATACCCATAGAGTTTATTAACTCAGAAGGGTAATGGGCAAGAATATAGAAAGGAGAAAAACAGATTAGGAAGAAAGGTAGAATGAGGAAGGAGATAGATATATCCTATTTTACTGCATAATTGTCGCACCCTGGGTTGGTGTATGGTTTTTTTTTCAGTCCAAAAATTGGTTTGTAATCTTTCATTACATGGTGTAATTCTGTTCGTCATTCCTCTTAAAAGGTAAACAGAGCAGCAACGTATTCACCAGTGGCACATGGATCTCTTTTGCAGCCGAGAGCCCAGAGTCCTCAGTGCACCTGTATTGTCAGTGTTCAATTTTAACTTACATTCACGAGTATTCTGCGCACCCTAATCTTGAAGCAACGACAGTTTAGTAATCAATGACTTTTAAGTAATACCAGCATAATTTTTGTTTTACCAACTTCACATACTGGTCACACCCCACTCTTTTGCAAAAATTTGGCATAAAATTTGTGATGATTTTGCAGTGGAAATTATGCAGTAAATGAAACTAACTTCAACTTGAGAGGGGGTCATAAAGTGTGAATTAAAAGGAAAGAGTATAAGAACCTGTGCTGAGGATCTGGGCGATAGAAGAGAAGGGGTAGCCAGGTCAAAGCAGTCTGCTTCAGCTGTACATCTATAGTATCAATCACATTTCTTCTATTTCACCACCCTCAGGGTAGGAGAGAGGGAGGAGCTAAAAGTATTGAGTAAAAAGTACAAGAAGGTGGGGTGATACTTGAATCAGACAGAGACAAAATAAAGAAAGAAAGCTAGAGGCCTATAATACCTAATGAGCATTTATGCAAAAATTTTAAATACTAGCAAGCAGGCTACAATAGCATGTCCGGATGGTTACATACGATGACTTGGATGGGTTTACAACGTAAACAAAAGATTGGTTCAGCATAAGGAAGCCTAGAAATATAGTAAACTATATTAATGTAATAATTAAAAGCATAGATTTTGAAAGAACTGTTGAGAAAATCCAATATCAGTTTCTATTTAAAACTATAGAAAGGATAGGAATAAACAGGCCTTTCCTTAATAGTTATCCAAATAGAAGAACAAAAGAAAGAGAAAAAAAAAGTTAGAGGCTTTACCATAAAGATCAGGGGTAAAGCAAAAATGCTCATCATCATCATTCTTTCTTAACAGTGCTAGAAATGCTAGCTGTAGCTGTAAGACCAAAAAAACGGTAAATGAGAGTATAAGCATCAGCAAAGAAAAAACACACTATTCTGTACAGATAGGATGATTTACTTAGTAAACCTTAAAGAATCAACTAACAAAACCTCAACTGAAACAGTTAATAAATTCAGCAAAGTTGCTGGATATAAAATAAATCCACATAAATCAATAGCATTTCCATAGATTACCAACAAAACTCAGCAGCAAGAGTTAAAAAGAAAAACTCCATTCAACATAACTACAGAAGCTATAAAATATTTTGTGGTGTATCTACGAAGATGTACCCAGGATCTACATGAATCCAAAAATAAATAATTGAAGAAACATTAATTGCTTATGGGGTAGGTAGAGCCAATATAATAAAAATGACAATACCACTTAAATTAATTTACTTACTCAGTGCTCTGCCAAGAAACAACAAAAGCATATTTTATAGATCTAGGAAAAATGATAAAATCATATGGAAGAACAAAAGGTCAAGAATATGAAGAGTAATTTTTAAAAATGAGAAGTTCTATCTGTACCAGATCTCCAACTGTATTATAAGACAGTAATCATTAAAATGATTTTAAAAATAGGTCTATCATTGGAGCAGATTAGGTACATAACATTCAGAAACAAACAATATGGCAGGGTTCTAGCACTATTTGACCAGAACTGCTGGGAAAACTGGATAGTACTCTGGGAAGAATTAGTTTTAGACCAATACCTCGAATTATACACCAAAATAAATTTCAAATAAATATGTGAGCTAGGTATAAAAGGTCATAAATTAGAAGAACAAGAAGTTACCTTTTAGGTCTATGGAAAGAGTTCATGACTAAACAGCTATAGAGAAGTTTATACTCGTCGAAAGGAATCATTTTGATTATGTAAAATTAAAAAGTTTTGTATAAACCAATCTCATGGAGTCAGAGGTAAAAGGGAATCATTTAAATGGTAGGGGTGGGGAGGAAGTTATATCAATTTTTTTTTTGTTAAAGGTCTCATATCTAAGATATATAAGGAGTTGATTTAAATTAATAAAACTAAGAACCATTCCCCAGCAGATAAATGATCAAAGGGTATGAAGTCAGTTTTCAAGGGAAGAAATTCAAGCTGTCAATAACATTATACTACATAATATATGTAATAGTATATATGCAATATATATAATATACATTGTATCACATATACATGAAAAACTAAGTCATTACCAAGTAGGGAAATACAAATAAAGCAGCTTTGAGGTTCTATCTCACACCTAGGAGACTGGCAAAGATGGCAGAAAAGGAAAATGACAAATATTGGGAGGACTCTGGGGAAGCAGGCACACTAATGCATTTTTGGTGGAATGGTGGGACAGGAAGAGGGAAGCTTGGGAAGAAGGATGATGATTTCAATATTGGCTGCATTACCTTAATACCTTACTGCATTAAGGCAAGTCTTTTAATCCTCCCTTCTATTTATCCCACTCCTCAAAGAAACTGTTTCAACCCTTTTCTGTCTCTAAGCATCTCTCACATGCTCTTCTTCCTCTCACTTGAAGATCCCACCTCAGACTTAAAGGAAACGGAAACCACTGGCTATGAACTCCCTTTCCTCTATTTCTCTTTCTCTGTCTGTGATGAGGTAACCATTCTCCTTGCCAAGTCCAGCCCATCTATTTGTGCCTTGGATCTCATCCCGTCTTCAACAGAGCATTCTCCACCTCTGCAGCTAGGTGGCACAATGGGTAAAGCTCTAGGCCTGGAGCCAGAAAGACCTGAATTCAAATCTAACCTCAGATACTTAATGACTGTGTGATCCCAGACAAGTCACTTTTAGCTTCTGTCTGCCTCAGATCCCCAGCTCTAAAATGGGGGTGATAATAGTGTCTACCTTCCAGGAATGTGATGCAGTATGCACTTAATATTTACTTGTTCTCTTCCACCTCAAACATTCTCCTCACTCCCTCCCATTTTTAGTGTCTGTTCACTGGTTTCTTTCTGCAGTCTTCAAACATTAAGGATCAAACAACATAACATCTAAAGTACTTTGCAAATTTTAAAGTACTTAAATGCTAGCTATTATGTAATTATTATTTAATATGCTATTTAATATGTAACATGTATGTATGTGTATATAAATATGTATACTATGTGTAACAGTATATATATAATTTAACAGTGTATCTGCTAGTGATTTGGGTGTCTGGGTGGCACAGTGGAAAGAAGACTGGACCAGGAGTCATAAAGACCCATATTCCTGAGTTCAAACCTGGCCTCAGACACTTACTAGCTGGGTGACCCTGGGCAAGTCACTTCACCCTGTTTGCCAAAGTTTCCTCATCTGTAAAATGAGCTGGAGAAGGCAATGACAAACCACTCCAGTACCTTTGCCAAGAAAACCTCAAATGAAGAGTCAGACACTACTGAAAATGACTGACCTATATAATGTGTTTTGCATAATCTTACTAGGTGTAATTATATATTATAATGTGTGTTATTTAATTATAATTCTGTATTATGTATAGTTCCATACATTAATTATATGTATAATGTGTTGTATATATTATACATATAAATATATTGTATATACTGTATTGTATTTAATACAATGTATTCTATGTGCTGTAATATATTATATAACAATAAATGTGCCTCAAATCCACTTCAACCATCTCCCAAGATCCCCTTTTCCTTCTGTATTCCTGGAACAAGCTTCCTACACGCGCGATGCCTCCTCTCACATGCACGACTCAACTCTTTGCAGTCTGTTCTCTGACTTCATCATGGAACTAAATCTGTTCTCCCCAGAGCTTGCTGAAACTGATGGTTTGTTCTGTCTTTATCTTTCTTGACATCGCTGCTGCCTTTGACCTTGATGACCACCCTCTCCTCCTGGACACTCACATCTTTCTGGACTTTCTCTCCTGTCTGTCTCTTTGTTGTCTTATTATCCACATCACACACACCCCCGCCCCCCCCCCCAATTCAAGTGTAGCTCAAGGCTGTCCTGGGGCCTCTTGGTGACCACATCGCTCTCTCTTGCCCCTAGGGTAAATGGTAAACTCCTCCCTTTGGCTTTTAATGCCTTTCATAATCTGACTTCGACCTCTCTTCCCAGCTCCTTTCAATTATTCCTCTTCCCATGTTCCCGAGCCCAGATTATTGCTCAGGGGTGTGCTCAAACTGACCCCTGTGATTGTTACATTTTTAGTATAAGCATTTTCACTTTGCAAATCAGCAAACAACCATAAAATAGTACCTCATTTATTGTTTGGTTGATTGTCTAAACTTAAGAAAGTAATGGAGAAAATGTTAATGATGTGTATGTTGTAAATCAGGGTTTTTTGGAGAGTCAGTTGTTAAACATTTGTCAGCAGAACATTGTTCACACACGGCTCTCTTCTATCTTCATTCCTTTGCCCCAGCTATCCCCTAACCTTGGGACGCACACCCTCATCACTTTCTAGCTTGTAGAATTCCCCACTTCAAGATGAGGTTCAAGCACTACTTTCTATATGAAGGTTTTCTTGATTTCCCCCAACTGCCAGTCAGACAATCAATAAGCAATTCTAAGAACCTAATACTTACCAGTCACTGTGCTAAGCTCTGATGATACAAAAAGATGCAAAAGATGTTCCCTCCCGGTAAGAAGCTCACAATCTAATGCCCATTGACTTTTTCTCCTTAATGACTTTGTATTTAACTACTTTGTATTAATCTGTATACATCTATGTTGTTAACAAATGACTCACAGGCCCATATGGGGACCTGAAATGAAACAGAGTCCAATACGCCAATTAAATGCATTTCTTGTCTGAGAAAAAGTTTGTAGGAAGAAAAGATCCTACAAAGGAGCAGAGAGGTAGAAAAGAGTTCTCTAGCTGCCCAAAGGGGAAAGAAAAGGGGTGAGATGATTAGTTTCTAGAAGCTTTTGGAGGGGGAGGAGGGGTTAAAAGGAGAAGACATCTATAGAGAAGATTAACCAAGGAATATTTGCAAAGTCCCAAGTTTGCAGCTGCTGCTCCAGGCCACCTTGAGCCATTCAAGGCTGGTCCAGCCTCCATAGCCATCTTACAGAAGTTCATGTAGAGTTTACTTTGCAAAGGATCACAGGTATGGCAAGTGACTCTGTGTCTCACAAATCTTTCTAATTGGCTGGTTGTTGTGTAACTCCACTGCCCTGCTCCCCTGTGAAGAAGGAAAGTTCTAATATATAGTATAGTCATTACAAAACTCATATCCACAATACATACACACAAACGCATTTTTTGTAGGCATTTGTTTCAGCTGTGTCTGACTCTTCGTGATCCCATTTGGGATTTTCTTGGCAAAAATACCGAAGTGGTTTGTCATTTCCTTCTCCAGCTCATTTTACAGATGAGGAAACTGAGGCAAACAGGGTGAAGCAACAGCGTCCACAACTCCACCTAGCTGCCTGTAAACATATATAGGCCTATGTGTCTACATGTGGACATACACTTTTATTTATATATACATATATATGGATATTTTGTGATATATTGTGATATTTATATATATATTTGTGAGATATATATATATGAAATGAGTGTGTATATGATATAGCTGTTTATGTCGCTAGGTGATGGATTTGATAAAGTGCCAGGCCTGGAATCAGGAAGACTCATCTTCTGAGGTCAAATCTGGCCTCAAACACTTGGTAGTTTTATGGCTCTGTGAAAGTCATTTAAACCTGTTTGCCTCAGTTTCCTCTTCTGTCAAATGAACTGGAGAAGGAAATGGCAAACCATTCCGGTATCTTTGCCAAGAAAACCTGAAATGGGGGGGGCAGAGCTAAGATGGCGGAGTAGAAAGACGCATATTTGCCAGCTCCGAATCCACAGCCCATAGATTTCCTGTAAAAAGAACTCCTGACAAATTCTGGAACAGTGGAAGCCACGCAGCAACACAGTGAAGGAGATTTCCGTTGCAGAGAGCCCTGAAAAAC